>OX453258.1:10031117-10743085 GCA_949709985.1 Luffia ferchaultella
AGATAGAGATAGAGATAGAGATAGAGATAGAGATAGAGATAGAGATAGAGATAGAGATAGAGATAGAGATAGAGATAGAGATAGAGATAGAGATAGAGATAGAGATAGAGATAGAGATAGAGATAGAGATAGAGATAGAGATAGAGATAGAGATAGAGATAGAGATAGAGATAGAGATAGAGATAGAGATAGAGATAGAGATAGAGATAGAGATAGAGATAGAGATAGAGATAGAGATAGAGATAGAGATAGAGATAGAGATAGAGATAGAGATAGAGATAGAGATAGAGATAGAGGTAGAGGTAGAGGTAGAGGTAGAGATAGAGATAGAGATAGAGATAGAGATAGAGATAGAGATAGAGATAGAGATAGAGATAGAGATAGAGATAGAGATAGAGATAGAGATAGAGATAGAGATAGAGATAGAGATAGAGATAGAGATAGAGATAGAGATAGAGATAGAGATAGAGATAGAGATAGAGATAGAGATAGAGATAGAGATAGAGATAGAGATAGAGATAGAGATAGAGATAGAGATAGAGATAGAGATAGAGATAGAGATAGAGATAGAGATAGAGATAGAGATAGAGATAGAGATAGAGATAGAGATAGAGATAGAGATAGAGATAGAGATAGAGATAGAGATAGATATAGAGATAGATATAGAGATAGATATAGAGATAGAGATAGAGATAGAGATAGAGATGGAGATAGAGATAGAGATAGAGATAGAGATAGAGATAGAGATAGAGATAGAGATAGAGATAGAGATAGAGATAGAGATAGAGATAGAGACAGAGATAGAGATTGAAGGCGCCCACGAGTTCTTCTTTGAACTTCGTCTGGGCTCACTCCTGAAGCGTGAGCGTTTTAGTGGACTGTATTTATAGGTATAGCGAGGGGCGATAGCGAAAGGAGAGGAAAGACTAAAGGGACTGACCTTGACGCAGCAACACACATATAAGTCTTCGCTGTCAGCCAGGAGCTCCTCCAGTCAGGCGGCGGCGCGGCACCAACACGTAATCGGGCACACTCCACAGTTTATATATTATAGCGTTTGTTACACAATATTATTAGGTTTTTATATGAGTTTTAGGCGATAAGCGATTATGCGTTTAGCGTTTTTTATTTTCCGTGCGTCACATAGGAAAGACAACAGCGGACTGAATGTAAAGGAAAAAGCGGGTAGTGCGGAAACAAGAATCAGGGATGCGGCGTAGCCATTGCCCCCGGCCATTGAAAGACTCGCTTTCAATTGCACAAGGAAAAATGAAAGAAAAATATTAAAATAAACTTAATATTTAACAAAGAAAGCGGAGAATAAATTAAATTAAACTATTTCTATTGCGTGGGTAGAGGACAGAGACGCACGACTGGTCTCTTGTAAATTCCAGTTGCAGTCTTAACTGACGCAACACGGACTACTCCGTCGACTCCTGGGAATGTAGAAACTGCCAATGAAGGATAGGGGTATCATCAGTCATTACAATTACAATCGTACCCTTTTTGATTGGTTTAGAAGGTGTATTCCATTTCTCACGCGTTTGTAAAAGATGTAAGTACTCTAACTTCCATCTTTTTGAAAAAGATTGTACCATATTATCCAAAAGCTTATATCGTTTTACTAACTCTGTCTCATCTACAAAAGGTAAATGTTTTATTGGACTTGACATTAAAAAATGCGCGGGCGTTAGAGCAGAAGGCTCCGATGGATCAGAACTCAATAGCGTAAGCGGACGCGAATTCAGTACGCACTCTATTTGCACCAATACTGTCAACAATTCTTCATATGTTAAAATCTGCGAACCTATTACGCGAAACAAATGAGTTTTAAACGCTTTGACGTAAGTCTCGACATGTCCATTGAAATGAGGACTGCGTGGAGGTATGAGTTTCCAGGTGATTCTGTTTTCTGATAACTCCTTTGCAAATGAAAAATTGTAATTTTCAGAACATAAAAATTTATAGAGTTCATTAAGCGTATTTTTTGCTTCTATAAACGTCGTACCGTTATCAGAGTACATACACGAAACCGCACCCCGTCTGGCAAGAAAGCGTTTAAAAGCTGAAATGAATACGTGCGTTGTCAGATCTGAGGCTGTCTCTATATGTACAGCGCGCGTTACGAGGCACACAAATATGCACAAATAGCATTTTATAGGACGAACACCGCGTTTTCTATAAGGCCTAATGCTGATTGGACCTGCATAATCTACAGCTGTATGCGTGAAAGCTTTAGTTTGCTGTACACGACAAGCTGGTAAATCAGACATCATAGGAAATGTATTTTTTGGATTAACCTTAAAACAAAAGTAACATTGATGAATAATTTTGCGAACGGTGTTTCGACAAGATAAAATCCAATAGCGTTGTCTAAGTATAGACATAAGTAGTTGCGGCCCAGTATGACAATGTTTCTCGTGATAATATTTTATTATGAGATCGACAATATAGTCCTTTCGAGGTAATAAAATAGGATGCTGCTGATCATAGGATAAGTCTGCATTACGCAGGCGTCCACCAACGCGCAACAATCCGTATTTATCTAGAAATGGGTTTAATTTTCTGATTTGAGGCGAACAGTTTTTATTTGAAATTAAACATTTTATATCGTCAGCGAAATATTTAGATTGCATAACCTTAATTATTTGAGTTTCAGAGAAATCAAATTGTGAACTGGTAATTACTTCAGCGCGAGGTAGTTTCTTTAAAAAGCGATAAATGTAAATAATAGAGCGAAGTAGAGCGTTCCACGAAGAAAAGCGTTGTGATAGCGTATACAAAGCATGAGGTTCTTCTTCGGCCGACGTAGCCAAAGCGATTACCTTTGATTCGGGTACTTCTATATTATCAGAAGGTTTGAACCTTTTAATAGGCCAACTTTCAGGTTCTTGCTGTAGCCATGAGGGACCATTAAACCATAATGGATGGTCAATTAAGCGTAAAGGTGTGATACCACGAGACAAACAATCACTCGGATAATCGACGCCATTTACGTGATAAAAATGTCGCGGAGGAAGCGTATCAATAATTTTTGTAATTCGCGTAGCAACAAATGTTTTAAATTTATGCGGAGACGAGTGGATCTAGCATAGTCACCATAGAATCGGTGAAACAATAAATATCGTCAATATTATGACGAGGAGCGTATGTGTCGATGACTAGACGCGTTAATTTAGCCATAAGTAGCGCAGCGCACAACTCCAAGCGAGCGATAGAAACAACTTTAAGAGGCGCTACTTTAGATTTCGCGCAAACCAAACGTATAATAGGCGGGTTGTTAGCGTTAGATACGCGTAAATAAATAACTGCGCCATAAGCTTTTTCACTAGCGTCTGCAAAAGCGATTATAGAAATATTTGAATTTTCAGTTACACCTAAATGACGCGGGAATTTTAATTTAGCTAATTCAGGAAGTTCGGAAATATATTTATGCCAAATTTCAGCAATGTGCGGCGGCGTTGGTTCGTCCCAGTCCAATTTCAAAAGCCAAAGCTGCTGGATGAGAACCTTAGCAAATAATATGACCGGTGCGATAAACCCAATTATGTCATATTGACGAGCGATGACGGACAAAATATTTCGTTTTGTACATAGTCGCTCCTCTATGGACACGACAAAACTAAACTCATCAGTAGACGGAGACCACTGAAGTCCCAAAATCTTTAAATGTTGATCCTGTTCAAACTGAACAGCCGAACGGTAGCGATAAGACTCGGGCAACGAATCTAACAATTCAGCAGAATTACTAGACCATTTTACCAAATCAAAGCCCCCGGCCTTGAAGAGACCCAGCAACTCATTTTTAAGTTTGAGTGCGTCAGGTAGCGCGGGAACAGAATAACACACGTCGTCCATATAGGCGGCGCGCGGTACGAGATCCGCGGCGAGCGGGTATGTGTCTTGTTCTTCGGCGGCCAATTCGCGTACGACACGCATAGCGAGATAGGGACTGCTACGTAATCCAAAACAGACGCGATTGAACTCATACGTGACGAGAGGTTCCGTAGAGTTGTAACGATAAAGTATTTTTTGAAATTTGCGATGTTCTTCCTGAACCAAAATTTGCAAATACATCTGCTTGATGTCTGCTGAGAAAGCTATACTATAAAAGCGAAACATGAGTAATATTAAAAATAAGTCATTTTGTAGATTTTGCCCTGTATATAATATGTCGTTGAGTGATAGGCCAGAAGTGGTTTTGGCACTCGCGTCTAACACTATACGCAACTTCGTCGTGGTTTTGTCTTGACGCACGATGGCGTGGTGAGGGATGTAATAACCACTTTTAATATTATCATCATAAACTGGAGAGATATAATTTTTATCTAAATATTCTTTGATAACCGCGTTGTATTCTAAGCGCAAAATAGGCGAAGCATTAAGTTTTCGTTCCAAAGAAAAATATCTATTTTTAGCGATTGTATACGAGTCACCCAAAGAAGCAGAGTCGCGCGAAAAGGGAAGCGCGACGCTGTAGCGTCCAGACTTGTCTCGCGACAAATTATCTTTAAATATAATTTCGCATTCACGATCCTCAGCATTAAGGACAGGCGCAGTATGAACTTCTTCAAGTTGCCAAAATTTTTGTAAAATCGTATTTATACAGGGTTGAGTAACAGCGCAACAAGCAAGAGATATGTTACTGGGATTATTTTCAATATCTACATTGCCTATAATCATATAACCGAAGACAGTCTCGAAAGCTGTCGGCATACCCGGAGGCCCCGTTACACGGCCCGACAGTAAAATTTGTGAAAACATCGAACCCCCAACAAAAGATCGATATCACCCGGAACCGAGTAATATTTATCAGCGAGCGTAACATTATTTAAATAGGTAAATGAAGTAGTATTTATATGAGCGGTAGGTATTTTATCCGTAATTCGATCGATTACAAAAGCGTTAATAGAATATTTAATATTTTTATTTATTAATGATGACACTTTAAGTGTTAGCATGCCCTTAATTGAACTAGCGGAGCCACCTATGCCCTTAACGACAGATCTAGTAATTTTATTATAGCGTAAATTTAATAATTTGCAGCAATCTGTGGTTATGAAATTATTTTGTGAAGCTGTATCCACTAGACCTCTAATAGTATGTAAGTTACCCAAGTTATCTTCAGTGTTTAATTGAACAGTTCCTAATAAACAAGTGTTCAAGCGTTCAGAACTAGATTTAATATTACAAAGAGATATTTTATTATCGTGTGACGCATCCACTGTGGGCGCAGGCGTCTGAAACCAATTAGCGGGGCCGCCGGCGGCAGCGGAGTGCTTCAGCGTTTCAGAGGTTTCCGCACGAACGTTTACGGTTTGCGGTTCCGTATGCGACTTCATTTTTCTACATAAAAGTGAATGATGTTTGCATCCACAGTAGCGACATAAAACCGTAGATTTACAAGCGAAACTTACATGATATAAACTCAAACAATTAGAACATCCATTTCGTTTTTTAATAAAATTAATACGATCATTAATTGAAAGGCGTTTAAAAGAATCGCATTTATATAATTGTGCATGTGTGGTTTGTTTACAGCATACACAAGCATTATCCACTACGACAAATGAATGCGTAGGCTTCGAGTAATTTTGTTCTGCAATATTTTTACCATACTTCTTTGGCGGGGCAGAAGTAGTAGATATAGAAGAAGGCGTGCGATCCAATATTTTGGATTGTTCATGAAGAAAACCGATTAAACTATTGTACGTAGGTATGGATTCGTCACGTTTTAACATTTCAAAGGCGCGCGATGTTTCCGAATCCAGTTTCTTAAGTGCTACGTGGAGTAATATGAAATCCGCCAAATCAGACAATTTCAAAGATTTCAAACTAGCGACCGCGGCGGCGAATTTATCTAAAAATAATTCTATATTTTTTGAAGAAGCGTAACTAGCAGCTTTAAAATTAAATAATTGATCCAAATAAGCGGAAGCGAGACAACGTTTATCCTCATATTTTTTAACCAACGTTGACCAAATCTTTTCGTAATTTTTCCCGGTGGGAGTGATTCCGGAGCATACTGATAAAGCACGACCAGAAAGTTTTCCTATTAAGTATTGCACTCTTTCGTGATCTGTTAAGTTTTCGTTTATATGAATAGTATTTTTGAAATTTTCATAAAACATTGGCCACTCAATAGGATCACCAGAAAACGACAATAACTCCAACTTAGGTAATTTTATAGTACTCTTCTTGCTTTCAGAATTGTTACCAGCATCGTTGCATGTAGACTCAGGAACTTTAGGAGCGTTAATTTTGCTTTCGACCCGCTTAATACGGCAATATAAATCATCAAACGCGTTCCAAGATTGAAAATTAGGTACCGCGTCAGGATTCACAGTCAGCTCAAGCAAATTGATTTGTTTTACTAAATCAGAAAATTCATCGCGAATCGATTCCAATGTAATAATACTGGACAATAACAGTTCTTCTGCTACTATATCTTCAAAGGCGTTTTTTGCGTAATTATAGATGTATTGCAACCGACCAAACATTGATTCACGTTGCGCAGTTAGCATCGTTATTTGTATTTTAATATCTGCCTCTTGCAGTGTTACTTTACCTTTTGTAGGCATATTTGAAGTTAAATATATTTATAGAATCAATAGAATTAAAACTGAAAACGTAAGAAACTAGACGATTCAATAAATGTCGCAATTACTGCCTGTAACATGCACACGCGGCACGCACACACAAGGTACGCGCGTAGATGCGACGCGATGTTTACCTACCTACAAAGCGAAATAATTATAAATTCTTAGATAAAATTTTGTTATAAAATAATTTTATATTTATATAAAGCGTTTCGTGCGAGAAATGGAATCTACCTTGTTCAGTAAAGACTGACAGAGTAAGAATAGCGTAGTTTAAAAGAATTGTATGAAGGGAAGCGTGCAGCGAGTTATTTTAAAACTTTTGGTATAGACCAGAATTTTATGAAGCGAGCGTGTTCAGAAGAACAAATTATTTTTTAAACCTTCGGTTCGAAGGAACATATTATTTTTTAAACCTTCGGATCGAAGGACCATATTATTATGAAGGCGCCCACGAGTTCTTCTTTGAACTTCGTCTGGGCTCACTCCTGAAGCGTGAGCGTTTTAGTGGACTGTATTTATAGGTATAGCGAGGGGCGATAGCGAAAGAAGAGGAAAGACTAAAGGGACTGACCTTGACGCAGCAACACACATATAAGTCTTCGCTGTCAGCCAGGAGCTCCTCCAGTCAGGCGGCGGCGCGGCACCAACACGTAATCGGGCACACTCCACAGTTTATATATTATAGCGTTTGTTACACAATATTATTAGGTTTTTATATGAGTTTTAGGCGATAAGCGATTATGCGTTTAGCGTTTTTTATTTTCCGTGCGTCACATAGGAAAGACAACAGCGGACTGAATGTAAAGGAAAAAGCGGGTAGTGCGGAAACAAGAATCAGGGATGCGGCGTAGCCAGAGATAGAGATAGAGATAGAGATA
Organism: Luffia ferchaultella; assembly: GCA_949709985.1. Lineage (NCBI taxonomy): Eukaryota > Metazoa > Arthropoda > Insecta > Lepidoptera > Psychidae > Luffia > Luffia ferchaultella. Next base: position 10,038,598 of record OX453258.1, read on the forward strand.
GAGATAGAGATAGATATAGAGATAGAGATAGAGATAGAGATAGAGATAGAGATAGAGATAGAGATAGAGATAGAGATAGAGATAGAGATAGAGATAGAGATAGAGATAGAGATAGAGATAGAGATAGAGATAGAGATAGAGATAGAGATAGAGATAGAGATAGAGATAGAGATAGAGATAGGGATAGAGATAGAGATAGAGATAGGGATAGAGATAGAGATAGAGATAGAGATAGAGATAGAGATAGAGATAGGGATAGAGATAGAGATAGAGATAGAGATAGAGATAGAGATAGAGATAGAGATAGAGATAGAGATAGAGATAGAGATAGAGATAGAGATAGAGATAGAGATAGAGATAGAGATAGAGATAGAGATAGAGATAGAGATAGAGATAGAGATAGAGATAGAGATAGAGATAGAGATAGAGATAGAGATAGAGATAGAGATAGAGATAGAGAAGGAGATAGAGAAGGAGATAGAGAAGGAGATAGAGATAGAGATAGAGATAGAGATAGAGATAGAGATAGAGATAGAGATAGAGATAGAGATAGAGATAGAGATAGAGATAGAGATAGAGATAGAGATAGAGATAGAGATAGAGATAGAGATAGAGATAGAGATAGAGATAGAGATAGAGATAGAGATAGAGATAGAGATAGAGATAGAGATAGAGATAGAGATAGAGATAGAGAACATCGATACATCGATACATCGATACATCGATACATCGATACATCGATACATCGATACATCGATACATCGATACATCGATACATCGATACATCGATACATCGATACATCGATACAAAGATACATCTATACACACATACATCTATACATAGATACATCGATACATAGATACATCGATACATCGATACATCGATACATCGATACATCTATACATCTATACATCGATACATCGGTACATACATACATCGATACAACGATACATCGATACATCGATACATCGATACATCGATGCATCGATGCATCGATACATCGATACATCGATACATCGATACATCGATACATCGATACATCGATACATCGATACATCGATACATCGATACATCTATACATCGATACATCGATACATCGATACATCGCTACATCGATACATCTATACATCTATACTTCGATACATCTATACATCGATACATCGATACATCGATACATCTATACATACATACATACATCTATACATACATACATCGATACATACATACATCGATACATACATACATCTATACATCTATACATCTATAAATCGATACATCGATACATTGATACATCGATACATCGATACATCGATACATCGATACATCTATACATCTATACATCTATACATCGATACATCGATACATCGATACATCGATACATCGATACATCGATACATCGATACATCGATACATCGATACATCGATACATCTATACATCGATACATCTATACATCGATACAACTATACATCGATACATCGATACATCGATACATCTATACATACATACAAACATCTATACATACATACATCGATACATACATACATCTATACATCTATACATCTATAAATCGATATATCGATACATCGATACGTCTATACATCTATACATCTATACATCTATACATCGATACATCGATACATCGATACATCGATACATCGATACATCGATACATCGATACATCGATACATCGATACATCGATACATCGATACATCGATACATCGATACATCTATACATCTATACATCTACACATCGATACATCTAAACATCGATACATCTATACATCGATACATCTATACATCGATACATCGATACATCGATACATCGATACATCGATTCATCGATACATCGATACATCTATACATCTATACATCGATACATCTGTACATCGATACATCTATACATCGATACATCGATACATCGATACATCGATACATCGATACATCGATACATCGATACATCGATACATCGATGCATCTATACATCGATACATCGATACATCGATACATCGATATATCGATGTATCCGTCTGTCCGTCCGTCCGTCCGTCCGTCCGTCTGTTTGTCTGTTTGTCTTTTTTTTTCTCTTTGTCTGTTTGTCTGTTTGTTTGTTTGTTTGTTTGTTTGAACGCGCAAATCTCAAGAACTACTGGTTCGAATTGAAAAATTCTTTTTGTGTTGGATTGTCTATTTATTGAGAAAGGCTATAGCAAATCTCTAAAACAGCTAAACCGATTTTGATGAAACTTCACAGATGTGGAAAGAAAGTGGTCAAAAATGACATACACTACTTTTTGTATGTCTGTTTGTACGTCCATTTGTCTATTCCAGCTAATCTCTAAAACGGCTTAATCGATTTTGATGAAATTTCACGGGTATGAAAAGGAGGTAGTCAAAAGTGACATACGCTACTTTTTGTTCGTCTGTCTGTCTGTACGTCTATGTGTCTATTCGAGCTAATCTCCAAAACCGCTGAATAGATTTTAATGAAACTTTGCAGACGTGAAAGATGGTTGTCAAGAGTGACATCAGTTACTTTTTGTGGCTGTCTGTCGTTTGTCCTCACTGATCTATCAGCGTAGATAAAGCCGAAACTACTAAATCTAGGAAGCCGAAATTTGGAACAGTGGTTTATTTTATAACGTGAATATAAATTAAAAAAAAGGAATATTTTGAAATTTCAAATTGAAGGAGGGAGGGATGGAGGGGCTTCGTATGAGAGTCTTTGTTCTTTAAAGTTAGAAACATAAAAATTTTAACATAAATAAATAATGACGTCTTTCAAGGTTTTTGGATATCAAGGGTGGAAAACGGGATGTGAAAAGTATGGGAGTATCGATTTTCTTAAAGGAGTGGGGAGAATGAAGATTGAAAGTTTGAATGGGTGTCCCCAATATTAGTTTTAGCAAAAAGTACCTACGTATTAACCATTTCGAATGTTAATACTACCTAAAACAGGAATGTGTAATCTACGCAAGCGAAGCTGCGGGCGGTCGCTAGTAAAATAATATAATCTGTGAAAATCGGCTTTGGGTAGGTTCATTTTCAATGAAACCGATGGTTGCGGAGACTGCAAGATCTGTGAATTTTTAATATAATAAAATAAATATACAAATATAATATAAATATATTTTATTTACAATTATCAACATTACATTTTATCGAGCAATCTTATAAAAGGCAACGGAAGAACTATTGGTAAATACCAGTAAATAAAAAAATCACAGTTGCTATGGTAACACAAAAGAGAAAAAGCTCGTGATTCAATAGGTATTCTGTAAGATCATTTTAGAATTTATTTTCCAAATTTTAAGCTTCTCTTAAAAATATCTTAGAAATAAGGAATAATATTCAATAATATAAACAATTTTTTTTTCGTTTGTGAATGTTAAACGGCGGAGTGTTTACCAGTGATTAAACCAGTATTTTTCTGATAGACGAACTCTTTGTGGCCGTTGTTTTCGGGTTTCGTTGTGTCGGTTGGACTTTCGCCGTCTCTCAACAGGCCCTTTTTATCTCTGAAAGTAAATCAGATTAGGATTACTTTTCTTTAGTATCTGAAAAGAGAATTTTTTGCTTAAACTCGGAAAAAAACAAGATTTATGTAGTGCAAAATATATCTCAAAGAGAGCAATGGGTAAATAATCTTCTTACGAATTTCGAATTCAATCTCGTCATAAGATTTAATGTTTATAAACAAACTTTTAAGTATCTAAAGTAAAGATGAAACGGATAGCAGTTTGGCCGGATACCGGATACCGGATATTCGGCCAACCATGTGGCCGGATAGCCGGATATCCGGCCGCCGGATATCCGGCGAAACTTAGCCGTTTACGTAGGTAGCGCACGAACGTTCGGGTGAACTCGGTTCCACCTTTCTGCACCTTGCAGCAGTGTGTATAACGAAAGACTTTTTTCTGAAGCTGGCCTTATTTATGAAGAGAAACGCAACCGCCTGCTACCTCTCAAAGCAGAGAAATTATTAGTATTTACTCACCATAATTTGTCCTTAGTGCAGTATGAGTACTAATTCATTCATTTTCTTTGTATTACATTAATTTACTATTGTGTAATTAAAAATTTAAAACTAAAACTAATTATATTTAAGGTAAGTGATATTAAGACTAACTAAATAAAGCAAATAATTACTCAAAAATATGTTTCTTTTATACAGTTTTTTTTATTAGTTATTTATATAGTTTATTATTATTTTAGTAGCTATCCGGTATTCGGCCGGATAGTATTATGGCGGCCGGATAGGCCGGATAGTATTATGGCGGCCGGATAGGCCGGATAGTATTATGGCGGCCGGATAGGCCGGATAGTATTATGGCGGCCAGATAGGCCGGATACCGGATAGTTACCGGATATCCGGTTCATCTCTAATCTAAAGAGAGTTTGCTTCGTAAAGAAAACCATCACTTAGATATCACAATTATCAGGATACTGCGTCGCGATACAATCGAGCACCGAAGCGTGTCGCATTATGTCATTATCATTTCGTTATATCATCACCATTCTTACTTATGCTCCAAGCAAGTACGTACGACAGAAAAAGAAAGAGTAGGTAAGATAGTGACGTACGGTCGAAAAAAAAACGTAAAACTTCAAGTTTATTCTGGGTGTAATTTTATTACTCCCATTTTTGCAGTTACGACGCGGTATCTTGTTCCTTATTAAATCTAATTAATGCCTTTATTACAAATTATATAAAAATAATTTGATTTAATATTGATGCACATAACATATCAAATTATCTTTTATAAGAATTAACTCCTAAAATGTATTTCAATATTACAATTTTTAAAACAGAAATTTGGAAGCTTTGTTTTTTGTCATATTTTAAATGCATAAGAAAGAAAGAAAGAAAGAAAGAAAGAAAGAAAGAAAAAGAAAAAGAAATTTCATACATTTTGCATAATTACCGTGTCGCTTGAGATTCTTGTATAACGTGTTTCCTCTGTTTTTTCTTACAGCGTAGACTTGCAATGACGCCCTGCCTTTTCCAGCAAAACAATATTAAATCGAATAATATGAGGCAAAGCACCACCAATAAAACGGATATCCCGATTATATTAGACACGGTTAACAATGGTTCGTCTGCTGTCGAACCTGCATAAAAACACATTTGTAATTAAGGCAACATTTCATATCTAGTTGAATTTCAGTACACACGTGACGAGGTGACCCAGTGTTTTAATTGAAAATGTCATCTAGACAAAATATTGCAACAAATCCCAATGTATTAAATATTACAGGTAATAACCACATAGAGCCAATATTGACTTCACATAACCGTAAGCCGAAACGAAACGAAAACGAAGACTAAAACCGAAATAATTGTGAATGAATGAATCGTACTTTGACAGTTAGCCAAGGACATACAGTTTGGGTTATGTGACGTCGGTATTACCCCTAATTGTAATCAACTGGTATGCTTTGACTAAAAATTTGACTAAAAATTATTGGGTTAAAGTTATTTTTAGAATATGACTGCATTAATATATATAACTATACTAAAATTTTGAAACCCGCAAGTTAATTACTCAAATATAGTCAAATGAGATACTAGACTCTTATCTCGTTCACATTTTGGCCATCAAATAAAACAAAATTTAACAATTACTATCACCTTATTTTCATTGATCATTATCACAGTAATAATTTAATTTATATTATTTCTGTGGATTAAAAAATCGATTTTATTATAGTTATTATTTAGAAATTAGTATTTTGTTATAAATCGTCTATCCATCTTACCTGACGTACGTATGTATTTTTCGGCCATTCCCGAATCGCCAATAGAATTGTGTGCGACTAGTTTTAAATGATAAGTAGTATTAGGTTTTAAATTTTGTAGACTAATACTGTTATCTGATACAGTTTCTTGATAACACTGTTCAGGTACATCATCATCGACATCGACCTGTGAAAGAAGTATTAAAATAGATAATTATTTTAAAAATATCCTTGGAGCAAGTCTGAAAAATTGCAACAATTTTGGTAAGCCTATTGGCATTTATTGTATATATAGGTAACAATCTCACTAAATTCAGTTTGAAATCGGTTCATCTTCTATCAATGTTATGGTACTGAGATTAAAGCAAAAATTTTTTCATCCACCTATTGCGGATAGTTGTTCCAACATGGCTACACTTCTTAACAAAATTTTCTCCTTTGATTCAAATTCTCTGATGTTATGGTAATGTTATCTGGATCGTGCATTCGTAGATGCATTAATACCTTATCCAAAATTTGCTTCGTTAATAGCAGATATGTCGAACTATCCGAGTCAATCATTGAAGAAACCTTCTAACTAGTTAACATTGGATATATTCAATTCGAACTATATCAATTAGATTTAAAGGGACTGGAACTTTCAGATTATAATTAGTTTCAAACTACGTACCTCACAATATTGTATTGTGTAACGATCGATTGGTTCCCCGTTAAATTCTGGTGTTTTCCAACTAACAATCACATTATTTACGTCGATTTCTTCACCAGATGCATTGTCGTTCCACATTGGCTCTTCAGGGGGTGATCTTGGGATGAAATTATTTATAAAAAGACAATAATTAATAATACCTATATAACAACAACGTATTCAGGTGATTAAGAAACAGCTCAAGTTTGAGTACTTGGTTGTCTTTTTAATCTGTCACCACGTCATAATTTCTAGGAATTAGAACATGAAAAATGATTCAAAATTTTAATGACCACAGATAAAGCTTTTTGTGTGATCATGTCATGAGACTATGAAGATACCCTGAAAGTGATACGCAAAATTTATAATTTTTTAAATGTTTTTTTATTTAAAAAAATTCTTAAAATAAAAAGTATTATTTTATTACGTTTTTAATGTAAACAGTAAAATTCTTTATTTAGTTACCTGCAAATAGTGGGCTGTATTTTCAAAAATAAATCATCAAAACTCACTTATTTTTAGTTATGACTTGTATAACATCAGTCCAAGGTCCTAATCCCACTTGGTTCATAGCAGCAAATTTAAAAGCATACGTCGTACTCGGTTTCAGTTTGTCAACTTTATAAGGTCTGTATGTATCCCAAGTTCTATTATAATGAATATAAGTGTGATAATAATTATCCAATTCATCATATTCCGCTGTGTACGCCGTTACAGGTGGCCCATCCACAGAATCTGGGCCATGTATTTCAAAAGTAGTTGAAGTTGCAGTAGTTGATATTATGTTTACCTGTCAAAATATACTTATTATAAGGAAGTGACATCATTTGTAGATATAAGTACAATTTTACAGCCGTTTTACATGGATGCAGGTATAGTGAAATTCTTACACTTTTTATAGAACCGGGTGCATGCGCTTCTTTGAGGTGTATGGTTCTTGTTGCTTGTCCAATTTTGTTCGACACCGTGCAAGTATAGGTTCCGTAGAAAGGTATATCTTTTAGATCCACCAACATGAAAAACGTGTGGGGAAACTTACGGGCGAACTTAAAATCGCCACCGTTTTGATAGTAACTGTTGAAATAAATAGAATGAGTATAAAAACACTAACTTATCTGATTACAGTCATATGTACGAGAAGTAAAACAAATGACAAACTTTTATTGTCAAATTGAATTGCCTGTGTTTCCCTGATCAAGAGAATGAAAAAATCAAATATTTAGACCGTCGGTCGAGGTCGTTTTTCTGATATATCGCATCGCACGTCACTATTTAATACGAAATATTTAAAAAGCGCTTCTTTTTATCCATTTAATAACATACAGAAACTTATACCCATCTCAAAAATGCCATCTGCAATTAAAAAAAAACCGCCTCAGGTTACTACTTGTGAATGTTGGTCAACATTATGAGACCGGTAAAGATAATATATACTTTGGGACGGTTGCAAGAAATCTAATGGCCTGAAAATCACAGTTTTATTAGAGAAAAAAAGAATGGATTCGTTTTCGATTTCGAGTTTCAATTAGAAAGTAGTAGTCAGACAGCTATGAAATAATCTTCTCTTAAAACAAGGTTCTAGTTTTACATGGGAGACTGAGTCCGGCTTAGGTTTTGTAAAAAAGAAAGTTATTTTAAAAACAATCTAGTATTTTAAATGTTTAATTTTTTCACTGTTTAATAAATTTATTTTATAATAAATTTCATTTTACTGTGGTTAATCAATTTTTAAAATTAGCTGATAAATAGCTTTTACTTACTTCCATCTAATTGTTCCTTCGGGATTGCTTTCATATGGACATGTTAAATTAACGATTTCTCCTTTCCATCCCCAAATGGCTACCTCTGGTTCTTCAAACACAGGCTTGAATTGTACTTCTAATTGTGCAGTTTGGTTTGCAACGTCCACTGTTATTAAAATGTTATATTTTTTATCAATTAAATCATTAATATAGTAATTAAAATATTAAACTGACGTTAAAATGTGATTTATAATGACATCTATCTACTTTATGGAATACTGAGAAAAAAAGCACTAAATATTCGATGGAAATGAGTATTGTTTTCTTAACAAACAGGATAACAAAAATCAAATTTAACTTTTTGTTTTTGTTTTAGTGTTTACTATTTCCGAGTGGCTCGTTGTTAATATTTTTAAGAAAAAAAACATAACATAACATACGTATACATCACAACAACGTCTAAGCCCCAAACTAAGCATTAGCTTGTGTCATGGGTACCAAGCGGAGACACCACATACATATAACAACCAAGACCCGGTACCAGTATCAATATTCATCATATAAATACTGCATCATATAAATATGTTCGATATACCACAGAAACACTCTTAGCATATATTAATATTAATAGTTACGGCTCTATACGGACAGACGAATGATTAACTTGCGGAAATAAAAATTAATACGCGAAATCTTCAAAAATGGAAGCGAATACGAAATCCGAAGTCTCAAAGATCCACAAATCTTTATCTTAATCGAGAGTAAACTACTGCTTTGTCTAGAAGGCCAGGCTTGTGTAAAGAAGCTGTGTCGGACGTTCATGCCGTTATTGTGAGTAGCGAATATAAAGACTAATAATTATGAAAGTAAAAAAGTGAACTTATCAACGTATAGGTACTTGAAAAGTTAAAAAAACAAACGTATACTTTATAAGATAAAAAATCAGCCGACCTTAAGCGAAAATAGTGCATATGCACCTGGGGCGGAAACTAGCCGATTCCTCACGATGGTTTTACATGTGTTTTCAGGCGATTGGATTTACACGTGTTTTCAGGCGATGGCCAAGTCTCAATATATTTATATAAAACATTAAAGAATTTTAATATTGATATGCGTCACTATAAGATGCTGTTAATTATTACGTAACAACTTAATGCTTCGAGTACGGAGATTCCAGACACAATTGATTTTCAATTGTTATGGACCACGATCGTGGTCTTGAGACTGGACGTATTAAGACAGAAAGTCGCTTAAGAGACTGAATAAATTAATAACCGACTTGGTATTTATTATTCTACTTTTCATCACAAGAGAAGGGAAGTATTACTATACTGCACGGATTTACGGGCGGAAGCTCACTGCTTTCCCACTGAGGTTTTTGTGCAACTAGTTCTCGCTCTAGCGTGTGCGTCGCCATTGCTGTGGGGGATTGGCTAGTGTCCACTCTAATTGCACACTATAGAACAGTGTGCGATCAGTGCATTCTCGCCTGTGAAGCTGTGCAGTAAACTACTAGTTTCTTAGCACGCGTAATGAAAAAATGAACACTGTGCGTAGTCTGCACTGGTGCTTTAATTCTCTGTAATGCACTGAATATTTTGATTATAATATGTATAACAAAAAATATACCGTCATTAGATGCTCGACACAAGTAAAGACCGTGGTGATACTTATCCACTCTCTCGAATATTAAGGAATTGATAATCTCGGTTTCGGAAATTTGTTTTGATTGAGGCGTTATACTGAAAGAAAAACAACGAAATATATATTTTAGTACTTCGTATCAAACGCATTGAAGCGTTTCAGTATCTATCTGCATCTTAAGAAGTTTTGGTGCAAAAAGAAAATTGTATTCAGATTAGCAAAAACTAGTTTAATTACTTTTTAATTTTTTAAGTATTTTGATACATTATAAGTAAAAAAAAAACGTAATTTCGCGGGATTTTTTTTTTGAAAGTTGTTTCTTTTTTCACAACATATTTAACATGAAACTAATTGCATTTTTACATGTGAAAAATTAAAAAAAATATAAATTTCAATCAAATGTTGCAAAAATGCAATTAGTTTCATGAAGAACATGTGAAAAACGAAACAATTTCGAAAAAAAATCCCGCGTATTTACGTTTTCTTTCTTATGATGTAGTATTAAAATATTTAAAAAATTAAAAACGTATTTATGAACGTATTAAGTAACCTAGTTTTTGTTAATCTGAATACCATATATTTTTTTGTGCAAATCGGTTAAGATTTAAAGGGGTGTAACCGTTAACGCCGCTTGCATGGAAATTTGTCTCTACACAATCCTTTTAACAGCTCCAGGCAATTCAAGGTAGAAAAACGAAATTAAAAAAAAGTCATACTTGGTAGTTCTAGTAGTAGCAGTATTTTAAGGTACACTATAAATAAGTACATACAAAGGCGTAAAAAAATGTTCTACCTGCTATCTTCATCCGCTCCAGTTCTCTCGAACAAAAAGCTTATTAAAGGCAAAGGTCGTCCTGATGCCCTGCATATAAGTTCAATCTTGGTACCTTCCTCTGCTGTTGCGTTGTTGAATTCTAATATTTTAGGCGGAATTAGTACCTGCGCATTTTGAGAAGTAATTAATTGGTTAAGTCATGAAGCTGTAATATGGTAGTTAGATTTCTATATTATCAAGTCTAATATACACTTAAAAAACCTACAAGATACTAGATGATCAATAAAATTCCGATATATCGACTTAATTATACATGAGCATAAAATAAAGAATAATTAATTATGATCGTAATGTATTTCTAAAATCGTTGTAATCATTTTTAATATTTGAAATTATATTTTCTTTTTTAACACAACCTATTTATATTAATAATCATATATTCTAAATAAATATAACTATTATTCAATAACATATCACTAGACACTGGCTTGAATTCCATAAATGTTTATTGTATTTCTTTGTCCGTAAATATCAAGATTAATTAATTAAATTGATAGCAGCTTCGAGTCCACAATGGCAGTTTGAGTTGTGAATCAAACGTTCACCTGAATAGCGGAAGCGGATGCGCGATTTTTCGGGGGTGGTCGTCGGTAGTTGTTTCGTCTACAAAGCGATAACTAATAATTATACCTGGCACATCAAACACAGCGCCATCTAGTGCCAAAGTAATCAGGTAAGCAAGTATTATGCTTGTACTGTAGGTACGGTACAACTGATATACATACTTTTTTTATAATGTTCTTTATAATACTAGTAAAACTCATCTGTAATGAATGCCACCATACATTTTGTTACTTTATGGTAAATATTTATTAATCAGTAAAATAAGCTAATCTGAATATTAATTTTTCGAATATTATGTACTGTTTTTAACGTTACGAACACAAAGGGTACCAACGGGAACCCTACCACTAAGGCTCCGCTGTCCGTCCGTCCGTCAGTCTGTCGTCCGTATTGTACACATATGAAATTTTCACAAAGTGTGTAGAACTAGGACCATAAATAATAAAAATAAAATAAAGTTAAAAATTAAAGAGAGTCCCCATAAAAGAAACGTGTTTTTTGACGTTTTTGGTTATTGTGAAATCATTGTTTACACTTGAAATTATGAAATTACCATTATGGCCGCTATAAAAACAAATTATAAAAATAACATGAAGCGAAAAAGTAAAGGGGTCCTATACAAGAAACGTATTTTTTATACTGTATGGTGCTACGGAAACCTTCGTGTGCGAATCCAACTCGCAGTTGCCCGCTTTTATTTTGTCACTGACTACAACCGATGATGACTTCATCAACGGAGTCACGGGTGACTTATGACTATCATACTTAAAAATTTAAGTGCCAATAGATGAAATGTCAAAATATATTATTAAGAGTTGAGGTATGAAATTTTCGTCTATTACGTATAAAAATAAATGAAACTTAATTTTCAGTTAGGTTGCTAAGATGATATGTATTTATTTTACCATAATATAACACATATTTGCTATGAATTCGATGAAAAGTCCATAGAGTACGAAGGACGGCGGAGATTTTTTAAGTTTTAACTCCTATAATGTTGAAAAAGTTTCTTATGCAGTTTGAGGTCTTGCGTTATCTTTAACATCGGTTGACCAGCTGGGCCCGTTTTTCTGCCAGCTTCACCATCATTGTATAAAGTTCTTAACTATAGATCTCAGCCATTATTAATGTACCGGATCTGAGGAAGTTATAGTAGATAACACACCGACTGGTACACCAAAGACTCACCTAACTTTCTGTTGGTAAGCTTCTTTATAAGGCAATGTCTTGGAATTTGTCCTGGGCTAAGCCATTGGATTTTTGCTTGTAGTTATCGTAAACAGTTTATATTTCAGTTACAATTTAGTACAAATTTCTCTCATTTCTCTGCCCATCAACCCAAAGCAAAGTTCGATGCCTGCACTTTTGTGCAAGTTCTTCAAGTTCTTGAATTAAAGTATTACCCATTTTTCTAGTAGCTTTTGTAAAATATTTATACCATCCACTATTTGCCATGTTAAACGAACACCTTATTTTAATTAGTATATATATATTTCTATATCTCTTACCTATCCTTAATTACTTAACGACACCACAATACCACTTAATTATTGTTAAGATAATTTTATTTTTTATTTACCTCTATAGTCACTTCCCTCGTGTGTATCCCAGCTTCATTAAACGCAATACACCTATAAGTTCCTCTGTCGTCTGCTCTAATCTTTTCAAACGTCAATACTTCATTCTCTTGATACCAACTAGCATCATCTTGTGACAGTTGTGTTGGTTTCTGTAAGCAATAATTTATTTAATACAATAAAGTGTACTAAATCTATTATTGTTATTTTTATTAATTTATTGTTGCTACGACAATACACAGTTATGTCTAACTACAATCAACAATACATAGGATGAGTAGTCTAAAATCACTTCGCGACAAAAAAGCAATTTTTGTGCCATTGAAACTTTATTATATCAATAACACAATTTATTATTATTATTATTACATAAAAAATAATATTAATTTGTGAGAGCTAAACTGTCAATAGTTAATCAATAAAGAAATGTGTAATCATTGATGTGAGATAGGTGTCAATCCCATATAATTTTCGCTTGCAGTGGATACCTAGCTCATTTCCCATCCGAAATGTATCTTAAAAGACAGAGTTATAAAAAATATGTATACAACGTAATACAGATGTTTTAGTAGAGGAGAGAGGCTCGAAGGTTCCTTTGAAAGTAATTTTTCTATGAGTCATGATGTAGGTAAGGATTCAGAGTATTGTGACATTTATCTATAATAGCACGTCGACGTGTCATCGAATTTACTCGAAAAGTTCCCATGGTCATTCATGGAATCAGAAAAATTTAGATTAAGAAATAAATTCCACGAAATTACAAAAACTTTTTTGAGACAGGATTTCGGGTCCAGACAAAGATAACGCCCCGACGCCAGACGCTCGAGCGTGGAAAAATTCTCACGCTAAAAATAGCAATGTAATCTTTAAATAGAACACTCGAGAAGTGTAATATTTACGACGTGTGATTGGTGGAGGGGAGTGAAGGTATAAAAGCGAGATGTGAGGACGTCGGTGGCAGTCTGCTCTGAGCGTTCGCCCCGCGCGGACGTTTCACTGTGCGCCCGCTGCCCACTCGGTTTGTCGACTAGTTAGGCCGCCTTTTGGCTTCCCGACTTCTTGATATTCGTGTCGTGGTCATCGCTACGGCACTTGTGCCGATAGCATTTTCAAGTTATAGTGAAAAGCTAGTGTTTATTCCGCCGCCGCGTAAACCACCAGCTTTTAGGGCCGATATCGTCGCCGCAACTAGCCCCCCGCCCCGCGGCGACGCTACCGTCACCGTTTCTATTAGTGAGTAATTCGTTTTACCGCTTATAGTTCCGGTGAAGTCGTGGAAACAGGCCGGGCCGCGACATCACCGACCGCGCACAGGTCGTGTGTTACGTTACACACGATCTGTGGCCGCTTTCACTTACCTACGTCGCCTGTGTGACGTCAGGTATTCTTAGAATCACTCACCGTGCGCCGCCTCGCCTCGCCCATTGTTCTCGCGACCTTTGTGCCCTATCGTTGGTACCAGGTACGGACCGACACCTGTTTATCAGTAAGTCCTATTTCGTTTAATTTCATTTAATTATAATTAATTAATTATTTTGTTTTCATTTTACCTTCAAATAATTTAAATTTCATTTTAAATATTAAATTTTTAATATTATTTTCGTATTATATGTAGTCATACTACCTTCTAATTAATATAATGGAGGGCCGCCTCCAGGTGATGGAGGCTCGCTTCCGTGACCTGGAGAGCTGCCTTTTTGCGTTCTTAAACAAAACCGATATGAAGGAGAAATTTAACTCCTTCCTTAAGCGCCGCGCCGCTCCACTACCCGACTCGCCCGCGTCGCCAGAGTCGCCAATCGAGCCACATGAACCCAATACTGACAATACTGACGCTCAGGACCCCGATTCCGACTCGATGGAGGTAATTGAAGCCCTCCAGGCCACCAACAAGCGCCCACTCAATAATACAGACGAAAACTCGTCCGACTCGGAAGCGGACGAGTTTAAAAAAGACCCAGCCGCAGTCCGCCGCGAACGTAAGAAGGCACGTCGCCTCGCTAGGAACGCCGCGCCTCCGCCTTCTTCCACCCCCGCGCCCGCGAGCGCGACCACCCCCGCCTCCGCGCCCGCCGCATCTCAAGCGGCCACCGCACGCCCCTCGTTGCCGGCCCCCGCGCCTTCCGCGCCTACGGCTCACAAGCCCATACCCCCTCCCGCGGGCAAATCACCTCCCCCGATCATCTTGAGGGACAAAAGCAAATGGACCCACGTGTCCTCCGTCTGTGGCGCTCGCCACATCAGCTACAATAAAGCCGTGAACACCACGGAAGGGATTCGTATCACCCTCAGTGATAGCGAATCCTACAGAGCCTTGTCTCGCCTCCTCATTGAAGCGAAAATTCAGTTCCATACATTCGCGCTCGCTGAAGAGCGCAAACTTAAGGTCGTGCTTCGCGGTATTCCTGACGAAGTTGACGACAACATAATCCTCGAGGACCTCAAGTCCCAAAACTTCCCTGTTGTGGCAGTCCACCGCCTACATAGGCGCGATGGCTCTTCTCTGGGCCTAGTACTCGTCATTTTGGAAAAAAATGAGATCAGCAGGCTTATTTTCCAAAATAACATCCGCGTCGCTGGTCTTTCCGGCATTCGGGCTGAACCTCCTCTAAGGAGAGGCGGCCCTGGGCAATGTCATCGTTGCCAGCTATACGGTCATGCTTCACTTAATTGCAACGCAAATCCGCGTTGCGTTAAATGCCTCGTTCCGCATTTTACATCGGAATGCCCACGTGACAAGGCAAAAGACGGGCCACCCGCGTGTGTCCTGTGTAATCAAACCGGCCACACGGCCAATTACAGAGGTTGCCCTAAGGCACCTAAATTCACGCCCCCAGTGCGTCATCAACCTCCACATAAACAGTGGGCCCCGCCCCTACATAATTCAACCCACTTCCCGGCGCTGATCCAAAGGCGCCCGCACTATAATAGCCCGCCCACTAACGCCACCTCCCCTCCTACCACTTCCCGCCCCGTCGCACCGGCGATGGCTTGGGGCCGTACACCATCAGTGGCGGCCGCACCGGCCGTTTTTACTCACGGGCCCATGCCCAACAAACAATTAAAAGACGCGAACTCGTTCCTCGCGAACTTAAACATAATTAAAGCAGCTATAGCCGAAGTTTCGGAAGAGGAAGTCGCCGCTTTAGCTTCCGAAATTTCGAATTGCAACAACACCAAGGGTAAAATCACTGCCCTTACCCGGTATCCTAAAGTAGTTAATTCTTTATTTTAAAATAACTTCAATTTAACTTAATTTTTCTTTTAAATTAAATTTTCACTTTCAATGGCTGCACCCGCGTGCACATTAGGCACACGCGCTGGACGACATAAGCCGAGATCGATCTCGCTTCTGTCGTTCAACGCGCGCGGCCTTACAAATAACCATATCGAGTTAGGTGAATGTGCGTCTGAGTACAGCGTAGATATCATTTTAGTTCAAGAAACCTTTTTATCAAACAAAAGGCCCAGGGCCTGTAAAATTAATAATTATAATTTACTAAGAACGGACCGTGAACGCGGAAGGGGCGGTGGCACCGCAGTGTATTTTAAACGCTCGCTGTACTGCTGCCCTATCGACACGCCTACTCT
The DNA here is from genome assembly GCA_949709985.1 of Luffia ferchaultella. NCBI lineage: Eukaryota > Metazoa > Arthropoda > Insecta > Lepidoptera > Psychidae > Luffia > Luffia ferchaultella. Next base: position 10,054,978 of record OX453258.1, read on the forward strand.
CATAAATATAGAAGCTACAGCGTGCAGATTGTCTATGACCGGTCACGGGACCGTCATCATAGTCTCTGTGTACCTGCCTCCCACTAGTGAGTTGCTCCGGAGCGAAATAGAAGCCCTCCTCGCCCTAGGAGACTCAGTGATCCTATTTGGCGACCTTAATTGCAAACACACAGATTGGAACTGTGTCACCTCCAATATTAACGGCCGCAGGCTTTCGGTCTTAGCTGAGGCCTTAGATTTAGACTTGATCGCGCCCCTCTCACCGACGCGGTTTCCAGACAATGACTCCCACCGACCAGACATACTGGACATAGCGTTACTTAAGAACGTGGCGCTGAAACTGAGCTCTATAGAGACGCTTCACGCTCTGAGCTCAGATCACCGCCCCGTCCTTATGAAACTGGGCTCGCCGGAAAGCCCTCCGGGGGACTCTATTTTTATCACCGATTGGGACAAAGTGTCATCCGAGTTCCAAAAAATCGATACTCCCGCTCTAAACCGAATCCCATCTGATTTAAATTCTAACAACGATGTAGATTTAGCAATAGGGGCTCTTACGGAGCACGTTCAAAAAGTGATCGCGGACTGCTCGCGGAAGGCTCCGGCGGCTAAACCCCGTCTGAACCTGCCGCCCGAAGTACGCGAACTCATAAGAGTCAAAAACGTTGCCCTGCGCCGCGCGAGCGCATACCCCACGCCCGAATATAGGTCACGAGCGCGCGCCCTCCAACGCCGAGTGAGGGAGCGCATCAGTGAATTACGTAACGAACAGTGGGACCAACTTATGGAAGGCATTAAGCCAACCCATAAGGCCTACTGGAGTGTCGCTAAAGCGCTCCGTTTAGACGGATACGCCGCGTCTCCCCCGCTTAGGAAGCCTGATAGCACCCTCGCGTTCGACGACAACGAGAAAGCTGACTGTTTGGCAGATAGTCTTGATTCTCAATGTTCACCCAGCACACTTGAGTGCGATCCCATTCACGTAGCGCGACCCGTCCGCCCTCAGCAGACCTACCACCCGTCACATGTGACGAAATTAGCCAACATATCAAGGAGCTTAAAAACAGAAAAGCTCCAGGTCTCGATGGTATCAATAACAAAGCATTCAAACGCTTTTCCTTCCCCTTAGTCGCCCTTCTGGCAGCCATTTTCAACACTTGTTTTAAAAACTGCTACTTCCCACCGACCTGGAAAGAAGCTGTCGTAATCGGCATCCCTAAACCAGGCAAACCCCGAGACCTTCCCACCAGCTACAGACCCATTAGCCTCCTCAAGGTGATGGGCAAATTATACGAAAAAGTTTTAAAGACTCGTCTCAGCGACCATTTAATTGGAAAAGGACTAATAATCGACGAGCAATTTGGATTCCGCCCCCGGCACTCCTGCCCTCAACAGGCTCTCCGCCTAGTTGAATACATTTCTTCCGGTTTCAAACGGAAAGATAAAACCGTAGCAGTATTTTTCGATGTTGCCAAAGCTTTTGACAAAGTTTGGCATGCAGGCTTAATATATAAGCTGCATAAACTGGAAGTTCCCGACAGATTAGTATTCATTATTCAAGACTACCTCACCGACCGACATTTCGTATTCCGTCACGAAAAATCCATTTCAACGCGCAAAACGTTAAGAGCAGGAGTTCCGCAAGGCTCCACGCTCAGCCCACTATTGTACTCAGCGTACACGAATGACATCCCGCTGCCGCGCAACGGAGTCCAACTAGCACTGTTCGCCGACGACACAGTGCTTTATCTGCGCGCGCGAACAAACGGGCTAATCGCCTCACGTTTACAATCCTCCATAGACGAACTTACGCGGTGGTTTCGCCTATGGAGGATCGAAATCAACCCCGAGAAATCCGCGGCCGTTTGCTTTCGCTATTCCAAAGCGAAAAGCCCAGAGTTAGTCTCCCCCAATATTGCTACACTTCGAATGGCCGACGTCAACATTCCGTGGCAACATAGTTATAAATACCTAGGTATTACGCTTGACAAGCATCTGCACTTTCGCGATCATGTCAAGCGTGTTTGCAAAACAGCCAAATTCTACTTGGCTCGTTTATCCAGTATGATTGGTAGCCGCAGTAAGCTATCGATGCGCAACAAGCGCACTCTTTACGTAATGGCCATCAGACCTGTCATGACTTATGCATGCCCGGTCTTTGCATACGCCAATCAAACGATACTTAAGCCGCTACAAATCATACAGAACAAATTCTGTAGAAGAGCAGTAGGTTCTCCTTGGTACGTTCGAAACAGTCTGCTTCACAGCGATTTCGACTTACCAACCATCTCCAAATACATGAAGGACGCGTCAGAGCGTTTTTTCACCGCCGCGATCGCACATCCCAACCCGTTACTTTCGGCAGCGGCCTCTTACGAGCCCCCGCCCGCCCACCACTTTCTCAGACGCCCACGGAATGCACTTACAGATCCACCTGACGATCTCACCACCGAGGTAGAGATTCTAAGGGCCCTAGGCAGATCGGACCTTCAGTCTGACGTAGGAGAGCAGTACCTACCACCCGATATCACCTAGTTAACGTAACAAATCTGCTCGAATGGCATCTGAGCCTTGCTTGTTCACAGTCGGGCCGTCCAGCTCGAACTGCCCTCCCCAGCCGAGGGATCGACACGCGTCGGCCCTCATCTCTAGATTAATCATACGCCGATGAGGCGGCGCCCTTAAGGCACCGCCCATCAATGGCAGAAACGCACCGAAGCATCCTCAATGCGTCCGGTCGCCGTCATGTCAAATCCTATACGCTCTCCGGAGTATAGGTTGAGGAGTCGTTTAGCCGGTCGGGCTGCACCTTCTGTGTAGAAATCCCAACCCGGCACTATCTGCGCGGTAGGTCGGGCGCGCAGATGTCTGTAAGCAGATTCGGCCCTCACAAAACAAAAAAAAAAAAAAAAAACGTCGGTGGCAACAGTTTATGAATAAGTCAAGTGTGAGTAACTGCGGAGTATAAAGTGAGATAATGGTATAATTTGGGTTCTATGTTAATTGTTTTTAAACTAGTTTTGTTCTATATTAAAATAAAGTTATTGAAAACAGTGTTTTAGTGCATCCGTTATATCCGGACTAGTAGCCCGTAACAGTATGAAATTTGTACTTCTAGTTTAAAGTCTATTTCGATAAATGTAATGCAACGTAAAGCGAAAAAATCTTGTAAATTTATATATATTTTTATTGTAGTTAGGCAAATTTGAGTTATCACACAACTATAATTTTTCGACTTTGGCTTTGATGTATATTTCGTGACGTAATCTTGTTTCATTACCTTATTTACAATTTTCATCCAATTGAAATTCGGCTTAGGTTTACCGTATGCTTTACACTCAATCTTTAAGAAATCGCCTTCAACCACCGTCTTGTTCGGAGTAACGACCAATTCCCTTATATCTGGCGTCGTGAAAACCTGGAATATATTTAAAAAACTTTTTAAGTTCAAAAAGTTGGGAAATATACCGTAGATTACCTATATTTTTTTTATAATAACGTATACATCACAACAACGTCTAGGCCCCAAACTAAGCATTAGCTTGTGTTTTGGATACCAAGCGAAGACACCACATACATATAACAATCAAGACCCGGTACCAGTACCGATATTCATCATATAAATATTGACCCGACCTGGGACTCGAACCCATGACCTCGAGCTTTGTAGGCAGGGTCGCTAACCACTAGGCTAAACGGTCGTCTTACGTCTTACATTAATATTACGAAAAGCAAAAACGTCTGTCTATCTGTCTGTATCTTCCTTTTTCATGGCTCAGCCGGTCAATATATGTTCATGAAAGGTATGGAGAAATAGATACGGATATCGGCTACTTTTTACAAAGGATATATGTATGTTTGTTATCTTTTCACGGTTAAAACGCTTATCAATCATGATAAAATTTGGTAGAGAGACACCTTGTATTTGGAATATACTATTACACTAGTATGGTTTTTGTTAAATCAGAAATCAGCCCACGCGAGTGAAGTCGTAGGCAGCTGGTAGTTATTAACATAATTAATTATTACTGTTATAATTTACTGAATCCAAAAATCATTAATAAATAAATGCGGATATAACATGTATCATGTTTATGACAACAATTATATAACAACTGCCGAAATCGTTACTTCTGTGACAGAAAAGGTCAACTGCTCCCAACCTATACCGAACCAGCGTGGTGGGTTCATAGTCTAAACTCCTTAACTCAATGGTGACGAAAGTGATAAAGTATTTTAGATATCAAAACCTATCACAATTTGCACAATCCCACGATGTAACATCAGTAATGCATTTTTAATATCAGCTGACAGTAACATTGGGTAATTTTTTACATTTCATGACACCAAGTTACGGTTTAATATACGATACAAAAAAAAAACAACTATTTTTCTGTGGTGTTACCTCTACTGTTATTTGCTTTTCGTCTCGATCGCCTGTTATTATTACAATCGATGTGCATTCGTAGATACCAGCATCTTCTTCTTGTACATTTCTTATTACAAGACCATTGTCGTCCACTGAGTATTTATTATTATCTGTTATCTGTACCTATAAGATACACATTAAAAATTTTAAAAAATATCAAAACCAAAATACGAAATGGACACTGGTTGCCGTAAAATGTTGTGGATTTTATTAAAACTAATTTGAAGTCTTGTATGTTGATATGTATATCAGATAAAAACCTTACAAGTGTTAGCCAAACTCGCGTTTTTAAATTTCTATTGGCACCGATAAATTATTATTCACAGCTACTTACCGCCAGATGGCACTAAAACACATATCAATTTTAATATTTTTTTTTTGAAACATTTATAACTTTATGGAACCCTCTAGGCGCGAGTACGATTCGCACTTAGCCGGTTTTTTTACTTATAATCAATCTGATTTTTTGCAGTCGTACTAATAACATTATGAAGTTACATACTAATTTAGAAATTTCAATAATAAATAACTTAAGTTTTAATGCAATAATTAATGGCAAGCATTTTAGGCATTTTATCTGTGTAATTGTAAAAATAATATTTTTCCACGATAAGGAATGGGCTGGGACCACAATAACGTGTAATGTCTTTAATTATCGCATAATTGTTTGCGTGCACATGTATTTTGTATGTATACAATCAGCGACTTCAATGTAAACTAGATGAGGCCGTCTAGTAACAACTGTGTTACAACAGTCACTTTAGATGGGTTTCCATGACGAATTAATTTTATAGTATTTGTATACGTTTGAGAGAATTACTACACTACAGAGTCGTGATAGCCCAAAGCGCAACGAACCTGTCTCAAATTTATAAGGCCATAGATAGGGTCACGGTTGAATCCGGGCGTGTACCAATGAGTTTTTCTGGTTTAAGTATATACATAACTATCACTGACTCCGTGCCTCGGAGAGCACGTTAAGCAGTCGGTCCCGGACGCTGTCAATAGATGGCGGTCGTTACAATCCCCAACCCGCAGTGGAGCAGCGTGGTGGATTTAAGCTCCAAGCACCCTCACCCCTGGGGAGGCCTAAGCTCCTGCTGTGGGGTAAAAATGGGCTGATGAAGAGTGAAATAAATTGAAAATACAACACAGTTTAAATTATTTTTCGTACAGTGGTGCAGTGTAAAATGTGAGACGGTGGGCGCATTTATGATCCATCGAAAAACTTCTACAAATGCTCATTGTGTTCACGATGAGAACTGGTTTCAAAAATATTATTCGCTGCGGTAATTAACTGTCATGTTTTTAAGATGGTTCACGATATGCCGTTTACCATGAATACAATTGGAAGGGAATTCGCAAATAGAGTGTAATTGCAATTTTACTCAAATTAAACACCGTCACCGTATTAAATGTTCCAAATCTTGTGATGGGTGTTTGGGTATGTTTTTGTATGAACCATGAATGCGTCAGTTACATAAAAGTACGAATTGACTAGAAGCCCTGTTCTGCGTAGCTAGCTGGTGTAAGATGGGGAGTTTTAGTCCGAGTTTCAGTGCGCAAGGTCTCCGTGCGCCGCTCTTCACCCCCGGGAAATCCCCGCGCGCCGGTTTCACCCCCCAAAATTGCAAAATGTCACCTCGATACCGTGAAGTGACACTTATGACTCTATTAAAACCAAACGCTGCTGTCAAATTAATTTAATCTATGGTCAGATAACAATATTAGACTTTTATTCGAATTCGAAATGCGAATTCGCGTTGCGTCGTCGTGACAATAAGTTATTTGTTTTCAATGGCACGTCTACAGATTTATGCTGACGCTTTGATTATATAATCTTTAGAAGGACCCTCGCAGCACATTGTTAACAAAAATGACAGGTCAATTTTTACATACTTGTGTAATTCAACAGACCACATACTCTCACTACGTCATTCTAACCATGTGCAAACCGACACTGGGTGCGTAAATTATAACCGAATTGTTAGGTGATATTTATATCTAAGTTTTTTACCGCCAAGTCTCTATACAGATTTTATATAATCAAAGTGCTAATGGTACAACGCCATAATCTATTATTAGATAAAACAAGATAATTTTGACGAATAAAATTCTACCTGTTGACAGGTCAATTTTTACATACTTGTGTAATTCAACAGACCACATACTCTCACTACGCCATTCTAACCATGTGCAAACCGACTCTGGGTGCATAAATTATAACCGAACTGTTAGGTGATATTTATATCTAAGTTTTTTACCACCAAGTCTCTATCCAGATTTAATATAATCAAAGTGCTAATGATACAACGCCATAACCTAATATTAGATAAACCAAGATAATATTGACGAAAAAAATTCTACCTGTGTTAATTCGTTATCCTGTTTGTGCCAAATAGTCATAGGATTCAAACCTCCCCTCACTTCACAAACGATCTTCGAGTCGTGACCCTTCACCAGGAATTGTTTGTCTGCCGTGTTAACGATGTGAAGGGGTTCTGCAAATTAAAACATAAAATTGTATTGATATAGTCAACATCTTTTCAAAGTAAAAGTTAGACAATGTGATGGGAAAAAAATGTTTATACTACGGAAAATTATCTGTAATAGAAACTACTGATTTAGAAATCTAAAGCATTTTAGAAATTTACACATATCAACACTGTTGTTACATTCAGACGATTTTTAAGCTTAACTTAACATTACATTCAACGATGTCCCAGAGTTGAAAACAGTTAAATTGCATTAACCTATTAACTTGTTATCAATCATTATCAATCAAATGTCCCTGTCATTCAAATGCTCGTGCCTGTGGATCTAACCCAAATGGGTTAATATGTAGTGCTTAATGTTTAGCTTTTGTTTGATTACTACAAGGTTTACATTTTTTAAATTTATATATACCTACCAATTGCCAATTGGTTTAAATTATTACCATATCAATCTATTACATTAAAAATTCACACATAGCTTATTTGAAATATTTTTATAATTCTAAAAAATACTACAAATAGACAAGCTTTAATAATATCCAGCGTTAACATCATCAGCGTAGATTGACTGTTGTGAAAAACTAGAGTAAACAGGGCTTCCACGAAAGTTTCGTCACCAGGGCGGCGCCACTAAGACGTGTGGTGAAGATATTTACCTACTTTTATGCTAAATTTAACTGAAAATATATGTTTTATCGTATTATATGTATACAGTATATATTATTTAAATATATATTTAAACGTAAAATCGACTTCATATTTTGCCAACTAATAAGTTAAATGTAAAATTTCAAGTCTCAAATACTGGCCTGACAATATACCTTTTGTCTCAATGGCAGCGGCCCTTAGTGGTTTTGAAAATGAAAGCACATTCCTCTGCGTTATTACTTAATGATATACTCACCAAAAGCATTTAATTGGAAAGTATTTATATAAAGTCGTTTCTTGTAGGAGGCTTCGCAAGTGTACTTCCCGGACAAGTCAGTCGTGAAGTTTTGAATCAAGAGGTTTATTCCGTCCTCGCTTTTCTCTGCATAGACGTTCAGATGCGTACCTGGTCTTATAAAATTAAAGCTATTTAATTAATTAAACTTTAAATACGTTAATCCAACATGTCATTGATTTTTTTACTATTGAACTTATTTAAATACTGCAAACTAACAGTGAATTAATCTTCTCTAAACCCAATAATTTAATTATTTGTATTTTTTTTAGACGCGTGTAACCCAATTTTATGTACTAAACCGATTTTGACGCAACATCCTTATTTAAATACATAAAATCATGATTCACAGTATAGAGTCCGCATTGTTAATATTCTATTTTTAAGAATAGCAGTAAGAAAAATAACTAGAACGAATTTTACGAAATAGATCAGATGTCTAAGAAATACTTTATTTTAAGATGGAAAACAAATAATGGAATAAATAGCGCGCTTCCATTATTTGTTTAAACATCAAAAACAAATTTTCATTAAAAAGCACAATTTCTTTTTAATGAAAATAAACAATATGCTATAAAGAAATGTTGATTAATGTGCTATTATCGAATATTAATTAGGCGTCAATAAGTTAGAAAAATACCTAACCTTTGGATTTTCAAAGATATGTCCAATAATACCTCACACATTGAAGTAATCTGAAGGAGGATTTCAGAGGTAAGAAATATACATATAAATGCAAAAGGGTCTCTGTCTATCTATAACTTTTTCACGGCTAAACCGCTGAAACAAATTCGATAAAATTTGGTATGTAGAACTTAAATTAAATTTATTAATTATACCTACAGCGAAAACACGGACTGCGCAATTTGTCGTTGTCTATTTAACAGACTTAAAAATTTAATTGGAAATATTCAGCAACGATAACTGTATATAAAGCTACAAGTACTGTTTATAATCGCGATAAAATCACAACTGCATTAGATTTTCTCATAACCATCAAAATTTAATTAATTATAAATAATTATAAATAAACGAAATTAATTATGACAAAGCTAATACTAATAACTAAAGTGAAGTAGCTACTTACTATAGTAATGACAACACAAAAATCGGTACTTAAGGAAACATTTAAAAATCCAATTTTTTTTTAAGTGTATCCCATTTCTTGATTAATATATAACTTCCAGAAGGAAGGAAGGAAATAATATTTTAAAAAAAAACGCTGTTATTATATCGTCATTTATAATTTGGATAACTGATAAGAATTACCATTAATTGATTGAATCTGTATGAAAACGTAAGCAAACCATATGCCTATAATTAGTTTATTAACACAGCAAAATATTGTGTAACTGTTTTGTTTTTAGAAAAAAAGAAAGTCATATTTGTAAACACAAGGTGTGTATGAACTAGAAAAATCCGGAGGTGAAACATTCCCGAGAAAGGTCAAACTCAGAATTTAGTTAATTCTAACACAGGAAACATCAATTTACATGTCCAACTACATGCGTGCGGAGTCACGAGTACAAATATACGTAGTCATATCCTAACTATTCCCACTAATATTATAAATGCGAAGGTATGCTTGTTGGTTTGTCCTTCTTTAAAGCGACGGAGCAACAAATGGAGTTGATGGGTGGATTTTTTGTATATAGATAGTTTATGGACTAGAGAGTGACATAGTCTCCCTAAAAAATCTATCCACGGTTCCTGTAGGATAGATCTGAAGCATACTCGTAATTTTGTTATTTTCTTTTACTTTTAGTATCAGTACAAACATGTAATATACGCGGGCGAAGCCGCGGGCGGAAAGCTAATAATATATTACAAAACGAAAGTGGTGGTTTGATTGTTTTGCTTCTTTCTGTACTTTTTTAAAATTAATTTATTTAGACAACAACAATAAATATGTTCATTTAATCTCCAAACTGAGTAACAGTTTGTTGGAGAATTGACTGCACTCCCATAACTATTTAACTACTTCAACATTTATTAAGTATATTGGAAACATGCAACTTAAAGTTTTAAAGTAGATGCTTAAATTTTACTCCATCTCCACTTCGTAATGGAGAAACGTAACCACGTGTTTTTTCACATGGGAACAGTTGAACGGATCAAAAGTAACACTGCCACCTGTTTACTCCACTCCGGAGAACATTAAATTTTTACGAAAAAATTTTTATTGAAAAATCAATTAAACGGTCAAAGCTGTAAGCGCAATAACTAAAACCGCAACAGAGAAAAAAATTACTTTCGGTCGACGGAAATGGGCAATGGGTCAAAATTTTAAATAGTAGCCGCCATTTTGGAAACCTTGAAATGGCGTGAGAAGTATGAACTTCAGACGATTTTGTTCCAAAAAGTCGAATTTACAAAATTGAAAATTTGTAAATGACAATCCACCAACTGGCACTGGATCAGCGTGGTGGATTATCTAAATCTAATCAAGCAACCTTATACTGAGGGAAGGCTTAAGACCCTGCAGTGATGCATAATAGGCTGCTATGGATTTATACGAAGACGTGTAGAGTGGGCATTTTCAGACAAAGTTATAATAATAATAATGATAATAATGACGTAGACAACAAAGTCTAGGCCCCAAACTAAGCATTAGCTTGTGTTTGGGGTACCAAGCGAAGACACCACATACATATAACAACCAAGACCCGGTACCAGTATCGATATTCATCATATAAATACTGACCCGATCTGGGATTCGAACCTGGGACCTCAAGCTTCGTAGGCAGGGTCGCTACCCACTAGGCTAATTTGTCTGGAAATATCGAATTCGAAGTCAAAATTAACATTAGCTCTTTAGATACTCTATGTATATACAGTACAGTATACTATATCAATTTATAAGAAATTCTTTTGATGTATGTGTCGTAAAATGATTTGATAATTCGAACTTTCGCGAAAATTCTAGGGATTTAGCGAAAACACGGATAATTAGACAAAGGTACATTTTCCCATCTTACTGAAAAAAAAGTAGTGTTATCGCGAAAACGCGAGTCGCCTTAGTAAGATTGCGAAGAGAAAAAAATATAAAAAACAAACTCTCATACTATCATATATATCTAGATACGCTATGTAGCTATGTAGTATGTAGGTAATATTTTTTTTCAATTGGTTTTATATACTAAATATAGTGATATAGTGATATAGGCTATATTTTGGCACTGCAGTACCTATATATGATTTTCTAAAACGGTTGATACGATTTGATGCGGTTTCTCCATTACATAAATACACTCAGAACACGTCTTCAGATAATTTTGAGGTTACGGATCACCAGAGCCCGCTGCAGTAAATGTTTCATGAAAGAAGGTTTACCGATTTTGATATAGTTTTTGTATTACATAGGCATTGCCTCAGAGCACGCATATTATTAGACATATTTAATATAATGGATATCAGTCACCTAGGGGGGTTGTAGTAAATGTATTTATTTATACTGTTCCGTGTATTATTATTATTATTTATCTAAAACAATTATAAGTCGTTTTTTATTTCGTTTTTCCAATTATACATCGCGTTTGTCTGAAAGTAGTCCACACTTAAAGAACGCATGCAGCTAAACCACTAAACACAAAGTTTCAAATAAGAAAGTGGCGCATACTAACGGATACCGAGAAAAAACTTCACAACACATGCAAGTGCTTGATCACTCTACTGTTAAGGTATTTAATAATATTCCGAGACAGTTGGTCTACCGCAAACCGCCAATTTAAAAATGATTACATAACAAAAACATATCACTAACATATCAATTCAAAGAATAGTCGTTAATTGACCTTATCAACTATTTCACTTGTAGTGTTTAGCCAATATTGCTATTCGTGAGACAGCTTCCCGGCGTGTGGGCCTCGGCATGAACTTGGACAAGACTACAGTCATGTTCAACGATATCGTGCCGGAGCCGGTATTCGTTGGTGAGGCGGCCCTCGAAGTTGTTCTAGAATATGTTGACCTAGGGCAGACTATCCAGCTTGTTAGTAACAATTTCGAAAAAGAGGCCGCAAGGAGGATCTAGCTGGGCTGGGCTGCATTCGGAAAATTTCGTCGGGTATTTACCTCGGCCATCCCTCAGTGCCTAAAGACAAAATTGTATAACCAGTGCGTCTTACCGGTCATGACCTACGGTGCTGAAATGTGGACACTCACAGCAGGACTAGTTCACCGATTTAAAGTTGCTCAGCGAGCTATGGAACGGGCTATGCTCGGGGTATCTCTGATTGATCATATCAGGAATGAAGTCATCCGTCAGAGAACAAAGGAGATCGACATAGCCTGCAAGATAAGTAAGCTGAAGTGGCAGTGGGCTGGCCACATCTGCCGAAGAACTGATGGACGATGGGGAAGAAAGGTTCTTGAGTGGAGACCACGAACTGGCAAACGTAGTGTGGGACGCCCGCCGGCTCGCTGGACCGACGATATAAAACTGGCTGCCGGTAGTGGCTGGATGAAAATAGCTGAGGATAGAGAAGTGTGGCGTGCTTTGGGAGAGGCCTATGTCGAGCAGTGGACGAATGTGGGCTGATGGATGGGTGGATGAGACAGTCTCGTGGTGTTTTATTAAGTTTACAAGTTAACCTGATTAAATAAAACAAACTACTTTCATATTGTACTTCTGTATTAAGGTTTTTATCGGTTGCTATAAAAAATAAGATAAGTTATAAAAACATTAGATTTTAATTATGTTTTTCTCAGTAACCGTTTGATTGCGCCATCGTCTCACTTAAAACTTTTTGTTTAGTTCGGTAATCTTTACACGGTTTATAAGTTTGGACTACGTTCAGCCGCACACGGTATATACAGTATATAGGTATCATCTCAGAAAAGACTTTTAGACAAATTATGAGGGTATCTAAAACGGCTGTACCGACTTCGAAGAAAGTAATAAAAAATAACTACAACACTACCCATTTCTACGAGTAATAGAAAATATTTAAGTTGTGAATAATTTTTTTTATTATTTCAAAAAACTTTATTTAAAAAAAATATAGTAATGTTAACTTACCCGGCTTCATGTATATTGAGCCCATTAGGGTCTATCCATTTTAGATATTCCAAATGTATTTTGTCATTAGGATCTTCAATGATGCAGCTGCAAAGCTGAAAGTAAGACGAATAAGCTGGAACCACTCGAGGATCTACAGAGTTATCCTTGGGTAGGCAACATTCGGCTTCTGTAAAGTATAGAAAAGTAACGCAGTTTATAACCCGCATATGGTTATCAATTAAATTAAGCTATACAAACTATTTAACTATTTATTTTTTTTATATTTATTCATTTTTTCAGGCATTTTTTATATTAAAGATTTTTTCTTAGACCATGGTTTATTTTACAAACTAATTTCAATATTTGATTTTCTATTCAATAAGTATTCAGTAAATAATTATATCAAGTTTTAGATTGATTAAGACATATGACTGAATGCATACCTATAATTTGTTTACCTGTAAAAATTAACAGGTCAATCTAACTAAATCAATCAATCAGATTTATTTAGATCAATCAATCAGTCAATCAATCGAATAAACGTCTAAACTATAACAATTGTTTTTAATTGAAAAACACTACAACGATCTAATAAAATACAACGATATTTTATTTAAAATACACCCAAAGCGTATTTTAAAATTAAAGTCTTCAATGCGTTACGATTAAAATAGATAAGGTATTTAAGTGGCTAATAAAAACTTTGTGAATGATTATACGCTCTGTTGTAATTTTAAATGAAATTTAGACTAAAACCATTACATCAGAAAAATAAACTTTCAAATTCATCAAAACTGAGAAATAGAATTTTCTTAGCATATTATAGCGAGCACCAACTCGCATATGACGTCTAGTACAGTTCCAATCAAACTTTATGGCGGATGTGAACATAGGCACAAGTCGCGTCGCAGTAACCAGTTTTAGGTGTAGCGGGACTGTGCCCGCGCACGCACGTTTATAGCGTTGTATTCTGATGCGCCATAAAGTTTGAGGCGAACTATACAGGAGCGTCAATCGCGTCGGGGCGGTTCAAACGGGCGATGACGTCACGCACTTCACCGCATACGATAAAAACACTTATTTAAAGTTCAACTTTCAGTCTTGTAACTTTGTTAGTTTTAACCACGTTTTAACGATATATCAATCTTTCGCAGTTTTGTGACGGTATTTGTTCAGAGACACGTGTCCCAAAAATAATTACTTACACAAAGAATATACACACATACTTAAAATAGTCTTATCTCATATTTATATCATTTAGGAAGAACTTAAGTCGTTCATCCGTTTCACTTACATTTTCAGTATGATTTGATGTCGTATTTTAGAGTTTAGAATCATAAAATTTGTCCTAATTATGCAACATACTGTATACTTGTAGGGGATAGCGCATCTGCCTACATGTCAACTCTAACTCAACAGTTTCGAAGCGTTTGTACAAAAACCAAAAATTTATGAAAAATAAGGTTTTTTCGACTTATTTTTATTATGATATTTTCAATAGTTTCGAAGTGTTTGTCGAAAAACCTTATTTTCCACAAATTTTTGGTTTTTGTACAAACACTTCGAAACTGTTAAAACAATTAATAAAGTCAGTTCAAAACTTTAAAGAGAAATATTTTATAAAGTCGCATGTTACGTTTTATCAACTGAAACCTAGAAAGGTGATTATGAAAAAATAAAAATCATTTGTTTATATGGTGGCTCCATCTATTATTAAATAGCCGTACTAGACAGGCGTCGTCTCACTTTAATATATTATTGTTATTTTATAAATGACGTACACGTCATAATTAATGTAAATTAATTATTGTAAATTGTCGATATATGAATTTCTATATACACGTGAATTTCTTATGGATATTTGAATATTTTCCAATATGGTTTATGCGTGTTTATTTGCAGTAGCTGAATTTTAACGCCACGTTCCGTTATCAGATTTATGCTGACGTCAAGTTTTCAAGAGCGGAAACTCGAGAAATCGTATTTAAGTTTGGGAAAACGATCGTGATAACTACGCCCTCTATAATTGGATGTTCTCTGTCCGTTGCTAATCTTAATAAAACTCTGACCCCTGGCATCGCATCGGTCTGACAACAAATAGATCAATATCCAAGATATTGAACTTTTGAGGGCTCCGCAAGGCCTATATATGAATTCTGAGAATTTTCGTGATATGTTAAAATTAAATGAAATTATTTTCTGATCAGAGTAGTAAAAACAAAATATAGGGGAAAAAATTATCTTAATTTATCTTAATTTCATGACGTGTTCAATTTTACAATGATAATTTTTTGAGTGGCTCATCGCTCCGCTCCGCTTCGCTCCTCCCAATAATACGAACTAACCTAACCTGACATAATCTATCAATTTAGAAATGGTGGACCATCAATATATGTCGGCCGAATTTGAAATAAATCCGAAAGCGAACACATCATGAGTAAATCAATTATATGATCTAGCCACGACATATACATTAATATTTATGTAGAATAAACACCAATTAATGTGGGCATATAGAAATAGTAAAAAAATATGATTATTGTATTTCATACCATACACAGAATGGAGTGTCGATTTAAGTATTTCTACCGTAGGTAGTTGCGAAGTTACTTACGAACACACTCGTTCCGTATCACAGCCGAGCCTCTGTACTAAGACTTGAAACGACACACTTACAAAATCCAATGAACATATAAAACAGAAACATACAAAAACCGTATACAAAACCGTATGAAAAAATAATGTTAGACAGATGCATGTCGTATCGGGATTTCAGTGGGAATTTTTAACAGTGCAGATCTATTGTTACACAGTGCAATGCGGGTCTTCACTGTAAGCATAGAGTATATAAATTTGACAGCAGCGTTCGGTTTTAATAGTCAGAAAGGTCACTTCACTGCATCGAAACTGTCAAATGCAATTTCGCGGAGGTGAAGGCTGGCGCGTGGTGCCTCACAGGCTGGCCGGACTGAAACTTGCCAAAGATACACCAGCTTACTATAAGAATAATGGTTAGACGGTAAGCGCAGAAGAGTGCTTCTAGTTAATACGCACTTTTATGATTGGAAGCGATGCGAGTAAATTGATGCTTAAACTATAGCGAAAATGGGTACCCTTCATTCATTATTTGTTCGGAGACAATCCATCATAGCTCTGTATCGAGTAATTTTTAATAAAAATCTTACTCATAATCCTTTATATTTGATGTTTATACATCATTAAACGCACGAATATGTGGTAAAAACATTTGACTTCAAGGCGATCGACACTTACAATGACGCACTGTATTGATTAAATTCGTAGATGATACACTATTTATATTGGTATATTTAGAATTTTTAACCACATCAGACATGTGAACGATAAATCTTCACCTCAAAAAGGTATAAAAAGCTATGACTTAGTATTTTACGATAAGGTAATTCAGCCTTTACATATCGGAAAGTCTTTAATATTCAGGAATAGCCAAATAGCTATTACTTATATACAAGTCTTTTTTTAGAAAATATGGACCAATTTGAAATTTCATCTACTTAAGTAGGTACATAAAAATAATGTAAAAATAGATTTGACAGAGCAACTTTGATTTTTTATGACAGTGTTTTTTCTCACACCCGAAGCCACATTTTAACTCTAATGAATTAGGACAATAGGTTAGGATGTACCTACATGTTATCTACGTAGTAATATCATAAACAAAGAGGTAAATTAGAAGTTTGTTTGGATGTAGGTAGTAATCTCCGAAACTACTTATCAGATTTCAATGATTCATTAATTAATATTCAGAATGGAATTTCAGGAATCACAGACTTAAGCTGACATATACAGCGTAATCGGCTGAACGTAGTACTCCAAACTTATAGGCCTTGTTTTTCTCGGTAAGCGCTAGTTTGCGCCATCTGCTCAATTGAAATTTTTTGTTTAGTTTGGTGAGGTCTACACGCTCTATATGTTTGGATTACGTCTAACCGAGCTCGTTTTATTTTATATGCGGCGTGTTCGGCTCAATGTAGTCAAAACTTACAAACTGTGTAGAGCTTATCGAATTAAACAAAAACTTTCAAAAAAACATAAGATAAGTGATGAAAATAGGAAACATTTTAACATGTTTTTCTTGGTTACCGTCACTTTGCGCCATCTGCTCACTCGAAACTTATTGTTTAGTTTGTAAGCTCTACACGCTTTGTAAGTTTGAACTATGTTCATTTATCTGAACACGGTGCATATCGTCGCATCCCTCGACCTTCATTGACCAGAGAGGACTTTTCGGAAAGTTGTCTATTTTTATTTTATTTTAATACTTTTAAGGAAAACTTACATCTACAAGTAATTACAACTAAAATATGAGGATAAAGAGAAAAGAAAACACGGTGATGGATGTTGCAAGAAGCCAAAACAAGTTTCCACAAATTAATACTATAGCCCACAAACCAAAACACAAAAAAGGAAAAAAAAGAATGAACACATGAAAACACAAACCAGGTAATCAATAACAATAGTTAATAATATATAAGAAAAAATAAAATAAAAAGTATTATGATAACGCATTGAGCCACTCATCAGTATCCATATCAGATCAATATCAATGTCACGGCTAAATATGTTGAAATTAATTATTATACGCTCTTAATAGATAACTATTTTGCATACAGTTGCTACCAGCATGTGAGACAAACAAAAGTTCTGGTATCCTCGCGGATCTATTTTGTGCATGCAGGGAGACGAGGCTCAATAACTCCGGACAGTCAATCAACCCACGAGCAGTTCTAACAAGATATGTAATATCTGCAATATTTCTGCGTTCCAACAGGGGTAGCAAATGCTGCCTCTTGCAACGAGATTCATAGTGATTATCAACACAACCAATTCTTAACTACAAAAATCTCAAAAACTTCTTTTGACGACCGCTTAGCCTAGTGGGTAGCGACCCTGCCTACGAAGTTGGAGGTCCCGGGTTCGAATCCCAGGCCGAGTCAGTATTAATATAATGAATATTGATACTGGTACTGGCTCTTGGTTGTTATATGTGTGTGGTGGTGTCTTGGCAAAAAAATATTTAAATATGTATATATTATAAAGAATATTTAAGTATGTATATCAGTTGTCTAGTAACCCATAACACAAGCATAATACTTGCTTACTTTGGGACTAGATGGCGCTGTGTGGGAAGTCCCATGTATTATTATTATTTTGGACCATCTCGATACGAGAAATGTATACATCATACATTAGGTTCCAAACTTGCGAAGCATATTCCAAATGACTAAGGACGTATGCACAGTATAACATTTTTAATGTTTTGATATTGGAAAGTTGCTTGGAAAATCTTATAATAAAGCCCAACGCCTTGTACGCCTTTGATACAATTTTAATAATAAGCTCATTAAAAAGTAATCTAGCATCGTAAGTTACACCCAGGTCATTTATTACAGTAGTTATAGTAATCACTTGATCGTCTAGGTTACCTTTTATCCATACTATAAACGAAATAGAAGTGTCTGCTAGTGATTTCAAAGAGCAGGATTTTTCTGAATATGAGCTTTTTATCTCGGGATTCTCAGTTCAGTTTAATTCAGTTTACAACTTAGATCATCTGCAAAGAGTTCTGTCACCACTGCTGAGGTCTTATAGGAAAACGAATAATTTGTTAGGTTTTATTTTAATCAGAATTTTCAAATGCACGATATGTACCTCATAAACAGGTTAAAAATCTTCAATAGTGTTGTTTTTCGTATTTTAAACGAAACGCTATAACATATTTGTTAAAGTAAGAGTAAGAACGGCATGACACTCGATTTATTAAAAAATACTTATTTACTTCTTTAATTTTTTGGGGTTATCTGCATTTTTCACCAAAGCTTTACAAAAATATATGTCTGCGGACAGTCAATCTGCGTGTTTTTTCTTAAATTTTGAAATCGAGTCAGTATTACCGAGACTGAACCGATGAATCGGTGGTTGTCTGTCTGAAGCCTGTGACAGACAGACAGACAGACAAACAATTGGCAACTTCGCGACGGAACCCAAAAATATTAAACCGACACTCCGTTCTGTGTATGGTGGAGAAGCTATGATTTTTCTCAAAAATTTCTATATGCACTTGGCCGTAACTTTTGCCTGCTGTTTCGCGTGCTTGGTGTTCATTATTCGCATTAATTGGTGTTAAGTCTACATAAATATTAATGTATATACTTTCTAATCTTAAAATGAATTTTATGGCCTATATTATTTTCATTTTCACCACTCCGCTCCTGAAAATATTTTTATCTATTTTTAAAATATCATGAAAATTCTCAGAATTTATAGGCCCTGCGGAGCCAAGTTCAATATTTTGGATTTTGATCTATTTGTTGTCAAACCGATGGCCGATAGAGGTTTGTATTCCGCGCGGTCTTTGCTTGCAGCAAGTGTTTCGTCATCATCATCATCAGCCCATTTTTACCCCACTGCAGGGGCTTAGGCCTCCCCCAGGGTGAGGAGGGGGGCTTGGAGCTTAAGTCCACCACGCTGCTCCACTGCGGGTTGGGAAATGTAACGACCGCCATCTATTGACAGCGTCCGGGATCGACTGCTTAACGTGCCCTCCGAAGCACGGTGTCAGTGATATTGTGTACTTAAGTCAGAAAAACTCATTGGTACACGCCCGGATTCGAACCATGGCCCTGTGGGGCCTTATAAATTTAAGACAGGTTTGTTGTGCTCTGGGCTATCACGACACTACAAGTGTTTACACTGCAATTAATTTATTTCATAACAAAACAAATGTAACGTACAAAACCCAAAAGATATTTTGCAAATATTTGCAAATTTTAGTGTGTATTAGATAGGTGTGAATGTGAATGAAAATTTTTTTTCGTCATATAACATTTCACAAACATAAGTTACTATTTTAAATCGATTTCATAACTCAAAATTGTACTTACGACTTATTTTTCAACAGGAAATCTTGAAAACATCAAAAAAAGCTCTTTCAAAGTACGAGTGACCAGTTTATTGCCACGCCACGTGATGTCAGATTTGGCAGATTCTCAGGATTATGTAGGTCGAAACGTAATTATGAGGAGATTTTATGATGTACATATTTTTTATGGCTCTATACCGATATGACACTAAGGCGCAGATTAAAGATCGTATTTGTAAATACATACTTACACGCGCTGTAGGTATATTTTATGTGGGACCAAATTGATACAGATGACAAATTATGGACAATAAAACATAAAAAATAGGTAGGTATAAATGTGTAAAATTAAGTGTAGATTTTTTAAAATAAAATTAGCTCAATATTTCTTTGAGCTAACGACTATTTATGGTTATTACTGGGTCAGTGGCGGGTGAACGTGGGCGCGGCGGTAACTAAGACAATAAAGTTGGCAATTGCGGTCTTTGATACCATTTGACCTAGGTATTTTTAATAACTATTTTTAAATATTTTTTTGATTGTTAGCCGCAACTTTTTAATGGCTACTAATGAACCGACTGAGTTTGGGTAAATTAGTCTTTTATGAAAACTTTTCACAGCACATCGTGACGAGGTTCTGATGTTGGAGCTGGAAATTGAATGACGTAACCTATTAAATCAGTGGCTAATAGTAAACTAACTAAGGTCAGACTCAATGGATTTGTCTTCATGAGCACTTTTCATAGCACATGGTGACGAGGGTCTGATGACGAAGCTACAAGGTGGATAACAAAACCCATCCATGGGTAGCGAAACCGTGTGACGTTACGAAATTTTCACAAAAAGTATTCCAGTTTTTCTTAAAAAAATCCAGAATTATCTGGAATCCCCTTTTAGCGGTCCCGGTACAAACGCGTAGTTCATTTGAGCAAAGCCACGGGCGGTAAGTTAGTGTACACTTAAATAAAAAAGCCCTGATACAAAGGTGGGAGTGGGTGTTGCGAAAATCTTCCTTAAAACATTTCGATTACTCCTACATGTTAACATAATTGAAATATGCAAAATCGAAACCCGATTGATGTCTTTTTCATTGTACCTTTTAAGAACTTGACCTTTTCACAAAAATTTACGCTTAGGTGAGATAAACTTAATGGAACGGGATACGTTGTAATTACTACTACTGGAGAATACACTTTTCTACTTTCTTTCTTAAATAAAGTAAATACGGAATATTTCTTTTAGAAGTTACACTAACCTTCAAATAAAACAAAAAAAATATAAAAACTGAAATGTACACCGAAGTTTTACTTTACTACTAGCCAGAGGCCTTTATACATGAAATTTTGTACTCCAGCACTACGCAAAGGAGGAAACGTCATAAGCAATATGCGCCAATATCTCACCACTAAAAATTAAGTCACTTTTTTCGAGCTATGGGAAATGGGAAAAAAAATATTAGAAATGGTCAGAATATTTTATGTTGAGAAAAATTAAATCGTGGAAAAGACGGTGAATGTTGAAAATGTAAAAATAACACATAATCCATGAAAAGTTTACATCGGCGGCATTCTTAAAAACATGGCATATTACGATTTTCTACAAAACTGTATAAGAGGTGTTCGGATATGAACATAGCCCAAGCTTATGGTGCGTGTAGAGTTAAACCGGGCTAAACCGAACTAAACAAAGTTTCATAAAAAAGAAATGAAATTATAAACATGTTTTTCTCGATAACCGTTAGTTTGCGCCATCTGTTCACTTGAAACTTTTTATTTAGCTCGGTAAGCTCTACACGCTCTATAAGTTTGAACTGCGTTCAGCTGAACATCTCGTATTTCAAGTCGTAGAAAAATATATACGATCACTTCGGGATCTACCTTGATAGAATACTGTTGGAACTATGCAAATGGGTTACGTAGTTTTTGAGAAATTGGTAAACGTAATAAAAAAAACCGGCGAAGTGCAGAGAAAAATAAAAAGCATGCTGTTATCTAGAAAATATAGTTTTTGATTTTGAGATGATAGAAGAATTCTTTTTTTATGTGTACACAGAAAAAAGAATCCTTATATCAATGCAAATTGCATCTAAGAATATGCGGTATTTGTATATATTGAAAATTATATTTTCTTGATAACCGAATTCTTTTTTTTCTGTGTGCGAGTAGGAGTCGCGCTCTGAGGATTCCGCGCACAGTTATAGATAATGTATAGAAATATTTTTAAACTCTATAATGTAAGGTAAATTCACGTTTAAATTTAAAAATATTTATTAAAACAATTTTATGTGCTAAAGCAATAATAACCATTTTCGGGTATATTCCTTTACTTGGGCTTTTCTTTATAAACACGTTGTTCTTAGTCCCCTCCCCCCTATTTATATTGCCGGGTCTTTGAAATGTGTGTTTTGATTTATATTTTCCTACTGCCTTTACCGGATTCCTTCTTTATATTCTCTTTTAATGTTACATCCTTTTTTATTAGGTTTACTTTCTATATATACTCATATACTATTTTTTATTACCTATTTATCTTTACTTTGGCTTTTTAACTTTGCTATCCTTGTCAAATTTAAAGGGCATAGGTCAAAGGGAAGTACCCAATAGGTTTTGATTTACATGTGTCAAAATATACGGTATAAATGTCAGTATGCTCCTCGACCATAGAATCTCTTTCAGATTACAATTATTATTTTCGACTAACTGACTACCTATTGCTTAGGACTACCACCAGCAAACGAAAATGGCTCGTCGTACAACTAGTTATACATAGTAGTATCACGGGCAAAAAATCCCCCGTGGACTAACTGGTAGTACGTGTGCAACCCTAACCGGGGCAAGTAATGTTTTAATTAGGTTGAGTTAGAAGCTTAATTTTTTTAAAGCTCTAAGGGACCGTAGAACTAAGTAATACTAGATAGATTTTCAACTTGATACCTCCAGGCATTCCTGAGAAAAAGGGTATTTATTAAAAAAATTACGGTAAATTAAAGAATTTCGGATTTTTCCTTTAACTTGTGATAGGTGACCTTGCTTCTTGCCAAATTTCATAGCCCTGGGTCAACGGGAATTTAAGTAC
Organism: Luffia ferchaultella; assembly: GCA_949709985.1. NCBI lineage: Eukaryota > Metazoa > Arthropoda > Insecta > Lepidoptera > Psychidae > Luffia > Luffia ferchaultella. The sequence continues at coordinate 10,077,823 of OX453258.1, forward strand.
ATATTGGTTATGATTTAATTGAGAGTGTTAAAATGTACGGTATAAATGACCGTATTTTTCGATTGCGTTAACTTAAAAACTGTTTTTTTTTACAACTCTAAGTATTCGATATTAATTTTAAATCGATACCTCCACTCGTTTCTGACAAAAAGGGTCTTGACAGACAGACAGACAGACAACGAAATGATCTTATAAGGATTCCTCTTTTCCTTTTGAAGTCAGGGTTTCTAAAAAACCAACACATGTCAAATACAAAACATTATTCTTTTTGAAAGCAGGTTAAAAAGAGAGTCCAAATATCGCGGCATATATCAATAGGACTACCCTTAGTGGTAAGAAATACAACTTAAATAAAAATATCAACGACTTAGCCGTGCCAATATTGGAGTTTTCTCAATTTTAACTCAGGATAGACAATTTATAGTTAAACACTTACACGAAAGTATTGGACGCAGCTAGTTCCATGAAAAACATGATTTACATTGTGTAAAATAAAGAAATCCCCTTTGTGCCCCGTAGCGTCTTGCATTATTTAAGGAATGATAACCGTCTGACATCATTGCTATTGTTAAACGTATTACTGTTGTTCAAGTTCCAGAGGTTTTCACAGAAGCAAGTAGCTTAAGTGGCTCCGTGCGTTAGCTATAAATTTTATGTTTATTCTGAACTCAATGCACTGAGTGACGCACGTCGAGATAGAAGAGATGTTTAGTTGAGTACAAGGTCGTTTCTATCAACTGTAATTTAGGCAAACGATACAAAAAATAATAATCGTTGATTACGAACGTGTTATATAATCGATCTTCGCAATCGATTCGACTTTGAAAGTGTTTTGAATGATAAAACACAATAAAATCCACTTAGAACATATGGATAAGGCGAAAAAAGTATTTGGGCATTGTTTTGTACGCTGCCTTAATGAGTAGGTGTGTATTATAACATCTGCTGATTTATTGACATAAAGTTAAATGTTTTTAGGGTTCCGTAGCCAAATGGCGAAATAGGAACCCTTATAGTTTCGCCATGTCCGTCCGTCTGTCTGTCTGTCTGTCTGTGATTTTGCTCGGAAACTATTGGCAATATATACTTAGATGAAATTTGGATGGTAGGTGTAATCTATGAACCGCTACACAACGACGAAGTGAAATTAAGAAACAATTTTTTTTTTTGGGATAAGTCCCCATACATGTAACTGAAGTACAAAAAAAATGATATCAAGGTTTCAAACAAATTTTTTTTTATTTAAGCCAACAGTTACTGAGATATGCACTCCTAAAGTCCTAATTTTTGTAAGAATTATTTGTCCCCCCCCCCCCCCTCTACCAGCTAAACCGTTGTTTTTGGATATGTGGAAAAAAATTATGACAGGAATGTATATTAGTAGTTAAAAGGAAAACTATTACAGCTAACTAGACTCTATTATACAACGAGTAATAGATTAACTTATAAAATGCACTTTTATAAAGAAAAATTTTGTAAAAATTCCATAGAAAATGAGAGATAGCGTTTAGTCAATAAGCGAAAACTAGATGCATTATATCTTTGTGATGTTATTGTGAAAAATAATTTTAAAAAAATTTATGGTGAAAACTACATTGTATTACTAGGTACTATAAACTTTACGCTTTCCTTTGCAGAGCGTATTCTCTTCACAATCGATACTAAAAGTCAAAGGTTCACTGTAATAAAATAAGGAATAACAATTGTCTCTAGCTATCAGTGCACTCATGTTATTATATATATTACTTTTCGGATTAGCCAGAGAGGATCGAGCGCCTTCTAAATAACTAACGAAATAAAATTGCAATATATTTATACAATAATTCTTAAATTACATAATAATAACGATTAATTACGTTTTTTTATATTGTACGGTGATACGGAACCCTTCGTGTGTGCCACACTTGGCCGGTTTTTTATTATGTACTCACATTAATGCAGTTAATCAAAATCTTAAGACGGTAGGCCTCCTATACAAAAAAGAGGGTCCAGCCCGTATCGTTCCCTCGTTCAATTCCTTAAATAATTAAATGAAAAAATATAGTATGTAATAGGAGAAACTCTGTTGTAGGGCGGTGTGTTTTTATTTTTTCGACACTTCGTTTAGTTGTTTTATAATAAATTTTACAAAAACACGATTTTCTTCGAATTTTTCGTTCTGAAAATAATGGTTCTTAAATTCTATATTAATATGATTTCCAAAAATGGAAAAAACACTGCCCTAGGGACGGCCTTTCTTAATAACGCTGCGAATTTTGGTTTTAGAACATACCCATTTCAGTAGTGGAAACAGACACTCCGCAAGCTGTTTCGATGGGTATTTTTTGGAATTTGTTCTTAGAATCACTCTCACTCAGAAACTGGTCGAGGAAGAGGGATTGAAACGAGATAACGGTGCCAAATCAAAGCAAAGAGAGAAAGTCCCCTTAAGTTTTATTGTTATTGAAAGTATTAATAGCCAAAAATACAGATATTTAATTATTATCGACGACCGCTTAGCCTAGTGGGTACCGACCCTGCCTACGAAGCTGGGGGTCCCGGGTTCGAATCCCAGGTCGGGTCAGTATTTATATGATGAATATTGATACTGGTACCGGGTCTTGGTTGTTATGTATGTGGTGTCTTCGCTTGGTACCCAAGGTACAAGCTAATGCTTAGTTTGGGGCAAAGACGTTGTTGTGATGTAGACGTTATTATTATTATTATTTAATCTTTTTAGAGAACCTCCTTTTTGTAATACTTTTATGTCTTTAACTTAATTGTTATAAATAGTTCACCAGTGTCATTTTATACGAATTTTTCAGTATCAATCGCATCACCAAACGAAAAGCATATCTAACATAGAATAACAAGAAAACGTACGTACACTATAATTCATGAAAGCAAACGTGAAAAACAAACAATAGTGAAAATAAACAAGTAGCTAAACATTTCTGCGAAATTTATAGGTTCGTTAGTTGAAGTGCGTTAGGAAGCCGGCGCGAAACGATAGACGAAACAAACGATTTAAGGTTATTTCTCCCAGTAGAAGGAATTAGCACATAGAAATCGTCCGAGGGTCGGGAACCGAACGCGTTTTTCCCTTTATGGCGGCACATAGATAAAAATGGTAACCCTAACTGTTTTAATAATAACTATTCCATGGAATTCGTGTTATTTTCCAATTCGCTCGAATAAATTACGAACAAAATTACACCAGAAAGTGTTTAACGGACAGTTAACAAGTTTTGACTATTTCGTTTTTCACAGCAACAATTTACTGCGAAATAAATCTCTTAATCTCACCCTGAAATCCACACGTAACTTCCACATTAACAACTCGTTTATTTATTTTTTCTAAACGTTTAACTTCATTTAGATGTTATCACTTAATTCTGAGATTTTGTTTGTCAATTGCTTTGTATATACATTATTTTTTTTAATTTTTATAGATGTTAGGTATCACCAATAGACCTCATTGCGTAAATAAAAAATATGGGTTACATTTTCATAATAAATTATTTTATCTACAGTGTTATTTCATAACGTTTAGTTGCCTTTATAACGCTATAGTAAACGTACGCGCCTGAAGCCTTGAAACGGAATGGGACGGCGGGCATGAATGGTGACTAGAGTTATTGGTTTTTTCGGGAAAGGTTTGTGTAGCCATATCTCAATATTTTTCTATAGAACGATACTAAAAGGAAACAAGACGGCTATCGATTTTCTACCAAAGATCATTATATAAAAAATTGGCTGGTCATTAAAACCACATCCTGTATAATCAAGCAAGACGTTCTAGCGCTTTTCTGAAAGCTCCCATCAAATTAATGTGGTTGTCGTCTACTTTTCATCATACTTTCGATAAATTAGATTAATAGGTAAATGTCAATAACCGACGTCAAGAGTTCCAGAATAGTTAATTTTCCTGATCTTGCTATTGTCATGAACACTCAAATATTGATTCGATTAGTTTAGATTCGATTATTATTCAATTTTGATTAGTTATTGCGTTCCACGAAATCGTAACTACAATAACAGCAGCCTATATTTATAATTTACGTTTGTACATTATCTGTAACTATCTGAAATTCCTTCGGAATCTATTCAGCTGTTTATCTATGTTACAATTTCCATAAGATGTCAACGTTTCGCTAAATTTATTATCTGGCAATACTATTTTGGTCGATCAGTTAACAGGAGATAACACAATTAAGTAGCGCACAGCCCTTGTCAGGATTTAGATGTCAGTAAGACTAATGAAAGCTCTCGTGGCAACTAATAAACAAGCACATAAAACCGACCGCAGTTTCTGAACATTTGAACAAGTTAGCGCAATGCTAATCCTGAATCGAGAGAAAGTTAGCGATATATTCAACTTGGCTCGTGATTCGTAAAGTTTGCCCAGTAAACGTCACAGATAGCAAGTTTATTAATATTCTCAATGTACTGTCAGAACGGGCGGAAGGATTAATTGAAACACGTTTATTTGTATACCGACCGTACTTAAATATGCTATTTAGTAAATATTATTGGCTGCATTCCAAAATAAATAGAAAAATTTCGTTTCTATCTGTTCCTATCGTAATTCATCATGGTCTTTTGATGCGTCACATAGTTGCTTTATTATTTACGAGTTCTTGTAAAATGGTTAAAAAAGATGTAATTCGCCATAGATCTTTTGCGTAACAATTTATATATTAGGGAACCTAAGTTTCTTTCGGGGTACGAAATTGTTTCATTATTTATGAGTTTCTGAAAAAAAAACTTCTACGTTGTAGATCTATTTATACATGTGACTGTCAGAATATAAACTGCCGACAAATTGTAAACAGACACTTAAATTTGCAATTTACTAGGTTAGATTAGGTTTTGATTGCGTCGATATGAGGAGGAGCGAAACGACAAGCCACCCAGAAGTATAAAGAAATTATGGTTTTTCTAAAATCTGCTAGTAAGAAGATTACAATATCACTAAACTGATGAAATGACGTACGGTGCAGAAACATGGACTCTCACGGTAGGACTGCTCCACAAAAAAGTCGGGCATTTAAAGAATGGGCTATGTTCGGCATTTCTTTGATGGATAAAATCAGAAACACTAAAATCCGTCAAAGAACCAAAGTTGTCGATATGGCCGAAGCGATCAGCAAGCTGAAGTGGCAATGGGGTGGTCACATTTGTCGTAGAACAGAACATCCCGGGGGTATACGAGTTCTCGAGTGGAGGCCACGTACCGGGAAGCGAAACGTTGGACGTCCCCCGGCCAGGTGGACAGATGATCTGAAGCACCATACCGAGGGTAGTTGGATGCGAAAGGCGAAGGACCGTGTGTGGTGGCAAACCTTGGAAGAGGCCTATATCCTGCAGTGGAGATACACGGGCTGATGATGATGATGATGAAACCTTTGTTTCATGTTCTTACATTAAATAATTTTCTTTTAGAAATTGACCGACGTGAAATACATTTTTGATTGAATATACTACATATTAAAGTTTTTATTATTGTTATTAATTAATATATGTATTACGCCTTGCTTTCGCTCCAATGACAGTGATTTTGTGAAAGTAGTTCACTACATTGCGATATTTTTGCAATAAAACCCATTGAATGATTCCTATATTTTTGTGTTATATGATAAAATCAACAAAAAAACATCACGTTTCAATCATACGTGTATTTCCTAATCTCAAATCACCCTCCTTATAATATAGTTCTCTATTTCTTTACGAAGCAATTCTATTAGGATTAAGAATTAGGAAGAATTCTTCTAGGAATATTCCTTTATAAAAAAACTACCATTAAAGCGAAAGCTGTTTACCAATTTTTAATTTTCGTTATTACCAAAACATTTCATCTAACTAAAAACTATGTATCACCAGCGAAGCCTAGTTAACCAATACAGTATAACCATCGTAGCGTGGACTGAGGTTAGGTATGTCGTTATCAATTAACGCTGCATATCACGAAAATTGGCCGTTCATTTATGAACCACTTGTTGAGCGAGATGATTCGACTATTTTATTAATTGGTCACACAATGTTGCAGACACTACCCTATTTTGGTATCAGATTGAGCTCTCGTAAAATATAGAATGAAATTAATAGTCGCTTCACACGCTATTTTTCTGTTATTAGAATACATATGCTATTTATTACTTCTCGTCTGCAAATCATATCGCATTGTTTTAAATTTCCTTAGGTGCGAATAGAATTTAAAACTAACTTTTAAAATTTGTATGTTTTCGATAAATATTGTTTAACAAATTGTTTATACTTTGAATATGTTTTATTACCTCCAATAAATTGTGATCAATTAGTTTGTCATTTCTAAGGTCAAAAACACGTATTTTATTGTTTTGTCTATTTATTTGTATATGTTTTGTGTGACCGCATATCAATAAATAATTTATAAATCTAATTACATGAAACTTTCAGTCTTATAACGTGAAAACGAAACTCTATAAATAAAACTTATACTCCATAAATTTGACATTTATAGATAGTAATAATAATAATAACGTATACATAACAACAACGTCTAGGCCCCAAACTAAGCATTAGCTTGTGTTTTGCGTACCAAGCGAAGACACCGCACACATATATCAAGCAAAGTTCCGGTACCAGTATCAATGTTCATCATATAAATACTGACTCGACCTGCGATTCGCACCCGGGCCCTCCAGCTTCGTAGGTCCAGCTTCCAGGGTCGCTACATATTAAGCTAAGCGGTCGTCTATACGTATAGAATACGTATATACAACACGCTGTCATTTTTAAGAGCAAAGCAGTAAGAAGAAACGTCACGCAGAACGTGATTTTTCAAAATACATTAGATTATAACAGGAACAGTAAAAAATAAGAATAGCAGTTTGTCAACAAAGGGCATGAAGTACTATATTTCAAGTGAGGGTGAATCTGGAGCGCGGCGAAGGATCCTGAGCGTATGGAGGGATTCAATGCCACTTGCGAGGGAAACAATTCTGTATCCGAGGTAAACATTCTGCTATTCACTATTCAATACTCAACAGTTTATTGCATCCATATGTATACAAAGTTATTAAATTTAATAACATCAATACGTAGCTTATGAGAGCACAGCAGTTTAAAGAAAAGTGAAAAATGGAAAACGATGATATTTATTAAAAAAAAAAACAACTAAATGTTTGTTCTTATAATCCCTAACAGTAAACATTGTACCTACATAACTCATTAATTTTTCCTTTAGTGTTATTTATATTACTAATTTTACGATTTATACTACCAGTACTACGAGTTATCCTCACGAGGAGATAAATAGAAAAAGATTTTTAAAATAGTTATAAATATCGCTACCATTTCATCCCTTTCGCTGTCGAGACGATGGGTCCCTGGTCCAAGGATACCAAATCACTTGTCCACGATTTGGGTGTCGCGCTGTGTCTGTTGACAGGGGATCCTTTGGGCAAGGAATACTTTGTTCAGAGGATCAGTGTCGCAATACAGCGCGGCAACGCGGCAAGCATCCTTGGTACCCTGAACCCATCGTCTCTTTAAAATTTTGTCATTTATCATAATTTACATAGTATTTTTTTAATTTGTAAATAGTTTTAGTTTTTAATTAGTTTTTATTTTATAGATCTTAATTATCCATGTATTAACTGTTTTTTAATAAAATCATGTTAAATGTTAAATATTTATTAAAGTACTAAAGGCTCAATTATAATTTGCGTTCACACTATAAAATATGGTTACATAGAATACTATCAGAAAACTTTATTTCCAAAGAATTTTCTATGTAGGTAATTGATGTACGTAGTTTAATTTTAGAGCATAAATTTTTTTAAAATACTGTTGCATAAGATTTAGGGTCCGTCAATGCTTCATTTAACCATCTGTCAGTAATATTTAAAAAAATTGAGTCAACCTTACCACTCAATGGTTAAGGTATATTTTAAGATTTTAAATTCATTGATGTAAATTATAATAATAAATAGTAAGACATTACTTCATTTTCATCAGCCAATTTTTACCCCACTGCAGGGGCTTAGACTTCTCCCAGGGTGAGGAGGGGGGCTTGGAGCTTAAATCCACCACGCTGCTCCACTGCGGGTTGGAGATTGAAACGACCGCCATCTATTGACAGCGTCCGGGACCGACTGCTTAAAGTGCTCTCCGAGGCACGGAGTCAGTGATAGTTATGTACTTAAGTCAGAAAAACTCATTGGTACACGCCCAGATTCGAACCATGGCCCTATAGGGCCCTATAAATATGAAACAGGTTCGTTGCGCTTTGGGCTATCACGACACTACAAAACATAACTACAATTTGTAATTGAATTCAAATCAATTTAATGTAATTACAATTTTATGTTTTAGTGTTTTAAAGTTTATTACAATATATTCGTATCAATATTCGGTGTGTACGGTTTATTAGTATTAATTTACACACTTCCAATAATTATGAATTTTCAAATTATTTATGAAATGTATTTACAATAATTCTTTTTTTCGAAACAATTAGCTGAAACTGTGATTTTGAGTAATGTTTGTAGTTGCCAGCTTAAAATTTTTGTGCTATTTTTGTACAACTACCAAAATTTTTGTATTTATTATGTGGTAAACCTAAATGCATTTCATATTTTGAAAGCAACTGCATCCTGCATGCAAAAACTACACACTTAACGAAGAAAATACATATGATTTTATATCAAATAAAATTCTTCCGAAGTGAAGATAGTCAGTAAATATAAACTCTCACAACCTCGAGCTCAATTAAAATTTATTAGTACAGTGGTACAATAGAACATCCTTTAGAAATGTATGAAATATTTAGTCATGCGAGTACATAACAAGTACTTATTAAACTAGCGATATACGTGTAAAACATATCGTCTTAACTTTAAAATACTTTCAGAAAGTCTTAATAAAACTGTTTACACAAATTAATTCATTTATTAGAAGGTTTTAAAATATTAATTGACTGTGGGCTTAGATTACGCTACAGTGAAACGAAAATAAACGTGAGTCAGGACATCATTCAAACGTCCTCAATGGCAAGTTGGTTGCCATCTTTGACCGACCGGTTGGCCTCTTGGTTAGAGACCCTAACTGCGGAGCCGAGAGTCACGGGTTCGATTCCCGCCCGGGGCAAATATTTGTATGCATGAACATGTCTACTTTTACCATGTGTAGGTATAAAAAGTATCTATATATGTATATATTATAAAAAACAACAATATTTAAGTATGTATTTCAGTTGTCTAGTACCCCATAATACAAGCATAATACTTGCTTACTTTAGGACTAGGTGGCGCTGTGTGGGATGTCCCAGATGTTATGATGTTATCTTTATATGTTACTATAAACCAAGGACGTTACATTAGGTTAAAGACTGTGCACTCCCGAAACAGTACAATAAAAAATAAATTAGATTGTAATATAGTCAAAATTAGACGAGGGAATTTGTAATAACTATTTTCTATGGTTTCAAGTTTTTAAACAATATTATTATTATTTATTTAGTTTAGTAACACAAATGAATTTTTCAATAAAAACGAATTACTAATCTGCATAATTTTAATTGTAAGCGACGCCTCATTTGTAATTTTTTTTTTAATTAGAAATATATATTTATTTAGACATTCCGCAGAGAGGAAACTACAAAAGTGTATCATGAGCAGAAATGAAGGAAAAATCGATAGAATTTGAAATATAAATATAGAGTACACTTTTAGCGTTTCCAGAGTATGCATTGTAAAAACCATGTTCATTTTTCAGTACATAAATTTATTTTATCCATTTACGCAATGTACTATTACTTGGATCAAGTAAATTAAGGTTGATCAAGAATGTATATCACGAAGTGCCCATCATCACTAGAATCTCATTAGTGTGTTTTATTTTCGTACTGAAAATTTAACAATGAAATTAAGCAGGTAATCAACCCACGTAATGTCTCATAGGACGTCAACGAAAATAAGTTTTTATGATACTATATTCAAAATTTGAAAAAGGAACACTTTTATTAGTATCACACATTCGTCCGTTCGTCTTTTTGTCTGTATGATTGCCATCGCAATTTCATGTACATAACCATAATAGCTATAAATGTGAGATTATATGTTTATGCACTAGCTATATGTTTTTGGTACTTCATGATTTGACTGACCGATTGGCGGACTGGTTAGAGACCATAACTGCGGAGCCAAGGGTCGCGGGTACGATTCCCGCCCGGGGACAAATATTTGTGTGCATGAACATGTCCATTTCTTCCGTGTCTGGGTGTAAACGTATATATATGTATTATGTATATATTATAAAGAATATTAAAGTTTGTATATCAGTTGTCCAGTACCCCATAATACAAGCATAATATTTGCTAACTTTGGGACTAGATGGCGCTGTGTGGGAAGTCCCATGTATTATTATTATAATAATCCTCTGAACATAAAGGAACGAAAGGTACCTATAAACATAAACTGAATAATCTATATACGCTTTTGCGTAGTATTTGTTAAGATAGGTAGCTTTTACATGTGTCGCAATTAACGATCCCGATGTGCGACAAATATTAGCCGCCATCCATTTAAGGTCGCCATGACACCAATATGGCGGCTCATAATTTTCGGAATTGGAACGTCGCGTCGCGTCGGGTGCGTTTTAACTAGCTTAACGAACCGCTGCTGACGGAACATGGAATTGCTGTTTAATACACTTGTATCTCGTTACTTGGGCGCTCTTTCTAATGTTCGTGTCTGTATTTTAAGAGGCAGTTTAAGATTAACGTCCCAGAAATGAGTGTTTGTTACTTAAATGAGTGAATGAAATGAGTGTTTGTATTTAATATATATAGATATATAGTGGTATGAGTTCCTTAAAAAATAGCTTAGGAGCCCACCGCAAGAAATCTTTCATCTAATCTACTATCAACAAACCTTATTTTTATGAGATAATACTACCAATAAGGTATACCGTGACCAAAAATTTGCCTGCCGACCGTCAACCTGGAGGGATCTGAGTTCGGACCAACTTATAAATTGATTCCATCTCAGGACCCTCTAAGTTGACAGTCAGCTGGTAAACGGTTAAACGTACTAAAAAAAAGTACTGTCTCATAAAAATGGTTTTATGCGTAATGGTTAATGGTAAGGTTTCATGCAGTGAGATCCCAGCTTAAAAGGCTATTTAGAAGTTTCGTGTTGTTACGTCTTGTAAGGAGCTTGTGTACAATTCGTTAAATAACCATAATGATTAATTTATGAATGTTGTCATTGCACTTAAAGTTTATAATTTATGAATCTTTCTCTGTTACTAATATATTTTATTGTTCCATTTATAAGACATTCTTTATGGAATATATGCTATAAATACCGGATAAGAGCCGTTTCTCACGTTCCGGGTGCCGGGCAGCCGGCGCCGGTACCCGATTGCAAAGTGTATGGGCATGTAGGTAGCTTTGCGGGCAGGCCTATACACTTCGCCACCGGGTACACAACACCGGGTTTCCGGCACTCGGCACATGTGAAAAAGCTCTAACGTTAATCTCGCATAGAACTAAGAGCCTTCTCACACATGCCGAGCAGTGTACGGGCAGGTAGCTTTCATACGTACCGGCGTAGTTTACCGGACAGGCCCATACACTTCGCCATCTAGTACCTGGCACCCGGCACGTGCATGTGAAAAGGCTCTAACAATGAATATCTGTAGTTTCTCTCTACCTACCCCTATAAGAAACAGGTCTTATTATGTATGTATTTTCTGTATGTTTGTTCTTTCCATGAATTAAAAGTTACTACATAACTGAACTCCCAAAGTGTAGAATGTCTACGCAATGTATAGAATGCTAGAAGGCAATTATATAAACTTTTTATATTGATCGTGACGGATAATTTTATTTATTTACAGAAATACCATTACCAACTTGAAAAATCGAACCTAACAAACCCTCCAAAAATTTTCGATTTATCTTTCAAATTTGTCAATGATATTTAAATCTGTGTCAAAAGCAACACAAATCATAAATAAATAATTATAAATACCTAACTCATCTTCAAAAGCAATGTCATCCTGAACAATACGCTATTCACTTGTATTTTTGTATTGTATTACCCTTTCATCCGCATACAAAGAGCGGGTATTATTATTAGCATAAAAGTACGATTAACTAGAAGCACTCTTCTGCGTTTATCGTCTAACCACTTTTCTTCTAGTTCGCTGGTGTATCTTTGGCAAGTTTCAGTCCGGTTTCAGTTCGTAAGGTCCCCACACGCCAGCTTCACCCCCGCGAAATCGCAATTTGACGGTTTCTGTGAAGTAAACTGACTCTATTAAAACCAAACGTTGCTGTCTTTATTTACTCTATGATTTTTAGCTATTTTAATTATAGGTAAATACAAATGTATGTGCTTTTATTTTTAACCTTGTACTTCCAAAACGGCATCCGTCTACAAAAAGAGCAGAAAACAAAAACGACTTTAAAAAAGGTGTTGAGGTTTTAAATTGGTATTTTTGAGCAGCCGCGTTCTATTTACTGTCAAAATTTTTAAATCGACGTAACTGGAGCTTTTCGATTAATCGACGACCGAAACTTTTCATTAAAACTTTCAACAAACATTTCACTTTGCGGAAACACATGCGAGTTTCGATAATCATTCATTCGTGCTGGCTGCGGCGTCGACAGTTGAAGCGCGGTTTCATTAGTCATCTTTCCACATGAACAAAATTAACGAATTGACACATCGTATCGTATTTCGGCTTGCTTTAATCAAGTATATTTCGTTGTTACTTTATTATTGCTAGTTGTCGCCTAGCGATCGAAATTCGACTGAAATTCACTAATTTACAAAAAGGGGTACAAAGTTTTCTCTTTGGGTATTAATATGGATTTTATCTTATTTGACATTCTACTGGACGTTTTATTAGAATATAATAATAATAATTACGTACACATGACAACAACGTCTAGGCCCCAAACTAAGCATTAGCTTGTGTTTTGGGTACCAAACGAAGACACCACATACATATAACAACCAAGACCCGGTACTAGTATCGATATTCATCATATAAATATTGATCCGACTTAGGATTCGAACCCGGGACCTCCAGCTTTGTAGGCAGGGTCGCTACCCACTAGGCTAAGCGGTCGTCAGATCAAATGAAAATGGATTAACTGATTCATTAAAATAGTATAATTTTGTTTCACATTCATTTATTTGATAGACTACATGTTCTCTTATGTTTTGTTAATGACTTTTCTTGTTCTTTCCTTTTTTTTTTGTTTGTTTTGGTTGTTTAATATAATAATGCGTAAAAATGTATGGAAAATGTATTGGGTAGAGTATTACAACAGGTATAATGAATTCTAAACAGTAAAAAACGAAATTATGACAAATAGAGACTTCTAAACAAAAGGGTTAGACTCTACGTCAAAGGTGGGAGAAATAAAAAATTGTTTCCAATTTTTTTTTATGAAAACACTAAAGCTCATCAATAGCTACCAAACGGAAAAAAAATGGTTACAGTTGACTATAGTTTTTTTTTACAATTTGGATAATTTTTGGCATGGAAGAAATGTAGCTGCCCTCCAGAGTTCTGTTGCGGAAACTTTCATCATCTCTATTAAATGGCAGAAATGCGTAAAGAATATAAGTGATCATTTTAATCAAATAATAACTGTTCTTGTTAGTAATTTCTAATTTCTGTTTTCTATATCAATCGGCAAATTCATACTTCAAACCGGATATGATATTACGACCCCGGGGTTTATATCACGCACACTATGCTATATTTCGCTTTTTATTATCTAAATAAATCCGCTTATTATCGACGTAATATTCACGCTTCACTATAACAACTTACTTATTAGGTTGGGATTAAAAGTCCGTATGTGTTTTACATAAAAATAGGTACTAATTGATTGGAAGCCCTCTTCTGCGTTTACCGTCTAACCACTCGTACTCTAGCTAGCTGGTGTAAGATGGCGAGTTTCAGTCCTACTTTAGTACACTAAGTCTCCTTGCGCCAGTCTTCAAGCCCGGGAAATTATCGCCCGCCGTTCTTCACCCCCGCGAAATTGCGTTTCACAGTTTCGACTCTATGAAGTGACATTTCTGACTCTATTAAAACCAAACGCTGGTGTCAATTTTTTTTACTCTATACAATTTTATAAACATATTCAAGGCGTTTTTCATAGTTTAGTAACATTTAATAAAAGTATATATTATGTGCTACTTTGTTCAATAAGGTATTGCAATCTTGTAGGTAGTGACATTACCCTGTTGCTGTAGAAATTCTGGGGCCACTAGACTTTCTTCTTGTCTTCACTAGCCGTTAACCTTACACTACCTAAAGAAATTCGAAGAGGCTGAAACAAGTGATAATCGGAAGGTGCAAGGTCCAGGGCAATTAACTTAATTTTTGCTGATTGGATAAAGATGTGCGTGGTCTGGCGTTATCACAAAAAACTACACCCTTTCTATTGATCAATTACAGCCGCGTTTTCTCTATTGCATGCTGTCTTATCAGCTGTTGTCAGTAAATATCCGAATCGATGGTTGTATCTGGCGGTAAAAGCTCATTGATAAACGATGCCCTTCCAATCTCACTATATACTCAACATCATTTTATTGCGCGTTATTCCGGATTTTGCCTAGACCATGGTCTTTTGCGTTCGTTATTACCGTAAGTGATCCACTTCTCATCACTATTGGTGATTTATCATTTAAAAATGGTACTTTTTCGTTAGGTTTTAATAGATATATGAGAAACGGTTTATTGGGTTTCTTTTAGTGAACTTGTGTGGCAACCAAGCATGGAGGTTCCTAGTATACCCAGACTTCAAACGAGTCAAAACTGTTTCGTAGTGAATGCACAGTTTTTCAAACAATGTTGTAACTACTGATATGCCGATCTTGCTCCACTTTTTCATGAATACCAACAACTTCATCCGTAGCAGGGCTACTAGAGCAAACTTCATCTTTCACATTAATAATTTTATCATTGAAAACGCTTAAACAACTTACTCTCAGGTCATCAGGTCTATAAAAGATAATAATTTAATGATTTCTTTTGCGGTTTGTTTGCATTTTTCTCTTTTTCGTAATAAATTTCATATTATACTGAATTTCGTAAGCACTTTTTTTCTTTTACACAGACTGAAAAACAATGTAAAAATGATAGAACTAATTTTTTTTTATATTAGACATTTCATTCAAACTATAGACTTACAAAATACGAAATAAGTTACTCCCAGATATATTCATTTATATCTATAACTGTCTATGACCATCGTTTTCTAGGACATAAATCTATCTTCCTATCTACCTTTTTATTGTTAAATACGCCGCCTTATGTATTCCAAGATCTAGTCGTTCTCGTGCTTTCCAGAGAACTCTCATCAGATGAATTCACTCGTTGTATGTTTTTCACCGAGACTGGATACTACTGGAAGGGTTGTTTCATTTAGATAAGTTAAAGTTAGGATTGCGATATATTTAACGTCCTTCGCTTTATGTCACTCACGATAATTTTATATTATTAAAAAAGCTTGCCTTGTAGTTTATACCTTCTTTCTGAACTAGTTAGTATTCTGTCTCAGCATTTGTCGATATAATGTTCCCCTACCTATCTCAACTTTCGATATCTAGATTTTAGGCAGAATTATATACGTATAGTAATATTCGTTATAAGGAACTATTCAAAATTGCACATTATTTGATATTACTTATAAACAGTGGCTTATACAATTTTTAGTATTAGAATGTAACACGATAACTCAATGGGCTAATAAAACTACAATTTTAATTTTTAATCGCAACGCTAACAACTTTAGTAGTTCATTGTTTTAAGTTTATTAAAAGTTTTGCATGCAACATGTTTAATGTTACCCAATTAATTATATAATGTTTAATACAATGTCAATAAAAATGACAGGCTAGCTTTTACATACTTGTGTGTAAGACTCAACGGACCACATACTCTCGCTACGCCATACTATGTACATACCGTCTCTGTGCGCGTGAATTATAACCGAACGGTTCGGTGATATTTTTATCTACGTTTTTTGATGCCGCTTCTCTAACCAGACATTATATTCTCAAAGTGTTACCCTAAGTATTCGACTATTATTTAATAATAATTGCAATAAATAGCCATTGAATATTATAGAATTAATTATAAATTATATTTGTAAGCCTTAAGCAACAATATATAAATTAAGCAGTTTAAACATACATTTGTATGTACCATTATATTTATGATATAATAGACTAAAGGAAATATATTCCAATAACAAATTTAAGTCATACCTTTTACCGCCATTACAATAAAAAGAACCCAAACTATATATTTCACCAAATAATTTGACATCGCGGCCATGGCTCAATATTAATGACAATAATATAAACGTCACTGGACACTATTTTAAAATCGATACTTCCGATCGATAACAAGAAAACGTCAAATTTTCTCCCGCCTTTTTAACTCGAACGCGTTCCGAATTCGAATATGAATGCGTTCAGAATATACTTCAGAAACGTGTCGCGTGCACTGCGGTGTATATTCGAGTTGAGCGTGCGACGACTGACAACCGCGCGACGCGACTCTCTCGCAAAATGGTATGGTACTAGTAAATGTAAACATCACGGTTATTTTTAGCGGCTCTTTGAATACGACATTCGGTATGCACCGGCCATTATGAACTGTTATTACCGAAATTCCTATGAGCAAACGTCAAACTGCAGTAATTGAGTGTGACCGTAAAAATTTCGAAAAGAAGAGCGTGCGTCGTGTTGCGACTTTTGACAGAACAATTGAACGTAAAACCTTTAAAGACAAAAAATCTGAACTAAACTTAATTATCCATGAAAAACTCTCCGTGTATTGAAAATCCCCTATGCCCTTTCACTCTGATGAATGTCTTTCTTCAGTACATAAACCTCTTATAAAACATTTGTAATTCAATCAACCCAGGGACGTATAGACAGCCACAAGTTTTAGAAAGCATTCTAAAAAACCAGATTTTGATGAGTATCTAACTAGATCTCCGTTTTTAAAATGGAGTTTTTATTTTATTTTAGCTAGCCATCTTTTATTTTGAAAATCATGGTCATAAATCGCTACGTTTTGTGGGTGAAACTTTTCATTGTTTGTTCTAAAAAAAATTGCTTTCATAAAAATGCACACAGGAGATGCAATTTTCTAATAATAAAACGCTCATTATTATAAACGAGCTAGCAGGGCAGGAGAAAACAGAGTGTTTTTCTCGTTGATTTAATGAATCGCTTATATTCTAAAGAAAACACCATTAAGACGAGGGGATAAATATGGAAGGGTGGAAGTATCTACGTTGCTTAATCGTTTGTTGGTTCCGCAAACCTTTGTGTAAATTTATAACTGTTGCGTGGAGCCCTTCGATTGAAGCGCTGTCAGCGCATAAATTGACAGTTTGCCATGTCAATCAAATAACGAGACCAACGATGTAAACCTACAGATTAGCACTGCAAATAAGAAAATTGTCGAGATAGCACATGGTACAAGTTGTTGATACTATTCCGCTTTATTTACTTGAGCGTAATATTATACAGGAGTGAAAGAGATGACTATACGCTACATTTACACACTACAGATTAGTCACTCAACAGAGTTACAATTTCTCAACTCAGTAATTCGCATCTATATGTAGGGTGGAAATGAATGACAAGAGTTGGAGGCAAAGTACCCCAAATATTGGTAATACTTAATTCAACTGAAAAGAAGCACATCTTTCTTTTCCAAAATAAGTTCACTCAAATACTTTCGATAAATGACTTGCTTGAGTCGGGATTTGAACATATTAAATATGAAAAAAATTACAAACTGAATGTTATTACACTAATCGATAAGGTCAATCAAAAAGATCTATTCTTTTTAAATAACATAGTGTCTTAAATAAAAGGAATATCAAGAAAAACAAAACAATATTAGCAATAAGTATATTTACTATATAAAGTTCACTAATAACACTAATATGCAAACGGTGAGTTCTAAACGAATAATCCATAAAATTACGAATTGACTAGAAGCATTCTCTCTAGCTCGTGTAAGATGGCGAGTTTTAGTCTGAGTTTCAGCGCGCAAGGTCCCCGAGCGCCATTCTTCGACCTCGCGAAGTCCCCGCGCACCGGTCTTCAACCCCGCAAAATTGCGTAATATCACTTCGATACGGTGAAGTGACATTTATGACTCTATTAAAACCAAACGCTGCTGTCAAATTAAATTACTCTATGGAATAATCAGTAACATTTTTATTCATGAAAGCTTCCTTGTTCTTTTCTTATTTCCCGTTTTGTATTTATTTAAATTCAAATTACGTTTTACTGTACTGTACATTTTCATGACATTTTCTATTGCGAAACGGATTATCAATATCAGGAACATTTTTGATTTACTGCAAGCATATTTTCAAACCACAAAAGTATAACATTAATCTTGAGGTGGTATGAAGAAGGTACCCAGAGAGACAAATATCGAATGCAAAGCTTTCCACAAGAATGGTGGAAAACTTAAAAAGTAAAGGAAGTTACAAAAAAACTTATTCCAAGACGGCCGCAGCAGAACGATATAGGTTTAGAACTACAAAACTATGATATTTTGACTTATTTTGAGGCTGTCCAAGTACCAATTTTTTTTGTAAATCGGTTTATTTGGTCTGATAAAACCAATTTTAGTTATAACGGAACATACAATTGCCGGAAAAATAATTCCTGGTTCCACTGAAAATCTTGCACGCGTTCTTGAAACGAATAATCAAGTAAGATTTTCATTCAACTGTCGGCGCGGAGTAATAAAAACAAAGTTCTTTTGGTAAACTTTGGATGTAGGATAACTTACACGCAAAAATGTCTTGAAATACTGCAACTTTTACTGAATAATTTGATGAATGGGTTTTCTGAATCTATCTATATATTATTTTTCAACAACACGGTGATGCTCCAGCAATATGGCTCCAGCCAATAACCGTAGAATTTCCACTAAACTCGATTCATTTTTTCAAAGAAGGTAATGTACTACCGCAACGTGCCTATTTGATAGTTTACGAAATCTCCGAATACAACACCAATAAATTATTTGTAATAGAATCATGTAAAGAATTGATTTAATAAAATTACTACCGGTCAGTGAATGAATTAAAGACCGAAGTTCAAAATTCAAAATATCATTTTAAATATTCACCATAACTCGATACAAAAGGCGACAGGAAACGATTTCCATCTAAGAATTCTTCGGTGCATTAGTAAAATTGTATCTCATTTCGAACAAATCATGAAATAAACATATGAATTATTTACTTCAGTTTATAAGTGGGTAATAAGGTAGGTAGTAATTTATAAGGCCCTATGGGGCCATGGTTCGAATCCGGGCGTGTACCAATGAGTTTTTCTGACTTAAATACATACCTATCACTGACTCCGTGCCTCGGAGAGCACGTTAAGCGGTCGGTCCCGGGCGTTGTAAATAGATAGCGGTCGTTACAATCCCCAACCCGCAATGGAGCAGCGTGGTGGATTTAAGCTCCGATCTCCCCTCCTCACCCTAGGGGAGGCCTAAGCCCCTGCATTGGGGTAAAATGGGCTGATGAAGTGAAGTGAAGTAAGTAGGTACAATATTTTTTTTTTTTGGTATAGTATTGTTTCAATTTTTTTATAAGATAATTATATTACTTGGAAAAATTTATCTTCAATAGTTGGCCCTATCGATTGGTGCTATAAAAGCAAAGGATCTTTTTTATATGCTCAATTCTCGGCTCAGCAGGTAATATATTAAAAATATTTGAATGCAGTTTCACTTATTTTTGAAAACTGAAGAATGATTATTTTTAGTTAAATTTATTATAATCAATATTTGGGTATTTTTACCGTCTTTTATTTCCACCTTGTACATATGTCGTTGGCAAATCGTATAATTCGTTTAATTACAAACGGCGTCGTCAGTTTCTAAACGCTCGCTGTTTTGCGGTTTGTCGAAGGCAAAGACCGTTTGTAATCAAACGAATTAAACGATACTGCTATTTACGGGATTCGCTCATATATTATGGCTTTTGAAAAAGCCCCATGATTTTTTACCAAATGTTTTTACTTATAAATATATGACAAATAAATAGTTATGGACTTTATAATAATAATAATACCTCGGAAATCCCACACAGCGCCATCTCGTTCCAAACCAAGCAAAGCTTGTACTATGGATACTAGACAACTGATATAATTACTTAAGTAATCTTTATCATATTTATATATATATATATAGATTTTTTTTACACTCAGACACGGAACAAATAGACATGTTCATGCACACAAATATTTGTCGCGGGCGGGAATCAAACACGCGACTCCTGGCTCCGCAAGTAGGGTCTCTAACCACTTGGCCAACCGGTTATCTACATATCACTTCTAATACACGTCGTTTTCATAGTCTAGTAGTACGTAACTACGTATCCTCGTCGGCGTCGTACGGTTCGTTAGGGTTGGCAAACATTATTTTCTTTATCTTAAATGGGTCATGTTCCATTTCATTTGCTAACAAAATGTTTTATATGTTTACTAGTTTTGTTTCAATGTGTTTTATGAAAAGCAAGCGCCAACCATTAAATTCAAAGATAGTTTTCTGAAAAGTGCTATAACGTCCGAAACATTGAATAGAAAAAGCACCGCACGTGGCGATATGGTGTGTCAATTACATTAGAGTCATTGAAAGTTACGAAGTGAAGGTTAAGGTATAAAACAGGAATAGTAAATTATCAGTGAATAGCAACATGACGTGCGCA
The DNA here is from genome assembly GCA_949709985.1 of Luffia ferchaultella. Taxonomy (NCBI): domain Eukaryota; kingdom Metazoa; phylum Arthropoda; class Insecta; order Lepidoptera; family Psychidae; genus Luffia; species Luffia ferchaultella. Next base: position 10,098,584 of record OX453258.1, read on the forward strand.
TCGAAATTTTTGTTTAGCGAAATAAACTGTAAAGAACTTACCATGCTTTTTACTTAACCCCAAACGGAACCCGGATTCTAACCTCCTGAGACCCCAGAGCTTCGTTTGAGAATATAAACTTTAAAAAAAATATTGAATCTCAACCCAAAGGATTTTCACAATTTCACGTACATGGTATGTTAGTTAACATTACTACAAATATTAAAAAAAATATATTTTGTGCAATACTATACCAATCGGCAATCAGTGTGACGTTAACAAGTGTGAGCGCCAGTTACTACTATGACCCATGCTAAGCTAATCCATTAGCATCATAAGAAAAAGTTAAAATTATAATGTTATAATATATATTTTATAATATAAAATTATAATTAAAATGATATGTTTTTGTTTTAATTTAATTACCATTAGTGACGATTACTTGATATGATAACTACAAAATTTCCGTAATGAAAATTGAAAACTTTTGTCAAAACAGTGATTGAATTTTATGTCCTTGTTTGAGGTCATCTGGTCTAAGTTCGGTCACATAAACATTTACTCATGAGAACTTTTTTGTATCTTTTCAGCCTTGAAAGACTATCAAATAGAATCATTAGTCAACGTGTCTAACCCTGGTGACTCTGATGGTTGTTCAGAAGAAGAAGAAATATTCTACAACTTTGAACGATTGGAATCTTACCTCGATGAAGATCTGTTAGACGAACGAGAATACTTTAATCCTAAGTCATTCAAAATCCTTAGAATATTTTTTTCTATTATTTTCAGTTTAAGTTTTGAGTTTGTTTTAAGTTTCAAATCAGATAACTTTGATTTTTCTATAAATTGTATTTTTATTCATAACCCAAAATACTATTGAAATATTTAACAGTATAATAATTGGGTATAAATTGTTTTATTTACGTGTATAATACTCAAAATTTATGTAAATTTAATATTCTCGTATGAGTCACGAATCGTGCTCATGTGAGGACATTGTGGAAAACTCTATAGAAAACCAAAAGTTTTTTTTCTTTACTGAGAGACGATTATCAAATAAATAGAAATAAAAAAATAGTTATTTGTGCAACAAGAAAGGAAAGTTCATTTTTGTGGCGAGTGCTCAGTTTGAATCCCGAGCAAGCGAAGGATTCTATAATTGAATCACGAACGTAGCGAGTGATTCTAAGTTAGAATCCTAAGCGTAGAGAGGGATTCAAAAGCACGAGATACGAAATAATTTCCTCTCGTGTGACACATACAATTTTTCACTTCACTAGCGAAAAAATACTATGGATATAAGAAAAGTGATTGTATTGTAACTAGGTATTTACGCCTTTAGCAAGTCTCCAATTATTGAATAATTCGTAGGTTTTTAAATATTTTTCACGCGACTTTTCCGGAAGAAAGTTTAATTCCGCATTATTAACTTGTTCCTTTAACTCTGATGGTGTTAAATTATAATCTTCGTCACTCATTATTCAAAACTTTTTAAACTTTCACAGTAAAAAACAAAAAACAAACAAAGAAGATGGGATTTGTGTCTTTTCCGCCATTTATTTGTTTTTTTTTTGTGTGCGTTCAGAAAGTGCCGCAATAAATACAATTTAAAAATAAATATGTAAACAAATAATTAAAATTTCCACTTTATTTAGAAAGTTTTCTTAACTGATTAAACGATTAAATGATATATTCAAAAGGATTAAGTCTTAAAAATATAAAATAATCAAAGATTAAATCTTTTTTTTTTAATATTAGAGCATTTAAAAAAATTGATAATGAAATAAAATGTCAAAGTGCGTTTCCGAACGTTTTTACTTTTCTTCACTGAGTGAGCAAAATTGAATTTTCCTCACTGGCTTTAGAGAACAAAGACTCGCTTTTCGAGCTAGTGAGGTGAAAAATTTTTTTCTTAACGTTCAATCTCTCAGGTCTCAGGAGGCTAAAACTATAAATGAAACGGCTTCGGTAAAAATAATTAGTGTATAGGTAGTGAAGGCGCCCACGAGTTCTTCTTTGAACTTCGTCTGGGTTCACTCCTGAAGCGTGAGCGTTTTAGTGGACTGTATTTATAGGTATAGCGAGGGGCGATAGCGAAAGGAGAGGAAAGACTAAAGGGACTGACCTTGACGCAGCAACACACATATAAGTCTTCGCTGTCAGCCAGGAGCTCCTCCAGTCAGGCGGCGGCGCGGCACCAACACGTAATCGGGCACACTCCACAGTTTATATATTATAGCGTTTGTTACACAATATTATTAGGTTTTTATATGAGTTTTAGGCGATAAGCGATTATGCGTTTAGCGTTTTATATTTTCAGTGCGTCACATAGGAAAGACAACAGCGGACTGAATGTAAAGGAAAAAGCGGGTAGTGCGGAAACAAGAATCAGGGATGCGGCGTAGCCATTGCCCCCGGCCATTGAAAGACTCGCTTTCAATTGCACAAGGAAAAATGAAAGAAAAATATTAAAATAAACTTAAAATTTAACAAAGAAAGCGGAGAATAAATTAAATTAAACTATTGCTATTGCGTGGGTAGAGGACAGAGACGCACGACTGGTCTCTTGTAAATTCCAGTTGCAGTCTTAACTGACGCAACACGGACTACTCCGTCGACTCCTGGGAATGTAGAAACTACTACGCCCAACGGCCAATGAAGGATAGGGGTATCATCAGTCATTACTATTACAATCGTACCCTTTTCGATTGGTTTAGAAGGTGTATTCCATTTCTCACGCGTTTGTAAAAGATGTAAGTACTCTAACTTCCATCTTTTTGAAAAAGATTGTGCCATATTATCCAAAAGCTTATATCGTTTTACTAAATTACTAGAAAACTCTGTCTCATCTACAAAAGGTAAATGTTTTATTGGACTTGACATTAAAAAATGCGCGGGCGTTAGAGCAGAAGGCTCCGATGGATCAGAACTCAATAGCGTAAGCGGACGCGAATTCAGTACGCACTCTATTTGCACCAATACTGTCAACGATTCCTCATATGTTAAAATCTGCGAACCTATTACGCGAAACAAATGAGTTTTAAACGCTTTGACGTAAGTCTCGACATGTCCATTAAAATGAGGACTGCGTGGAGGTATGAGTTTCCAGGTGATTCTGTTTTCTGATAACTCCTTTGCAAATGAAAAATTGTAATTTTCAGAACATAAAAATTTATAGAGTTCATTAAGCGTATTTTTTGCTCCTATAAACGTCGTACCGTTATCAGAGTACATACACGAAACCGCACCCCGTCTGGCAAGAAAGCGTTTAAAAGCTGAAATGAATACGTGCGTTGTCAGATCTGAGGCTATCTCTATATGCACAGCGCGTGTTACGAGGCACACAAATATGCACAAATAGCATTTTATAGGACGAACACCGCGTTTTCTATAAGGCGTAATGCTGATTGGACCTGCATAATCTACAGCTGTATGCGTGAAAGCTTTAGTTTGCTGTACACGACAAGCTGGTAAATCAGACATCATAGGAAATGTATTTTTTGGATTAACCTTAAAACAAAAGTAACATTGATGAATAATTTTGCGAACGGTGTTACGACAAGATAAAATCCAATAGCGTTGTCTAAGTATAGACATAAGTAGTTGCGGCCCAGTATGACAATGTTTCTCGTGATAATATTTTATTATGAGATCGACAATATAGTCCTTTCGAGGTAATAAAATAGGATGCTGCTGATTATAGGATAAGTCTGCATTACGCAGGCGTCCACCAACGCGCAACAATCCGTATTTATCTAGAAATGGGTTTAATTTTCTGATTTGAGGCGAACAGTTTTTATTTGAAATTAAACATTTTATATCGTCAGCGAAATATTTAGATTGCATAACCTTAATTATTTGAGTTTCAGCGAAATCAAATTGTGAACTGGTAATTACTTCAGCGCGAGGTAGTTTCTTTAAAAAGCGATAAATGTAAATAATAGAGCGAAATAGAGCGTTCCAAGAAGAAAAGCGTTGTGATAGCGTATACAAAGCATGAGGTTCTTCTTCGGCCGACGTAGCCAAAGCGATTACCTTTGATTCGGGTACTTCTATATTATCAGAAGGTTTGAACCTTTTAATAGGCCAACTTTCAGGTTCTTGCTGTAATAAGCGCAAAGTAGGCGAAGCATTAAGTTTTCGTTCCAAAAAAAAATATCTATTTTTAGCGATTGTATACGAGTCACCCAAAGAAGCAGAGTCGCGCGAAAAGGGAAGCGCGACGCTGTAGCGTCCAGACTTGTCTCGCGACAAATTATCTTTAAATATAATTTCGCATTCACGATCCTCAGCATTAAGGACAGGCGCGGTATGAACTTCTTCAAGTTGCCAAAATTTTTGTAAAATCGTATTTATACAGGGTTGAGTAACAGCGCAACAAGCAAGAGATATGTTACTGGGATTATTTTCAATATCTACATTGCCTATAATCATATAACCGAAGACAGTCTCGAAAGCTGTCGGCATACCCGGAGGCCCCGTTACACGGCCCGACAGTAAAATTTGTGAAAACATCGAACCCCCCAACAAAAGATCGATATCACCCGGAACCGAGTAATATTTATCAGCGAGCGTAACATTATTTAAATAAGTAAATGAAGTAGTATTTATATGAGCGGTAGGTATTTTATCCGTAATTCGATCGATTACAAAAGCGTTAATAGAATATTTAATATTTTTATTTATTAATGATGACACTTTAAGTGTTAACATGCCCTTAATTGAACTAGCGGAGCCACCTATGCCCTTAACGACAGATCTAGTAATTTTATTATAGCGTAAATTTAATAATTTGCAGCAATCTGCGGTTATGAAATTATTTTGTGAAGCTGTGTCCAATAGACCTCTAATAGTATGTAAGTTACCCAAGTTATCTTCAGTGTTTAATTGAACAGTTCCTAATAAACAAGTGTTCAAGCGTTCAGAACTAGATTTAATATTACAAAGAGATATTTTATTATCGTGTGACGCATCCACTGTGGGCGCAGGCGTCTGAAACCGGTTAGCGGGGCCGCCGGCGGCAGCGGAGTGCTTCAGCGTTTCAGAGAATTCCGCACGAACGTTTACGGTTTGCGGTTCCGTATGCGACTTCATTTTTCTACATAAAAGTGAATGATGTTTGCATCCACAGTAGCGACATAAAACCGTAGATTTACAAGCGAAACTTACATGATATAAACTCAAACAATTAGAACATCCATTTCGGTTTTTAATAAAATTAATACGATCATTAATTGAAAGGCGTTTAAAAGAATCACATTTATATAATTGTGTATGTGTGGTTTGTTTACAGCACACACAAGCATTATCCACTACGACAAATGAATGCGTAGGCTTCGAGTAATTTTGTTCTGCGTTATTTTTACCATACTTCTTTGGCGGGGTAGAAGTAGTAGATATAGAAGAAGGCGTGCGATCCAATATTTTGGATTGTTCATGAAGAAAACCGATTAAACTATTGTACGTAGGTATGGATTCGTCACGTTTTAACATTTCAAAGGCGCGCGATGTTTCCGAATCCAGTTTCTTAAGTGCTACGTGGAGTAATATGAAATCCGCCAAATCAGACAATTTCAAAGATTTCAAACTAGCGACCGCGGCGGCGAATTTATCTAAAAATAATTCTATATTTTTTGAAGAAGCGTAACTAGCAGCTTTAAAATTAAATAATTGATCCAAATAAGCGGAAGCGAGACAACGTTTATCCTCATATTTTTTAACCAACGTTGACCAAATCTTTTCGTAATTTTTCCCGGTGGGAGTGATTCCGGAGCATACTGATAAAGCACGACCAGAAAGTTTTCCTATTAAGTATTGCACTCTTTCGTGATCTGTTAAGTTTTCGTTTACATGAATAGTATTTTTGAAATTTTCATAAAACATTGGCCACTCAACAGGATCACCAGAAAACGACAATAACTCCAACTTAGGTAATTTTATAGTACTCTTCTTGCTTTCAGAATTGTTACCAGTATCGTTGCATGTAGACTGAGGAACTTTAAGAGCGTTAATTTTGCTTTCGACCCGCTTAATACGGCAATATAAATCATCAAACGCATTCCAAGATTGAAAATTAGGTACCGCGTCAGGATTCACAGTCAGCTCAAGCAAATTGATTTGTTTTACTAAATCAGAAAATTCATCGCGAATCGATTCCAATGTAATAATACTGGACAAAAACAGTTCTTCTGCTACTATATCTTCAAAGGCGTTTTTTGCGTAATTATAGATGTATTGCAACCGACCAAACATTGATTCACGTTGCGCAGTTAGCATCGTTATTTGTATTTTAATATCTGCCTCTTGCAGTGTTACTTTACTTTTTGTAGGCATATTTGAAGTTAAATATATTTATAGAATCAATAGAATTAAAACTGAAAACGTAAGAAACTAGACGATTCAATAAATGTCGCAATTACTGCCTGTAACATGCACACGCGGCACGCACACACAAGGTACGCGCGTAGATGCGACGCGATGTTTACCTACCTACAAAGCGAAATAATTATAAATTCTTAGATAAAATTTTTATATAAAATAATTTTATATTTATATAAAGCGTTTCGTGCGAGAAATGGAATCTACCTTGTTCAGTAAAGACTGACAGAGTAAGAATAGCGTAGTTTAAAAGAATTGTATGAAGGGAAGCGTGCAGCGAGTTATTTTAAAACTTTTGGTAAAGACCAGAATTTTATGAAGCGAGCGTGTTCAGAAGAACAAATTATTTTTTAAACCTTCGGTTCGAAGGAACATATTATTTTTTAAACCTTCGGATCGAAGGACCATATTATTATGAAGGCGCCCACGAGTTCTTCTTTGAACTTCGTCTGGGCTCACTCCTGAAGCGTGAGCGTTTTAGTGGACTGTATTTATAGGTATAGCGAGGGGCGATAGCGAAAGGAGAGGAAAGACTAAAGGGACTGACCTTGACGCAGCAACACACATATAAGTCTTCGCTGTCAGCCAGGAGCTCCTCCAGTCAGGCGGCGGCGCGGCACCAACACGTAATCGGGCACACTCCACAGTTTATATATTATAGCGTTTGTTACACAATATTATTAGGTTTTTATATGAGTTTTAGGAAGTCGAAGATTAGTCGAAGAAGTAGGAAGTTAGGAGTCACATAGGAAAGACAACAGCGGACTGAATGTAAAGGAAAAAGCTGGTAGTGCGGAAACAAGAATCAGGGATGCGGCGTAGCCAGGTAGGTTACGAATAGAGTGCGGAAGCCACAAATGTGCATTAGCCTAAGCACAAATTCACTTTTGTTTTTATGCAATCAAATAACCATTTTACATCAAATGACCACCTTATCAAATTGATACTCATGAGAGTTCGCAAAAAATGTAATCCTGTATTTAAACGACCGTCAGTTCCCATTTTCTTGACCTTGTACTTTTTGGGTATGCCATGTGAGCTATAATATACTTATATATTTATATAGTTATATAATATATATAACGACCGCTTAGCCTAGTGGTAAGTGACCCTGCCTACGAAGCTGGAGGTCCCGGGTTCGAATCCCAGGTCGGGTCAGTATTTATATGATGAATATGGATACTGGTACCGGGTCTTGGTTGTAATATGTATGTGGTGTCTTTGCTTGGTACCCAAAACACAAGCTAATGCTTAGTTTGGGGCCTAGACGTTGTTGTCATGTATCCGTAAAAAAAAAATATTTGATTGTATATCGTATAAATGTACTATAAAAATGTACTATAATTTGTACTGGGCGTGTAATGGGTAGGTAATACGTATTTCAACGAAGGTTCATATAATATAATACACAACAATCATTTCTTTGTATGGGGCTCCATCTATAATTAAATAACCGTATCAGAGAGACAACGTCCCACCTTTATATTTATTTTTAGTATTAGGTGCAAATGCTTGAAAAACGGTTATAAACATTTCCCCATGCTATTCACTTTAATACCAGAAAGTATAGTTTTATTTACGTAGTAAAACTTAGGAACAGCGATCTAATTTGATGGGATTTTTTTGGAAAGCGCAAGTACGTTAGATCCATCGAATATATATATATATATAAGATACACTTGGTAAACGAAGAGTTAAATATCCATGTGAGATATCAATTAGGCTTTAAAGTGACTACAACGAGTAAAGATTAAAGTTTTCGAAAAAGAAATACACGTTTAGTAAGTTTCAAATTAGCGTGTTGATGAAACTGGGAATCAGTGGATTTAATAGCTTATAAAGTATTAGGAAATTAAACTGATGAGCTTTTTACTGTACATCACACTGAATCATAACAATTCTTAACTCTTTCAGTATATTATCGTAAAAGTTATCAGTAAACACTGAAGTAGTAACTCCAGTCATGGTAACGAAGAATTTCATTAGAAATTCCTTAGAAATTAGGGGATTAACTGAACCAGGGGCTGATATTTATGCCGGCATGGAAATTAATGGGCTCTTGTTTGTGAAAAGAAGGCATCGTTAAGATAAAAGTATAATCTTAATAGCGGGAGGAGTTGAGATACAAAACGCCTGGCAATCTGAAACTGGCAAAAAGTGTTCACAATACTTCCCTTGGTGTGCAATCCCTATAATAAATACGAACGTTATAGAAGTGTATATTTAGTAAGATGGTGTGGTGTAACATTTCGAATAGAGTATTTTTTTAATAACAACGAAAATATTAAATTTATCAAAAAAATATATGAATAGTGTTTACACGATAACATAATTTATAAACTAAATTATATTCAGTTGAAGAGTATGACACTTATAAGCTATTAAATTTTTATGACCTGAAGTCACACCGTGTGGTATTGACCTGTCTAACACTTTAAGGACACCTTAAAACATCTCTAACCACTATATTATTCTTATATTACATATTTGTATTTTAAAACTCTTATTCTTCACTTAATCTGACCGATTAACCAAGTGGTTAGAGACAAACTTTGTTATTATTAATTTATTTTTAAATTATTTATTTTTATAATAAAGGCCCCAAACTAAGCATTAGCTTGTGTTTTGGGTACCAAGCGAAGACACCACATACATATAACAACCAAGACCCGGTACCAGCATCAATATTCATCATATAAATACTGACCAGACCTGGGATTCGAACCTGGGACCCCCAGCTACTTAGGCAGGGTCGCCACCCACTAGGCCAAGCGGTCGTCATTGTTATCATATACTTAAAAAAGTCTTTCATAATTCGGCATTGGAAATGTTGTCAGTGGAAATGACTTTCATTTCGTTGAAGTATAGGGGGTCATTTGGGAGTTTTGTGACACAGGCAGATTGCACGAAGAGTTTTCGAGATATCGGGATTAACGTGGTGTTAAAAGACGCAGCTCGGCAAGCTCTACAAGAAGGCAAAGAAAATTTGGAAAAAGTTCAAAAACAAAAAAAATATCGGCAAAAAACGAAAAAAATCGCACTTTTTTTCCCCGATTTTCATTTTGAGAGCCTGATATCTCGAGAACTAGGTACGAATAAGAAAAAAATAAAAAAACGGCTCGGAATAATTAGACGGGATATCGATAGAGACTAAAATTGTTAGAATCGGACAACCGGAAGTAGTGGTTAAGGGTGCCCTTAGTTGGAAGTCGGATATGCGTCGGTGTTACATTTCGTACTAATTCGGTTTGTTCGATCGAAATGTCGTACAGAATGTTATATTTCGAAGTTTTAAACTTATTCAGATATAGTTGTGTTATTTTTTTTGCGTAACAAAATTATTTCCATAAATATTATCCAAAATATGTGTGTTTACTTTATTTCGTTAGGTTCATTTCCAATGTCGTAAGAAGTTCGTGCGAAAGCAGGAGATCCGTTGATTTTTTTTTTAAATACTCAACTATCCTATTATTGTAAAATTACAAATTATTCAACTGTACATACATTTGCAACCAATAAACAAATCTATAAGTGATTTGGCCACAGTAACATCACGTAACATATAGTATCGTTATTTATTACGTAGCATTACTTGTGGGGGTGCATTTTCACTTTGCAGGCGTACAACCACACAATAACTGCGATAATTTAACGTTCGGTTAAAAGTTCAGAAAAAGAAAAGCCAGGAGTTTTTTAGGCTGACAAACGCGCAAAACAGAGTTTAGTCTTCAACCCCGTTAAGTGCTAGTACGTAAATAACAGTTTGCTATGGAAGAGTTGTATTACATTATTGTTATACGAATGTTAAATCAATTTAAAAACTCTTAATTTTCTCTTAACCTGACCGATTGGGTCAGATTGAAAGTCACGAGCCATTTAACTGACAGAGACTATTGATTGATAATGATTGATGACAAGTTAAAAGGTTAAGTAAAGTAACACCGTTGGTCTATCAGTCAGTCTATCTAAAATATTTTTTTATAATTTTTTAACTCGCTTAATACTGTGATACGCCGTTTAGCATACAGCTCCTGTACTATAACAGTTATTAAAAGTTACAAACCTCATTTTAAAGCTTCAAACATGAGTTTTATTACTTTGTTTATGATAAAGGTTTTTTAAATATTTTAGTTAATATTCATTTCTATTACTACTCACACCCTATAAATCCATGAGAATTTAATATAAATTTTGTAACTTTGCATTATCTGTAACAGTTCAGGAGCTCTATGCTAAACTGTGTCAAAGTATGTGTAACAAACTAGCAAGCGAGTTAAAACAAATTAGAAGTCAATTATAAACCGGTCAAGCGTGAATTGGACTTGGGTGGAAAGTTCCGTATATAAGTCATCTTTAGGCTAGAAGTTGAATACGACTCCTTCGTATAAATTACGCTACTATAGCAACCACTAAACCTATTGAACTTATAGGTCCTCGATTAAATTGAACGATACATTTCATATACCCCATAATACAAGCATAATACTTGCTTACTTTGGGACTAGATGGCGCTGGGTGGGATGTCCCAGATATTATTATTATTATTATATGACGACCGCTTAGCCTAGTGGGTAGCGACCCTGCCTACGAAGCTAGAAGTCCCGGGTTCGAATCCCAGGTCGGGTCAGTATTTATATGATGAATATTGTTGATACTGGTATGTGGTGTCCTCGCTTGGTACCCAAAAAACAAACTAATTCTTGGTTTGGGGCCTAGACGTAGTTGTTATGATGTATACGTTATTATTATTATTATTATGCACTTTTTCTTCGGGAATATTTCCCGGTTTCCGCTGGTAATAAATGACTTCGAATGTTCGTTTAGGTTTCCCTGTAAACTATGAGTGAGGCCTTATATTCCGTTTCGGAAAAAAGGGGCATTGTTCGATTTTTATATATTTTCTTTGATATTTTGTAAATTATGCATTTTAAAATTATAATCTAATAAACTCTACAAAGTCAAAATCATTCAACAGTGAATGGCACTACTAATTTTTTTCCATAATAACGTTTTCTTTAAATTTTTATAAGCAATATATAATACTGATGCAACAACGACGATAATTGTCAACATTTACGTACGATTTTCTTTTCGTAAATTCAAACGTAGGAAATCTCTAAAACCCATCGTACGTCGACAGCCTTGATCCTGGATTTATTAGCCGATGGATCGCATACAAATGACTTCGAAAATCGCACTCATATTGAATTCTATCGAACTTACACTGGTATTCCATTTCAACACACTCTGCAAAGTGTGTCACTTCATACGTTTTTGAAGCAACTGCAAACAAATGTAAAATAAAGTGTCGCTTCCTACGTTAGACGTAGAGGTTCGGTTATTCCACATTACCAGAAATTTCGAACCCCGTACCGCCCGCTCAGGCTCATATTCCTTTATGAGTTAGGATTATGCATAATATGGAAATTTAACGCGCCAGCAAATTCAATGGAAAAGCTGTTCGGATATGTGGTTCGTGTAGAAAATTATAGGTAGCACGAATTATTGTCCGAACTGGAAGTTTTGGGGAATTTTCAAATTTATTGATATTGAAGACTACGTGCTTAATAATTTATTAATAAAGCAATAAAACACTTAAACAGTTTGCCCAATTTGACCTTTGGATACATATGAAAAATTTGTTTTTTTTATATATATTGGAACTAAGAAAACCGCTACTATTAATACTTTTTAAGATAAAAATTACAACATTAACAAAAGAATATTTATAATCACTATTTCATTTATTAATATTATATAAATTAAAGATTCAAATAAAATAAAATATAAGGTGTTTATAAATTGTTGTTATTACGTTTCTTACATCAAAGTTTATGAGCTTACAGACTGAAAAGTTCTAAAATGCGCCTTTTCGTACATAAAATTACCGATTACTTCAAACAATACTGAAAACCTATATAATAATTTAAAGTGTTTTGCTGAAATTTTCAAGATTTTTCACGGTGAATACGCCACGACCCTGCCGCCTCGGGCAAGGATCTGAAACTCATCGCGATTGACATTTCACGGTTGAGTGTGCCAAGGGATATTTTCAGCGTACAATATTACATACATATAATATGACATAGTAAATTGATCATGATCACTTTCCTGGAAATATTTATCGAAAATGTGCTCTATCGATTTTATATCAAAAATACGATAACGAAAATTTAATTTATTCGGTGTCATAAAACTAAGATAGTTGTAACTTCAAAAAGTTACCACTATCTTGTCAGAGTTTAAAAACTCCGACCCCAAAGTAAGGGTATTGTAAAGTTTGAAGCCTTTTTTTTTCTTTCTGTGTGGCTGTCCGTGTCTTCGTAGCTCCCAAACGGATTAACCGATTTGCGGGTTTAACGCTTCGTGATTTCAAAAATGTGAGCAATGTTAATATACGCTACAGATTATATGCCATTTGAGGTCTTAAATTAACACTGTAAAGTAGAATTTTGTGTGACAGTCATGAGATATTCGTACTGAAAAAAGTGATAAATATTCTGGAATTATATTTTACTAAATTATATTTTACGAAGCGTTGGACGCCCCCCGGCTAGGTGGACAGATGACCTGAAGCGCCATACCGGGGGTAATTGGATGCGAAAGGCGGAGGACCGTGTGTGGTGGCGAGCTTTGGGAGAGGCCTATATCCTGCAGTGGAGAGACACGGGCTGATGATGATGATGATGATGATGATGATATTTTACTAGCGACCCGCCCCAACTTCGCACGGCTAGCAGAGCATATAAGCCGTAGTATTTTTTCTCTGTTAGTGTCCTATGAGCTTGTTGCGTGGAATATGTGGATTATATTTAATTAGATTCAAATGCAACGTAAATTCATCGTACTTGGAGTATTTTTAATGTATTTTATTCCCAATTCTATAAATACTTGTAAAAGTAAAGAATAAATACATATAACCTAACCTAATTACGCGTGTCGCATCGTCCCGTATGGCTGGTCGCGCGTTATTTATATTACGCGATAGCACCTGAGATATTAATGTAAATTGTATAGTGTACAAGGAAATCATAATGCGCATGACATATTGAAGGTAAATAACGTATTAAATTTGATAAGGACACATACTGTACCCGTATAAATTGTTTTCTAATTAGCTGATAATGTGACACCATTTTTTTAAACACAAAAATAATTATAGTAAGCTATCCATAAAATATAGAAATATGCCATCGTGGGCTTTTCTTTAGTCCTACAAAAGACACACAATACCTCCATAAATTATTCTTACATCTCAAAAGGATTAGGCAGCTTTTTCGATGAAACTCCCAGCCGGTTTGATTTTTTTTCCGACTTCTTCAACAATAATCGTCATATTTCAACAAATTTGCACAAAACATTAATAAATTATACACGTAAACCTTCCTCTTGAATCACTCTGTCCATTGGTCTAACAATATGCCAATCCATTCGATAGTTTTTTGAGTTTATCGCGTTCAGACAGACAGACAGACGCGGCGGGGGACTTTATTTTATAATATGTAGTGATATTTAGTATTGATGTGTGACGTAACAAAATGTTTAAAACAAACAATGATACTTACATATGATCTGTCTGATCTCGAACACGTTCTGTTGCTCGGGTTTTCGATAATTCTGAAATACGAGACGTTACCTTGATGATTCTGTTATCCAACTTTGAAAGCTGGTTTAATCAAGATAGTTCGTTGTCGTTGTAGTTTGTCGACAATAATAATATACTTAATTAAAATTTTAAATACAAAAAAGCTATTGCAAATTCTTAAATACAATTGTACCTGTTTGATAATTTAAAAATTATTTTTGATCCTCAGATAAAGGTTTTGTTATAGTTTATGGCGGATCGGAATACAACGCTTTATGCATGCTTGCGCAGGTTCAGTCATATGCCCCTCGCTCCACTGCGTCCCGCTACACCTAAAACTGTTTACTGCGACGCGACTTGTGCCTATGTTCACATCCGCCATAAAGGTTGATTGGAACTGTATCTATATTTATAAACCAAGGTTATTAGCTAAGGAAAATACTACCTAAGTATTTATATTTTCTTGGGACGTAACAAAATAAAAGGTAGGTACCTATCTTCGTTTGTGATCGCAAACAGTTCCAATATTCATATTTTACCAGGTTATATGAATGTTTGACAGAACACAATATCGCTTTTACATTGAAAGCGAGGCCAGCTGGCATCAAACCGAACGACAAGTGAAACTAACGAATCGATCCTCCCCAGAGTACATCTTCAACCCCCAATGGGTGAGCGTCACGCGAAATGGCACTTTGCACTTAATTCATATGCAAATATTAACAATTCCATGCCGTTTCTTTGAAAAATTAAAATTGTATAAATTACATTGTAGTTAAGAAATACAATACATTTCACAAGAATAGGTATGCTTAGAATTATTATAACTAACTAGGGTTACCATCGCTGACGCGATACATGTTATAATCTCTCACGACTTTCGCCTGCCTGTTTTATTTAAAATATTTAATTTTCGGTTTGTTTTTTTTCATCAATGCATAGACATGACTCTTTTTTTCTAATTTATACTAGTATCTGTCATAATATAAAAAAATAAAAGATTTAAGGCCTACAAAAAGCCTTCATCAGCCCATTTTTTACCCCACTGCAGGGGCTTAGGCCTCCCCCAGGGAGAAGGGGGGTTTGGAGCTTAAATCCACCACGCTTTTCCACTGCGGGTTGGAGATTATAACGATCGCCAACTATTGACAGCGTCCGGGACCGACTGCTTGACGTGCTCTCAGAGGCACAGAGACAGGGATAGTTATGTACTTAAGTCAGAAAAACTCATTGGAATACGCCCGGATTCGAACCATGGCTCTATAGCCTTGTAAATTTGAGACAGGTTCGTTGCGCTTTGGGCTATCACGACTCTATAATTATACTACATACAAGTCATACTACAAAATGCTTATTGCTGGCTTTATATTAAAATTTTATTTGTAATATGTTCGAGTTATAAAGTTGACAGCCGCTGATAGATTAAGTTATTACATCCATAGTATTGGTATTAGGTACCCACTGAATTTGAAGATAAATTGCAGGGAATTATTTTGCTTATTTCGAGATTAAATAATTTAATTGGTTGTAATTTTAAAAGTTAATTTAAAATAATTTAAATGTGTGCCACATGTCTGTCTTTATTGCTTTTTTTTGGTACTATGACAGATAACTTTTTGTGTAACAAATAATTTTTGTTACAATTTCATCCTTTCAGCAAAGAAAATAGGATATCTTTTCTCGTAAAACTTTGAAATGACGAGACCAATAAAGATAAGATAAGATAAATTGCAGGGAATTATTTTGCTTATTTCGAGATTAAATAATTTAATTGGTTGTAATTTTAAAAGTTAATTTAAAATAATTTAAATGTGTGCCACATGTCTGTCTTTATTGCTTTTTTTTGGTACTATGACAGATAACTTTTTGTGTAACAAATAATTTTTGTTACAATTTCATCCTTTCAGCAAAGAAAATAGGATATCTTTTCTCGTAAAACTTTGAAATGACGAGACCATATCTTGTACGTTTCAAAGTTTCCAAGAAGAAATTTTGCAGCTGGAGAAAAGGAAACGCTATTTTTTAACTCGTGTTTTCATATTTATGCTATACCTATTTCGTGAGATCTCTATATATGTTAGGTATATAAAAATACGACGTGTTTTTCGAAGTGAAGAAATCTAATCTGATTCGAGAATCAAGCAAGTGACCAGACATTGCTATTCATAACTTCGTCACATATTTAAAACGTGATCTGCAATCGTATACTGCATTAAATAGTAAATATAGTCCGTGTACAAGATTCATGGATAGAACAAAAATAACAACGGCGAGTCCCCATACATGTGGTGTACCTGAAATTATTTTAAGTTGTGAAATTATAACAAAAATTTCTTTGTGTTAAAGACACTAGTTAAAGAACATATAGCTTACTAATTTACCTGTACAACTTGACCCTGATTAGATAATTACTAAAATGTTCGAGGAGAAGTTCTTTATCAAGTCTGTAAACTTCATATTATCTGTCAAATACCACACTAGATTCTACTGTTGTTGTGTTAATGCATTAAAACACTTAAACATGATTTAATATTTTTCAATGGCACATCTAGGAATTTTCAAAATTAAACAATCAAACGTCTAACTATCGGTAAAGGTTTCATAATTTCACAATCCAAGGTACGAACTTGCCATTCATCTTTTCTAACGACGTTCTACAAACTCTACATTACCATATAGGCTATAACAAATCGCTAGTGCCTTGGAAATTCGCAAAACGGACACAACCGTCAATAACATCTGCCCTCAACTCTACGCGCACTAAGCGATGAGCGACTTCTTCCCTCACCTCGCCCCGGAAAGCTAGTTTGAAAATTGCCTACGTCAATTGCTGACAGTGTAGTTTTCTATAGGTGAAAGAAATTTTAAAATCAATGTACAACTGTGTGGTCCACGCGGGCGAAGCCACGTGCAGAAATGTAGCAATAAATATAGCCTATGTTACTCAGGGTGAGTGTAGCTTTCTAATGGTGGAAGATTTTTTTTAATCGGCACAGTAGTTTTTGAGTTTATTCATTACAAACATACACACACACAAAAATACATATCTTTCTTCTTTATTACTTAACGTAGGCAACATATTTCAATAAGAGCATTCGATTAAAGCTTGATTATTATAACGTTATTATGTGATTATAGGAGTTGAAACGGATATTCTGGTATACACTGCAAATACCTACATAAATGTACTACAAAATGAAGAGGCGAAACACGTGGGCGAAATTGAACCTAAATGCCAGTAGAGAACGTTCATGTTTCATTGAAAATAACACTTGTGTAACAATGGGGCTGATATGATAACATAAATTAATTTTATTCTGTAGTATACATACTCGTGCACAGTAATTTGCTTTTTGTAAGTAGCTGATCATTATTTTGTTTACTGCTACAAAATAATTGTAATCACAATTAAAAATTGTGATTTGTAAATGAAAGTGAGTGAAAAATTTAAATGTAATCATTTAAATAAAAAATCGCCCAAGTGCGATTCGGACTCGCGTAAAGAGGGTTCCGTACAAACTTGTAGGTGTATAAGTAAAAGTAAATTTGACTTGGTTTACAGCTTAAAGGTATTACAGACCTGAGTATTTGATACAAATTTCAATTTAATACCTCTACGCGTTCATGGGGAAAGAGGTAGTAACTTTAAAATTATTAAAAATATTTTTATTATATGATGTAACTAAAAATTTATGCTTTTCGCAATTTTTCCTTTACCTGTGCTATAAGACGTTGCTTCGTACCAAATTTCAAGATTTTGAGTTTACAGCAAGTACCCTGTAGGTTTTGATTCCCTTGCGAGTATAGAAAATTTGCTGCATAAAACGGCTGTATCCTTTGATTGCGTTGGCTTAGAAGTTTGATTTTTTTACAACTCCAAGGGACAGTAGACCTGAGTATTTGATATGAATTTCAGCTTGATACCTCCACGCGTTCCTGAGAAAAAGGGTCTTGACACACAGAGAGACGGAGAACGAAGTGATCCTCTATCTAGTCCCAAGGACTAGATACCGTTACGTCAAAAATGAATTAGAATGAACTTTAAATAATTTACATTGTAAGTTTTATTAATTATTACTCCACGAACCGCAAGATAAAGTTTTTAACTTCGGATAATTTACTGAACCTTCCACAATACCACCACGATATCGTGACATTATACCTCTTTTATATTGGTTTGCACAACCATAGATTATCATAAAACTGTGGCAAAATTAAAGAATATCAGTAAAACAGTTCTGTATGAGAGCACTGCATATTTCAAAGTGGTTAGCTGCAACTAGATCGCGGCGCGGTAGTGTGCACCGCCATAAGTTTTTGATTTACGTTTAGAAGTTTTTGTAGATACCTACTCGTAGTGCTGGTACTAAAAATAATTTTCCACCAAATAAAAGTAATGTAGAGGAATGTAGAACAACATAATATTTGCAGCCTATTGGCTTTGATGAGTAAATAATTAAGTATGAAATAACCCATTGTCCGTTTGAGGTACGTTAAATATTTTGATGATGGTTAGGAAAATTAAATTGGTTAATTGTTACTCTATAAAATATGGGACAGGGTAAAACTTCCTTTTCGTATATTTTGTTGACCATAACGACATTTTAAAATAGTTTAAAAAGTTAATCTTAATATACAAAAAAATTGCAACTAAGTATTTTGTGACAGTAAACGAAATAATGCTCAGCAAAATATAGAGACAAAAAATCAATGAAGATGGGTCATGTTTAGGTTTTCAATATTCAGTTGTAACGCGTTGCGTGTTTTTTACTTTTAGTACAAACAAGCAACCGACCGATGCATCTAGCTAGGTTGACGAGGCGTGGCACGGGGTTTGATTTGGCACCTGAAGTGCGGAGTGGATTAAGTCTGCTTGGGATATAAACTGGAAAAAAGAGGGGCAGCAAAGAGCGAGTCCAGACAAATATGACAACACAAGTACAAAACAATTGTAAGTGTATTAATAATAAAGGTAATCGAAGTTTAAAGTCGATGAGTACGACACAATACTTTTTAGAGATTTTTCGAGCTTTCGAGTCTAAGATTACAATTATTTTCTAAAATAGATACAAGCTACTCGTACAATAAAGATACAGCGAAAATACATCCATTAATTTGTTGCAGTTCATATTTGTATACGATAAAAGTAAAAATATTGTTATTACTATTAGCATTCAAATTAATATAAAAATTTATTTATGAAATGACTCCGAAAAGGTCTGTGTTATTCCTCAACAGCTTATAAGCACAAGAGAAGTTCCAAAACGTTATAAGCTATATATTGAACGTCAAACACAGAATGTTGTCGGAGTCGTTGTGGAAGTTGGAACAGCGATATCGGTATCCGAAGCAGCTGCGTCGACAAGTTTACGCGTCTCCGCTCAAATAAACCGAGAATCACGAGTAAGTGTACATCAATATCTAACGCGAAAATATTTCAAGTGGAAACATCTTAGTGCTTGCGCAGCTGTAGGGGCTAAATGAAAATCTAGCGACATGGGCGAGAGATTTGTATGTAATTTATAGTTAGTCAAACGCGTCATAGAGGGTTCAATTTTATTTATACCGGGTGGAAAAAATTAATGGGCCCTGAAGGGAAATTGCTTTAAATCCTTAAGATAGATTATTTTATTAAAGCGAAACATTACGAAAGGGAAACATGACGACCGCTTAGCCTAGTGGGTAGCCTACGAAGCTGGAGGTCCCGGGTTTGAATCCCAGGTCGGGTACGTATTTATATGATGATACTGGTACCGGGTTTTGGTTGTTATATGTATGTGATGTCTTCGCTTGGTACCCAAAACACAAGCTAACGCTTAGTTTAGGACCTAGCCGTTGTTGTGATGTATACTTTGCTATTATTCTTTTGCTCTTAAACACAAACAAAACTGAATGCACAGATTTGCCAAAACGCTTACTTGAACTGGAAATCGAACCAGTTAAAAATTCAAGAAATCAACACTCGCTATTTTATTTTACTAGTAAGTAGTTATAAGCTCGCTTATTTGTATCTAAAGTATCTTGCTGAAGGTTTACATAAGAAAATTTTTTCATTGGTAATAATAATTCTATGTATATTTCCTCTTTAGACGAGGCGTGCTGACGAAAAGTTTGCAATAGAACGTTTGACTTTGATTGCGGTGCGGGACTTCAATTTTGAAATTTGAATGAACATTTTGGATATTTTTATGGGTTTTCTTTTGTTTTGCTTCCATTTCGTAATTGTGTATTGATGGCGTATCAAGAATGATTCGATTTATTAGAAGCTTACTTTTCAAAGAACAAGAATTGCAATTCAGCTCTACAGTGGCATGGTGAGAAGTGTTGCCGCGAATTGTCGAAAAAATTGTCTCAAATGATGGAAAATTTAATGAATATTGAAAGTTTATAAAAACGCTTAGAACGCCCACAGCAAAAAAATCTACACTTTGACTACAAACATTTTGACATACTTTGTTACCCGATGGCTTCTAGTAAGGAAGCTGCTTAAGAGATAGGCACCAGCCATACCCGTGTACTTAGTGTTTTGAAAAGGTACAAATACAAATGTTTTCGTGATGGACAATTGGTGCAGAAATTACACTTTGGAGATCGTCAAAGAAGATTAGAGTTTTGTGAGAATATTCACCCAAACACTTTGCAGAAGGCTACACGAAGTGAATTTCAATAAAGTATAAATTTGTGTATCCGGAATGAGGGGTCACATTTCGAACAACTTATCAGTCAAATACACAAATGTGTAATAAAAATGCAATTTTAAATAGTTCAAGTTTACTTTCATCATCATTATCATCAGCCCATTTTTACCCCACTGCAGGGGCTTAGGCTTCCCCCAGGGTGAGGAGGGGGGCTTGGAGCTTAAGTCCACCACGCTGCTCCACTGCGGGTTGGGAACTGTAACGACCACCATCTATTGACAGCGTCCGGGACCGACTGCTTAACGTGCCCTCCGAAGCACGGTGTCAGTGATATTGTGTACTTAAGTCAGAAAAACTCATTGGTACACGCCCGGATTCGAACCAGTACTTTGCTTCGATTATGACTATGATTCGAACGAATACTTTGCTAGGTAATAATTTTATTTCTTTCATGTTTACGTGTCGTTTGTATTAGTGATGATAAAATAAAATAAATGTTTGATTTCATGAATTATTTATTACTAAGACCTAATATTTCTTGAATAAAGTTTATCTTTAATATTGACTGTATCGACTAATGGAATAAAATAGCGAGTGTTAATGTTTTAAATTTTTAACTGGTTCGATTCCCAGTTCAAGTAAGCTTTACGAGAAGTCTGTGAATGCAATTTAATTTCTTTATAAAATTAAAGGAATATTTCCTTTAAGTAAAATAATCAAATTTAAGGATTTAAAGTAGTTTCCGTTCAGGGCCCATTGATTTTTCCACCCTGTATATACAATGAAATCGTAGACTTTCTGTGTCTATACATCAAATATTTTTGCAAAAAATTACTGGTTGACGCGAAAAATAAGTAGTAAAACGTGAAATTCAATTTATAAAATTTTTGCCTATTTGTCAGTTTGTTTGTTCGTTTGTAAGCGCATCACGTAAAAGCCACTAATTGGATTCAAAATATTGAATCCAATTCATGGCTATGTATGCGACTGGCCTTTGATGAGACTATAACAACTGACTGACTTGTTGGTCCAGTTGTTAGGGACCCTCCTAACCCCAGAATTTAAAAGTCACGGGTTCAATTCCCGTCCGGGACAAATTCAGTGCATAATATATTTTTTAGTAATTCTGTATCAATAATATAATACGAATATTATTTGATTTTACAGAACGTAGGTTGATATTTACCACCAACCAACTTTATCATAAAATATCTTTATGTCGAGCTTGTAAGTTAAACTTTTCAATGTTGTATTTTATGAAATCGCTATATATTCTCATGTTGCAAGAATGCTGTATACGTCGATAGTTTGAAAATTTCCAACAACTGCGAAACGACCTCACTGCACCGTTGTAACTACAAAGTTTTCCGTGAAATATAACAAAACTTTTAATTGCAAACTTTTAAAATGAAAAGCTCACTTTTAATAATAAACATGTCCAACGTCAAAAATTATACATAGAACGCTATAAACCGCTAAAAGGAAATGCATTTTTACATTTCATTTCGTAAAAAAAAGCATGAATATTTCCTATTCAGTTTTGTACTTAGGTACTATTAAATTATAAAAGTCAATTTCAATATGGAAAGCTCTGTTTTTTGTTGAAAAGGATGGACACGTCCAGTTTTAAGTACACTACGGCTAACATGTATTTAACCCTGTTCACGTTTTCAAATACTGTTTGACAATTTTTCCATTGGCTTCTAAATAAAAAAAAAAATGCGCTTGTGGTACCTACTCTTTTGGATTATTCCTATAAATATAAATCAGTTTAATTGGAATTAAAAAAAAATATTATTTTTTATAATTACTAGGAATACATTTTAACGTAGCTTTGCAATATTTGCCCTTAGGCAACTTTGTGAAAAGTACCGGGGTGCACAGAAAAACTTGCACATGGTCTTTATAGACCTGGAAAAAGCGTATGATCGGGTCCCGCGCAAGGTTCTGTGGTGGGCTATGAGAGAAAAGAGAGTGCCAGAGAAGTATGTAAGACTTGTGATTGAAATGTATAGAAGAGTGTGTACAAATGTTCGGTCTGAGGCTGGCGTCACTGACAGGTTCGATGTGGCTGTGGGCTTGCACCAGGGATCAGCTTTAAGCCCGTATTTGTTCCTCCTGATTATGGATGCCTTGACATCGGACATACAGGAGGAGGCACCCTGGTGCATGCTGTTCGCCGACGACATTGTTCTTGTCGGAGAGGATGCGAGTGAGGTACAGAGCAGGCTGGGAAAATGGCAGGAGAGATTGGAGAACGTTGGGCTTAAAATCAGTCGGAGTAAAATTGAACATATGTTCTGTGACTTTGGTGGCCCCTCCAATTTCTCCCAAATTGCCTTAGACGATGTATCCCTTCCAGCTTGCTCAGATTTCCGTTACCTTGGTTCGCTCTTCCAAAACAACGGCGATATTGACCGTGACATAACAACAGAATGAATGTGGGATGGATGAAGTGGCGACAGGTCTCAGCAACAATTTGTGACGCCCGAATGCCCCTAAACTAAAGGGAAAAATTTATAAGGCGGCAATCAGACCTGTTGTCATGTATGGATCAGAGTGTTGGGCTATGAAGAAGATGGATGAAAGAAAGGTGCATGTGACAGAGATGCGAATGTTAAGATGGATGTGTGGTGTGACAAGGAAGGATAAGATAAGAAATGAGTATATCAGGGGAGCTTTGAAAATAGCGCCAGTGACAGAGAGACTGCGGAGTAATAGGCTTGGATGGTATGGTCATGTTATGCGCAGGGATGACGAGTATGGAGGCAGAAGAATGTTAAGTATGAATGTGGAAGGATGTAAAAAGAGGGGAAGACCGAGGAAAAGATGGATAGATTGTGTGAAGGAGGATATGATAGCGAAAGGAGTGAGTGATGAACTGACGAGTGACAGAGAGGAGTGGAAGAAAAAAACATGTTGGGCCGACCCCACCTAGAGTGGGATAAGGGCAGGAGAGAGAGAGAGAGAGAGACATTTTAA
The DNA here is from genome assembly GCA_949709985.1 of Luffia ferchaultella. Lineage (NCBI taxonomy): Eukaryota > Metazoa > Arthropoda > Insecta > Lepidoptera > Psychidae > Luffia > Luffia ferchaultella. The sequence continues at coordinate 10,122,146 of OX453258.1, forward strand.
CGTAGCTTATAATGATTTAGTAATTTCATTAATGTTTGGTATAAAACCAGGAACTTTAATACTTTTAATGTACATTCATAAGGTGACCAGAGTTTAGATCTCATCGGCAAACTTTGAACATTTATCGGTCTATAAAATTGATAAAATTAATTGCAAATTAAATTTACGATTTCCAACGAATTATTATTAATTTATATCTATAGTCATTCCATTCTATCAGCCCTTTTTATACTCTACTACAGGGGCTTAGGCCTCCCCTCAATGCGGGTTGGTGGATTGCAACGACCGCCATCCATTGACAGTTGACAGCAACCGGGACCGACTGCTTAACGTGCTCTCCGAGGCACGGAGTCAGTGGTAGTTAATGTACTTAAGTTAGAAAAAACTCATTGGTACACGCCCGGATTCGAACCATGGCCACATGGCCACATGGCCTTAAGGATTTGAAACAGGTTCGCTGCGTTAGGGCTATCACGATTATAAATAATCTATATAGGTTAGTAGGTATGCTTCGCATAATTTGTGTCTATTGACTATTACTAACAGATAAAATAGGCCTTTTCTGACGGCCTATACCATAAAGGTATATATACTAGCGTAAGAGAGGAACACAGTGTGCGAATGACATCCAGCTCTTTGCGGAAATCCTACATGCGAGAATGAAATGCAAGAAAATTTGTCATAAAACCTCTTTGAACACATTTAGTCTTCATTACTCACTTGTCAAAATAAGGTCCAGCTTTGTTTTCTATTTTGTGTTATAATCGTTTTGAATTCTACAAAAATTAATTCTTGTGATAAAAATGGTGTCGTGTTCAGTTTTAAATTGCACTGTAACATATGTTAATAATCTAAATAAAGAGACATTTCACCGGTAAGTACTGCCAATAACATATTGTTATCTTAATGCTTATTTTTATAAAAAGCGATCCTAAATTTACTTGGTTATACATCAGTAGTATACGGTAAATACTTTATTTTGTAAATAATTTGTTATTTTAAACAATTATGTGTACGATACAAAAATATTGTGTAAAATTACAATCAAACAATTAAGCATAGGGATTGCACAAAATCTATCGATGTGTCGATATTTTCAAATATAAATATTTTGTAAATTTGATATTACCTAATTGCACCTGTTCCACTGGAATGATGTCGTTAACTGTTTTTAAACATATTGTGAGGTTTATTTAGCCTGGCAGCACATTGTAAGAGAAAGTATGACATTTATACATATATACTACACATAGGGTGTATATGTAAATACAAGACTTTTTCAAATGAAAATATAAGATATATACACAATTAATTTTAATCGTTATTTATTTATGATTTGAAATCTGATGCTCTATTTAATTTTAATCGTTATTTATTTATGATTTAAAATCTGATGCTCTATCTGCTCTCTGATTAAGAACGTCGTAAATAATTTAACTTTGAATGACGAAGTAACTGTATACAATAATTTAACCTCAATTTCCTTCAAGAAACTGCGTTGTTAAAAAATGATTCGTGCTAATGATGACTATTTCATAATATCCAGGTTTCCTGTAAACGCAATTACCAAAGAACAATGGATAAGAATGTTAAATAGAACAGGTTGGACGCCTCGAAAACATTCTTTCGTTTGCAGTAGACATTTCAACGAAGACTGTTTTGTCCAACGAAAGCACCGACGACTTTTGATGAAAGGATCCATACCCACTGAATTCGTGCCGGTAGCGGTTTTTTTCTTTTTCATATGTGCTTACTTAGTATATTAAGTAGTATACTAACGCCGTAGTATATACTTAATATCTAAGATCAGAGCATTTATGCCAACTGTAATTTCTGTACAGGTCAATTTGAAGCCCAAACGATCGGTGTCAGCCTACGTTTACCGGGATATATCACCAGAACCTTCAACTTTACGTCAACGTCACGGGCAGTAAGAGGCCGCCTGTCAAACCACACGAAAATGAATTTCAATAAATTATTTCTCAGTCATTTATTGACGAATTTAAAAAAACTTTCACTGTTTTATTAGTTTTGGTTTATCTTTCAATTCTATCGAGTTAAATTGTATATTTTGAACATCTTGAACTTCTCCATTGTAAATGTTTTTGTTTTGTACATTCTAATTTTTTTGTTTACAAAGAGTTAATATTTTGTTGTTATGCGTTGCAACGTGACGTATTGTCATTAAAAATAAAAATCGATTATTTATATTGTTTTATTTATTACTTGGCTTGTATTTAACTAAATATTTAAATTTCCATAATGATTTTAACGCTTTCTTTACTTCTGCAAATTTTTTATTATCAACTGTTAACAAAAAAAAAAAAAATTATTGGAGTAAAGGAAATGGCATTTGAATTGACTGATTGAGTATTTGTCATTTTAAAAAACTAAAAGTTAGGAAAAGTAACTCAAAACAAAAATTATGTAGTATAGCAGATTCAAAATAATAAACAGGATTGCCGATTTCGACTTATGATAACGCGGTAATTTCAACAACACATTATCATGAAAGTACTACGTGCTATCGATAATATAAAAAACACCCATGCACATCACTAAAACTGGCTCAACCACATGTGAATTTTGCACACATACTCATTTCCGTTTCGGTCATGCGATGTTTAGATGTCAGTTGGTCTCCTACGCTAGTATATATATGTCTATGGCCTATACCTACAACCTTATGTTACTACACTACAACCATTTGTTTGAAGTCACCTATTTTCGATTATAACGCGCTCAACGCTTCATTTCGCAATGTTTGAACAATCGCTCAGGTGTATATAATTAGTGCGCACGTTGAAAACAGTTTTGCGTTTACTAAATACTCATAACTTAAATAGATAAACGGACTACTTCAGTTAGATTTGACGACCGCTTAGCCTAGTGGGTAGCGACCCTGCCTACGAAGCTAGAGGTCCCGGGTTCGAATCCCAGGTCGGGTCAGTATTTATATGATGAATATTAATAGTGGTATCGGGTCTTGGTTGTTATATGTATGTGGTGTCGTCGCTTGGTACCCAAAACACAAAATTAGTTTAGGGCCTAGACGTTGTTGTCATGTGTACGTTATTGTTATTATTATTATTATTATAATTATTAAGAGAGAATAAGGTAAATAGTCATACGTCACTACGTATGGATCAGTTGTCACGATAGTTTGGTATGGCCAAATTTCATATAAGCAAAAACTATGAATGGCTGTGAAAGAAACTAGTAGAACTATGGAGTTATATGACAATTCACAAAACTTAGTGAACCATGAACAACTATGGTAATCCCGCAACCATCCATCGCATACTTCTATTAAATATTGAATGCAATCTAACTCGAAGCAATACTCGAAGGAATACCGAACGAATGGCCAATATAATTGTAGGGAAACTGCAAAAATATTCTCTTCCTTAATTTTCCAAAGAAAATATGTTACCGCTAAGGACCAATAAGTTTTTTTTATTAGTTCTACCAATATTCTATTATTAATGTCGTATGTCGGGCTCGAGTGACACCAACTAAAGCGAAATTTAAAGCCACGACAATGAAGAAATTAATTCACACCCAAATAAACACATTCTTGTTTCGAATGAAACGCACGTATTCATCATAAAATAATCGTATACATCTTAAAATGTTTAGGTAACATTTACAGTTACAATCAAACTTTATGTCGGATCCAAAAGTAGACACAAGTCGCGTCCCAATAAGCAGTTTTAGGTGTAGGGGGGCGCAGTGAGGTGAGGTGTATATGACTGTACCTGCGCAAGCACGCCCAAAGCGTTGTATTTGGATCCGCCATAAAGTTTGACGCAATCTGTACCAACATTTATTGAAGGCGCCCACGAGTTCTTCTTTGAACTTCGTCTGGGCTCACTCCTGAAGCGTGAGCGTTTTAGTGGACTGTATTTATAGGTATAGCGAGGGGCGATAGCGAAAGGAGAGGAAAGACTAAAGGGACTGACCTTGACGCAGCAACACACATATAAATCTTCGCTGTCAGCCAGGAGCTCCTCCAGTCAGGCGGCGGCGCGGCACCAACACGTAATCGGGCACACTCCACAGTTTATATATTATAGCGTTTGTTACACAATATTATTAGGTTTTTATATGAGTTTTAGGCGATAAGCGATTATGCGTTTAGCGTTTTATATTTTCAGTGCGTCACATAGGAAAGACAACAGCGGACTGAATGTAAAGGAAAAAGCGGGTAGTGCGGAAACAAGAATCAGGGATGCGGCGTAGCCATTGCCCCCGGCCATTGAAAGACTCGCTTTCAATTGCACAAGGAAAAATGAAAGAAAAATATTAAAATAAACTTAAAATTTAACAAAGAAAGCGGAGAATAAATTAAATTAAACTATTTCTATTGCGTGGGTAGAGGACAGAGACGCACGACTGGTCTCTTGTAAATTCCAGTTGCAGTCTTAACTGACGCAACACGGACTACTCCGTCGACTCCTGGGAATGTAGAAACTACTACGCCCAACGGCCAATGAAGGATAGGGGTATCATCAGTCATTACTATTACAATCGTACCCTTTTCGATTGGTTTAGAAGGTGTATTCCATTTCTCACGCGTTTGTAAAAGATGTAAGTACTCTAACTTCCATCTTTTTGAAAAAGATTGTACCATATTATCCAAAAGCTTATATCGTTTTACTAAATTACTAGAAAACTCTGTCTCATCTACAAAAGGTAAATGTTTTACTGGACTTAACATTAAAAAATGCGCGGGCGTTAGAGCAGAAGGCTCCGATGGATCAGAACTCAACAGCGTAAGCGGACGCGAATTCAGTACGCACTCTATTTGCACCAATTCTGTCAACAATTCTTCATATGTTAAAATCTGCGAACCTATTACGCGAAACAAATGAGTTTTAAACGCTTTGACGTAAGTCTCGACATGTCCATTGAAATGAGGACTGCGTGGAGGTATGAGTTTCCAGGTGATTCTGTTTTCTGATAACTCCTTTGCAAATGAAAAATTGTAATTTTCAGAACATAAAAATTTATAGAGTTCCTTAAGCGTATTTTTTGCTCCTATAAACGTCGTACCGTTATCCGAGTACATACACGAAACCGCACCCCGTCTGGCAAGAAAGCGTTTAAAAGCTGAAATGAATACGTGCGTTGTCAGATCTGAGGCTATCTCTATATGTACAGCGCGCGTTACGAGGCACACAAATATGCACAAATAGCATTTTATAGGACGAACACCGCGTTTTCTATACGGCGTAATGCTGATTGGACCTGCATAATCTACAGCTGTATGCGTGAAAGCTTTAGTTTGCTGTACACGACAAGCTGGTAAATCAGACATCATAGGAAATGTATTTTTTGGATTAACCTTAAAACAAAAGTAACATTGATGAACAATTTTGCGAACGGTGTTTCGACAAGATAAAATGCAATAGCGTTGTCTAAGTATAGACATAAGTAGTTGCGGCCCAGTATGACAATGTTTCTCGTGATAATATTTTATTATGAGATCGACAATATAGTCCTTTCGAGGTAATAAAATAGGATGCTGCTGATCATAGGATAAGTCTGCATTACGCAGGCGTCCACCAACGCGCAACAATCCGTATTTATCTAGAAATGGGTTTAATTTTCTGATTTGAGGCGAACAGTTTTTATTTGAAATTAAACATTTTATATCGTCAGCGAAATATTTAGATTGCATAACCTTAATTATTTGAGTTTCAGCGAAATCAAATTGTGAACTGGTAATTACTTCAGCGCGAGGTAGTTTCTTTAAAAAGCGATAAATGTAAACAATAGAGCGAAGTAAAGCGTTCCACGAAGAAAAGCGTTGTGATAGCGTATACAAAGCATGTGGTTCTTCTTCGGCCGACGTAGCCAAAGCGATTACCTTTGATTCGGGTACTTCTATATTATCAGAAGGTTTGAACCTTTTAATAGGCCAACTTTCAGGTTCTTGCTGTAGCCATGAGGGACCGTTAAACCATAATGGATGGTCAATTAAGCGTAAAGGTGTGATACCACGAGACAAACAATCACTCGGATTATCAACTCCATTTACGTGATAAAAATTTCGCGGAGGAAGCGTATCAATAATTTTTGTAATTCGCGTAGCAACAAATGTTTTAAATTTGTGCGGAGACGAGTGGATCCAGCATAGAGCCACCATAGAATCGGTGAAACAATAAATATCGTCAATATTATGACGAGGAGCGTATGTGTCGATGACTAGACGCGTTAATTTAGCCATAAGTAGCGCAGCGCACAACTCCAAGCGAGCGATAGAAACAACTTTAAGAGGCGCTACTTTAGATTTCGCGCAAACCAAACGTATAATAGGCGGGTTGTTAGCGTTAGATACGCGTAAATAAATAACTGCGCCATAAGCTTTTTCACTAGCGTCTGAAAAAGCGATTATAGAAATTTTTGAATTTTCAGTTACACCTAAATGACGCGGGAATTTTAATTTAGCTAATTCAGGAAGTTCGGAAATATATTTATGCCAAATTTCAGCAATGTGCGGCGGCGTTGGTTCGTCCCAGTCCAATTTCAAAAGCCAAAGCTGCTGGATGAGAACCTTAGCAAATAATATGACCGGCGCGATAAACCCAATTATGTCATATTGACGAGCGATGACGGACAAAATATTTCGTTTTGTACATAGTCGCTCCTCTATGGACACGACAAAACTAAATTCATCAGTAGACGGTGACCACTGAAGTCCCAAAATCTTTAAATGTTGATCCTGTTCAAACTGAACAGCCGAACGGTAGCGATAAGACTCGGACAACGAATCTAACAATTCAGCAGAATTACTAGACCATTTTACCAAATCAAAGCCCCCGGCCTTGAAGAGACCCAGCAACTCATTCTTAAGTTTGAGTGCGTCAGGTAGCGCGGGAACAGAATAACACACGTCGTCCATATAGGCGGCGCGCGGTACAAGATCCGCGGCGAGCGGGTATGTGTCTTGTTCTTCGGCGACCAATTCGCGTACGACCCGCATAGCGAGATAGGGACTACTACGTAATCCAAAACAGACGCGATTGAACTCATACGTGACGAGAGGTTCCGTAGAGTTGTAACGATAAAGCATTTTTTGAAATTTGCGATGTTCTTCCTGAACCAAAATTTGCAAATACATCTGCTTGATGTCTGCTGAGAAAGCTATACTATAAAAGCGAAACATGAGTAATATTAAAAATAAGTCATTTTGTAGATTTTGCCCTGTATATAATATGTCGTTGAGTGATAGGCCAGAAGTGGTTTTGGCACTCGCGTCTAACACTATACGCAACTTCGTCGTGGTTTTGTCTTGACGTACGATGGCGTGGTGAGGGATGTAATAACCACCTTCAATATTATCACCATAAACTGGAGAGATATAATTTTTATCTAAATATTCTTTGATAACCGCGTTGTATTCTAAGCGCAAAGTAGGCGAAGCATTAAGTTTTCGTTCCAAAGAAAAATATCTATTTTTAGCGATTGTATACGAGTCACCCAAAGAAGCAGAGTCGCACGAAAAGGGAAGCGCGACGCTGTAGCGTCCAGACTTGTCTCGCGACAAATTATCTTTAAATATAATTTCGCATTCACGATCCTCAGCATTAAGGACAGGCGCGGTATTAACTTCTTCAAGTTGCAAAAATTTTTGTAAAATCGTATTTATACAGGGTTGAGTAACAGCGCAACAAGCAAGAGATATGTTACTGGGATTATTTTCAATATCTACATTGCCTATAATCATATAACCGAAGACAGTCTCGAAAGCTGTCGGCATACCCGGAGGCCCCGTTACACGGCCCGACAGTAAAATTTGTGAAAACATCGAACCCCCCAACAAAAGATCGATATCACCCGGAACCGAGTAATATTTATCAGCGAGCGTAACATTATTTAAATAGGTAAATGAAGTAGTATTTATATGAGCGGTAGGTATTTTATCCGTAATTCGATCGATTACAAAAGCGTTAATAGAATATTTAATATTTTTATTTATTAATGATGACACTTTAAGTGTTAACATGCCCTTAATTGAACTAGCGGAGCCACCTATGCCCTTAACGACAGATCTAGTAATTTTATTATAGCGTAAATTTAATAATTTGCAGCAATCTGCGGTTATGAAATTATTTTGTGAAGCTGTGTCCACTAGACCTCTAATAGTATGTAAGTTACCCAAGTTATCTTCAGTGTTTAATTGAACAGTTCCTAATAAACAAGTGTTCAAGCGTTCAGAACTAGATTTAATATTACAAAGAGATATTTTATTATCGTGTGACGCATCCACTGTGGGCGCAGGCGTCTGAAACCGGTTAGCGGGGCCGCCGGCGGCAGCCGAGTGCTTCAGCGTTTCAGAGGACTCCGCACGAACGTTTACGGTTTGCGGTTCCGTATGCGACCTCATTTTTCTACATAAAAGTGAATGATGTTTGCATCCACAGTAGCGACATAAAACCGTAGATTTACAAGCGAAACCCACATGATATAAACTCAAACAATTAGAACATCCATTTAGTTTTTTAATAAAATTAATACGATCATTAATTGAAAGGCGTTTAAAAGAATCACATTTATATAATTGTGTATGTGTGGTTTGTTTACAGCACACACAAGCATTATCCACTACGACAAATGAATGCGTAGGCTTCGAGTAATTTTGTTCTGCGTTATTTTTACCATACTTCTTTGGCGGGGTAGAAGTAGTAGATATAGAAGAAGGCGTGCGATCCAATATTTTGGATTGTTCATGAATAAAACCTATTAAACTATTGTACGTAGGTATGGATTCGTCACGTTTTAACATTTCAAAGGCGCGCGATGTTTCCGAATCCAGTTTCTTAAGTGCTACGTGGAGTAATATGAAATCCGCTAAATCAGACAATTTCAAAGATTTCAAACTAGCGACTGCGGCGGCGAATTTATTTAAAAATAATTCTATATTTTTTGAAGAAGCGTAACTAGCAGCTTTAAAATTAAATAATTGATCCAAATAAGCGGAAGCGAGACAACGTCTATCCTCATATTTTTTAACCAAAGTTGACCAAATCTTTTCGTAATTTTCCCCGGTGGGAGTGATTCCGGAGCACACCGATAAAGCACGACCAGAAAGTTTTCCTATTAAGTATTGCACTCTTTCGTGATCTGTTAAGTTTTCGTTTACATGAATAGTATTTTTGAAATTTTCATAAAACATTGGCCACTCAATAGGATCACCAGAAAACGACAATAACTCCAACTTAGGTAATTTTATAGTACTCTTCTTGCTTTCAGAATTGTTACCAGTATCGTTGCATGTAGACTCAAGAACTTTAAGAGCGTTAATTTTGCTTTCGACCCGCTTAATACGGCAATATAAATCATCAAACGCATTCCAAGATTGAAAATTAGGTACCGCGTCAGGATTCACAGTCAGCTCAAGCAAATTGATTTGTTTTACTAAATCAGAAAATTCATTGCGAATCGATTCCAATGTAATAATACTGGATAAAAACAATTCTTCTGCTACTATATCTTCAAAGGCGTTTTTTGCGTAATTATAGATGTATTGCAACCGACCAAACATTGATTCACGTTGCGCAGTTAACATCGTTATTTGTATTTTAATATCTGCCTCTTGCAGTGTTACTTTGAACTTTACTTTGCAGTGTTAGTGAACCATGAACAACTATGGTAATCCCGCAACCATCCATCGCATACTTCTATTAAATATTGAATGCAATCTAACTCGAAGCAATACTCGAAGGAATACCGAACGAATGGCCAATATAATTGTAGGGAAACTGCAAAAATATTCTCTTCCTTAATTTTCCAAAGAAAATATGTTACCGCTAAGGACCAATAAGTTTTTTTTATTAGTTCTACCAATATTCTATTATTAATGTCGTATGTCGGGCTCGAGTGACACCAACTAAAGCGAAATTTAAAGCCACGACAATGAAGAAATTAATTCACACCCAAATAAACACATTCTTGTTTCGAATGAAACGCACGTATTCATCATAAAATAATCGTATACATCTTAAAATGTTTAGGTAACATTTACAGTTACAATCAAACTTTATGTCGGATCCAAAAGTAGACACAAGTCGCGTCCCAATAAGCAGTTTTAGGTGTAGGGGGGCGCAGTGAGGTGAGGTGTATATGACTGTACCTGCGCAAGCACGCCCAAAGCGTTGTATTTGGATCCGCCATAAAGTTTGACGCAATCTGTACCAACATTTATTGAAGGCGCCCACGAGTTCTTCTTTGAACTTCGTCTGGGCGCACTCCTGAAGCGTGAGCGTTTTAGTGGACTGTATTTATAGGTATAGCGAGGGGCGATAGCGAAAGGAGAGGAAAGACTAAAGGGACTGACCTTGACGCAGCAACACACATATAAATCTTCGCTGTCAGCCAGGAGCTCCTCCAGTCAGGCGGCGGCGCGGCACCAACACGTAATCGGGCACACTCCACAGTTTATATATTATAGCGTTTGTTACACAATATTATTAGGTTTTTATATGAGTTTTAGGCGATAAGCGATTATGCGTTTAGCGTTTTATATTTTCAGTGCGTCACATAGGAAAGACAACAGCGGACTGAATGTAAAGGAAAAAGCGGGTAGTGCGGAAACAAGAATCAGGGATGCGGCGTAGCCAATTATAATTAATTATATTTGATTAATTTTTTGTGCGTCTCTTCCGTCGAATAGGCAAATGTTTATAACATGGTAAACTTTGTACAGAATACAAAAACGAAAAATTAATTTTGCTTTTTCGAAAAAAATAAAGGAGATATTGTATATTGATTTAATTTTAAAGCTGAAAAATCTCAAATTGTATACTGGAGGGATATATGTTTCATACGACTTACAGCTACTAAATGTAAATTCCATGTAAATGTAAAAAATGTAAATATTTCCATGTGGAACCGAGAATCACAGATAATTTAGTAGTAATTGTTAGAGGTACCATGTTCCAGTATTTGTGACAGAGATCATTATCATCATCATCAGCCCGTGTCTCTCCACTACAAGTTATAGGCCTCTTTCAAGGCTCGTTACCAGACACGGTCCTCCGCCTTTTGCATCCAACTAGCCCCGGTATGGTGCTTCAGGTCTGCCGGGGGGCGCCCAACGCTTCCCGGTAAGTGGCCTCCACTCAAGAACTCGTCTACCCCGTCGGTTATCGGTTCTACGGTGAATGTAACCGGCCCATTGCCACTTCAGTTTGCTGATCGCTTCGGCTATGTCGACACTTTTGGTTCTTCGATGGACTTTAGTGTTCCTGATTTTACCCATATAAGGAATACCGAGCTAGTCTGGGCCATAGCACGCTGAGTGACTTAAATTTGTGGACCAATTCTATTTCAGAGTTGTGTCCGAAAAATTATTACACACAACTAGAATATAAGTAAAAATATTACATTTACGTAAACAGTTTTGTCTCAGATTTATATCATTTTAAGAAGTGGTTAAGTCGTTCATGGATTTCACTTATATCTTTTCTATGCTTTTATATCGCATTTTAGGGTTTAGGCTATGAAATTTGTTTTAAGTATGCAACGCACTGCATACTTGAAGGTGACTGCGTATTCACCTATATGCCAACTCTAACCTATTTAAAGCTCTATACCGAGAATACAAAAATAACAACACGCTTGATAATCTTCAGAAAATATCATTTTGAGATTTATCTCAAACGTGTACGTTACAAACATTTTAGCCTGAAATTAACTCTTTTTGTACAGCAACAAATAATGTGTAACTTGCTGCATTCGGTTTTTGAAAAATAATATTTTAGTAATAATGATTATCGTGTCTACATAGATTTAATTTTGTAAACTAATTCGTCTCGTCCTCTCTATACATAAATAGGTAAAGAAAAAACAGTTCAATACATTTTCCTCCTCAGTTTGTTAGCTAATTTTTTTTTGTTTAGTGGTTAATGATAAGCTTTAGTAATATCAACGAAAATTTTTGGAAACGTCTATATGTTACTATAGTTCGAATAATACTAAAAAATCATTTGTGTGTAAACACAAGTGCTATTAGGTAGAAGATCGCACGTTTGTACGTACATGTTTGTACGTAAAACGTAGATACGTTCAAAATCGTTGTGTGTGAAAAAGGTGTTTGACTCGAGGTACGTTTGAAACGAATATTACGCGAAATATATGACGTAATAATTTGGATTACTTTTCTGCACAATTTCATATAAGAAGAGATCATAAGATCACAAAAAAAATTTAAAATTATTTCGTAATAGTTCCCTTCTTTAAGAGCTGATGAACTGAAATGAAATGAACTTGGTAACTTGGTGAATTTATTTTACGGTTGAAATATCTCAAATCCATTTTCTAATTAAAATTAAGTGTGGCATGTTCATTAAACTGAAGAGCGTTGTGTTTGTCTGAAAGAAATTCAATTCTCGACAAATGAACCGTAAAATTTAAATCACAGACAACTCGCTCAACTGACTATTTACTAGCCCTCAATCACTCAACCCAGATTTGCGATTTTGAAATTGTCAAATGAAATGAGAATAATAATAACGTACACATCACAACAACATCTAGGCTCTAGGCCCTAACTAAGGATTAGTTTGTGTTTTGGGTGCCGAGCGAAGACACCGCATACATATAACAACCAAGATCCGGTACCAGTATCAATATTCATCATATAAATACTGACCCGACATGGGATTCAAACTCAGGACCTCTAGCTTCGTAGACAGGGTCGCTACCCACTAGGCTAAGCGGTCGTCAATGTACAGTCTGTATGTATGTATCCGAATGTACAGCCAAATTAGAGTAATCAGTAACAAAACTTTTGTTCTCCTATGATACGCAGTTATTCGTATAACTTACCGTGTCATATCAAGTAGCCTTTTATTTGTTTTTCCATTAAGCGCTCGTCCATCACATCCCGATAAGTACCTAATATCGAGTTACAGCATCGGTATTATTTATTTGCAGTGTGTAAATTTCAAATGGAATATGATCAATTGTATGAAACTTGTTTTAGTTAAAATTTGGCTTATGCTTGCCAAAATGTAATTTTCTTTCATTTGATTGAATTCATCATTTTTAACAGTATAATATTTTCATGAGTTTTTGAAAGTCTTAATCAAAAGTTCCAATAACAACTTAATTCTTTTTTCCACAAAATTACTACAACAGTTAATAAATCAGTGCACAATTGCCAAACATAAACAAACAGGGCAAACGATAAACAAATCAGGCAATTTCCTGCTTTCATGACTCACTGGTGTTCTTTGAAAGAGCACAGTCATAAGGAGGGAGAATTAGGGGAAGAAACTTTGTACGGGGTGACCAGCCTATTAACATAGTTTAGATAAGAAACAGTAAATGTACTTCATCAAAAATACTGACAACACATGCGTTATAAATTTAAATTGCATTGTATCAAGCAATCGATGTATTATAAAAAAACTTTTAGATGTGCTTTACGATCGGCGTAGGGTTACTATCTATGTTTGAATATGGTTTCTTAAGTTTAATAACTTAACGAGTTATGAAAAGAGTTCTGTCTGAAATCTCTCTGCGAGATCGAATCAAGAATGAGGAGATCCGTAGACGAACGATAGTTACTGACATAGCCCAGCGGATTATCAAGTTGAAGTGGCGGTGGACAGCTAACATAGTACACAGAACTCATAGCTAATGAGGCCAAAAAGTTCTGGAGTGGCGACCACGCCACGGCAAGTACAGCGTAGAACGTCCAGCCACAAGGTGGTAAGATGACCTTGTAAAGGCGGCGGGAGGACGCTAGATGCAGGCCGCTACCAGTTGGTCCTATTGGAAATCAATGGGGGAGGCCTATATCCAGCAGTGGATTTCCTATGGCTGAGATGATGATGATGGTGGTGTTGAAGTTTAATAAAACACTGGAATATTGAAATCATACACAATAACTACTTTAAAATTTTATACCCTTAGTTCAATTCTATCCACGAAAAAAGACAACCCTTGCTTACGTTCAGACGACATGGGACGAACCCGTCCCCGTGTTGAAATATAAATCAAGGCGGAGAATGGCCCGTTCTGTGCTGTGTCTGAAAGGGCTGTAGTTGGTTATCGAGCATTGTCTTGTAAATAATCGATTATAAACAGTAATTACCTCATATGTGCAATATGATGTAATTCGTAGTGTGGTTTTTATTTAGTAATTTAATTATGTTATATTTATGTCAGTAATTTTGTATAGAAACGAAGAATAGTGTATTAAAAAAATTGGGCATTTAAATTCAACGATTTTTATTTTATTTCTTATAATATTTTTACAATAATAAGTATATTATTTTTTTAAAGTAATTGTTTACGATTGATATACGGTTTACATTGAAAATTGTATGAATGCTTATGATAATAAAAAATAATATCTTAATTATATAACGTAATACTTACTTTAAAACAAACGCTAATAATACTTGTTCATATTTTCAATTTAATCAATTAGCCAAGCAGTTGCATTTTGAATCAGTTATAATAAAAACTACAGAATAAAAAGGAAGCGTTCGACTTTCGAGTACAGCACAACCCTACCATAAGTCGTCGTACTTACACCTTACCCTCGCTTTGCTATAAGCAATCTCATAATAAAATCCATCTTCCAATTAGCTACGGTGACGAGGATCATAGACTACGTAGAGCAGTGATTAATAGTCTAAGAATAATAGGTACTGATTGAATGGAAACAGTCATGAAATTTTTTTTGGGCTACCACATGGCGAAGAGGTCGAAATTGTATTTGCTCTGTATTAGACAAAAAATAAAGATTGTAATACTACAAATAAAGTAAACGAGTGTGTGTGTGTGTGTGTGTGTGCTTGGAGTATGTTTGGAGCAACCTAGCTAAGTAGATACAGATTTACGAACTTACTTGTGCCCTTTTGCGGCGGCGGTGGCGGCGGCGGCGCGGCACTTCAATCGATTCAATTCATCAGAAACTGACATAGAAATGACATTTAAAACTGAATGACATTTGAAGTTCATTGTTTTACTTTTAACTACGGGCACAGGTAGGCTGCCCGTATTCGTAAATAAGTTTGTGGATCAGTACCAGATAACTACTGTTTTCTGCATATTAAGGTTCGAAGAAGTGACATTCCATTCCATTCCATCAGCCCATCATACATACAGAAGCTTAGGACTCCTCCCAGGGCGACGTTGGAGCTTAAATCCACCACGCTGCTCCAATGCGGGTTGGCGAATTGTAATGACTGCCATCTATTGACAGCAACTGGGACCGACTGCTTAACGTGCTCTCTGTGGCACAGATAGGTAATAGTTATGTACTTCAGTCAGAAAAACTCATTGGTACACGCCTGGATTCGAGCCACGGCTTCACGGCCTTATAAATTTGAAACAGGTTCGCTCGGGCTATTACGACACCAGAAGTGACAAATGAATTATAATTACTCTGATCCAATCACAAAGTTCGTGGTAAACAAGTTTGTATGTTTCATGTTTCATGTTTTTGTATGTTTCATTCTTAAAACATAGACATTAATCTATACCTTTTTATTGGAACCAAACAAATGTATGTTTCTTTTTTCTTTCTTGACATTATGACAAAATTTGAGTAATGAAATGTCCCTGTGACGTGATCTGGACAGAAGTCTTCTATTGCAAATAGAAGACTTCATGCATTTCTATTTGCAATAGAAGACTTCTTAGACAAAATAAAGTCATAATATTTGGTCTGGGTCTACAATAATGGATGCTGCTGTCAATTTCATTAAACCAACTAAATTTAATCAAGCTTCAAATTATATGTGTTCACATTTGTATGCAAACCAATGTCTCTGGTTTCCTTTGGACAGATTGGCAAATGTTTTCAAATTATCTTTCAGTTTGACAAATCAAAAAGGTATTTTTCGCTATGTACATAAAATATAAAGATACAACTGTCAAATCTGAGACGATGTAAAATAGGGCCATATGATCGCATTTGAGGGCACGTGCGCTACGCCTAGATTATTTTTCTAACAGATCCTAATTTCTGTGACATGATACTTTAGATACTAAACCTGAGAAGGTAGTACGACTCACAATAACGTTTTTTTCTTGTTCCTAAAGCGTATACTTCTTCCACAGAGAAGTCAACCTTTAGACCACGCTTTAACAGGGAGTAGCATTTGCCAACGCTATGTAGTGACACTACATAACTACGTCACTAGTGAGCCGTCAGTTAGAAGCACATCGAAAACCAATAAATTGTCAATTTTGAACGAGCCAATGAAAACTAGCCGACCTCTCCCCGCAACCCGCCACTTTTTGGCGATTTCGTTTTCGTACTGACGTTTATTAAAGCGTGGTCTAAAGGTTGACTTGTCTGTGACTTCTTCTTACAAATGTAAATTCATTCATTCATTCATCACGCACCTCATAGAAACCTTTCTTCTTTATCTTTTTTTTAAATAATATACATTAAATTTTTTCGTATCAAAAAGGTAAAGCAAATACTGGAAATAACCTAAGCATATATTCCAAAATCGATTTTCAACACACAAAGCGGATTCTCATCGAATTCTAATGGTTACACGGCTAAATTCAATTCTGTTAATTTGAATAATCCTTTACAAGGTCGGTAGGAAATGTGACCCGCTTTTCATGTACAGCTAACAGGATCCCAGATTAAGGACCACATACAGACCTCCACACAGGTGGATATAGAACGTACAATGTGATGGCACGGCCGTGATTAATAAAGTACGAAGTGGTTTTTGTTGTGTTCAATAGTATTATAAAACGGAACGCGCTTTTCATTGTCATTGAATAAAACAATGTTTATCCTAATTAAATTGCAATTGAACTAAACTGCTGTATACGATTTTTGTTTTTGTGAGTCGGTACTTGTACATTATTTTCCATACAAATTAGTAGCATTACATAGATATTGTCGTCCCGAAGCAAGCTTTTAGGCGTGTTTTAAGGTTATGAACCACCAGAGAGTGCTGCAGAAGATACGTTTTTTGTATCACATAAGTATCACTTCACAACAGTTCTTCGGATTTGTCTTATTGAGCGAAAGTACATCGGGGCGCTTCAGTAGATGCAATAGATGCCAGCTGATGCTGCGTGGATTGAAACGGCTGAACTTTTTTATAGAGATGATGTTTGGCTTGATCTTGCTCATTTCCGTCGCATTCACAGAATCAGTCCCACTCGTAAAAGTACGAATTGGCTAGAAGCCCTCTTCTGCCTTTACCGTCTAACCAGTCATAGTCTAGCCAGCTGGTGCAATATGGCGAGTTTCAGTTCTCGAGGTCCCCGCGGGCCGGTCTACACCCCCGTGAAATCCCCGCGTGCCGGCCTTCACTCTTGCGAAATTGCGTTTGTCATTTTCGATACTGTGAAGTGACATTTATGACTTTATTAAAACCAAACGCTATTGTCAAATTAATTTACTTTATGGTCCCACCTTACACTTCAAAAACGAACCAATAACGTTTTACTTTTATAATAACAGAAGGCATAAATAAATTCAGCACTAGCTTAACACAGTGAAAGCCCAACACAACCGGCCCATAAGGATTAGTCTCGTAGAGGCGTTAAGACCACTTAGTTCTCTACTGACCGGCTTATAGCTGAGTACAAGCGTGGATATTAACTATTACATAATATATACGAAAAACCTTCATCTGTGTGTTAATTAATTACTTACACTCGTTTAACAAATTATTACATTTTACTCCATAGAATTAGGTACATAATGATATAAGTTGGCATTTATGAAACGAGCGTATTTCCTGGAATGACCAAGTAGTGGATATTTTCAAAATGGCGCACGTGGAACATCGTGGTTTCTGGCGATATTTTGAAAAAGCTCCTTAATAACCGTACTACGCTGCCTATTCCTGTTATTTTTTATTAAAAATACGAACAGAATACTTGACTCTGGCGAAATTGCTTTAAATGCAGAGAACGCCATAACTAAGAAGAAGAAGAAGGAGACCAAGTAGTGTCATCATATCAAGCAATACAAAATACACGACGCCGCGACATAGACAAAATGTCACAGACAAGAAAAGGCATGACACAGACGCGTTTTATTCTCAACACAAACGATTTAAAGTTAGCTTTTATAAGAATTAATATTTCATTTTAAATAGTGGTTGGTTCTCATTTGAACTTATTTTTCAATCGTTTTAAAAAACACTTAAAAATCTAAAAAGATTTCAAAGAGAGAAAACTGCATTAAAATGGGTTTATCTACTTAAGAGCTGAGACGCCGCAGGCAGACTCACAGACAGGCAGACAGATAGGAATGCAGTTAAAAAACATTGCGGTTAAACCAGCTTTCAATTATCAAAAACTGTATTTAAATCAACTCATTCATTGCGCAGCAATATACGTTGCCGTACATGTACGTCTGTACGTCTGTGTACAGACAGATAGAAATATAGCTAAGAATTATTTCATTTAAAAAACCACATTAAAATCAGTTTATTAGTTTAGGAGCTACGGTGCCACAGATAGACAGACCCAGACTAGGCTAGGCATCGAACTTATAACACCCCTGTGGTGTCTAAATAATGTAAGATAAAGTGTAATAACACCCCTGTTGGGGGTAATAATGTATTATAAGATGAATGGTAAAAGTAAAAGGTAACGTATTTACATAATTATCCAAGCATTATTGGTTTATACCAGATCATGTTTAAACATAATATTCTCTTTTTGTGCGATATGTTCAAAATAAAGAGCTAAAGACCTAAAATAAATATTGTTCATGATACCCGCCTATTTGTATTCGAATTTTGATTAAACGGTCTATTTAGCGTTTGTAGGTATCATCCACGTTTCGCATATTTTATCAGTTTTGATTGCTAACGCCTTCGCAATTGGAAGCGAATATTCGAATCGCCGGCTTCAGTTTAATTACAATCATCTCAAAATTTTTTACCAAAACTCGAAACACAACAATTATGTTATTTATATTGTATACTTACCTAATTCCGTTACATTATGTAAAACGTACTCATTATTATTTTAATATTGTTGTAGATATTATCGACTGAAGGATAAAATTTTAACCGGCGTTTATCGTCTAACCATCCACGTCTATCCGTTTTTTTTAAATTACAGGTTGGCCGAGTGGTTAGTGACCCTAACTGCGGAGGCAAGGGTCGTGGGTTTGATTCCCGCCCGGGACAAATATTTGTGTGCATGAACATGTCTATTTGTTCCGTTTCTGAGTGCAAAAAAAAAACTGTATATGTAAATGTTTCTATATATGTAAATGTTATAAAAAATATTTAAGTATTTATATCAGTTGTCTGGTATCCATAGTACAAGCTTTGCCTAGTTTGGAACTAGATGGCGCTGTGTGGAATGTCTAAAATATTATTATATTATTATTAATTATAAAGACAACGTAATATTTAAAATTCGCCCGTATACACTACACAGTTATACCAAAACAATTAGAGGGACGCGACGCTCAAGGACATTGTGAGACTTTCTAGAACATTCTGAAACTTAACTGCCTTAGAAATATCTATACCAAATTTCATCAAAATCCGCGAAGTCATTTAACCATGAAGAATATCTATCCCACAGGAACCGTGTGTTTTCCAAGATGAAATTTTTCTTGGGTATTGTTCCAAGCCTTACAGACTGTCCGGGCTAATCTCCGAAACGGCTGAACCGATTTAAAGAAGAGTTAGGAAACATGAAAAAGAAGTTGTCAGAAGTGACAAGTTAGAGAGGGACTTTTCAGTAACATTTTCCAGTAGTTAAAATAATTTATCTACCTTTTTTACGAAATTTCTTTCGAAAAACCTATATGATTTCATAAGAAACGTATGACTTATTTTTTACGAATTTTGACATTTCTATTTCTTAATATTAGTTAGTCTTTATATGAAAAAAGATTCACTGACACCATCAAAAGGAAATGCGTCATTTTTTAGTGAATCTAAGGTCTCTGGTTCCATCCGTGGTCATGCACGTGTGTTGATGGAGATTCGGCGCCAAAAATCGTAGATATAAATATAACTTAACTCTTCGGTTATAATTCGTATTGTACATGGTTTGTATGGCGTAGCGAGAGTATTTTATGTGGTATGTCACACACAAGCATATAAAATTTAGCTCATTATTTCATTGTTATTTTATCGCGTGGCTCTATCTAGATACATAAATAATCAAAGCTACATAAATTAGACATCTCGGTTGTGGACTGTGCACCAAATGAAGAAGTAGTACTATGTAATCCTTTCCTAAAGGCGTAAGGTTGTTTCCCGACTAGTGGTACTAGTCCAAATATGCTTGCTAAGCGGAATACGAAAATTCCACGAAAGCCTTTTTGGACTACCAACAACGCCCCAGATGCAAGCTATTGAATTTCGTACCTCAATGAAAGTATATCATTGGGTTTAACGTCTCAAATATACATACGAGCTAATTCGAAGTAAATTCTTTTTACTTTCTTTCGTATCACAGTTAATTGCATTCTGGAAATAATAGTATTAACTAGGACATCCCACACAGCGCCATCTAGTTCCAAAACAAGCAAAGCTTGTGTTGTGGGTGCCAGACAATTGATATACATACTTAAATATTCTTTATCATACATATATAGATATTTTACTCTCAGGCACGAAACAAATAGACATGTTTATGCACACAAGTATTTGTCCCGGGCGTGAATCTGAC
Source organism: Luffia ferchaultella (assembly GCA_949709985.1). NCBI lineage: Eukaryota > Metazoa > Arthropoda > Insecta > Lepidoptera > Psychidae > Luffia > Luffia ferchaultella. Next base: position 10,142,798 of record OX453258.1, read on the forward strand.
CTGCAACATTTGGCTCCGCAGTCAGGGTCTCTAACCACTTGGCTAAGATATATAAAAAAAGTACGCGTACCAGACATACCACTAAAGACTTTGTAAAGCTCTCTAATAAGACATTTACTTACGCTTGTGTTTTTAAGACTTGTTGATTGCTGTGCAACTTGCTCCTAGTTATTACTGCGATATGAAAGTCACTGTCGCCAACAATGATTGTCTACTGGACGCAACTTCTAAAGTAAATTGCAATCTAACGCATTTAAATACTATCTTCTCTATTAAATAAATAAAGTCAAGTAGTCCTGTAGTTCAGGAATTCTTTTCCTTCAGGGAAGGCCGACGCTGTTTTATAAAATTATTCGGAGACAATTATTCCGATTTCTTTCAGCTTGAAAGATTTCAACTTCATTTGATAATTTCAACTTGCCTTCCTAACTTGTAAAAACACTAAATATTATTGAATTGGCTAAAGCTCAAAATTGGCTCAAATACAAATTACTAAATTCTGATTCACTTTAATCCTATATTATAATAGATTCTGAAAAATTGATAGTATCTAATCTAATATAACATGAAATATCACCATAGTACATGCGGTCGTTCATCTCGCAATAACAAGTATTTTGTCGGTCGGTGGCGACAAGACGACGCGACGGCGCGACCGCCCGACGCGACACTCGCTGCATCCCTTAATGTAAACTCAAAGAATGGATACAGCAGATGCACGCATTAATTTAGATTTTCAGCTTTTTTTTATATGTGAAACTTGGGTTTCCCAAATAAACTTTCTTATGCATATAGGGCGCATTTTCGAAAGCTGCTGTATGTTTTGTGATGTGGGTTATTTTACATCATGTAATTGGTTTTAGTTAGTATATTTTATGCAGATTTTTGCTATGGGATCAAATGGGTACTATAGAATGCCGACTGACAAGATAAAAGACGGAAAATAATTAAAAATATAAAAACATGCACCATTACATAACTAGATCAAAGTGGTCCTCAACCTTGTCTGATTCAAACTATTGAGCTATTACCTTCGCGCCGCGCCGGCGACTATAAGGCGTGATTGCACTTTTACAAGTTAAATTGGTTTATCGGACTTACTAACGCATTATATCTGCTAGACCATAGTTTTATATGTCATCATAGATAATAGAGAGGATTTGACATTTAATTTTTTGACATGCGGACAAAAACGAATATATTGTTTTTTAAGCATTTAACAGAAATTCTTTTGTCAAAAAAATATGCTGAGTATGGTCTGGTCATGGTCTGTTAGACAGTTGAAACAGAAATAGGGGTGTCAGACCAATATTTTTTCGGTCAATCTTTACAAAATATTAAACAATATAATGATAATAAAACGTAGGACATGTCGCACACAGTCGTCTAGTCCCTAGCTTAGCAGCCTATATTATGGTTACTAGACAACTAATATACGTAGGAATTGTTACGTACATACTTAAATATATACAGATATTTCACACCTAGACACGAAATTCATAGATATGTACATGCAATGCACACTAATATTTGTGCCGGGCGAGAATTGAACCCGCGACTTCTGTTGATTAAAGCGAAATCGTTAATTAAATTTTTTTTTCTCATGCGTACTTACCTACTATTATATACATACCTACTATTTAATAAAAAATGTATATGAATCCTGCAATATATACAAACTTAAAGACCAGCGGCTCTTTACTTGTCTAATATTAAACTATTAATCTGAACGATAAACGGCCTCACTTGTGAAAACTACATATGAGTAATGAAAACATTTTTCAGTAAATTTTTTTCTCCTGAATGGAGTGACACACTTTCCCTGAACAATGTAAACCTATTTCAAGTTCAGTAAGGGTTCACAGAGTTGGTCTGAGTCACCGTTTGGCTTCCGTATATACATATATATATATTGAACGAGACAATCTAAATTATGGCCATGGTCTATGAGAATACCTGTTTTTAACCCCCGACGAAAAAAGAAGTTTTATTATATCTTATGTACATACATAATGCTCATGGACCAAAATGTTTATCATATCATTTTCACATTTTTTTTCAAAAAATATAGACTAATCTGTACCTTTCTTTGGAAATAAAATTATTTTATTTTTGCAACTTTTTTTTTTTTATAAAATTCGATTAATAACTACCCTTGTGTCGTCATCCGAACAAAAATTTATTATTAGCTTTATATACGTTTATTTTATTTAAATAAGATTATATATTTTGATTGATTCATGAAAAATTTTTTTTTTTAATATAATGGCTAACCATGACTTACCTAAATATTTTATTACTTTTTGCTTTTTATTTTGACTTTAGAACGCAGCGGAATAAGCTCAACTGTCAATATGGCGTCACCGGGTTAATTTCAACGTCAGATTTTACTTAAATTTTAGGCAGATTCGTAAAAAGAAAAAATTAAATTTTTAACCCATAGACATACAATGTTTTAACCTAACCTTATTCCTTTCAATTTTAATACCCATCAGCACTTCATACCAGCGACAGTGTAAGACGTTTAAAGATTGATCCTGGTACGAGTCGCCTACCAGGTCACAACGGTTTCGCGTCCGTATTTGCTAAGATTGTTTATAATAATTATTTCTAACGTACTTGTTGTAACTCTTGATATTGAATAGGCATGTCCTATTTAGACACTCTCCAGACTTCCTGAAGCCCTATAAATTAGAAAAAGTCGTAACAGCCACTCGCAAATTGAAAGAAATCAAAACGTAAGTTAGAACTAACGCTTCAATAATATCGAAATTCACAATTTCCTTCCATTTAATTCTCCAAGAATACGTAATTGTTTAGATCGGTTCAGTATTACAAAAAAAAACCAAATAAAGTCACTAAAGTGACGCCAGCGACAGCCTCTGCGTAAGAATTTAATTGACAAAGAACACGGTGTGTTTAATGGATCACTGATTTGAATTTCATTTACATTTTCTCGCAATGCCGTTTTTTAGGGTTCTGCAACCAATTTAAAAAAATGAAACAGCCTATATTTTAGTTAAGTCCGTTTATACGTCCGACCGTCTGTCCATGGTTTTTCTCGAAAACTATTGGCATTACATACATGAAATTTGGAAGGTGATCTATGACAATATAGGTATAGATATAATTTAAAAGATAGGTGTAACCTATGAATCGCTAAACAGAGATGTAGTAAAATTATTTAAAAATGTGTCGTTAGCAGCCACTCATGTAACTGAAAATCGAAAAACTCCAGCACACATTTACCAGGGGGTACCAATAGATAGGTCTTGAAAAATGATATTATAGATTTTAAATAGACTTTTTTTAATTAAGTAGTTTGTTGAGATATACGTTCCTAAAGTCCTAATTTTTCTTAGAGTCGTGTATCCTCTCCTCCCCCTATCAGCTAAACAGTTGAAATACATGGGACATCCCACACAGCGCTATCTAGTCCCGAAGTAAGCAAGTATTATGCTTGTGTTATGGGTTACTAGACAACTGATATACTTAAATTATTCTTATTTTTTTTTATGACATATACACATATAAATATTTTACACCCAGACCCGGAACGAAATAAACATGTTCATGCACACAAATATTTGTCTCGGGCGGGAACCGAATCCGCGACTCTTGGCTCCACGGTTAAGGTATTTAACCACTCGGCCAATCGGTCAGTCAATTAAGTTTGTTGTTTTTGGATATTTAATGATAATGTAACAAAATTTTGTATTGAAATAAATAAATAAATAAAAATAAAATATGTGAAATTGTTCACGACAGTAGTAGGTATATGGCAAGTGTGTTTTAAAACCCCTGTCAGCTTGCTGTGAGTTACTAATTAGTATATATCAGCTTCTAAGCCTAATAAAAGAAAATAATTTTAAAAAAAATAAGTTAAAAATAAAATGTATTTATTTTTATTTTTGTAAAATTTACGTATTTTCACCGCTATTTAAGGTGTTACCGGATGCGTTTCGTGGTCCGTAACCTTGTGTGAACGAATGTTTAAGTATTTTGTAGTGACGATATAACGCCGTTACATGTGATGAAATGGAATATCGGGACATTTAATAAAATCAATAAGACAAGGTGAGATTTTAGTAACCGGCCAAAATTTTTCTAGGTGTTAGGTATCACCAATAGACCTCATTGCGTAAATAAAAAATATGGGTTACCTTTTCAGAATAAATCTACAGTGTTATTTTATAACGTTTGGTTGCCATCTCAACGCTATAGTAAACGTACGCGTCCGAGGCCTTGAAACGGAATGGGGCGGCGGGCATTAATGGTGACTAGAGTTATTGCTTGTTTCAGGAAAGGTTTGTGAGTCATATCTCAATATTTTTCTATAGAACGATACTAAAAGGAAACAAGACGGCTATCGGTTTTCTATCAAAGATCATTATATTAAAATTTGGCTAGTCATTAAAACCTCAACCCGTATATATTTTTTGAATGGAAAACGCTGTCAAACGCGTGTCACTTATTTCACTTTAATATACTTTTATACGCATTAATTTGACAGAAGCGAAAAACAACACCGTATATGACGAAGTTAAAACTTAAACTATGACAGCTAACTAAGTTGTTTATGTAAACAAGTTAATCAGTAATAGTCGACTAACTTATAAAATCTACTTGGATAAGTAAAAATAAGTGGATAAGTAAAAGTTAAAATTCCATTTTGCTATAAAAAGTAGAAATAGTGACGAGCAATTTTGGAACCGTACAATCTGCGTAGCCCACACGCACTTGCCTGCTTTTTTTGTAATAAGATATCTATTTTGATATCCATTGTGAACAAGACCGATTCGGAACTTTTTACTTTACAAACTTTTAGAGGAGAGCTTTTAGAGATGGGCTCCTCTTGAAAAAATCCCGTTTGTAATTAAATATCCAGATATTTTTTTTATTTAGGCGATGTAACAAGAAGAATAAACGAAGATTTGATGTTGTTTTTTCAGTCAAATACATTAAATTTAAAACAGTATTACTGTATTACAAAAACTTACTAAATTATTTAGGTATGTATTAGGACTATTTAATTATTTTTTCAAAATTCAATTTTTTTTATTCAATGTAAGATGCATTACACGCACTTATTGATCAAGATGCGCGTTTCCTGCCGGTTCAGAAGTACTAGGATGGATATATATATAAACATATTACATATATACACATACATATAACAACTATCAACAAAAACCCGGTATCGGTATCAATATTCATCATATAAATACTGACCCGACTTGGGATTCGAACCCGGGACCTACAGCTTCATAGGCAGGGTCGCTACCCCCTAGGATAAGCGGTCGTCATAGAATTATTTAAATAAGAATTAGGAAATAAAAAGATATAAATTTTTTTGCAAAAATAATTTAATAAAACGGTGATTTTGTATGACAATATAAGCGTCATATAACTTTTTTGAAAAACTATTTTATAAGATCGAGGGGGGCAATTCTCAGCTCATGTGGAAATTTCAGAGTGAAAGAAATATCAAATGATAATTACGAATTTTTAGTGTCGTGATAATGAAATGTGAAATTTTAGTGTCATGATAGCCCAGAGCACAACGAACCTGTCTTAAATTTATAAGGCCCCATAGGGCCATGGTTCGAATCCGGGCGAGTACCAATGAGTTTTTCTGACTTAAGTACACAATATCACTGACACCGTGCTTCGGAGGGCACGTTAAGCAGTCGGTCTCGGACGCTGTCAATAGATGGCGGTCGTTACAGTTCCCAACCCGCAGTGGAGCAGCGTGGTGGACTTAAGCTCTAAGTCCCCCTCCTCACCCTGGGGGAGGCCTAAGCCCCTACAGTGGGGTAAAAATGAGCTGATGATGAATTATGAATTTTAAGGTTTTTTCATATTTCGTCGTGTATATTATTATTATTTTAATTTCAGTCCAAACCTGTACATGCAACGTCCTTGTCTGAGTCACACAACGAAATATTTTTACAATTGTAAGTCATATGCATCACACTAAATTCAATTTCACGGTGCTGTGTCAAAACTAAACTTAAAGTGTCGTATTTTTGATCTGTGACGTGTTTTTTTTGTTCATCTTTTCGTGGCCATCTAAATTTCGCGGTATCTCGATGTTCATGACTAAAACTTTAGACAATGGCTGTATGGCGTCTACACCTTTGCCTATGAACGATGAAAATTGAAAATGAAATAAAATTTTGTTTTATGATTCTGTATGATTCCGTGAAGATTCTATTTGAAAACATTTAGGTATATACTAGGTATGAAAAATTTAATTAAATAATCTGGTTAATCATACATTAATACACGTAAATGTTACACAAAAATATTTCACACCTCGATGTTTCTGCTTGTACGAAATAATATTAAAAAAGGAGGGTTTTTACTTGTTTTTCTTATTACCTATACACGTAACATTCGCTGTGATATTTGGTGATGTTAATTTCACATTTCTGTGATTAAGTAGTAACCACCACTCAATTATTTTCAAGCGAACGTAATAAACTGTCGCATAAGACTTTTGGATATATAGAATTACGTTTACGTGATACAAAATAAAATTTTTCTCTGAAATTCTGTCATAAGACATAAAATAAGTAAAAGACTGTTTCTAATGAACAAAAATTAATTAATTAATTAAACGGTGCGAAAATCACCTCCTAGATGTTAAAGAATCGTTTGATATAACCATTCATCTTCACTTCTCTTCATCAACCCATTTTTACCCCACTGCAGGGGCTTAGGCCTCCCCCAGGGTGAGGAGGAGGAGGGCTTGGAGCTTAAATCCACCCCGCTGCTCCACTGCGGGTTGGGGATTGAAACGACCATGACTATTCCCAATCTTAATCGGGTCAATAGTATAATCTAAATTTTTTTAACGGAATGAGTCGTAAAATTTCACAAACGATTTCACAGAAAATTCTTTTTTCGTACTGATAATAAAATAAAAAATCTTTAAGGAGGCAATTCGGTGAACAAATGTTAGACTAAGTCGTCATTATGGGAAAGGATCAATGCGTCCGTCACGTTAAGAACTATGAAGCAAACACATGTCTAATATAATACATTCGAAACAAATATTTTTATTACGAAATATAGAAATGTATAAGGGGTGTTCGTTCAGTGTACAGTGAGAAAACAATCATTTGTGCAACGAGAGTTCAATCCTAAGTTAGAATCCCGAGCGCAGAGCAATTTTTTACTTCATTAGCGATAAGATGTAAGAAAATTAATTTAGCTACGTGTATTACAGAGCGATTTTTTTCTTCAATCGCAAATTTTTTCTTAGCATTAGGTATCATCTAAAGACTCTATAATTAAATTATTTAATATATAATATAAAGGTTTTCAGATGTTTTTCATGCTACTTTTCCGAAAGAAAATTTACTTCAGCATTAAAAACTTGTTCTTTTACCTCCAGTGGTGTTACATTATTATCTTCTTCATTAGATTCACTCATTATTCAAACTTTTTAGACTTTTGCAGCACTATACAAAGATCTAAGTAGATGCTAAAGAAAGATTTGTATATTTTTCTCATTCTGACATTAAATAAATGTCGTTGATATTTGAGGAACTATTAAATTTTTTATTGATAGACGAAGTTTAGTAGAAAATGTCATGTTAAAGAAAAGTGACATCCTAGACTGAAATTTTTCCGGCCAACGAATTATATATAGCCCACCATGTGGCGTCAGCAGTACAAAATTGTAAATATTTATTTGCCCAGTATTAATTGCATAGAAAAATTAATTAAATCAGTTTCATAAAATAATTAAATTGTTCAAAATATAGTATACATGCAGAGTGAGACATTAGTAACCAGCCAAAATTTTTCTAGAGGTTAGGTATCATTAATAGACGTCATTACGTAAATAAAAAGAGGTCAAATATTCATAATCAATAATTATATCCTAAATATTTTTTAACAAAATTTAACTACCTTCTAATTACATAAGCGAAAGGGCGGGGCATGGGGCATGTGAGCGGGGCGCGTGCACGTGCACTGCTGCCCTCGTGAATAGTGACTAGTATTTTGGTAGTTTTGGGAAAGGTTTACGTTGTCTTAACTGAATATTTTTCTATTAAACCTTACTAAAAAGAACAAGACGGCCAAGGGATTTTTATCAAAGAACATTATATTAAAATTTGGCTGGTCATTAAAACCTCTCTGTATAAACATATAAGTACCTTCAAAATACCTCCAAAAAACCGAGGGTTTTAATGGTATTAAACCTCAGACAAATTCCACGCCAGCAATTTCCCAGGAAAAGTCTTCATAACTCATTAAAATGTTTCCTTTTTCTTGTTGAAATACGTCTTATAACACAAAACAGGTAACTTAACTGTTAACATACAAAACATTTAATTATCTAGGTTCAATTGCGCACCGGAAAACAATTCTCCTTAACTCCTTTGTTTGTTGTTTACGTACGTATTTTATGCTCTTAAAATATTTCATTACAAATTGGCTTAGAATTCTATTTGTCAGTATTGAAGAATGTTTGTTTTGAAAATTGCGTTGCGCAATTCCATGGCAGTAATTCTGTTATACGAATAGTCAGAGGTTTTCTGATAATTTACCCCGTCTAAGTTGAAATTTCACGTTATTAAAATAACTAATCAATTAAATAAATAATTAGTTAATTAAAATAATAAATAATAATATATATTTTCGAAAATATTTACGTCTGTTATTACCATGAAAGTACGAATTAACTAGAAGCCCTCTTCTGCGCGTAACGTCTAACCACTCATACTCTAGCTAGTTGGTGTGTACCCGTTGCGAGATGACAAGTTTCAGTCCGAGTTTAGTCCGCGAGGTTCCCGCGCGCAGGCCTTTACCCCTCGGAATTGCATTGACATTTTCGATACTGTGAAGTGACATTTCTGACTCTATTAAAACCAAGCACCGCTGTCCAATTTATTTACACTATGGTTATTATATAATAACATTTTAATTATCTACATTTTAACCTGATCAAAGTAATTAAATGTAAATTGATGTATTAATTGGAAATTTGACAGGTTAATAAATAACACTGAACGGTATTTTCCAGTAAGTAATTAACACTAAAATATATTGATTTTGAAACTTCAAAGGAGGCAATTAAGTAGAGGAAATATCAAATGGGATGCCATTTGAAAGGGCAATTTATTAGTTGTAAAGAACTAGATCGTCATCAACTTTGAACCTTGATGAGTTTTGTATTTCATGCAAATCCTAGACCAGAATAAGCAGTAAAATATATTACTCTCCATTCCTTCAACTGCAAAAAATCAACTAGGTAATTATTTTGCTCCGTTGTTGCCACGTTTTTTAACCCTTTTTCTATTTTCGTAGCTCCTTGTAAGTTCTTCTGTATTTATGACCATCATATGCTTCAGCAAACCTCCGGAACGCGGTCACGGCTTTATTGCATCCGTTTATCTGCTAAGAACGTATTATTCCTCACAGAATCCTCACGCTCGTGGCATTTTATTACACTCTTAATGTACGCATTTGGACGAAACTGTAATAATTATTCACTTGGAAGATATGAGGGCCTATCAAAAACTGCCTGATATTGGATATTTTAATTTATAAATTGATCTTAATTTTTTTTTCCTTTCATCAGCCGTTTTTATACCCCGCTATAGGGGCTTAGGCCTCTACTCAAGATGAGGAGGCTTGGAGCTTAAATCCACCACGCTGCTTCAATGCGGGTTGACGGATTGTAACGACCGCCATCTATTGACAGCAATCGAGACCGACTGCTTTACGTGCTCTCCGAGGCACGGAGTCAGTGATAGTTGGAAAAAATTTATTGGTACACGCTCGGATTCGAACCACGGCCACATGGCCCAATATGTTTGAAACAGGTTCCCTGCTTTCGGGCTATCACGACACAATTGTGTAATTTGTTTTACAGGTTCTAAATGTTCCGATTGACCGCATGTCAATGAAAACATTTCAGTTGTTTTCTGTATTTTACAATGTTTTATATATATATAAAGCGAATAGGTATCATCGACTTATGAATAAAAAATCATCTCTTAAGTTATTGGTATGAATTGCCACCTCTAAAAAAAACATAATTTCTCTATAGAATTAGGTAGAGGTTCATGTAAGACATAAGACATATGCTTGTGAAATTCTATACGAACTAGTGGAAAGATGGCTGACATATACGCCTGTAATATACGGACATGAGAAAATTATACGCGTTCCGTTTTTTTGACATTTAGCGAAGGAACTGTAAAACTGACAAATACTTGCCTTACGTCTTCACTACTCTAGTCTTCAACTCTTCAGCCTTAAGTAATTCTACTAATATTTATATACGTTTCGATGGTTTGATGTTTGTTACTCAATCAGGCAAAAACGGCTGAACGGATTATGTAATGTAGCTAGTACATCAAAATAACGTATAGATACTTTTTATTTCGGAAAAAGGTATGATTCACGAATAGTAACTGTTTTTTTCTACATACAACTGCTGAAGGGATTTTAATGAAATGTAATACTAACATATTTTAAGGTTTGGAATAACATACTTACAGGATAAATTTTATCCTGGAAAAATAACGTATTCTTCATACTAAAAGGGCTAAATGGATTTTAATAATATTTGGTGTAGAGATTTCTCATGTAGTTGAATTTCTAAATGTTCTAAAAACTTCCACAATGTATTCGAGCGTTGCGTTTCTTTTAGCGGTCCCGGTACATTATTATGTAGTCCAAGCGGGCGAAGCCACGAGCGGAAAGCTAATTTTTTATGTGTATTTATAGTTTTAGTAATATTATATTTTTGAATTAAGAATTTTTATTTTTTTTTCATTGAACTGCGTGAGTGAGAAGGAACTCACGGGAATTGATATGTACACAGTATGTACTGAAAGTTAAAATTATTTTAATATACGTATATAAATAAGAATGTCGTGGTTCAAATCTCAGAAACCGGCTTGTGCCAATGAGTTTTTTCTGATTTAAGTACATAATTATTACTGACTCCGTACCTCGGTGAGCACGTTAAGCCGTCGCCGGTCCCACTTAAAATCTAGAAACCAGCACTGGATTTGTGTGGTGGATTAAGCTCTAAGCAATCTCATCCCGAGGGAAGGCCTAAGTCCCTGCGGTGGTGCTGATATGGTATACAAGAAGAAGAAGGCCGGCATTATTATTTAGTTATATCCTGCATCTTGTTCTTTTTATTCGTGAACATTACAATCAATTCCAAAATAATATTTGCAAATCTATAAAGGTCAAAGGGCCTCACTGTGCCATGTTTTACAAATCCATTGGAAAATAAAATTAAAGTGCGGACGAACGGACAAACCACTATCCCAAAATTATAAAATGCCACCAAAGTAATTAGCCCGAGTGAAATTACTAATCGGTTGCTAAATTAAAAATCAGGTTATCAGAAAAAATATGAACGTATACAAAATCTACAAAATATTTACTTTCAAATCACCCTTCTGCCCAACACACAATGTGAAAACTGTAAATGATATTTTTTTCCTGAGAGCCTTTAATTATGCTGAGTAAGCATTTTATTGTAAACGAGATCAAAGGGAGTGAAAAAAAACGTTCTCATGATTGATCGATACAGTTACCGGTGCATTTTCTTTTCACGGAACACAACTTCGTCATTACAAACGAAACGTTAAGCGAGATATTCGCGAAAATATTAACAACGCCGTAACTGTTATCAGTCATATAAGTCACTTATAAGTCTTATAAGGAGCTGGTGTCACTCTTATAATGCACTCACCTCAAAAATGAAAATGAAAGCACAGGCTGAACACCATGGCAAAATGTGAGGCCTATGCCTGCATGTGGGTGTGTGAGTCTATTTGCGACATTGTAGATTCTAAATGGATGAAGCGATTTCAATACAAGTTTTTTATTTGAACGTTGGTTCAATTTGAATTATTTCAAAAAATGAATTTTTAAAAATTAAAATATTATCAACTTAATAGTTAAGTTTAAAAAACTAGAAATAAGAATTTATTTTTAATTGTTATAAATGCCAGATTAAAAAAAAATTTGAAAGTCTGTAAAACAAAACAGATTTACATTTTTTGTAATGCTTTTGGATTCTTGAAGGCATTGTCGACCGCTTGGCCTAGTGGGTGGCGACCCTGCCTACGAAGCTGGGGGTCCCGGGTTCGAATCCCAGGTCGTTACTGATACTGGTACCGGGTCTTGGTTGTTATATGTATGTGGTGTCTTCGCTTGGTACCCAAAACACAAGCTAATGCTTAGTTTGGGGCCTAGACGTTGTTGTGATATAAACGTATGTTATGTTATGTTATTAGAAATCGCTAAATAATCACTTATAACTTGTGATGTGATGTGACATATTGTGTTGATATGCTATATTTCAATATATTAGTACTTTGTTATATAAAAGAAAAAAACACGTATTCATATTATTCGCATTTGGAAGATTATACAAAATCACCCACTATATTATCTTGTTTCATACATTTTACGCTCTTAGCTATCCGAGGTTCATCATGATGAATAATTACAGGCCTAGTGATTAAGCAATAATTAAATTTCGCCTCGTACATTTAAGTTTTCCTCCGGAACTTTGCTTAAATTCGGGAAGTTTCATAGCTCGTAATTTAATTGTGCACAGTATCTTTGAGCGGACGTCTGAGTTCGAATCGCTTATGCCTCCAGTGTTTGAATAACAAACCTTTCGTAATGTATCATCCATAACAATGTATTTTCACGACCTTTGGTTATGTGTGACGCTCAGTAATGATATATGTCAAGTTTTTGTAGGTTTATTTCGTTTTCGAACAGGTGACATCGAAATAACTCCATAGACCTCAGTGTAAAATCTACACGTCACTTCGACACTAATAACTGATTTTATTTTCTAAGCTGACATACCTTTTGATTGTTAAGTGTACCATCTTATGTATTCAAAGGTTCAGACGTTTTTGTGCTTTCCAGAACGATCACTTCGATTTTGATTGCTTGCTTATTTTTTTTGTCTTAGTACTATCTGTAAAAAAACTAGTGATGAGGAATTGTGAATAATTGTACATGTAACTTTATAAAAATTAAGCAATATCCGTGTCAACCTCTTTTACTCTTCTGTAATCGGATTTATATGAAATGTTACACAAGGAATAATAATAATAAACGATCTTCAGCAATATATATACCCCCCCCCCTACTGACACAACTATTGATTAATTATTTAAAAATAAAAAATCTGTTACTAAATAAATAAATAATACAAAGTCACCTAAAAATACCTTCCATTTCTGTTTTGTGATTTTCTATTCAACATCGTTAGATAAACACTGAAAAAAAGTACTAAAATTGTGAAGAAGTAGGTATACATCAAAGAAGATCCAACATCCAAAGATGCAGCGAAATAATCTTAATTGCAGATGTTATATTATCATTTACAACAAGCCACTATGGATTATTACAGATTACTAAAGCTCCATTGAATAAACTTAAACATTAAATTTTTAACAAAATATACTAGCTTTTAAACTTTTTAAGCTTTTATTATTACTTCGTAAAAATACGTATTGCCTGAAATAGAAACATTCTATTTCGGATGTAACTATGTAGCATAGACATGTATATGTTTTGATAATACAGTAATATTTCCAAAACCACGCTTTTCCGGATTTCCTGTTCACAGTGAATGATTACTTGATTTAAACCACAACTAAAATGCGTACTGGCATAGCAGGCATTCGAAATTAGATGTACCCGATTTCGCTTGTTTATTCTATGTTACAGTAACCTATTTTACTAGTAAAATATAGTATATTACTATATTTTTCTGGTTAGGGGTTATACTAAACGGTATTTTTAATACTCAAATAGAAATAAAGCTATTTGCAGGACTTTTGTAACGTTACCAAATGAAGCCTTCGTGGTTTATAAGTGATAGGTAGCTATGGTCCAGATACATAACATAGACAGTTGAAAAATTATAAAAAATAATTTGAGAGTAGATTCGCAGTTGGATAAAATTCTAACTTAGAACATGGAATATTCATCTTCTCAATACTTCAAGAATTATTTATTTATTTGTAGAGCTAATACTAAAACTAGACAAAGCGATTTTGAAATGTAAACGAAAAGTGAGTGATTAAAAATATTATTTATATTGATAACACACTCATTAATAATAATAAAATTAATAATAATAATAATAATAATGACGGACTCATCACAACAACGTTCAGGCCCCAAACTAAGCATTAGCTTGTGTTTTGGGTACCAAGCGAAGACACCACATACATATAACAGCCAAGACCCGGTACCAGTATCAATGTTCATCATATAAATACTGACCCGACCTGGGATTCGAATCCGGGACCTCCAGCTTCGTAGGGAGGATCGTTACCCACTAAGCTAAGCGGTCGTCATTGTATCTAAGATTTTCGTAGCAGATTTACTTCTTATTTCTAAACTATTCAAAATAATATTTTCATACCCTAGAAAATAAATGGCGCCGTATCTTTAAAAACAGAACTTCGAAGTAAGAAAGCTGTTACGTAAATGACTCTGTTAAATTTAACTAGAAAGCTACTCGCAGTAGCTTCGTAGTAACAGCTTTAAGCGCCCGTGATTACAATCGCCTCTGTGAGTATAGTTTGTTGCGCGTACACTTTGTGCGCCAGGTTAGCTAATTGTATCTTAAACCTATTTGAAAACTACTTCCACTGCTCGAAGACAAAAGGTATTGTATGTCTGTTCGTAAACAAAGAGACTAAGATACAACCTGTTTTCTTTAAGGAATTAAAATGAACTAGCCTTTGTCCCGTCTTCGTTCTATATATTTTTATTTTGTATATTCTGATCATATTTATATCAGTTAGAGTTCTGTAGCAGATTCGAAAAGAAAAACATATCTAAACCGGTCGTATTTCACAGCATTGTAATTTGTATTACTTAAGGTATACGAAACCTTTATGATTTTGTCTTGTCCGTTTTTCTGTCCGTCTGTCACAGTAATTTTACTCGGAGACCATTGGCACTATATAGGCGAAATTTGGTAGGTAGGTACGTACCAAAAAAGTCTTGAAAAATTTAAATAATGCAATTTAAAAAACACGACGGAAGGTTTTTAAACTTATTATTTAAGGTTTAATCAAGAACGGTCATGCCATCTGTTGAACACCGTAATGGGACACTCAGCCACATTTTTTTTCAATGTACCAGAGTTTACTAGACAATATTCACTTCGTGCTGATGATAATTTGACCCCCCCCCCCCCCCGGCGTTAACACTGTGGCATTTCATTACTGCAATAATACAGGCATTGTATTTTAAAAGAGTCAATTGTTTCACCGCGGAATATTTGTGAGGTAAACGCATTTTGCCAATTAAAGAAGTACGTTCACAAATGTTTTAAACTTTATGTATAATCTTTTTTAATTTCCTTGTAATTTGGAAAATAATATTAATCTGTAAAATATATTTTTTTTGGATTATCGTGTACACGAACTTTAAGGTTTACTCGTAAAAGTATGTTTTCCGTTTTTCCACATTTGCGTTTATGTACCACGCAAGTACCACGTTATAAATGTAACAACCAAATGGCAATTGATCTCTTAATTAAGATTTGAATGAAATATTTCCCAACGATCTCTTTTCAATGACGTTTGATTTAATAATTTCACGACCGCTTAGCCTAGTGGGTAGCGATCCAGCCTACGAAACTGGAGGCCCCGGGTTTGAATCCCAGGTCGGGTGAGTATTTATATGATTAATATTGATACTGATACCGGGTCTTGTTTGTTATATGTTTGTGGTGTGTTCGTTTGATACCCAAAACACAAGCTAATGCTTAGTTTGGGGCCTAGATGTTGTTGTGATGTATACGTTATATTATTATTATTATTAATATCGCTTTCCTGTTGTGCTTATTTAACTGTACCTACTAACTTACTAATTATGAAAATTTTAATTTGTTAACTAAAATACTCGACGATTCACGATTATTGAAATTTATTAAATTAAACAGCATACGCAAAAATGCCGAATAATATGTGATCGTATTTTCGGACCCCATAAACCCGGTTGATGACGCAATAATGGCGCCCGAAACCGAAAAAATAAAAGCTTTTCGTGATTCACCCCGCCGACCCCCGCTTCACCCATTTGGCCATTGTCCCTAATTCTGAGTTGTCGTTACGTCACACAATACTCTGTGATTACAGACGAAAATATATATGGAAGTAAATGTAGGGAGCTTTTTAATTTACTGATGGCTTGGTTTTGTATATTCTAAGAGTTTTAATTTTTCTTCTAGAAAATGATTGGGACGCGTATATGTGCCATCCATACTCGAATATACTATAAAATGCGTAAATGCATAAATATAAAAAATTAAAAAACCTGATTGCATAAAAAATAATTATCTAGAAAGTTAAAAAGAAGCTCTATAATATATAGAATATGAATAAAATACACTATTGTATAAATATAATGTATTGCAGACGGGGACCAACATCCAAAATATGTTTGGTGGTGGTCGTTAAATAAAAATCTATTAAATTTTTTGTAAAAAATATGTTATGTAATTTTTTATTGTCCCCCTGCAACTATCAATAATGAGAGATTTTTTTTTTGTTTATTTTATTTTAAATAGATAACGGGTAGCAATATATATCCGAATTTATTGATTTTATAAATCTTATATTATATTACAGTTGTGTTTAGTAGACGTAAAAGGGAGAGGGTAACACGTTGCCTCCGATTGTGCAGTCGCAACTTGTTCGGTTTTGCAGACGAATTAATTTAAATTCTGGTTTCCTCGAACTCTCCGGATGAGGGCGTCATCTGCATTCGTCTAATTAGAAGACCTAGAGTAACAGAAACTTCGTTTATCTAAATACTTTTTAAATCATCTGAAATTCCTATAATAAAAGGAAATTGTTTATGGTAACTAAGTATATATGCAGATGGTAAAGCTACGATAAAAAGCAATTACTCAAAATATGTCCTTTTTGGTTATACGCATATTTCTGATGAAAATGTTCCCATTATGAAAATTTACCCAGAATAAACTTGTAGGGTCGCTAAATGTGATTAGCAAAAGATGTACATCACAGAACTAGCACTAATAGCAACAAAATGCATTGGGAACACTCAAATCACTCACATAAATATTATTTTATACGTAGGGTGTCATGTCTAGAGTTGTATAACAATAGTGCAGTGCACTGCTTTTGATAAACCTAGAAAATAAATATAAAAGAGAGAAATCTTAACCACGATAGAATATAAATATGACCTTATTTTGAATTGATTGATACAGTCAATACAATATAATTCGTACAATATAGTTTGCCCAATATGAGTAGTTGGGAAGTCTATATTTTGAACTAAGCATATATAATTATGTCATAAGCTATAGAGCTTAATTACTGCGTAACAAATTAAGCACTCTCTAAATTTTTAATATTCACATACGTTATCACTGTCTATGGTATTATTGTCCAAAATAGAAACGTTTATTTAGCCTAGTCTAGTTGAAATAAGTACCTGCGAAATTTATTTCTTACGTACTGAAATAAAAATTATGCAGGTAAACCAACTGAATGTGGAAAGATAGGTTTAATATCTTCAATGCTTCATATTAAGATAGCCTAAAATTATGATACTATTAATATGAATATTATTATAAACTATGAAATCAGTCAATCAGTATGAAATCTCTTTACTACAAAATAAAGCTTGCTTTTAGCTTTCTAAATATATTAAAAAAGGATAGATACATAACAATATGTTTTGTTTCTTACTTATTATGACCCTTAGCGCTGCGGGCGCTGTCAATAGATGGCGGTCGTTACAATCCCGTTTACCCGCTGTGGAGCAGCATGGTGGATTTAAGCTCCAAGCCCCCCTCGCTCTGGAGGAGGCCTAAGCCCCTGCAGTGGGGTAAAAATGGGCTGATGAAGATGACCCTTAGATTTCAAAAAAAAGGACAAAACATATTTTCTCTAAACTAGATCTAAATAAACTTTTCTAAATTGGACACTTAGTATTTACTTCTTATGATAATGACTTTCTACATTTCGTGCAAATCTGTGATTTAATTTATTTCTTTGTAATTTTAACTTTGACGATTTTCACAAATAAAGTCAACCATCATTAGTTCAATATTACTCCAATAATACAACATTTCTGTATCTAAGATCGCTTTTCGATTACCTAACGTAGGTTACGATTGTTTCCTCGAGCCCCTTGTTTTAAGTCACGCCCCGTGTCGGCATTCGTACCACGTTTCCGGTTTTATTGGAATTAAGTTGTCTCCAACCCTTTGGAGTTACCGACGTTTTGGCGGCATTAAACTTGGATTACTTTAGGGTTCTTTCACGTCGAAGGGCTGAGTCGAACTCGCGTGTTATGGATCAAGTGGATTCCCAGCAAATCCTCACTGATGTACCAAATGTTCTACGTATTTTAAGGGTTTCGATGAAGCGAGTAGATGTTTATGTATTGAGAACGGTGTCGTTCGTAGTTGTCATATTTAGTGGTGTGATTACTAAATTAAAATTATGGAACAGATGTTGTTCTTCAGATATATATATATCGGTAACATATAAACGTAAATGAAGAAAATTCATAAATTAGTTACGAATTAAAAAAAGGAAATAAAATAAAATCCATGCCGGCAAATAGAAATATTGCGAAGAATTATGTAGTGGTCAACGCAAAAAAAATAAAAGTTATTATTTCTAAAAAATTCTAAAAAACTTTTACAAATTCTAAAAATTAAAACGATATTTTTCGTTTTGTTTCAGTTCTCTTTATAATAAATATAAAATTGAATAAAAAATTGAATAAAGAATAAATAATAAAACTATTGTACTGACTATCTAACACAGTTTTGTTTCAGTAGGGTCAGCAACAAAATAATAGCCCTGAAATTAGGCGAACCGTAAAAATGCAGTTAAACTATTCGTAGTAGTTATTTTTTTTTTCGTACTGTATACATGTTAATATAAAAAAATATAAACAAAAAAATTATCTGGTTAGTTTGTGACAAACTAGACAGACAAAGAGGCAACAAATTCGGTTCATTTTAAACCATTCAAGGTATGGAGGCTAAAAAAAAAGAAAACGAAATACATCATTCAACAGGATTACTATTTATTCAGATTTTTTTGTTTTGCCGTCTTTGTAAGAAAAATATTAAATTAACTGCATCTGTATCTATCTACAGGAACGGTGGTAGCAATGGCCATTTTTTAAATACTGGCTAATCGCAGTCTCTCACGGCCTTTTGTGTGTGTAGGCACTGTGAACTGTCTATTCGTCTTTGGTTTACCGCTATAATTTTAATAATAACGTATACATCACAACAACGTCTAGACCCCAAACTAAGTATTAGCTTGTATTTTGGGTACCAAGCATTTGTGCCATACGTGCAATGACGTTCATACCGTTAGGCACTTGCGGGTAACCCCGAAATTCCGGAATTAAAAAAATGAACTATATTATTAATTAATTAAATAGGCTCTATTAATGACACCGATTAAGTGGCAAAAATATTCGCACTGACTAAAAAGTAACCCTGTATAGAAAATATTTGCTATACAAATTAGTCAATTTCCTAGCTCTTTCTGATTGGAACTGTTCATGATATTGTATCTCTCGTAAAATGTATATACCCATTGATCAATGATCACCCCTATTTGCGAAGGCCTTGTGTTGAGACGTGTCGATAGCTCAGTGATGCACAAATATACTCTATATACATACACAAGTTTACCAACCGTCCCTATCGTCATAAGGCACGCACAACTTGTTCAGTGTTAAGGGTCCCAGATACCTCACCCATGTTACATTTGTGTGCAACACAATCGCTCATTCACATTTCTCGCCATCTTTATTCTTTATAAGTGACTAGCAACCCACCCCGGCTTCGCACGGGGAGCAGAGCAATGTATGCCGTAGTGTTTTTTCTATCGTACTGCCGTCAGCTTGTTGCATCAAACATGTGGTTAGATTTAAATGTAACACATTATGTTCATCCTACTGGGAGTATTTTTAATAGATTTTATTTCCAATTCTGTAAATATACATAAAAACAAACTAAAATATTTTTTTCTATGCAACCACATACAACATTGATAACTTCTGCCTAATTTTACGTCTCGCGTGTGGCGTCGGCATGGTATAATATAATTCCTAAAATATTAATTCCAATAGTATGATGTAAAAGGCAATCATAATGTGCATGAAATGCTGATGGTAAATAACGTATTTAATTTTATAAGGATTAATATTGTATCCGTACAAATTGCTTTCCAATTACCACATCATTATTTTAAACATAAAAATAGGTATAGTAAGCTATCTATAAAAAATAGACATATGCCATCGCAAACTTTTCTTTAGTCCTATGAAAGAAAAACAATCCCTCCATGCATAATTTTATTATATTATCTCAAAGCAATTAGACAACGTTTTCGATGAAAGCTCCCAGTCGGCTTGATTTTTTCCGACGTCTTCAACAATAATCGTCATATTCCAACCAATTTACGCAAAACGAATGACTCAATATGAACTATACATATAAACCTTCCTCTTGAATCACTCCGTCCATTCGTGTCAAGCTTATCAAAAACCCTTGCGGTAGTTTTTGAGTTTATCGCGTACAGACAGAGATAGACGCGGCGGGGTACTTTATTTTATAATATGTAGCGATGTAACTTAAATATTTTCCAAATAAACACGTTGCACTTTTATTCGCCTAACGACTGCAGCGAATTAATGTACACAATGCCATACTCATATGCAATGAATTTTATTCTTCTATATATTATGTAATTAAAGAATTATTGTATAAATATATTTCGTTTTTATTTCTTTAGTTATTTAGAATCGATCCTCTCTGGCTAATCCGAAAAGTAATAACATGAGTGCACTGATAGCTAGAGACAATTTTTATTAGTTATTTTATTACAGTGAACCTTTGACTTTTAGTGTCGATTGTGAAGAGAATTAGCTCTGCGCGTAATTTTATAATTCCTACCTAGTACCTAACACAATGCAGTTTTCATTATAATTTTCTTTAAATTATCTTTTACAATAACATCACAAAGATAAAATGCTCTATGCAAAGATAAAAGATAAATTCTAGTTTTCGCTTATTGGCTAAACGCTATCTGTCGTTTTCTATGGAATTTTTACAAAATTTTTACTTAGAAAAGTACATTGTATAAGCTAATTATTACTCGTTACATAATACAGTCTAGTTAGCTGTGATAGTTTTCCTTTTAACTACGTCATATATACTCCTGTCATAAATTTTTCCACATATTTAAAAACAACGGTTTATAGTACCTTTTTGGTCCTAATAGCTTCTAAACTTAGGTAAGTTACTAATTTTGTGTCGGCGTCAAATAAACAACCGAATTAAGTGAATACACAATGATGGTAGCCGGATGCGCGATTTAATTAATGGTCTTATCATATAAGTACGAATTGACTAGGAGCCCTCTTCTGCTTTTCCGTCTAACCACTCATACTATATCTAGCTGGTGTAAGATGAGGGGAGTTTTAGTTCGAGTCTCAGTGCGCAAGCGCTCTTCACCTCCGAGAAATCCCCGCACACCGGTTTCAACCCCCCGAAAACGCTAAATGTCACTTCGATACTGTGAACTGACATTCATGACTCAATTAAACTTTATTAATTGAATGTTTAGCGCCGATTTAAAATCAGTTAAATGAGTTTTCAAATTTCGAATTTATAAATAGTCATATGTAAAAAAGAACATGAAAGGTTTTAACAAAAGAGGCCGTCAAACGACAAAGAAAAATGCACACCACAGGAAACTTGTGATAAACGAGGAATCGGCTAATTATCGAGAACGTGCTTGTATCAGTATTTAAAACGAAAAAGTCTTTTCTTGTACTAGAAGTATTCTGGCTCGAAATGTATTCGCAAGAATGAATCTCCCGAAGACGGGGCAGTCACGTTTTTCGTTTGGATGGATAAGTCAATATTCAAATGTCAATACGGATGGGGCGCCATGCCGGAGCCTGTCGATTGTAACGTGATCCCTCAGGAAATAGTACTTTCAATTTAAAAAAAAAAAAATTATATTCTTTGGTGTAAGAGATCACTTAGTTTAGAATTACCATCTAGTTTAGTATTTCCCATTTTCCCATTTAGTTTTTCTTAGCATGAACATTTTTCAATAAAAATTTTGGGTATTTAAAATTACGAATTTATAGGCATTTCTTATTTTGTACTGTGTAAGTTTTATTAATTAATTTTTTTTTGTTATAATAGAAAGTATGTCTCAAGTGGGTATTCATGGGCGACCACGTAATTGTTGGATATCATTTCTGATACACCAAAATAATTATAATGTATAATAGGAAATGTAATGTATTTTTTTTGTAAATACTATACTGTATAAATCAACAGCACCCAGCCACTGACACAAATTATGACTAATCGATTGGCCGAGTGATTGGAACCGAAGTTCTCTGGTTCGATTCCTGCCCGCGACAAATAGTTGTGTGCATGAACATGTCTATTTGTTCCGTGTCTGGTTGTAAAAAAAAAGTATTTGTATTTGTATATATTATAAAAAAGGAATATTTAAGTATGTGTAGCAGTTGTCTAGTAGTTACTTATGAGTTCATAATACAAGCATAATACTCGCTTAATTTGGCACTAGATGGCTCTGTGTGGGATGTCCCAGATATTGTTATTATTAAAAATAAAAAGTAATAAATCAAAAGTGACGGAAAATATCAACTTTCCTCAATACCTAATAACGCGTGACGTCTTTAAAAATTCTACCTTATTATTGAATTCAATGACCCGTGAAGATTCTAAGAATAAAAAACTTTGAATACACTTTGTTAATGTTGTTATAAAATTGAGCGACTCAAGTAAAGTTTCCGGATTTATGTCGAACAAGCCGAAATTACGTTTTAATTTTTCATTCTCGAGCACCGAAAGTCAAAAGTTCCATACAAGTTTGATTGGAAGACGATAAAACGAATCAATGTTTTGAGGGTCAAATTAAAAACTTTGCTTTTAAGAAATCACTCGCAGTACCGTAATATCTTTTGTCGTGCGCAATTGTTTAAAAGGATTCCAACCTTGCTAACGACAAGCCGCGCTTTCTCTCTGTAGGTCTCAAAAACAACGTAGGTGATATTTGCCTTAGACCTTCGCCAACAAACAGCAAGTGGCTGACAGGTAAGTCTGAATACGCCTGAGGTACGCGTGTATCTCAGTAAAACGCACAGCAAGTTCTTTCATGGTTTGTTTCGTTATCCATCACTTTGCGGCAAAATAAATCCTTAAACAAACCGAACGGCGTTGTATTGCTGATAATTTTTTAATTTCTTTCCGATAAAGTTGACTTTTCAATTTGTCATCGTTCGCTGACATTTTACTTTAACTATCGACTCGACTAGACTGTTATCAATTGGTACTTCTTTGGTAATTACTAGTCCGAGAACCCTTAACCAAAAGCTCCGCAGCCAAATGGCAAAAAACAGAACTCTAATGATAACTTCGTACTCTCCTTCTGTCTTTCTGTCACAGCCATTTTACTCGGAGACTTTTGGCACTACTTAGACAAAATTTGAAAGGTAATATATGAACCGCTATACAATGGTGTGGCAAAATTACGAAAATTAAGTTAAGTGCAATTCAAAGAACATTTTCCGTGAAATTTGATTTCAATATTAATAATAATAACTGGAACATCCCACACAGCGCCGTCTAGTCCCGAACTAAGCAAAACTTGTATTATGTGTACTATAACAATTGACATTCCAGTACATACTTAAATATTTTTATGATGTACACACATATAGTTATTTTACACTCAGCCTCGGTCAAATGTTCATGCACACAAATATTTGTCCCAGGCGGGAATCGAAAGCGTGATCTTCGGTTTCGCAGATAGAGTCTCTAGCCACTCGACCAGTCGGTCAGAATAAATAATATGTTGAGAAGTTTTTCAGGTATTTATTGAATGAAATTTAATCCCGACAGAACCCTTCACTGTGCGTGGCCCAACACGCTTTTGACCGGTTTTTCAAATTTATTTTGTTATTTTAGATTCTAATTTGTTATTTCTCATATATTTAAATCTTCGAATTGTTAAACATTTATTTCATTCTTGTGAACTCGTAGCATCGTAATCCCAAGTGCTTTAACATTTTAAACGAACTGAGTACTCGAGATAAAACTTACTTAGGATTTGCGAGCATCACGTTTAATCCACTCAAAAAGTACTTAATATTACCGTTTCGTATATTTTAAGGTTAAACATTAATATTACAATCTTGTAAATAACGTTATAAATAACAAAAATTTTTGGAAGTAATAATAAAATATTAAAAAAATAAACCCAAAAATCCATTTTCGATCGTTGTGATAGCCCACCAAGCGCAACGAACCTGTTTCAAATTTATAAGGCCATAGTTCGAATCCGGGCGTGTACCAATGAGTTTTTCTGACTTGAGTACATAACTATCACTCACTCCGTGCCTCGGAGAGCACATTAAGCAATCGGTCCCGGGCGCTGTCAATAGATGGCCACCGTTACAATCCCCAACCCGCAGTGGAACAGCGTGGTTGATTTAAGCTTCAAGTCCCCTCGCACCGGAGGAGGTCTAAGCCCCTGCAGTGGGGTGAAAATGGGCTGATGATGTGAAGTGAAGTGAAACCTAAAAATATCGATACCAAACAATTTTAACCGATACTAAAATAATCTCAAAATCACGAATCTTTTTTTCAGGGATTCATATTCTGTTTGAATAGTCAACTCGTAGAATATTCGAGAGCAGATGAAAGTGCATAAGGTATCGAAGAGGGCCCGCACTGGCATACCAAGATGAATTGTGTTTATCTAAAGAGTGGATAGCGAAGCGATAGGAGTGGCAACGGCAACAGTTTATTATAGTGCGTAAAATGAAAGTTGTATTACGTGGTTTGATAATGTAACATTGTTAAAAACGTTTAAAAAAATTCGATTTCTTCGGCAATCCAAACCTATGAAAGATCTGTAATGCCAAAATATAAAGTCGATGAAAAAAATGAAACTTATTTTTATATGTTCATTGGTTGTGTATTCAGAAAGAAAACAATATTCACCACCACCAAACAACACAGAGCTAACAAAAAATTAAGAAGGCGCGTCGTTCGCCCAAAATTTAATTTATTCATTTTTGGAAAGAGTGTATTATTAGCAAACCTATTGCGTATATTGAGAATATAGGGATGGTGATTAGTTAGAAAATTATTGCATTTCGCTATCACACTCAAAACTTTTACACTTTATACAATATTATATAACAAATAGCTTGATGGCATGACGCACGGGTCATGGAAGATTGGCAGGCCGCTGGTGTGGGACGCTACCTACGTTGGCTCTGTCTCACATTATGGTGACTTGTAAGCGTGCTGGCACGGCTGCGTCGCCGCTGAGCTGGGCTGAGCCGCAAGCTGCGCAAATATTTAAATGCTGGGGTAAAGTACTTTTTTGCGCCGTCGAAGAAATTTTAATAACCATCCAAAAAAATTCTAGATGTTAGGTATCACCAATAGACCTCATTACGTAAATGAAAAATGTAGATTACATTTATATGATAAATTATTTTAAGTGTTATTTTATAACGTTTGGTTGCCTTCTTTGTGGCGACGCGCCCGAGACCTTGAGACCGAGACGGAGCGGAGCGTGTGGCGGCCGTGAATGGTGAGAAGGGTTATTGGTTTTTTCGGGAAAGGTTTGTGTAGTCATATCTCAATATTTTTCTATTGAACGATACTAAAAGTAAACAAGATGGCCATCTGTTTTTTACCAACGATCTGATTATCTGATTTTAATCAAATATGTAGCATAACTTGATGCGCTGTTTGCTTACTGTTTGTACTCAAAGTACTGTATCTAAATGAATGGTACACAAAGTCGAAGCGAAATATTGTTTTTTTTTTTGCCAAATAGAAAAGCTCGCTGACTCAGACTCCGTCACGATATGATAAATTATTTTCCAATTTCACTTACGTCCAAGATCTAGAGCATAATCCGTCTCGTTCGTGTCTGGGGAGGGAACGGAAAATGTATTTCCCTTGTGTTCCCAGCAAACATATATACCTAGGAATAAATAATATCAAAATATTCAACTCACCGTTATTCTTTTCCGTTTTCATTAAATCCGAAGTTATTGCGTATATTTTGAAATATATTAATAACCTGATCAATAAATATGGGCCTCGATATACATGAGAAAATTTATACCATTCCTGCAAACAAGATGGTACGCAGTGTTTGACTAATTCATGAAATTACCATCGAAGCATACATTTACACTCGATAAACATGTGTGAAGTACCTAAATTGAGTAGTCTATTCAACAAAACTATATACATATTATGGGTAGAAGTATGAAATTGCCGTTAGATATAGATAATAATTAAATTAAAAGGTACAAAGAAAAAGGTATTTATTTAATCAAAATAATTATTACCCATTTCTATGAATGCGTTTGCTATAGGACTCTGAATAACCAGGTCTTAACTTTTGCAAAGACGATTTCTACGCCTTCTCCGGAACTAAATTTTTCTCCACCGAGATGATTGTCCATAACATACCATCAGCCCATTAGCGCGCCACTGCAGACGCTTAGGCGTCCCCTCGGGATGAGGGGGCTTGGAGTTTAATCCACCACACTGCTCCAGTGCGGGTTGGTAGATTTTATTGAATGCCGGCGATCGATTAGACGACCGCTTAGCCTAGTGGGTAGCGACCCTGCCTACGAAGCTGGAGGTCCCGGGTTCGAATCCCAGGTCGGGTCAGTATTTATATGATGAATATTGATACTGGTACCGGGTCTTGGTTGTTATATGTATGTGGTGTCTTCGATTGGTACCCATAACACAAGCTAATGCTTAGTTTGGGGCCTAGACGTTGTTGTGATGTATACGTTATTATTATTATATTATAAAGCTTGTTTTTAATTCTCTTTTAAGTAGTATTTATTAGATAATAGTGTTTATTTTCCTTAAACCTAAAAACTAAAGTTCTCTAATGGTTTTTACTTGGCTTATCGCCACACAAGTCTGAATTCTTTCACAGATATGTGACCTACTATATATTAAGGTGTTTAATGTATACTAACGAGATTAATTTATTCTAAATACTTTAATTATAAATTTAATTTTAAATGAATTATCCTTTTTTTATTAAAGTAAGCCAACTAGGAATGATGTGTTTTTTTCCCATTCCATCAGCTCAACATATCCCACTGCTGGGGCTTAGGCCTCCTCCGGGGTGAGGGGGATTGGAGCTTAAATCCACCAGGCAGCTCCACTGCGGGTTGGGGATTGTAACGACCGCCGTCTATTGACAGCGTCCGGGACCGACTGCTTAACGTGCTCTCCGAGGCACGGAGTCAGTGATAGTTATGTACTTATACGTCAGAAAACTCATTAGTACACGTCTGGATTCCAACCACGGTCTCAGAGCCTTATAGATTTGAAACAGGTTCTTTGCGCTCGGGCTATCACGTCCTCTTAGTAAAATATTAATAAAAAATTAATTAGTCCTTTTTTGCCTTTTTCAAATACAAGACCAGCGTTCACTGTTTTATTTTTTTGAAACTTGCTGAAGGATCTTACTCATAAATTCGTTTATAGCTTTCTGTCTATAAGATTCAATAATTACTTGCTTTCAATTAACATTTTTCGTGTTTCGGAGAGCATGTTAAGCCGTCGGTTCCGGTTGCCATCACCAGATAGCAGTCGTTAAAATACACCAATCAGCACTGGAGCTGCGTATTCGATTAAGTTCTAAGCACTTCATCGCGAGGGGAGGTCTAAGCCCTTGCAGTGGGGCTGATAAGATGATGATAATGATGAATGTAAACACATGACATATCGTGTTTAGAAGCGACTATTCGATTTATCTTTACATATGTCGATCGTTATAGAATTGGACCCCTACCGCGTTTGTGCGACGATGAGTCAGCCTCTCCGGAAACCACGTCCCACAGAGACGTAATTGAATGACGCGGAAGAGGAAACACACCGAGGAAAATCAAGAAAATTGTCACTACACTTACACATAAACGGGCAATAAATATTTATCTGTGACTACTAGAATATATATGTTAGGTTCCACTGTTATATCAGTATTTTAAGTAAAAAATAATACAAGATATTATTTACTATAATGGTACAAAATTAAATTTTTCTTTGTGTTACTTCAAAAACGATGGAGAGTGAAACTGAAATAGAATTTGTAATAAAATAACCCATAATTTTAAATTATATAAAAAGTAAAACCAAAAGTATTTACAAATTAAAAAATACTATTTAAATTATGATAAATGACAAAATTTTTCAACCATTTCATCCCTTTTGCTGTCGAGACGATGGGTCCCTGGTCCAAGGATACCAAATCATTTGTCCACGATTTGGGTGTCGCTCTGTGTCTGTTGACAGGGGATCCTTTGAGCAGGGAGTACTTTGTTCAGAGGATCAGTGTCGCAATACAGCGCGGCAACGCGGCAAGCATCCTTGGTACCCTGAACCCATCGTCTCTTTAAAATTTTGTCATTTATCATAATTTAAATAGTATTTTTTAATTTGTAATAAAATAATTTAAAAACTTGAATAATTTGGTGTTATTTATATTATTCTTAAGGCATGCTTTATGTAAACAATGGCAACAACTTATGAACTATTAGTTGTTTAAGTTAGTCTCGGTCATTGACTTGAAATAAAAACGAAAATGATTACTACCAAAATTTAATGAAATTATTAAAAACGACATAAGAAATCATTATTAATGTGCTAAACAATGTTTTTAATGAAAATTTTAACGACCAAACAAATGCATTTCGGACATGCCATACAAAATTAAGTTTGTTGGTAACAGAAATTGCGAATATCTCGAGAACTACTAAACGTGTTTTGTTATAGAGTAAATAAATTTGATAACACCGTTTGGTTTTAGTAGAGTCAGAAATGTCACTTCACAGAATCGAAAATACGCAATTTCGCGGAGGTGAAGACTGGCGCGCCATCACGCCTTCTTGCACCAGCTAGCTAGTGTATGAGTGGTAAACGTAAAAGAGGGTTTCTAGTCAATTCGTATTTGTGTTTTGTACAATTTTCTTTGAAAGCGTCTTTTCTAAGGGTTACTTTCTCGATTTTTTTTAGAACTGTATGGCGGTTCATATAAGACATCTATTTGCCCTTAAAATTTCGTCAGAATCCGGTAAGAGTCTGTTACGTGCGGTTGGACAGACAGACGGACTTCACAAAACTATAAGGGTTCCGTTTTTGCAATTTGGCTACACAACCCTAAAAATCTAAGAACTTAAAAATGGAGTCTGTAACTTTTTTGTTTCGAAACCAAAATAATGGGTTTACTCATGCATGCATATATTTCGCTGATGGGTTACAAATACACACATCAAAAAAGTCTAAGCAACACATACTATTTCAAATATTAATCCATTATTATATCATTTCTTACAAAGTACTCTCATCGATTCTATGAATAATGGCTGCCAGAAAGTTCCCCATAACAGAGGAGGCCACACTTTGTATTAATTTATGCAATTTTTGTACAACCATTTAATTTTAGTTTAAATTTAGTTGATTAGGCACCTTACTTTGTACTACGTACATACAGTACTTACTCGTAATTATTGTTAATTAAGATTATTTAAAAATAAATATAAAAAAACAATTGATGTTTAATATCAAAAAAGCATTAAAAATTAATATAAATAAGAAAATACTAAGCATTTAATGCGAAAACACATTGTAAAATTGAAATTTGTGTGTGTTGCTTAAACTTTTTTGATGTGTGTATTTTACAGTAAAAACTATATTATGTGATACTCATCATGTGATACAAAAGGAAGTAAATACGTCTTTATATGGTCTATACCTAGTGAACTAAAGACGAGTGTCAAATGACTTATAATATTAAGTCATTTAATTCGAGATGATATTAGAACAAAAAAGATGCCGAAGTAATAATAATAATAATAAAAAACTTCAAAAAATATATCCAGTATCCGGTACATCAAATTTAAAATTCTCTTTTAGTGCGAATCCTTAGACAGGTTACGTTTCGCTTCAGAGCTCCCCACGCTAACATTCCGGAATGCCAGGGATCACTATAAAATAAAATTGAAGCACGCACATATACGGGTGTTTGAGTACATTACGCTCTTTTACGACGCGAGGTTACATATCCAGCGTTTACTTTGTTTTCAAGTATTTATATTCGTTTACATGAAAAAATGAAATCGATTATTCGTTAATTATTGCTATGAAATATTATTTTATAATATACTTCGAAAGCCGATGACAGCTATACACTTTCATAGTTTCAGGTAAAGTTGGAAGTTAGTCCGATATTAATGTTACATTGATAAATATAACTATATATATATATATATCAATGTAACATTAATATATATATAAAATATAATAAATATTTAATGTGCACGCTCTTAATATCTAGTGGAATATTTCCTATTGTTAGTTTATTTCCCATCACTAAATGAATGCCAGATAAATGCCAGGTATTTCTTAAAAAATAAGTAAAAATCCCTTTATTGCGCTTTTGTCATGAAATATATGTTTTTGAATATTACTATTGCTTTATTCCCAAGAAAAAAATTCGCAGATTTCGCGCTTCCCGCAGCTATCGTGTGTATTGAAAACGCGACTAGAGATTCTAGCAGTTATATCGCCCACACAATCTCAATACTCCGATCAGAGATGTTCCGCGACCTTGAGCAAACCAGATAACGCAGACTAACGCAATTGGTCTCAAACGAAAACACACCTATTTACCTTGGAAGCATTTTTGATTTTCAGTTCTGAAATATTAAGTCGGAAGTAAAAAAGTCTGATTTCTTCGCCCAACAAATCAACAACAAACAAATACCATACGATAGCTCTCGTCTATACGCACCTTTTGACACTAAACACATTCCGGCACCTAGCCTACTTCTGATGATTTCGAAGGATCCCCTTATTTCGTGAAACGGGGCCTATAATGAAATTATCGAAAAAATATTTCCAGTGTTAAAAGATTTGTGGCCTGTCACCCGTCATATAGTCGTAACATAAGCTATAAAGTACTTTGCTTCTTACCCGTCCAATAGTTTTGTTCTTTGTTCTATCAAATAAACTTTCAATTTCAGCGAAAATTATAAGGGTTTATGAAGGAGAGTTCGACTGTTTTGGGCTCTCTATCTTTTTAAGGCCTATTATAGATGTATTACAATTTAAAAAAAATATTGTTAAAACAAAAACGAAATATAGTATGATCGGAATAACGTTCTACAAGTTATTCAATGATAATTCGTTTTATAGTTCCAATATTTCTAGGGTTGTTACTACATTCCTACAAGAAAATTCTACATAGTGACTTTGTGGGTCTGTTTTGATGTTATGAAGTATTTATTATGTAGCGAAAGTTAATCACAACCGCCGGATGGATTACAATACTAAATTGTGACTGCAAAGTTATACCAAAATATCGTTAAACTTTTATAAAAACGACGTTCACAAATTGCAGATATCAGGCATTTATTGAAAATATAAATGTCCGAAATACCCAATTAAAAAAAAGTCTTTTTTTTTATTACAAACAGGTGTTAGCACAGGCTTTAGCACAGTAGCGCAAAAATATTTACACAAATATTTTATTGCATTTTATCGCGAAAACACAATCTAGTTCACTAAATCACAGCCAGTGAATCAAGACCAAATAGTACTATTTTAAATAAAGATTACATCGGTAAATTTTCAAAAGAAATAGTTTATATTCAATTGCCACATGCTAAGGAATTCAAAACATGTGGAAATTGGAAAATCAAAACGTGGAAATCTTATACGAGTTTGAAAATAGATTAACGCGATCACTTTAGCAATAAAATTGCAAAATCAAATACGCTAACAACTACTAAAATACCAATCATTATGTCAAATACGTACAATTATATTTAATATTCCTTAAGAAAGCCAAAATAAGGATTCGGTCCATGCGACATATATTTGGGATTCAGTAACAGAACATCACAAAAAGCCATAAACGAAAGCCCTACGCGGCACAGGAAGTATCCCGCGGGACCCCGGATGTTGAGGGGAAATGACCGTCGCCATCTTAATAAATTCTTTATTCCCCTTAGTTTTTGTAATTTATTTAGTTTTTGTATTTTACTTTATAGGCATAAGCTTTATTTAGGCCCCCAGAACTTTTTTCCCTGTTCATAAGAAACACCAATACTTCGTACAACAACATATAAATAGTTTTCTGGGTGACATAAAGGCAAGATGAGCTCTGTGCGTACGTGCGAGATATTGATGCATTAATTAGTCTATACCACGTCACCTATATCTATTTTGATGTGGAAATATTGGTAATCTTTTTCACTTTGAATTGTTAGTGGCTGGTCATGGTACACTCCCATTTGGTTTGTATAATTATGCGGAAAAATAGTGTAGCGTAATTTTGCGGTCTTCGATAGCAGTGGCGGGCGCTGGCTATCGTTTCCTGTGCAATTTAAAAGCAATGCGAACACAGAACCCTATTCAAAAATACAGGAACAGAAAAGGGAAGGACTTACCCAATTCAGCTACGAGCTCCTTCCTCGTCCACGTTTGCACTAACACCAGTTTGTTGGTTGCGGTGCGGAACACGATTTGTACATACGTAACGGCGGCGGTGTGCATTACATCAGATCTCGAGCGCGAGTGTCGATGTGTGTCTCGAGAGGGGGTGGAGTGCGGTGCGGAGGGTCGTCACTCGACAGCCGTTTAGGATAAGTAGGTATAGGTGTATGTTAGTGATGATGACCATGTTAGCGGGACATTTTTAAACAGTGTCAGTGAGCGCGTCCATACCCCCGGCCTAGAAGAGGAAAAAGTTATTTCCACTTCTAAGCAAGAGAAGACTCCAACAATACAAGTCAAGTGAAGCGATGCGAGAAAGAACAAATTAAAAAAAAATTAAAACATGCAATGTAAATGAAAAAAAAGTAGAAAGTAATGTAGAGAATAATAATAATAAAAATGTGAAAAACTTCATTGCGATGGCAATGGACACAGCTTTACCACTGGTCTTTTATAGCAACCTGTCTTAGTTCTGACAGTCGCTACTCGCACCACACCGTCCGATCCAGGATACAGTTTGTCGACAACACCTAAAGGCCAATGTAGAGGCGGACTATTATCTGTGTTAATAATGACTAACATACCTTCCTGTACCGGATTAGACGGAGTATTCCATTTTTGTCGGGTCTGAAGGGTGTGAAGAACCTCGTTTTTCCACCTCTTCCAGTAGCTTTGAATAATTTTATCAAGCAAATATTTGCGTTATACATGGTTTGTTTCTATTGAAAAAACATCTGGCGCATGTAATGTTTTCAGAGGTGTTAGCGTAAGAAAATGCGCAGGAGTCAGTGCTTCCGGCTCCGCCGGATCCGAACTCATAACGGATATCGGACGCGAATTCAGTAATGACTCTATTTGTGTGAGAACAGTAGTCATCTCCTCATACGTCAGAAGCTGTGTACCAATTACTTTAAAAAGATGATTCTTTACACTTTTAACATTTGATTCCCAAATTCCTCCAAAATGCGGTGCGGAGGGTGGATTTAATTTCCACTGTACGCGGTTATTAAGTAATTCATTACTAAATTCATTACTAAAGCTTTTGGATCCAATGAGACTGTACACTTCATTCAAATGAGACTTTGCGCCAATGAAATTAGTACCCTGATCCGAATACAACACGCTACAGGGACCACGACGTGAAATAAATCTTTTGAATGCATTTATAAAAGTTTCCGTCGATAAATCCAAAGCTAATTCAATATGAACCGCCCGTGTGACCAGACATACGAATAGACAGATATACGCTTTCTGTTTATGAGCGCCTCTAGCACGTCTCAATAAAATGTAGAGTGGGCCCGCATAGTCCACTCCTGTGTGTAAAAACGGTTTGGCTTCGCGAACTCTACATGCGGGCAGATCCGCCATAATCGGTTCCGGAGCCCTTGGATTCCGTCGAAAACATGTGTTACAACGTTGCACACGCTGTCTGACAATATTACGTGCAGACAGTATCCAAAATTTCTGCCGTAGTAAAGACATTAGTAGACCTGGACCGGCATGTAAGTATTTTAAATGATAATAATCGATAATTAAGTTTACAATATGATCTCTGCGGAGCAATAATATGGGATGTTTACCATTGAACTCTAGATCGGAATTCGCCAATCGTCCACCGACCCGGATGAGATTTTCATGTAGGAATGGCGTAAATTTGATTAAAGCAGGGGCCAATCTCTTCTTTTCCGCAAGAAGAGAAAGCTCCTTATTAAAATAGACGCGTTGTAAATCGACGAGAATAGTCCGCTCCGCCACTTCCAAATGTTTAACACTTATACGAGTGTCACGTGACAACTTGCGTGTGAACCGAAGGATGTATACCACAATACGCAATAATTTAGACCACGAAGATACACGACATGCGAGATCGTATAAGAGTGGGGATTCTTCTGATTCCACTTCACCTATGTGGAAAGATAACATCTTACTTTCAGGAATGACGTCATTCGTCTCGTCATCTGAAAAGGATTTGAGCGGCCAACCAGATCTGTCCCGAGAGGCCCATGAGGGACCAATCAGCCACAGAGGATGTGATACGAGTTGGGCTGGAGTCAATCCACGAGATAAGCAGTCGCTAGGATTTTCAGCACTACTGACGTAATAAAATTTGTCGGGAGAAATATTTTCATGTATTTTTGCGACGCGGTTGGCTACAAACGTGTGCCAGCGATGTGGTGAGGAATGAATCCAATGTAGAGCAACCATAGAGTCTGAAAATGCGATAACGTCTTCTATATGACAACGTGATTTATAAGTATCATACACTAAACGGAGAAGCTTGGATAATAAAAGCGCAGCGCACAGCTCGAGACGAGCGAGAGACACAGTCTTCACCGGTGCCACTTTAGATTTGGCGCAGACTAAATTATTGCGGATCTCAGCATTACCAGCAATATTGACGTGCATGTAAATGGCAGCCCCATATGCCTTTTCACTGGCATCACCAAAGCCTAGAATAATAACTTTGCATTCTGGAGTAAAAATGCCGATATGTCGCGGAATCTTTATCTTTTCCAGTTCGGGCAATTCTAATAAAAACTTGGACCACCTTATAGCTACTTCTTCTGGTATGCTATCGTCCCAGCCGATACGTAACAACCAGAGAGATTGAATTAAAATTTTAGCATACAAGATAGTAGGGGCAAAGAAACCTAGGACATCCCAGAGCCGGGCTATTACTGATAACATATTACGTTTAGTACATACTCTATGTTCTAACTCTACAGAGGAGCAAAATATGTCTTCTTTCGGACACCAACGCAACCCTAAAATCTTCATATGATCATCGGGATTAAATTCAACGTTACGATTCATACGGTGACTTTCTGATATGGTTTCGAGCAGTTCGGGCGAGTTACTGCAAAATTTTACTAAGTCGAAGCCTCCGGCCTTAAACATGTTAATTAACTGTTGTGACAGTTCAATTGCTTCAGAGGTTGTCCGCACACTAGTACATAGGTCGTCCATATATACGTCCCGTGCAGCGACCGCCGCCGCAGCCGGGTACTGTGCGCGCTCGTCCTGAGCAAGTTGCCGTACTGTTCGAAGTGCAAGAAATGGACTGCACTTAAGGCCGAAGCAAACACGAGTAAATTCGTATAATGTAATCTGTTGTTCGTGCGAAAATCTATATAAAACGCGTTGAAATTTGCGGTGTGCGGGATGCGTTTCAATCTGTAGGTACATTTGTTTAATATCTGCACAGATCGCTATTGGTTGTAATCGAATATTTAATAAAATTGAAAAAAGATCAGCCTGTAGATTGGGGCCGCAATGTAATAAATCATTCAATGAAAAACCGGAAGTAGTTTTCTGACTAGCGTCCAGGACTATTCGTAATTTTGTAGTCATCTTATCTTGACGTACCACGGCGTGATGCGGTATTACATAACCTAAGTCCCGTTTATAATCTACTTCACTCACTGGTTTCAAGTAGCCCATAGCAATGTAGTCACTAACTACGTCATCATATTGTTTACGAAACGTCGGTGAGGAATTTAACCTTTTTTCTAACTGCATGAATCGACGCTTAGCCGTGAGTAATGAGTCGCCTAATTCGCTCGATTCTCTTTTGAACGGCAGCGCCACTGAGTAGCGACCGTCGTCGGCGCGTGACGTAGTCTCACTATAAATCGCTTCGCATTGCTGCTCATCCTGCGACATATGTTTCACGTCGGGAACTTCCTCCACCGACCAAAATTTCTGTAGTAAATTTTCAATACTATGATCAATCAATGTACAAAATGATTGTACTTTTGAAAAATTATTTGTTAGAAAAGCGGGGCCAATAACTATATACCCAAAAATAGTTTCAAGCGCTTGCGGTTGGTCTGAGGGACCCTTAACTTTTCCATCTTTTAAAATGTCACAGAATACATCTGCACCGAGAATAATATCGATAGGCGCGGGAATATGAAAATTGCTATCGGCCAGTGGTAAGTCCTGTAAATGAAGTAACAACGATTCGTCGACCGGTGCGGTTGGTAATCGATCAGTGATCTTATTCACTACTAATGGTTGAATTCTAATATTACATGAATTAAAACGTGAAAACAGCGACACGTCTGACAGCCCCTTAACTGGCTGTTTTACTTCTCCGATACCTTTCACATAACAGGAGTCGCGGTTACGAATTATTTTTAAACCTAATTTTTTACAGCAATTTATAGTTATAAAATTATTTTGCGAGGCGCTGTCTATTAAGACACGCAAATATTGCGTATTCTTAAAATTATCTATAGCTGAAACTAAAGCAGTACCTAATAGTATAGTTTTATTCTTTGCATTACCGCTAGTAGCGGCGGCGGTGGACGTCCGATACGCTACATAAAATTATATTATCACCGTTGTCCGCGGTGCCCCCGGCCAAGCCCGAACGAACCGGCGCGTGCGGTAGTGTCGGCGCGGGCGACGGCGGTCGTGGCGCCGCCGAACGCGTAGATGACGACGGCTCACCGCGGCCAATGTGATTATCCCAATGTAAGAGCGTGTGATGTGGGCGATCACATTGCCTACAACGACTATTTGATTTACACACCGCAATAGCATGTCTAGTACTTAGACAATTGACACAAGCCTTTAAATTTTTTATTGTGTCGTACCTTTTACGTGGGTCTAACTTTATGAACTTAGGGCATGTATATAAAAGGTCATGACTCTGGTCACCGCACACGGCACATTTTCCATTTTTATTATTTAAATTAACGAAGGTATGCATCTGCGCATAGCGCGGGGGGCGCGGGGCAGTAGTTGGTACATTTATGTATTCACTCTTTGCTTTGTTTACATTTCCAATAGTACGTTGTAATACTTTACACTGCTCGCGAACGAATGACGTGAACTCGTCATAGGTAGGCATAGATTCCGATTTTCTAATAGACATTTCAAATAACCTTGCAGTTTCCGAATCGAGTTTCTTTAAACCGATGTAAACGAAAATAAATTGTGCCAAATCACCAATCTGCAATTGTTTTAACGCGGCTACTACACCTGTGAATTTATCTACAAAATATTCCAGGTTACCCGGTGTTGCGGCCGTTATCGATTTTATATTAAATAACTGGTCTAAATAATTAGTGGCGAGAGCCCGCGGATCTTGGTACTTCTGAACAAGTGCGTTATAAATAATCAAATAATTTTCGGCTGTCGGTGTTACTCCTGAACACACATTTAAAGCCTTGCCTGTCAATTTGCCTACTAAAAATTGAACTCGTTCGCCGTTATTAAGATCTTTATTGTGATGTATCATATTGTTATATATTTCGAAAAATAACGGCCATTTGTCTAAATCACCGTTAAAGCTAGGTAATTCCAAACGCGGTAATTTTACTGCCCTATTTTTCGGCTCCTCTTTGACCGTTTCTGTCGTCTGAGGAGGTGCCAGTCTGTCTCTGGTCATATTTATATGAGCCGCCATTTCCTGTAATGACCACAAACTATCGTAGCTGGGAACGAAATTAGGATTAGATTCTAAATTCAAGTCTACATAATGGTCTAAAATATTAGTGTACTCTTGCACGATTACATCGATATTTTTAGTTTTAGCCAAAAATGCGGGACCATCCGCACTGCTCTTGACTTTCGAAATAGAATCGTATTGATTCTGGACGTGCGCGAAATATCCCTTGATTTTTGCATCATATTTTTTAAGTTCATTTTCTGCCATAACTTTCTTCTCCAAAACAAGTTTACTTGGCTGTACTAAAGGTTGAGTCGACATGATAAAATATTAAATTGTGAAATATAAAAGTATATGCGGTGCGGTGCGGGTAGTAAAACGACTTTATTTTCAAATATAAATTCGTTAACTATAATAATTCTTGCCGACCAGTGCCAAAGCAAGCCACTTTACTAGGGAAAATAAAAATTACACAAAAATGTGGGTAGATGAACAATGAAATAATTGCAAATTAATTGCTTCACTTAAATTCAATATTATGAAGAAACCAATAAATTACACAGAAAACGATAAATCCGGCTGAAGTGACCAAAAATGGTTTGTATAATTATGCGGAAAAATAGTGTAGCGTAATTTTGCGGTCTTCGATAGCAGTGGCGGGCGCTGGCTATCGTTTCCTGTGCAACTTAAAAGCAATGCGAACACAGAACCCTATTCAAAAATACAGGAACAGAAAAGGGAAGGACTTACCCAATTCAGCTACGAGCTCCTTCCTCGTCCACGTTTGCACTAACACCAGTTTGTTGGTTGCGGTGCGGAACACGATTTGTACATACGTAACGGCGGCGGTGTGCATTACATCAGATCTCGAGCGCGAGTGTCGATGTGTGTCTCGAGAGGGGGTGGAGTGCGGTGCGGAGGGTCGTCACTCGACAGCCGTTTAGGATAAGTAGGTATAGGTGTATGTTAGTGATGATGACCATGTTAGCGGGACATTTTTAAACAGTGTCAATGAGCGCGTCCACCATTTCTGGCGAGATTGTCTAAAATAGTCAATTATTTTGTAAGCGTTCTATTTCTAAAAGCGAGTTTATTGTAATTATTCATGTGGGCGCGGCGGTGTGAACGAAAATACAATTTCTATTAATTTTGTCATTGTACCGATTAGTGTCCTTGCACTTCTTACTGAACACCGCACCGTTTGCGTACCCTGAGAAAAGTTTCATCATCAGTCGAGCGATGGATAACCCCCATAATAAAAAAACGAGGAATACGATGAGGAGAAAAATATGCGTCAGCCGAATTTATGGTTCCTGTAAAGTAATAATGACGACGCGTATGTTTTCTCTCCCGAGGGAGAAAATATCGGATTCTCTCCTCCATACGTGGAAACAGATTTCCTAGTATTTCTAATGATCTCGATTATCAATTGCTTACTGATGTTGGACCATCATATTATTTGAAGAACATTTTTTCTCAGTGTACAAATTTTGTGCGGCAACTAAAACTATGAAAACGGCACCCATAATCGACTCAATTCGGTCTTTGCGACCTGCACTTCTTCATACGTATCTGCATCTTGACGTATCACTTGCTTTCAAATGAAATGCTGAAGTAAAACTGAAAAAATATTACTTCAAGAAATCAAGAAAAGCGTCGTCGTAGCAAATAGTCAATAAAATATTCTAATGAATTAACTAACTTAATGAACTAAGAATTAACTTTTTTTTTATTTTAATTTTTTATTATTAATTTATTTATTTTGTTATATTACATAAATATTATTTATATTAATTTATTGGTCAAAATGAGGACTCGCAATTGAAATCGTAATTTAAAATATCCTCTTTCAAATAAATATCTCTTGAAATCTATAATCAAATCTACTATGAGTTGATCATTATGAATTATAATAATAATAATACCTGCGACATTCTACACAGGGCCATCCAGTCCCAAACTAAGCAAAGCTTATATTATGGGTACCAGACAACTGATATACATACTCAAATATTCTTTATAATATATACATACATAGATATTTTACATACAGACACAGAACAAAGAAACATGTTCATGCACACAAATATTTGTCCTAGACGGGAATAGAACCTGCGACCCTTGGTTCCGCAGTTAGAGTCACTGATCACTCGGCCAATTGGTCAGTCAATTATTGTTTAAGCTTATTTCGCTCCCACTCTGTAAATTCGAGCTTTTCTACACAACACAACAACAACAAGTGGTTGTAGAACAAATATTCTACAATAACCTTATTATTGTATCTCTTCGTTGGCGTTAAAACCAACGGCGTTATGATTATGAATGAACGGTAAGTGTAGGTTGATTAATACGAGTAAGCTGCGTGTGTTGGTATTGTCGACGAAAGCAAAATGGTAAATCGGTTCGTATCGCTTTGATATAGGTTGCCATCAATAGATGACAGTTGTTAAAATTCACTAACCCCCATTGGAGCAGCGTAGTGGATTAAGCACCAAGCCCCCTCATCCCGAGGGGAGGCATAAGCCCCTGTAGTGGGGCATTAATGGGCTGATGATATGGTATCGCTTTGATTTGATTGACAGATGAACAGGGTGTCAAAGTTACTACGGTCGCCATGAGGACGAAGTCATAGACAGAAGCTAGTTAACGAAATGCACGCCCTAAGAATGTAATCCTCTAAATCATGTTAAAGTTTTAAGGAAAATAAATATTATAATAAAATTCAACTTTTAGTAGGTACGTACTTATCACAATGGTAGGTACAAACAAACAGTTGAAATAAATATCACATACAATATCTGAAATAAGCTGCGTAACCCAAAACAGGACAGTCTACTGCGTAAACTTCTGTTAAAGATATTATTTTAAAGTGCTTACACAACTATAAATTGCAAGATAAAAAAATTGATAAACGCTTATCGTCGCTTTTTTTCACCACTAAAATAACATTTAATGAACTAAATTATAAGGATGAAAGAATTGATTTTTCTTTGTTATGTATAAACTCAAAAACTACTTAACTGATTTTAAAAATTCTTTCATATATAGAAAGCTACATTATCAGCGAGTAACATGGGCGATAATTTATATTCAAACGAGCTTTCCGCCCGCGGCTCCGCTCGCGTGGATTACACGGTTGTACTGGGACCCCCTTTTCCGAGACGAAATGTAGCCTATATCACTATTCAGCTCATAAACTCTATGGAAAATACACATATCTATGGAAAAAATTATAACCGTCTCGGTCTCACGGAACGCTAGGAATAAATATATATATATATACCACTTTAATAAACATTACATGAACTTGTGTATGAACTACGCGCCTTAGGAATTCATGAAAACAAGAAATTAGGTTGTAGAAACTAGATCTCGAAATCTCGAAATAAAATAAAAACCGGCCAAGTGCGTATCGATCATGAAAAAGTAATGTTCCGTAGCCATGCCAACACCAAAAACGTATCATAAACCAAAATCAAGAGTCTGTTCAGACTACAACTATGTTTTAACTTGGTCGGCTATAACTCATAAACTAGTTGACCCTAACTGGTCATGATAATTTACGTAGGAAGTTCGTACTGTACAATAATTATAGATTTTTTTCAGAAGTGTGGTGTAAGATTTGGGAAGATACAAATCAAACAAAACGACCATTACAAAGCTGACGAGAGTTAATTTACAAAAATGTAGAAAATCTCTCTTTTTTTTTATTTAACGTCCCTCGTAGAGGTATATAATTTTTATCCGCTTTAATTTTTACTGGAAATTTTTGTCTACAATGTTTTAATACACAACTGTGTAGCGATTAAAAACATATACAACCATGCCACATTTCAGCTTCAGCATATCACAGTAGGTACACAGGTTGTGTCGTGTTGAGTTTTACTTTAATTTTTTTTTAATTTTAATTTAATTTATATCTGTGAATTTTAATGTTTTAATAGAAATAGTGTTTATAAAATAAATTACTTAATATATTATAATTTGTAAAGTCTATTGATTTTATCTCTAAGACTTAGATTTTATGATCAAGGTGCTTTCATTATCATCGCATGCATGATGCTAATAGAAAATTTGAACGTGGAAGCTTCAACAGGTATTAAGTGTTTGTGAAAATTGTTGTGCTTTTGAGAAATATGCTAAATACGAGTATATCATGAAGTATATAAATTTAATAAATTAAATAATAATAATAATTATTATTATTATAATTGTTTAATCTCAAGTTAATAGAGTCAGAAATATTACTTCGCAGTATCGAAAATGTCAAGCGCAATTTTGTGGGGGTGAAGGCCGGCGCGTAGGAACCTCGCGGACTAAACTCGGACTGAAATTCGCTATCACGCAACGGGTACAAACCAGCTAGCTAGAGTATGAGTGGTTAGACGGTAAGCACAGAAGAGGGCTTCTAATCAATTCTTACTTTTATGATATGTCTTAAAAATTGATCTACGGAATAATATAATATATTTGGCGGGTGCTTCCTTGAATTGTCCTGTCTTGTCGCGTTGTATATACAAATAAGTATGTGGACTACTCGATTCGAGCTTAAAGCCTGTTCCAAACTTTGCTCTTTTTAGAACAGCTGTATTCTACTATTATCCTTTATAACTTCTTTGGAAAACTTCGACAACAAACCTCAAATACGACCACTGGTTTGAATGAGCCGACAGCTTGATTGCGGCGACGAGGCTCGGCTGCCGTCACGTCTAAGTAGATGCGAACATGGACTGGTGGTTTATTTGGTACCAAGTGGAGATGAATAGTTTACGCGAGTTACGAATATCTTAAATATTTCGACACAAGTCGACTGTACCGCGAATAACGACAATAAAACATAATACGGTCGGTATTATTTTATCGGAAATCGACTCCGCGGGATGTTATGTTATTGCGTTACTGATTTACAGCCGAGAGCCGTGGGGTTGCCAGCTCTCGCCGCAATTTTCCCCGGTTTTCCACACGACCACGTGTACACGCAATAAATGTAAATTTACCGCTATATAGCGTCTTTCTATATTGAGTTCGTTCGAGCGAGAAAGAGAAAATCCTAAACGATGATTTATAAATATATTTCATGGAAGTTCGAAACAAACGTAATAAACTATGATACTCACTGTTAAGTAAGATTTCGCTAACGTATAACGAAAGTTGGTTTTCAAACATACGTTACAGTACGGGTGAGAGACGTGTCAGGGTTCAAATGTTTTATATATAAAATTTACCAAATGTGATGTTTTAAACAAAACAAGAAATTATTCAGTATATTTACTGCCTTACACCTAAAATTATAATAGATAATTTCCATTATACAATTTAAAAGCGTTTGTTGCTAACCCTAAGTCATCGAGTAACAAGTATTGGTATATAACATTCGACTGCTCTCATCAAGTAGTGCTAGAATATACAGTTTTGGCTTGTTCAAAACAGGAGCTCTCGAAATTCAGCTTGATTTTAGGGTTGTTATAAATATGTAAGATAATGTCATCGAGTAAGAAGACGAAACTTAAGCCATTCATTAGTTGTCATTTGATTTACAAAAAATATTAGTTTCCATAGCTCTGAATGAGAGGTTCTAGCTTTTCCAGCGGAGCTTTAAGAAAAAAGTAACTCCCTGAAACCATACTGAATTTCGAAAGCTGTACGTTTAAACAAGGCAATCCTGTATATTTTGTCAGAAGTTGATGAAAGCCATCGAAAGTTATATATATATATAATTGTTATAGCGTAT
This sequence comes from Luffia ferchaultella, assembly GCA_949709985.1. Lineage (NCBI taxonomy): Eukaryota > Metazoa > Arthropoda > Insecta > Lepidoptera > Psychidae > Luffia > Luffia ferchaultella. Next base: position 10,186,577 of record OX453258.1, read on the forward strand.
ACATCACAACAACGTCTAGGCCCCAAACTAAGCATTAGCTTGTGTTTTGGGTACCAAGCGAAGACACCACATACATATAACAACCACGACCCGGTACCAGTATTAATATTCATCATATAAATACTGACCCGACCTGGGAATTGAACCCGGGACCTCTAGCCTTGTAGGTAGGGTCGCTATCCACTAGGCTATCGTATTCCTATCCACTAGGCCACGAAAGTATCGTACTTATTACTCGATGTCGTAATTTTATTCGTTTTGATCAAACATAAACTACGCAGAATTTCATAAGTTTTGGGTACTCTCAGAGTACTTTCGTTTGTTTTCATACAACTTTGTGATGTACACCACCTCCAATAAGTCTTACTATTCGATGACCTAGGGTAATCGACGAGATGTTTTTAGACAACACAGACAAGTCAACCTTATAGACCACGCTTTGACAGGGAGTAGCATTCGCCAAGGCTATGTAGTGACACTACATAACTGTCTCTTGTGAGCGGTCAGTTGGAAGCACGTCGGAAGCCATTAAATTGACAATTTTGAACGAGCCAATGAAAACTAGCCGACCTCTCCCCGCACCCCGCCACTTTTTGGCGATTTCGTTTTCGTACTGACGTTTATTAAAGCGTGGTCTATAGGTTGACTGGTCTGTGTGAGACAATTAATAGGTGTGTCACATTGGATTCACGAAAATCTTCAACCTAAAAAAAATAAAAGTCGCGGATTTCCTACTGTAATATATTTTAATCTACGACTTTGCCTACATAGTAACTATGATTCGCATTTTTTTTTGATCCACAATAAAAGTTTTAACACATGTGCACAGAAAGAAATTTTAGCATCACAATTATATGCACTACCAATCAGTTTTGTAAATTTATGGAAAGTTTATTTCCTCACAACAGAGTTAATTTCATTTTTAAATAACTTCATTAGTTCGGCCATCAATTTCTGTTTTTTGCACATTTGATCTATTTTGGGGAACATTTCTATTTATTAAGTATCTTCCAATGCTCTATTCCTAAAAACAGTAGTTTGATGATACATAATACAAAATAAAGCTTGTATTATGGATACCGGACAACTGATATACATACTTAAATATTCTTTATAATATATACAAATATAGATATTTCACATCCAGACACGAAACGAATAAATATGTTCATCCACACAAATATTCGTTCCGGGCGGGAATCGAACCCGCGACCCTTGGCTCCGCCGTTAGGATCTTTAATCACTCAGCCAACCGGTCAGTCAATATATATATCCTATAATTAAGTAAAATCATGAATTCATCTATTTAAACACTGAGAAAATTATTCACTACAGATACCACTGTAGAGCAAACGGAAGATCATAATATACAAAACGTGGAATTATATATATATATTATTATTAGTGTATATATATATATATATATATACTAGCAGGAAAAGAATACTCGTAATTTATGTTTCTGGTTGTAGTTTCGTAACGCAAGGAAGCATTTAGGGATTTTTAGTAAGGAGTTTCTTGCCGATTCTTCTCATTCTAGTTTCCAAACTGGTACTTAACCAGTTTATATTGAATTTCATTGAGTGCGTGTAAACATATGTTGAATATTTTCTTTAAATCTGATATGATAAATTATGCTCAAGTGTTTGGTTTTCTCTTCATCAACCTCTTATTTTATGATGATTTCGGCCATCAATTGTTCTACTGACAATGAACCATTATAACTATTAAAGAACACCTTCACATTAAATTTGGTGTAAGTAGTACTTGATTTATTAGCGTTCAAACAAATATTTAATGAGATGAACGTACCTACATACAAAAAAATAAATAATCATGGACCGTTTTACACAATATAATCTATACTAATATTATAAAGCTGAAGAGTTTGTTTGTTTGTTTGTTTGTTTGTTTGAACGCGCAAATCTCAGGAACTACTGGTTCAAATTGAAAAATTATAGTTGCGTTGGATAGTCCATTTACCGAGGAAGGCTATAGGCTATACTACATCACGCTACGACCAATAGGAGTGGAGCATTAATGAAAAATGTTGCAAAAACGGGAAAAATTATTCCTTTTGAGAGCTTCCGTCGCGCGCGCTGCGTAAACGGTTGATGTTAACCAAAAATCATGTACTACGGAATTGTTCCCCTTTAAAAGTTCTAACCAAAAGTCCTCGACAGTATATGTGTATCTTTTAAGGTTAGCTTACTATAACCTTTTTTATGACAATCAAATTTGTTCTAACATAATGTACAATTTGTGAAGATGTTTTTAAACGTGATATTAATCCTTATCAAATTAAATACGTTAGTTGTCTTAAGCATTTCATGCATATTATTGTTGCCCTTTACATCACACAATTTAAATTAATATCTTAGCAGTTTTTATCGAAATATGAAAACTATAGCGGGAGAAAACAAATTCGCTGACTGCCTCTGTTCGTTAACTTTTTACTTCCAAACCACGCAATAGACTTTGATACGGTTTTCAGTATTATCTTTATTTCTTATTATCTTATAATTTATTAATATATATAATAGAAATACTTATTATAAAGCTGAAGAGTTTGATTGTTTGTTTGAATGCGCTAATCTCTGAAACTACCACTCGGATTTGATTTTTTTTTTTTGCCTTTGATAGCCTGAATCTAACGGAGGGTTATAGGCTATATATATGAAAACGAACTATCTGTCTATTCGAGCAAATAGGTTTCGGCCAAAACAGCTTAACCGATTTTGATGCAACTTTACACATATGGAAAGGATGTAGTCAAAAGTGACATACAGAACTTTTTGTATGTCTGTCTGTACGTCCATCTGTCTAAACCAATTTTAATGAAACATCAAAAGTATGAAAAGAAGGTCATCAAAACTAATAAATGTTACTTTTTGTCCGTCTGTCTGTCTGTACGTGTATCTGTCTATTTGAGCTAATCTCCAAAACGGCTAAACAGATTTTAAGGAAACTTTGCAGACTGCAAGAAGGTTGTCAAGAGATTTGACATTAGCTACTTTTTGTCCGTCTGTTTGTCTGTACGTCTATGTGTCTATTCAATTCAATTTTATCTATTCGAGCTAATTTCCAATACGGCTGAACAGATTTTAATGAAACTTTGCAGACGTGAAAGAAGATTGTCAAGAGTGTCACAAGCAACTTTTTATGTTTGTTTGTCTGTCTATATGTCAGTCGTTTGTCCACACTGATCTATCAACTACTACAGCCAAAACTACTAAGTCTAGGAAGCTTAAATTTGGAACATAGGTTTATTTTATAACGTGAGCATTAAGTTGGATTATTGGAACTTAAGGATGGGAATGGAGGGACTCAAATAATGACGTGTTTCAGGGTTTTTAGATTTCCACATTTTAAGGGTGGGAAACGGGAGATGAAAAATTGTATCGGTTTTTTTAAAGGGTGGAAGGGGAATGAAGATTGAAAGTTTGAATGGGTGTAACCAAAATTGGTTCCAGCAAAAAGTACGTATAAACCATCTCGAACGTTAATAGTACCTATAACAGGAATTCGTAGTCTACGCAAGCGAAGCTGCGGGCGGTCGCAAGTTATTCATATGCGTTCCAGGTCGTTAATGTCTTGAGTGTAGTAGAAATACTGTTCGTTCGTTATTTGTACGATCTTTCTTTCCAGTTGTGCTCTAAAGAACTAATTGCGATAATGCATCGGGTCCATTTGTTGTGACTTTTGTAATTATTTACCAAAACTGCGCAGACAAGAAAGCTTGGGGAGTCACTTAGGAGTTTGTCTAAAGGTTTTATAGCATGACATAGAATTTTAATTAGCACAGAATCTTGCCTGCACTCAGATAAAAAAGGGAATATCTAATTCTTAAGTGGATTTTTAATGTAACTATTGCCTGAACCATTGACGTAAAAAGTTAAATCAAACTGTGGTTTGTCTCAAACCACGTATTGTATATTTATTTATTTATTTACATTTACACGCATACATCTGTCTCATTCATCCTATACTTCCCGCCTTTTCCCTCCCACTGACATGTGGTTGGCGAGTACCTACTGACAGTATGAAAATTTGATCGCTCGTGCTCGGACGAAGAAATTACGCAAACCGCAAAATATACATAAACTATCAAAAAGAAGTGAAAATATATATGTGAAGTGTCGTCCCATTTGAGTGGTGTCTCTGACGAAGCGATCCGCCGCCCTGAACTACCGAAGGTCAGTTTCTTTTCCTGAAACTTTATTCCGCTCATCCATAAAGTTGATCCTCCGATCCAGATATAAACCCCTCAAATTACACTTACATATTATACTTTCATTAATTATGTATAATTTATTTATTTATTCATGATTTATTCTCCGCATTTATCTACCCTACATCAACCACGCAAAAATTATTTCTTGATACTTGATACGTAAGTTTGTCCCGTATTAACACATTCATTAAGGTCGTTTATCTCGCTCACACTTTTAATAATGGCTACTGGAAGTAAGACTATTAAATCAACAACTACTCCGAAAATTCAAGCCTTGCTCAATAAAAAGCAAGTGCTATTTCGTATGATACAAAAGACGTATGATTTGAGTCAGAAAGCCCACCAAGCTAAATATCTCGATTCATTTATCACTAGTCTAGAATCAGTAGACAATTTACAAGAAAAATTCTATAGCATTATTGATGAGTTGAATGACGAATACATCAATAATGATCTCGAGGCAAATGTAGACTACCAGGCGTTAGAAACGTTTAATGATTTATACTGCGTGATTAAATCTCTCGGAAAAAAGTATTCTCCCGCTCCCATTGAAAAACCTGGCCGTTCCTATTGCAATCACACGATGCCTAAAGTTGATTTGCCTCCATTAAAAATTACTACATTTAATGGCGACAACAATAAATGGACAGTGTTTTACGAAAATTTTAAGTCGCTTATCCACGATAATAAAAATCTCACAGATGCACAGAAAGTTCAATATCTCATAGGTAATCTCTCCGATAAGGCTTTGACTGTTTGTGCAGGGATTTCTCCCACCGCGAATAATTATAATTTAATTTGGGAGGCATTGGTTGATAGATATCAGGACAAGCGCCAGCTTGCCGCCACTTATATCGATCAGATTGTGCAATTCAAGCAGATATCCCAACCGAACACTAACTCACTGAGCGCATTCAATGAAAAAATATGTTCGGCCATCGCAGCATTAAAACACCTAGAAATAACAGATTTAGCTGATTTCATATTAACACACTTAGCCCTTACAAAGCTAGATTTAGATACCCTAAAGTCGTTCGAACAGACGTCAGAAGAAGGTATACCTACGTTCAAGTCGCTACACACATTCATACTCGATCATACGAAATTACTCGCTCGGGCATCGAACATACACACGCACAAACCTACCGCGCCCGCAAATAAATCCACTGCATTCCATGACAGTAAAAACAAAATGCAATCTCTCTTAGTTAACTCAAACCTCACAGATACTGCGCTAGGTCATTGCCCCGTATGCAAAACAGAGGCACGTCACCCGTTATTTAGATGTCAGACGTTCATGAAATTATCTAATCCCGAACGCTTTAAACTAACTAAAACACATAAGTATTGCACTAATTGCCTCGGTTTTCATAGAGTACAACAATGTCTGTCGAAGTCAAGTTGTTTTTCTTGTCAAGGTAAACACCACACCGCCATACATTTAAATAGTGATAATTCAATATCTCAAACATCTAACGAAAATATTAATAATTATAATAATAATAATAGAAGGTATATGAAAACTCCGTTTCCCTCGAAGAAATCATTCGCACCGCTCACACCCGTAGCACGTAGCTATCACTCTCGCTCACTCGACCCGAACACCGCCGATGACGCACGAACGTCTGACGCGCAAACGCAAGACCGTAACGTTTCCTCTACGGCACCACAGCCGCACTGTAATACGAACCTTATTACATCTAATATTAGGAACTATAATAAGTTATGTGTATTACCTACGGCCATCGTAAGAGTTTACAATCATATTGGAGAACCATTCGATATTCGTGTCATTCTAGATGGTGGTTCAATGAGCAACTTCATTACAGAAGAATGTTGTAAGCGAATCGGCTTACAGTTTACTCGCGCGCATTCCAGTATTTCAGGCATAGGAGGTAACTCGCGTCCTATTACAGGATTCTCAAATTTACAATTTTACTCTCGCACGGAACCAAATATCAACTACTCGGTCAAAGTTTTAGTTATAGATCGAATTGTGTCTGATCGATTGCCTACTATTAATTTATCCTCGCATTATTTAAATTATCTCCGTGAATTACCGTTAGCTGACGAAAGCTTTTACTTACCCGGAAAAATAGACGGATTACTCGGCGTAGAAATATTTAGCGACTTACTCAAGACAAATAAGATTTCGCTACCGCCTTTCTCAGCACATGCTGTTGAAACCTCGCTCGGTTATATAGTCTTAGGAAAATTAGCTACCCGTACACACGACGCTACCACGAACTTTTGTGCCTTGTCAGAGGAGCCGTTAGAAATTACTTTACAAAAATTTTGGGAATTAGAAAATGTACCTCAAATGTCACGCTTAAACGCCGCTGAAGAGGAGTGTGAGCGAATATTTATAGAGACACACAATCGTGATGAAAACGGGCGTTACCACGTTAGCTTACCGTTCGCTGGCGATCCGACACTGCTAGGCGACTCCTCGAAGGCTGCTTACCGCCGCTTCATGAGCCTGGAAAGAAGGCTAGACAGCGATGTGAAGCTACGCGAAGCATATAACAATACTATTCGCGAATATATTGACAAAGGATACCTCTCATTAGTACCTGATCCATCATCGGTTTCACCCGCGTATTACATGCCTCACCACGCCGTTTATAAACAAGACAAAGGCAGCTCGAAAGTTAGAATAGTTATAGACTGTAGCTGCAAGACGAGCAGCGGTTATTCACTTAACGATATACTACACGCGGGCCCCAACTTACAAGCCAATATATTTAATATTTTAATCGAACTACGATTATTTCCGGTTGCGCTTTCGGCAGATATTGAGAAAATGTTTTTTCAAGTCGATATGTGCGCAGAACATCGCAAGTATCAATTAATTTATTTTAGATTTAACTCGAAAGAACCTATTGCCACTTATCAATTTAATAAGGTGTCGTTCGGTTCAAAGGCATCCCCGTATTTAGCCATGCGTGTCATTAGACAGTTGGCAATCGATGAACGCGATAAATATCCGCTAGCCGCTTCATATATTCCTCGTACTTTATATATGGATGATTTTTTAACCTCTATCGACACAGTCGAAGATGCTCAATCATTATACTCGCAAATGATTAATTTATTCCGAGCAGGTGGCTTCAACCTAACCAAGTGGTTAAGCAATGCACCTACATTGAACGCAATTATCCCCGCATCACACCGCGCCCCAAATGTGTACAATTTCGATACAGACTCGGAGACCAAGGTCGTAGGACTTAGATGGAAACCGCTTGACGATTATTTTTTCTTTAACGCGCAAAACTCGAATCCCGATACCCCCGTTACTAAACGAATTGTATTATCACACGCCGCTCGTTATTTTGACCCGCTCGGACTCATCTCGCCAGTCGTTGCGTATTTGAAGCTTTTAGTACAAGATTGCTGGAAGTTACAAATCGGCTGGGACGATCCCGTACCCAAACATATTTATAAACGTTGGTTACAGTTTCACAATGAATTTGACGCATTTCTTAAATTAAAAATACCTCGACATGTAGGCGTGCATCGCAACTCGCATATTAGTATTTTAGGTTTTGCCGATAGTAGCGAGAAATGTTATGGCGCCGCAATTTATCTTAGAGTTGCCGAAACTCATCACACGGACGCGCAAATCACACTTTTGTGTGCCAAAAGTAAACTAGCGCCCCTTTCTAATAAATCACTCGCGCGTCTTGAACTCTGTGCTTGTTTATTATTAGCCAAGTTAATGGAATCTACGTTATCTATTTTACGAGAACGTATTGAAATCAACGAAATGTATGCATTTTCCGACTCCACAGTCGCGCTTTCGTGGATTAGTACACCACCCTACAAATGGCAAACCTTCGTGGCCAACCGCGTTGCCGTTATTCAAGAAGCACTACCCTCGAAACATTGGTTACATGTAGCCAGCGCTGACAACCCCAGTGACATCATCTCTCGCCCGAAAACCCCCAGTCAGTTAATAGATAACACTCTGTGGTTCAACGGTCCGTCCTGGGCCGCGTTGTCGCGCACTGAGTGGCCCGTTAAAGAATTTTTTCCTATTTCGGATGCTACCTTACCCGAGATTAAAAAACTTACGTTAGTCGCCTCTGAAATAAAAGAGCGTCATCTACTTCTAGCTTTAGCAGCTAAAGTTTCGTCGTGGATGAAATTCCTCCGCTCTCTCGTTTATGTTTTACGTTTTTCTAAAATTATTTCTACTCGTGGCCCTGTTAGCACTCACGATATCGACGTCGCCGAAAAAACTATAATAAGGATAATTCAAAAAATATGTCTAAGTGACGAAATAGAATTACTAAAACGAAACAAGTCATGCTCTGCCCGTTTACGTAAGTTACACCCGTTTTTAGATCCCGACGGCCTGCTCAGAGTCGGTGGCCGTCTCGCAAACGCCAATATCGAATTTAATCATAAACATCCAGTTATTTTACCCCGCGATGATACTATTTTAAATTTAATAATTGATCATTTTCATATTCACAATTTACACTCTGGTCCTTCGTTATTATTATCTCTAATCAGACAGAAGTATTGGATTTTAGCCGCGAGATCTATCGTTCGAAACCGCGTACGTAAATGCAACATTTGTTTTCGTACAAAGCCGCGACTCACATCACCGTTGATGGGACAGTTACCTGACTACCGAGTCACGGAACAAATTAAACCCTTTTGGAAATCAGGCGTAGATTATGCCGGACCCATATATGTCACACCTCGAAAAGGCCGTGGAATAAAAAGCCACAAGGCCTACATTTGTTTGTTCATATGCCTCGCGACAAAGGCGATACATATCGAACTCGTGAGCGATCTCACTAGCGATGTGTTTATAGCCGCTTTTAAAAGATTCGCCTCCCGTAGAGGCCCCATATCTACCATTTATAGTGATGGAGCTACTAACTTCCTCGGGGCCCGTAGACAGCTCGATGAGATGTATAAATTGTTAATCTCAAAATCTCATAATAATTTAATTAGCCGCAGTCTAACGGAAAACCGCATACAATTTAAAACTCTCCCTCCGTTTAGTCCACATTTCGCAGGTGTGTGGGAAAGTCAAATCAAGTGTGTCAAAACTCACCTATTTAGAGTTATAGGTAAACAAATTCTAACATACGAGGAAATGAACACAGTTTTGATTGAAATAGAAGCGCTGCTGAATAGTAGACCGCTCACCGTGCTGAGCGCCGATCCTTCGGAGCCTTCGGCGCTCACACCCGCGCATTTTTTACATAATGTTACACTCACACATTTACCCGCTGAAGACGTATCGGCTGCCTCGAAAAGTTTAGTTACTAGAAAGAAATTACTCGACGTATTAGTTAGATCATACTGGGACCGATGGCGTATTGAGTATCTTAATACGATGCAAAGTAGGGAAAAGTGGAATACCACTTCTCAACCAATACGTTTAGGGACCATAGTATTACTCCGCGAAGACAACGTACCTCCCTTACGTTGGCCTCTAGGCATAATAGAGGACGTACACCCAGGTCGCGATAATATTACGCGTGTCGTTACAGTACGAACGGCCACGGGAACTTATAAACGCCCAGTGGTCCGCATATGTCCTTTGCCTACGCAATAATTGTATTAATTTTATCTCAAAAAAAAAAAAAAAATTATTATTATTTACTACTATTATTTATTACTCATAAGTTAGTGATAATGTTTCTATGCTCGCAGCACTTGTTACTTTTCATTAGCTATAATTATCCCTTATTAACCTAAGTTCAACTCAATTGACGATATTTACATATCGCCAAGATGGGGAGTATGGTTTGTCTCAAACCACGTATTGTATATTTATTTATTTATTTACATTTACACGCATACATCTGTCTCATTCATCCTATACTTCCCGCCTTTTCCCTCCCACTGACATGTGGTTGGCGAGTACCTACTGACAGTATGAAAATTTGATCGCTCGTGCTCGGACGAAGAAATTACGCAAACCGCAAAATATACATAAACTATCAAAAAGAAGTGAAAATATATATGTGAAGTGTCGTCCCATTTGAGTGGTGTCTCTGACGAAGCGATCCGCCGCCCTGAACTACCGAAGGTCAGTTTCTTTTCCTGAAACTTTATTCCGCTCATCCAAACTGTTTTTAACTAGTTTTGGGTATTTTGGGAAAGCGCGGAAACATGTGAAACTTTATATATTATTAGACGCATTTAACCAGCGAAATATCAGAGGGTGACAATCGAGTCGAGTCGACAATTCGGTGTGAAGTGTCCGTAAGCGACAACAATGAATTAGAAGTCATACTTAGAAAAGAAATAAACGAATTATCAGTATGAAAATGATATGTGGATTGTATTATGGACAGACATGATTTCGTTACAGATTTATTGTAGTTATTATTTAATAGAAAACATCATTACAGTTATTCCCTAATAATGGGGCACGTTTTGTAATATTCTAATTTAAATAGTTATTGCAGCCACAAGCAGATAGATATTAGAAAATATATAAATGTAATGAATACGGGAATAGAACCTTCATAAAACTGACAATGCTTCTCCACTACACTACGGAGATGGTCAACTTTGTGCGATCGTTTCCAACATACACAAATAAGTCGTAAAGCCATACATAAACCTAAATCTTATTAGGCCAGAAATGTTATACGTATATAGACGCCACATACCCTCGAATGCTGTCAAATGTGTTCATTCAAAGCTAAACGCGTCCAATACTTTTATTTCTATAGTTAATTCATAAGAACAAACAATTCCTTATGACTCATAATTTATGAGCAACAATTACACATAGAATGGAGAGAATGTTTGTGAATGTTTTAAAATGTCATTGCAGATAGTTTGCATTGATGTGGAATTAGCGACATCAGTCGTCATCACAACGTAATATTTCAAGTTTCATCGATTTGAAAAAGAACGTAGATAAGCCGCACATATCGACGCGGGGATTTATATCCATTTGTATAGTAAATTAAATATTTATTTATTTACATAGAATACATACGGTGTACATGATGGAGTTTCTTGTAGTTAATTAGAATTTCCATTCCATTTCATCAACGCACTAGCCCCAAGCACATTCGTCCACTGCTGGACATAGGCTTCTCAGGCTTCTCCCAGGGCACGCCACACTATTCAATTCTCGGCCATCTTCATGTCTTCGGTCCAACAGCGGACCAACATTAGAAAAAATTTAGAATATGAATACGTTGACCAATTAATAAGACAAACATCTTGCTTGCTTGCTTGCTTGCTTGCTTACTTGCTTGCTATTGCTTATTGTGTTGAAAACGACTTCGTTCTCTGTAAATAAAACAATTTATTATTTGACAAATCAGTGAATAAAGACCTTTCAGTGTCATCATCGTCATCATCATCAGCCCGTGTCTCTCCACTGCAGGATATAGGCCTCTCCCAAGGCTCGCCACCACACACGGTCCTCCGCCTTTCGCATCCAACTACCCCCGGTTTGGTGCTTCAGGTCATCTGTCCAACTGGCCGGGGGGCGTCCAACGCTTCGATTTCCGGTACGCGGCCTCCATTCGAGAACTCGTCACCCCATCGGTTATCAGTTCTACGGCAAATGTCACCGGCCCATAGCCACTTTAGATTGCTGATCGCTTTGGCTATGTCGACAAATCAGAATCACTGAAATCCGTCAAAGAACTTTCAGGGTACTTGGATTCAATGATTCTAAGTAATCAATTTATTTATAGTTTCGGTATCCAGAATAGTTTTAACTATTTACGTTTTGCGGCGAAGTAGAAAACACTTTCAAAATAACGGAATCTAATTAAGAGTGCGTGTGAACTAGCTATCTATAAAATACAGTTAATGTCACACAATGATTGATGGGCATAGCTATTAATCTAGTTTAACGTTTGCCCTGCCTGAGGTATTGTAAACTTTCGGTTAATTAACGCTTCATATTGCTATATATACATACTAACTATTTCCATAGCTTAATCTGTTTTGATGTAGGAAAATACATTTACCTAGTAATAGATTTATCACTTAATTCAAAGGATACAACATTTGCTAGATATTGACGGTGACTCTAGATTAGACATTTATTTTCCGATCATAGCTGGCGGAGGGCAGTTTTTAGCAAACGTGAGACGTGGATATTATTTATAAAGTATTGCGATTGTGTAAATAAATTGGTAAAAAATATAAAATTTGATTAAACTTAATTGTGTAATATTGAACTGTAACGCTGTGGGATTATCAAATAATATAAAAATAACATAATTGATGTCATGTGTATGACGACCGCTTAGCCTAGTGGGCAGCGACCCTGCCTGCGAAGCTGGAGGTCCCGGGTTCGAATCCCAGGTCGGGTCAGTATTTATATGATGAATATTAATACTGGCACCGGGTCTTGGTTGTTATATGTATGTGGTGTCTTCGCTTGGTACCCAAAATACAAGCTAATGCTTAGTTTGGGACTTAGGCCTTGTTGTGATTGTGTGTGTCATTATTATTATTATATTCATAAGTAATGTTAATTTAGTTTTTGAATGCTGTGGTTTTCGTTTTTTTATTCTTATTCTTATTATTCAATAAATTTGATAAATTAAAAAAAAATCATAATAAATATTTAAGAAATTATCATAGATGTGTAGGTAATTGTCATGATTTCATTAAGTTTCCTTTTTTTGTAATGATAAAAGTTGTCAGTACAAAGAAGTTAATTGACGAGAATTAAATTGACAGTAGCATAAATATGGTATGTTAAAATGTATGGTAATGTTATACAGTAAAAATTGCTGCAAAGGCGTCCGTTTTAAAACTTTTCACAAAAAATATTTAATTCAAAAACCATAAACAAACTATCGAAACAAACTATACTTCACAGAAAAAAAAAATTACATAACACTTTAGATTTAGAGATTTTGGTATATTTAGATTAGTATTTTTATTCGATGTTCATAAATCACGTCTTCAGACTTTTTAGTACACGTATGTCCTTTTTTTAACAATGTGTATGTATGTAGGTATGTATCCGTTCACCAATAAATATATAAATTAAAAATAAACCAAAGTGACACAAATTTTTTGACTAGGGTTAACCACTCCAACATAACTGTAGAATTAGCCGTCATTGCTCGATATTCTTAAGTTTTTTTTATAAATGTATACACATTTTTATAAAAAATGAATTCTTAGGTTACATTCACAAAATGATTCCCTATATAGACGCCCCCCTCGAGGATATAATAGTGATCTTGTTTACATAGAATCAATAACAGCATAAACCGGATCAATTACATTAATGAATACGATGAGGGTAGGCCGGGTCGCTGCGTAATTAATTGAATAATAATTCGGTGACAGACGGACGGACAGGTATATTATAGGTATAGTTGCAACGGCTGTTAAGGGTAGATGTATATGTTATCGCAGACGCGTGCACGGTAAGTGCCGTGATAGCCCGAACGCAGCGACCCTCTTTCAAATCTATAAGGCCATGTGGACGTGGTTCGAATCTTGGCGTGTACCTATGAGTTTTTTCTGACTTAAATACATTAACTATCACTGACTCCGTACCTCAAAGAGTACGTTAAGCAGTCGATCCCGGTTGCTATCAATAGACGGCAGTCGTTACAATTCGTCAACCCGTATTGGAGCAGTGTGGTGGATTTAAGCTCTGAGCCCCCTCATCCTAAGCCCCTTGAGGGGAGACCTAAGCCCTGCAGTGGGGTATAAAAAGGGCTGATGGAATGGAAGACGCGTGCACCATAAAGGAGTTATGTCTACAAAATAAAATGATTTGAAATTAAAATAGTACCGTCTTGTACGTTTTGTTCACTTTGCCACCTTAAAAAACAATTGACGTCAGCCGATCACGATGCATATCACTGAAAGGCAATCACGCGTGAGTGAACATTGTCTTTTTTTCTTTTTTGTTTTGTATTTTTACAGACACTATTGTACATTTTTTTCACTACCTAAGAATTCTCGGCACTGGGTAACTTAATGACGCGTATATAAAGTACCTAGGTACTTTATACACGCGTACTTTGTATACGCTATACTTGTTTCCGAAACAAGTTACCTAACCGAACCAAGCCTGTAATAACCTGTAACCGAAACAAGTTACCTAGCAAAAAGTATTAAAATAGGGATATAATTATAACTTTAGAACTATTATCATAGATCGTCAATGCCTGGTGTTTATAGAGATACTGCGTTATGACAACAAAAATGTGAGTAAAAAATGTACGACAGATACTAACCAAATATACACCAATTTATGTTTTAAAATGTTGGCTGTGAAGTAAAATTTTTGTAACCCAATATGTAAAATAATGGTAAGACGTATGGTCTGTCTAATCACTGTCATTTTTTATGATCTTTTGGTATGTCGTTTGGTAGCTTATACACTTATTAATGCAACGTGCTCAAAATAATTTTACATGGTTACCAGACAACACTTGTAAATAATTATAGTATGTACGAATTTTCACTATATAAATCTATCACATCAACGTGTGTATTCATATAAATAGATAATAATTTCTTCAGTATTCGAAGAAAACTTTAAAATTGCCTAACTTTTTTGTTAGTCTTAAAGTGTAGCCACAAATCATCGCAGTGTCTCCGCATGGAACCCCTCACTGCGTCTTACATTTTCCACTCCATAAAAATGAATATTACTATGAAAAATATGAAATTTTATTATCTAGATTTCTTTATGTATTCAGTTAATTTATTACTTTCTCTAAAATTTACATTTAACAAAAGTTTAACTAGATATTAACCATAGGTTGAAGAAGTGAAATTGGAAAAAAATAGATTAATTTTTTTTAGATACGATTTTGTTTTACACTAAGCAATTTAATATTTATATAATAATAGTACTGACAGGGATTTATTTTTAAGATTTATTTCCGTTACGCCAAAGGTACGAGTGTCACAGGCAAGTAAAATTTTATAAAGGACTTATTTAAGAATACAATCAAGAAGACAAGCATTTTTAAATATTTTCACTTCACTTCTTGACTTCATCAGCCCATTTTTACCCCACTGCAGGAGGGGCTTAGGGCTCCCCCGGGGTGAGGGGGGCTTGGAGCTTAAATCCACCACGCTGCTCCACTGCGGGTTGGGAATTGTAACGACCGTCATCTATTGACAGCGTCCGGGGCCGACTGCTTTACGTGCTCTCCGAGGCGTGGAGTCAGTGATAATTATGTACTTAAGTCAGAAAAGCTCATTGGAACACGACCGGATTCGAACCATGGCCCTATGGTCTTATAAATTTGAGACAGGTTCGTTCGTTCATTAGTGTATTTTTAATTATCAATATTCTACATCATGGATTTTTATACGGCTCTAACGATGTATTTATTTCAACAAAAAGTACTTTTCAATTTACGCACTGCATTCATCTAAATATTATTCGAAGGTGTCAAAGTAATATAACAAATATAATACACACACAAAGTATTAATAACAATTTTTAATATTTTATATAACAAAAACAAAGATAATCCAAACATCTCTTAATACACACTTTATCCACTGGTATTGAAACGATATAGTTTTTAACGACATGATCGATGACTGTATCCACAGAGGGCGAATGTCTGGGTGCTATATTATAAGCCCGACGCCCCAGCTGCGTGTCCGACAGGAAAGTGCATTTGCCCATTTAGAGTAATCCCACACAGTCTAACGAACGTGTTAACTTGGAATATTTCCTATAGTTCACTTACAGTAGAATACCAATAATGTGCTTTAAATATGGTTATACATTTGCTGTATATTTTACGTTGAATCGAAATGATTGATACAGATGACGAAGTATTAACCGACAAGTATAAAAACGTATTAAAAATTAATAACTTAAAAAATAATTAAGTTTACTAAATTTTTCTTGGAAATAACGAAACCACGAAGGGACTTCATCGTCTGTATCAATATAATCCCACATCAAAGATGGAGTCTGTAGGATGTGAGGGCGCTGCAGAGTACAATTACGGTTTTGTACGAATTTGACAACTGTTAAATGGATATTCATCAGAACACAACTATTACAAATTATTACGACGATGGTTCTCTTTCCCCACAGACACTATGGCGTGCTATGTGGAAAAACTCGTATGAAAAAAAAAATTAAAAAATATTATTACAAGGACAGAGTTGATGTGGAAAAAACAACAACTTAATCAAATGTTTTATTAGTCAATTACTTAAGCTTAAAGCTTGTATATTAAGTACGTTAGCACTACACTTATGTATTATATATATAACGAGCGTCTATTTAGTTTCAGAATAAAAATACTCCTTTTATCATTTTTATAAAAGCGTTTGCTTAAAATATTCCCCGTTGGCCAGTTTTAATACGGCTCAGATCAAAGACCAATCTGAAGACATCTCTAGTCATCACTAATTTATAAACACATTTTGAATACATGATTGAAAACGATTCAATATGTGTGTGATTTACCAATACCGGCCATATTTTTTAAACAGTGTCAGTCTACATTTGAATGACTGTAACGATGTATATTTTAGTTTAAAAATTATGATATTAGTTTTTTTTCTAGCACCGTATTTTACGGAACGGTTTCTAAGGTTATTGGAATTAACCTACTTCTATTATAATTATATTATATTTTAAAACCTACCTCTATTATATTTTCTACGCACAAAAAAAGGCTTCTTGACGATTTATCTTTGCCGACTTCAAAATACCTTCTGAAATTAGAATCGAGAATACATTTCTTAAAATTTCTATCAAAAAAGGCAGTATAGTACATATTAATAAACAGTGTTTTTTATAAGAAGACAGCTATTTTACAAGGGTTAATTCCATTCTTTGTGGAAAAAAATTAAATAACCTTGTATCAAACATTGAGACGTAGTTGTCTATTTTTTCGAAATTAAATCTTTGAGTATGTGAAAAGCGGACCTAAGTTTGTATAGAAAAAATATATAAATAAATATACTCGGTTTTAGAGCCATGAATTTTCTTTTTAAACCTATTGACTGGCAGAGGGACACCTAGACGATTTTTTAACTGTTCGTTCATTGTCGTATCAGGCAAAACGATGGTATTTTAATACAAGCTAGATTGACATACGAATTAGAATGTAGGTCACTGTTAATCCCGGCGGAAGATACCCGTGGGATGAAAAACCAATCGAGATTCGAGATTTAATGTTGACGAGTGAAAATGAGCTAAGGAGCTTCGGATGGTGAAATGAAAATAATTGAGGCAGAACAAGTCAGAAGTAAAAAAATAAGTGGTGAGGCTGTGGGCAGTGGAAAGACATAACATAGTCGTATGAATATAATGTATGTACTCAATAAAGTAGTTTTAGTAGTTATTGTAAAAAAAATTGTATTGGTGGGTATTATTGGCAACAAAAAAAATAAAATTCTAAATACTGTGAACTTTTATTAGCTGATTAATAAAATATTCACTGATTTTTAAATAAACGAAAATAGAAAAAGTACACAGACTTTTAACGCAGATTCAAAGTTGTTAAAATCGGTTTAACTTTACTTAATTTAAAAAAAAAAAATTTCACACCTCAACTGCTGGAGTACAAGATCTTCCTTAACACTGAGTTAAGGTTTTTAGAGTAAATTCACACATTTCTTTAGTAATTGCATATTGATAAGCATATACATAGCTAAATAATAAATTGTGCTAAAGATATCTATACTTACCAAACTTTGTTAATTAATACGAATCACCTCTCTGAAAATTAACTAACAAACTAAAGTTTATTATAAAGTTACTTGAGACAAATAAGATTAACCAGTTTGACCCCGTGTCGCCGAAAATTAACCCGAGAATACACGCTTCCTCTTTCCCACTTAAGGTTTTTGCCATAGCACAGAATGCGACCAGTAAATTGATTTTGGTATTGAAACTTGAAAGTCTGAAATCTTCATTAAAATTAGTTTTTGAGATTAGGGGGCTGGTCGATTTTAATATATTTTCTTTAATATAATATAAAACATTTATGCATTTATTCAAAATAGAAAAAAATTGTATTTTAACGAAAATTTTCATTTGATATGCCACTTGACCTTCTTAACATTTTTTTTAAATTTAATGAATTGTCCCCCAAAATTAAAATTCATTATTGACGTTATACGTTCGTGATTTGGTCTTCTGTATATCTGCTGGTTTGTAAGTATATAAAAAAAAATAACTTTCGGAAAAAATACGTATAATATAAATAATTCAGAGAAAATACGCTGTGACAGACGGACGCACGACGTCTTTTCATCGGATAAGCGGAACCATAAAAACCATATAAGAACCATATAGGCATCTCCCAACGCTTGCCACCACACACGGTCCTCCGCCTTCCGCATCCAATTGCCCCCGGTATGGTGCTTCAGGTCATCAGTCCACCTGGCCGGGAGGCGTCCAACGCTTCGCTTCCCAATACGTGGCCTCCACTCGAGAACTCGTCTACCCCATCGGTTGTTGGTTCAACGGCAAATGTGACCGGCCCATTGTCACTTCAGCTTGCTAATCACCTCGGCTATGTCGACAACTTTAGTTCTTCGACGGATTTCAGTATTCTTGATTTTGTCCTTCAAGGAAATGCCAAGCATAGCCCTCTCCATAATGCGCTGAGCGACTTTAAATTTGTGGACCAGTCCTGCCGTGAGAGTTCATGTTTCGGCACCGTATGTCATTGTAGGCAGGACGCATTGGTTGAACACCTTGGTCTTCAGACATTGTGGTAGTGGCGACGAGAACAGACGACGGAGCTGAAAAATGAAACATCATCATCAATATATAAAGGCTAAAAGTATAGTTATTAATAGAAGTGTGAAACGTCAAAGAACGCAACGTTGAAACTTTGTAAATATTTGAAATAAAGTCTTGGCCTAATAATATATCATATTATAATAATTATACTTTTGAGTTTTAAACACTTATCATAGTTTTTAACTTTATAGTTAAGTTTTTTTTATATAGATATATAAAGGTCAGTGCTTTTAAATTTTGCTGTAAAAAGGCAAAATACAAATATGTAAGCGATTCCATGTTAGTGTGTACTTTTCCATAAATACTAAGCGAATCTGGTTTAAAATTTTTTATTCTTAGATATTGTGTTCACATGAAGTAAGGATACTGTTCAATATTATTCGTATTCAGGACACAGGTAGTAAAGTTTATGTTCTAGCACATTTGGACCCGCGAGATAGATCCTTAGATTACGATTCCTGTGGGTGTTGTAATTAAATTATAAAGTTTTCGCGTCGACCGCCGGAGGGTCAACGCGTATAAGTAAATGTTGTGTTATAAAACTTTATTACGTACAAGGGGTTGCAGACTTTTGTTGTCGTTCTCGCATTAGCCGACAATAATTCAGTAGATTCAGGAACATTTTTTTAATGAAACTTTTAACAAAAAATATGTTCTTTTTATAACAAAATTAAAAAAAAAGAAAATGAAATACTTAAACACTTAATACCTCAATGTCCGTTATTTTAATTCACATCGAAAATTTGACAAAATTACAAGATGCACATGGAATGCAAAATGCACATGGAATGGGTGCGGATTGAATTAAAATTGATTTAGGTAGGTGTAAGTTGAACGAAAGTTCAATACACTTTAAGCTGGTTATGGCATTACTTGCATTATTTTTGTCAATATCTTTTATTCTATTACTAAATTCTGTGAAAGAACATGAAAATCATAAGATTTTAATAATTCATGAATTCCCAGAAAAAATGTGAAAAGAACATAAGATTTTAATAGTTCTTAAATTCACAGAAACAATATTTTTTACAGAAGAGATTCACTGTAATTTTGTTTTATAATTGTTATTTAGAAAATTTCCTACCAAATTTACATTAAAGTCTGTTGTGGGCTAATCTAATATAGCAATTTATTAAACTTTTCAGATTTATGAAAAACATAAAGCTTGGATACTCTTCACTGTTAAAAAATGAGATAGAAAATATTGCAATACAACATTTTTTTTTTCGAAATAATTCGAGAAAATACTATTTATTATATTTAGCAGTTCATTAACGGATGAGGGTCGCTTCCTTCCTTTTTACATCACTCTCTGCTTTGTTCGGTACAAACCCTGTAAAGTACCTACCTATAACTTTTTAGTATACTCGCAGAATATAACTTTTTTAAATAGTTTATATTTTCTTTTAAAAAACGTTCAAACAAGCTAAAAATACATTATTTTTTTGATAAGATCTTGTCATATTTAACACAGGCATATGTTCTAAAAAATGGCTTTGTATGAACAGAAGAAATCTTATCTTTTTCCTTATTTGCCAGAATCTTTTAAATAACGATTCCTGAAATAACAATATTAATGATCGAAATTACGTAAAAGTAAAAATTTAATACCATTCCGAAAATAGTCCAACTACGTGAGCTTATTCAACTGACAGTTTTGCCGATTGCCTAAAATAAAAAAAAAAAGAGACAACGGCCTAACCTTTCGCCCTCAAAGTCGAAACGCGTAATTCAATTTCAGTGAAATTCGGAGAAAGCCGTTCTTCCGTTAAATACCGCGAAACTTTAGTACGTGACCCCATCAGGAGCCAGAAGGGCTTGATGTTTTTTTTTCCTTTTACGTTGTTCTTACAGAAAAAACATCCGTTTTTATCACCCTCATAAGTACAATCAATTTTATAGCGAAATAACTAAGCGTGTACCACGAACTTATTTTTTTTTTCGTAAAGTGTACAGTCTATATCGCGAAAAACACACATATCATTCTTTTTTACATTTCCTACATCTGTTTTTACAGTAAGTAATACTTTCTTTATAAACTCAAGTTAGGTACTAGAACATACATACTCTTAAAATAATCAAATTGACATACGATATAGTCATAGATTGAATTAAATTTTTCTGGAAACGTGAATCAAAAGGGAGCCGTGGACAGATGGTCGAAATCCGTTATCAAACTAGTGTATTAACTTTTATTATGTAATGTCTAGATAGAAAGTCGGCGTCAAAAAACGTAGACAAAAATATCACCTAACAGTTCGGTTATAAGTAATTCACGTATACTCAGATGGTTTGTACATTGTTAGTTTGGCGTAGCAGCGTATGTAGTCTTTGAGTCACAAACACACTTATATAAAAATTGGCCTGTAATTTTTGTTGACATTATTTTGCGAGGGTTCCTTATATAAAAAAAAGTGTACAAATTGGACGGCCTAAATTTTATCTCTCCTGTACTGAACAGTGCTGTCAATTTCGGTCTATAATCTAGACTAAATTATTTTTCAAAAACCTTTTTTTAATTTCATTCAATTTCCGATCGTAAGGCATAGGTTTTAACTAAGTGTGTAAAAACCAATACTTTTTGTGTTGGCAATAAAAAAATAAGTCGAAGAGCTATAATGTTACTCTAAAAGGTATTTATACACAAATTTAGTTCAGGAAGCCATAAAATGCTTTGTATAATAACAACTGTCACATACGTGCAATAACATTCGTTACGTCAAATCGTTTCGTGGATTTATATTGTGTTGACCCAAATTCGATGCCAGTGTTTTGTATGAGGATTACATCCGTGTCGAACGGTATAAATATATGTGACAATTTAGTTACGGATATTACGAAGTGACAAAAGCCTAATATATTGCTATTTCGAAAGTTACGATATGAGGGTGCAGAGAGTATTTTTCAATTTTGAATTGTCACAGGCGAGAATTCTGTCTGCAATACGGATCGCTTTATGATAGAAGGCACCGAGTACCGAGAGCTAAAAATAAATGTATTATATATGAACTTTATATAAATTAATAAAAATATTAATTACTATAAACAATTATGTATCTATAAATACATGATATTTGTAAAAATTAAGTTTCCATCCATCAGCCCTTTTCTTTATACCCCACAGCAGGGGCTTAGGCCTCCTCTGAAAATGAGAGGGCTTCGAGCTTAAATCCACCGCCCTGCTCCAATGCGGGTTGGCGGATTGTAACGACCGCCATCTATTGACAGCAACCGGGACCGACTACTTAACTTGCTCTCCGAGGCACGGAGTCAGTGATATAATGTAATTAAGTCAGAATAATTCATTGGCACACAATCGAGTTCGAATCACGGCCACATGACCTTATAGACTTGAAACAGGTTCGCTGTGTTCGGGCTATCACGTCACATTAATTAAATAAATCAGATTAAAATCTTTAATTAAAATCAGTAGTGTTTTTGTACCATTCCCAATTCAACATATTCTATATTTATAGAAACAAAATAATGTTTTGAAAAATAATCCTGCTACTTATAGATATCAAGTAATATAAACGTACATAAATTTTCAAGTTCATCTCTTCTTAAGCTCAACTATATTAATATACTAGTTTTAATCTTTCTTCTGAAAATACTATTGGAGTGTGCAAATACTACACAGCTGTCGAATGTGAAGGGCGAATTTAACAGGCTGGGTATTGGCTTGACCATCTGCGAGTAACGATAGACGTGGTCACGGGCTCGCGTTATTACACCCCAATAATCATTTTATTTTAGGGCATCGATCGACGTCCAGACCTGATGGGTAAATAAAAGACATTTCAAACTTTTTAAACTATATTAAATACTAGCTTCCGCCCGTGACTGCGTTCGCGTAAACAAATTTAATATTAAAAAGTTAGGAAACGAAGTGTATTTCTGTGAGTTATACAAGTTGAGGCGATATCGAGAATTATATTCGATTAAAATTTAATTTACATTTTTTATTTTCCATTTGAATTTCGATGTAGATATATGGAAACCTTAATATCGCATTTGTAACTCGAGAGCAGTATCTAGTATGTAAAATTTTAATTTAATCGTTTTATTCCGAGGCAATGGATGTCATTTTAATTATACCGCGTTGTGACGAAAAATTGTTAGCAAAAAAATATACATAGAGACCTAATATACATCAGATGATGTTTTGAAAAATTCGCTATGAAGTAAAATATTGTGTGACCCACATGTAAAGTTCGTACTGTCAAATGAAATAAAGATTCTGTAGGTAAGTCTATCTAATCACTGAGTCTATTTAGCTCACGTTTTAAGTAGTTTTGAAATATGAGACAGGCCATCTATTATTACGTTATCTAAGTCCGAGGCGTGAAGAAATAAAAAAAAAGTAATAACCTGTGGGCCTAACATGCACGCCGCGACAAAATTTTGTCGACGGCTATTCACGTCCCGAACCGAGATATCTCTATATGTCTACTAGTGCTAACATGCAACGTTTTTATCTCGTCGCGCTCCGTCACAATGGGAAAAATTACTCGTCTACGGTAGTTTTGTCTACAAACCCTAACATGCGAACTATGTTTTATCGAATTTTGTCATTTTTAAGCAGTATATTTCTCGTCGGCAATTTTTGTTGACGACAACGGTGAGAAAAATATTGTTATGTAGAAAGTAATTGTTAAATTTTTATTTTTGTTTATATACTCTTGAATCGGTTGTATTTTATGCATAAAAAAAAGTTTCGTTACCGATTCAGCTTGGAAAAACTTTTTTTACTTAATTTAATTTTATTTAAATATTGTTTACGTTACAATAACGCCGAAAACAGATAATTAAAAAACAATTTATGATCGATGACATGATGACTGCTTGGCCGAGTGGTTAGAGACCCTAACTGCGGAGCCAGTGGTCGCGGGTTCGATTCCCGCCCGGGACAAATATTAGTGCACGCGTCTATTTGTTTTAGTTCTGGGTGTAAAATATAAAAATATGTATATGTATATTATAAAAACCGGCCAAGTGCGAGTCAGACTCTCACACGAAGGGATCCATACACCGTACAATATAAAAAAATCAGGTTTGTTTTATGGAAACCCCCGATAAATTTTCGTTTTATTCTGTTTTTCGGTATTAGGTTCTAGGTAATAAAAAAGGTATTTTTATTATTATTCCATTCCATTCCCTCAGCCTTTTTTATACCCCACTGCAGGGGCTTAAGCCTCTCCTACAAATAAGGGGACTTGGAGCTTGGAGCTCAAAATGGAAATCAAATCTACCACGCTGCTCCAATGCGGATTCGCGGATTGTAGTGACCGCCATATATTGACAGCAACCGGGACCGACTGCTTAATGTGCTCTCCGAGGCATGGTTTCAGTGATAGTTAACAGACTTAAGTCAAAAACTCGCTGCGCTCGGGCTATCACAAAACATTTTTATTATTATTAATACTTATTATTATTATTAATATAATACGTATTATTTTTATTATTAATACTTATTATTATTATTCTTAATATTAATAATATTTATTATAATTATTATTAATATTATTAATAATAATTTTACTTATTATTATTATTTTCATTATAACTATTATTTTTATTATTGTTATTAATAATAATAAAATAATAATAATAATAATGTGTTGTGATAGCCCGAGCGCAGCGAACCAGTTTTTAAATTATTATTATCATCATTATCATTATTATTAAAATTAATATTTTTACTTATTATTAGTAATAATATTCATATTATTATTATTACTATTATTATTAATATTAATAATAATAAAAAAATAATAACAGTAATGTGTTGTGATAGCCCGAGCGCAGCGCACCTGTTTCAATATTATTATTATTGTCATTATTATTAATATTCCTAATATTATTATTGTTGCTTAAAAAAACTAATTTAAAAACATTTTTAACCATGGGCAACTCAAAATCTAAAAATTCTAGTTGCAGAAACGGTCGATGGCCAGTTATACTAAATTATTAAATATATTCTATGGTCAATCACACTATTTAGACTATAAATTGCTATAAATTGAACGAATAAAAGAGAACGGATAAAGTGTTGCTATATTAGAATATGGTATGTTTTCATTATAGGGTAACATTTGTTTGTCACGTCGACAAAGCGAAGTCACGCTGACATATTTTCTCGAGTGTTTCGTGCATGTTAGGGAAAACCACAGACAAGTCGAGATCGACAATTTTTCTCGTCTCGTGTGGCAGTTTTGTCGTGCGTCGCATGTTAGCCCAGCTGGCACTGGTTTATTTGAAAATCATTCATTATATTCAATAATATTTTGTGGCTAAATCCCATAAAGGAACGAAACAGCAGTGTAAAGTTTATATAGATTACGCAATCTTAGTTTGAACTATATTTGAACTTAGTTGACTAAAGCTTCGGGTGTGAAGGAGGCGTGCGGGTGTTACGGAAAGATTGTCGTCAGCTGTTTCGCCTACAAATCGGCACCGTGGGGTATTATAGGGTAACTGGTTCACAGGTGGTTGAATGAAAACATCAAAAAACCGGCCAAGTGCGAATCCCACACGAAGGGTTCCGTGCCACCATACAATATAAAAAAACGAGCGCGACGTTAATCGAACTTAACCATTCATCGTTATTATTATGTAATTTAAGAATTATTGTATAAATATATTTCATTTTTATTTTGTTATTTATTTAGAAGGCGCTCGATCCTCTCTGGCTAATCGGAAAAGTAATGACATGAGTGCACTGATAGCTAGAGGCAATTTTTATTACTTATTTTATTACAGTGAACTTTGTCTTTTAGTATCGATTGTAAAGAGAATAAGCTCTGCAAAGAAAAGCGTAATTTTATAGTGCCTAGTAATACAATGTAGTTTTCATCATAAAGTTTTTTTTTTAAATTATCTTTTGCAATAACGCATCTAGTTTTCGCTTATTGGCCAAACGCTATCTGTCATTTTCTATGGAATTTTTACATAATTTTTATTTATAAAAGTATATTTTATAAGTTGATCTGTTACTCGTTAAATAATACAGTCTAGTTAGCTGTGATAGTTTTCCTTTTAACTACGTTATATATACTCCTGGCATATTTTTTTCCACATATCCAAAAACAACGGTTTAGCAGGTAGAGGGGGGGGAGAGGGACACATGACTCTAACAAAAATTAGGACTTTAGGAGTGCATATCACAACAACTGTCGACTTAAATAAAAAAAAATGTTTGAAACTTTGATATCATTTTTTAAAATCTATCGTTTGGTACCTCTCGCGTTAATATACGATCAATGTTTTTTTTTGTATTTCAGTTCAGGTTCGGGTTCAGGCGACCTATCCTAAAGAAATTTTTTTCTTAATTTCAGTACGTCGTTGTGTAGCAGTTCATAGATTACACCTACCTTCCAAATTTCATCTATATATATTGCCAATAGTTTACGAGAGAAACCACAGACAGACAGACAGACGGACGGACGGACATGGCCAAATTATAAGGGTTCCTTTTTGTCATTTGGCTACGGAACCCTAAAAAGCTATCCTTACATTGTGAAAAGTATTCTTTAAATAATATGATGATTCACCATCAGTAAAGTAACGGATGTTTGAGTCATCATGTAGAACACAAGGTAATTTTTATCTATTCTAAAAATTATTAATCGTAATGACACCGATGCGTATTTTCACGTATTTTATAATGACCCAAACATTACATTATGTATTTATTTAAGTTTAATGTGAAATAGGCAAATTTTTATGCAGAAATAAATTATCTTATTATGATGACCAAGAATTATCATTATATTTAAAGAAACCTTTTTCGGTGTGGGTAATGGACGCTGCTTTTAAAGTTTCTCTAAACTAAATCCGATTCGCCTCGCCTTTTACTTTTTCCGTTTTTTTTTTTCGTTTAATGCAAAAAAAAACCACGTCATCGCATTTCAACTGCAGAGTTTACTACATTCCGACTAAACAACCTTAAATTCATAATGTTTCCCACAACTGACATGTAACAGTAGCTGATTTTTAAGATTCCGTACCTAAAGAATACCAGCAAACTTCTATTACTAAGCTTATACGCTCTATGTGTTCTAACTTTCAGAGGGTTGTATTTTGTGCCCTTTAAAATTGTCTCAGAACGTGTGTTAAGTATTAAGTTAGACATTGTAACAAATGAAAAAAAAAAACAAAAAGTTAAAATCAAGTGTGTCCTATTACAGACATTGTGTTTTTAGGGCTTTTTTTTGGCTCTATCGCAAATACGCTGATACATACAATGGTCAACCTTGGTGTAGTTATAGTACAAATTCTGAAGTAAAAGAAAAATAATAAAAACCGGTCAAGTGCGACTCGGTTTCGTGCTACGGATCTTAAGAAGAATTAAAAGCACACAATTTTATTGGTAAAACCATGATACAAATATGTGCGCAAGTTGTAGTACTTGGTTTTTTTCTTTTTAAGTTACGAAAAGGGTTAAACATTTCGTTAAACAAATAGGCAAAAAAGTTAAATAAAATAGAATAAAAAAAGACAGAAAAATCACATCTAATATTCATAAGGCAAATGAGTGTTAAAATAAATATATTTTTTATACCACATCTTTTTCACTGCCTATATTAACCACTAATTAATAAAAGAAAATTATGAACATTCAATAAAAGCCAACAATAAGGCAGAAGTGCATCGTAAAAACCCTTCGTGACATACGGCCTTATTTCTGTTTGTCCTATCGTCGCAAATATTGCCCTCAATTAGATTAATGTCATAATCCATTGGCTATAGTGTTGGGCTAGTTCGGAATCACTTCAACAACTGACTCTTTTGAATTCAGTACTAAGAAATACGAAGAAATACAAATTGTTTTTACCCTGTTCTAAAAAAAACTGTATCACATCCTTAGTCGCAATGAATTTAGTAAGTTCCATGTTCTGTTAAATGTTTGGAGATATGATCAGGTATCTTGTTAAACATATTTTGTAAAATTTTTTCAGTACATTTGCTATTAATATGGTCTCTATGACGTCAAAACATGTACAGTAATGTTGTGTTTTACAGTACTAGGCCTTTTTAATTTACACCAATCACAATCGAGCATTATGTTTGTGACGCATGCGTAAACGGCGAAAAGCAATCCGCTCACTCCATTAGCGCCCGCCATTTTTTACATTTGAAGTATCTATCTAGTTTTAATCACAAATGTAGTGAAAAACGTCGTACGATGCCCGTACTCAGTATGCTGGCTATTATAGTCATCACCTCGAATATAATATGCAGCTTGCAGTACTTGCGTCATAATGTACTATTTGGATATACCCATAAGATTATAGTGCAACTGTTGTGAGCATATTCAAGACACAAATATTATTTTAGACAAGACAACTTTTGATCGTTGTGTCTACATTTTTTAGTATATTTTATTTATTAAAATAAATACTTTCATGTTATTTAACAGCACAATACAATTTGTCACGTTTAAGATTCGGAATAACAGCTCAGTATAATAGCACGAAGCCCACACCTAGTCCAGGGACCCTCTGTTTATCCTACGCCGGTCGTGAACCGACAAAAACAGCCCAGCTCTATCACTATATCGAGAATTTCCATTTCATTTGTAAAAGTATAGGTATATGAACCCCTATTAAAGTACGTTGGAACGTAAAATAAATATTTACCCAGACTTTCAGCTGTTTTTAAAATTTAAAAAACGAGGGGTTATGAGTTAGTTTTCATTATATATCATTTACGTAGATAATGAAGTGAAACTTCCATTCTCAAGTGAAGCTATATCCAATTTATTGCTTTATAATGATAACGAGACCATTGATAATAATCATAATATCTGGGATATTCCACACAGCGCCATCTAGTCCCAAAGTAAGCAAGTATTAGGCTTGTATTATAGGTTACTAGATAACTGATATAAATACTTTATTATTTTTTTTTTATAACTTATACATGTGTAGATACTTTTACACCCAGACACGGAACAAATAGACATGTTCATGAACACAAATATTTTTCCCGGGCGGGGATCGAACCCGCGACCCTCGGCTCCGCAGTTAGGGTCTTTAACCACTTGGCTAACCGGTCAGTTGATGCTGTCAGGGTCAAGAAAAATCCATTTTATAAAACTGTAACTGCTTAGTAACTAAACGTAATTTGCCGTGCATTACTTTTCAAATTTAGCTAATTTGGGAATGTTAATTTAGACCCACTTTAGTTGTAATAATAATAATAATAACACACACAATCACAACAAAGTCTAAGTCCCAAACTAAGCTTAGCTTGTATTTTGGGTACCAAGCGAAAACAACACATACATATAACAACCAAGACCCGCTGCCAGTATTAATATTCATCATATAATTACTGACCCGACCTGGGATTCGAACCCGGGACCTCCAGCTTCGCAGGCAGGGTCACTGCCGACTAGGCTAAGCGGTCGTCAAATATGTTTTGTCTTTGTCTTTCTATTGAGACATTTTGATTAAAAGAGTGAGATACAAAACATTTTTACTAAACTGATTCAAATAACTGTTTCGAATTTAACACAAATCTAATAGGGACTGATTTTGGGACAAGCCGAGGTTTATGTTGATACAAAATCGTCTATATGTAGAAGCGTGTAATAGATTCCAGATTTGATTATCCACTAGATGCTTATATAACATAAAAACTACTAGGTAATATTCACGATAATAAATAAGTTAGGCTGTAATATCAAAACAACGACACACATTAAAAAACTTTACTGTATTAACGTGACCTTATTGCAGCTAACAACTTTGGCTAACAACTTTTCCCAACTTGTCGCTCCGAATATGGAAAGTTTGGATGAAAGCTAAGGAAAGTGCTAATCCAGGGCCACAAATTAGAAAACAAGGTTAGGCCTGAAAACTATATAGAACATAATGTAAGATTTTCTTGCCCATTGTTAATGTGAACCCGTAATGTTGTGTAACTGATATTGAAAAATTAGTCGTTTTTGATTCTAAATAAAAAACATATTTTAAATTTTCTTACCTGTTTTTTGTTAGTAACTGAAAAATCCTAGTATACGTATATATAATTTAATATTATATATGCATGGTGGCTGTTCAACAATCCATTACGCAACAACAAAGCAACAGGTTTACCTAATTTTTGCACAGTTATAAACTATGAGCTTGAGAGAGTCATAAGCTACTTTTTAACCCAAAAAAAGCACGGTTCCTGTGGCATCAACTATTCTTATGCTAAAACGGTTGAACGGATTTTGAAGTTTGAATATGTCTCAAAGCTATATAAATATCGTTCCAGAAAAATTCACGGTTCCTGTGGGACAGCTATTTTTCATACTAAAATGGCTAATGGATTTTGAATTTGAATTAAAATTTAACAAAAAAAAAAGTTGATGCAAATGTTTCTTGAGACACAACAACAAAATCTTAAAACATTTAACACTATTTATTGTTTTAAACTACGCAATAAACATTAATTAAAACGAAAGTTAAACAGAATACTTAAAATTTGTTTTTAAATTTTGAGCTAAGTTCTAATAAAAAATTTAAAAAATTAAAAGAATAAATTCTTAGTATGTCATTAACGGTTTGCTTTCTGATTTGATTACCTCTCTTCGTTAAAACACTTCGTCATCTCCTCTTCGCTCGATTACTACAGAAATCACCTTAATAAAATTCGATACCTGGACAATAAACGCCTACAGAAATTGGTTTTTTTTTTTTTTATTAAAAATTAGTATTCTGAAATTCTAGGGATTCATTATCTCTTATCGTATTAAATTTCATTTTAATATCTTGAGGTTATTTGTGAAATTATGTAGACAGTCTAACATAGAGATACTGCAACCCCAAATATGTGTACGGATGGTCGGTCAAAGCTTTCGCACAGTTAATAACACCCCTAGGACAGAAGGTTTACGAAATATATATTAAATTGCATCTTTACTGTGTAAATGTTGTAGATACTAACGTACGCATTCTATAGAATAATATCCTGTCATTCCATAAAATAACGGCGTCAGTTACGCAACATATACTTATTCGTACAATATGGTTCCTATCTTTAACACACGTATTACTTTACATTGTGTAGGTAATAGTACATCGGTCATGAATTCTACAGAAAGCCCATAGATCCATGAAAGATAAATATGTCTTAATCTAAACAATCACTGTTTTAATAATAAATAAAAAATTTTCATTAATTCCAATTCCATCAGCCCTTTTTATAACCCATTGCAGGGGCTTAGGCCTCCCTTCAAGATGAGGGGGCTTGGAGCTTAAGTCCACCACGCTGTTTCAATGTGGGTTGGCGGATTGTAACGACCGCCGTCTATTGACAGCAACCGGGACCGACTGCTTAACGTGCTTTCCGAGGCACAGAGTCAGTGACAATTAATGACAGTTAATAATACTTAAGTCAGAAAAAATTCATTGATACACGCCCGGATTCGAAACACGACCACATGGCCTTATAGATTTAGGATTTAAAATTTACAGGTTCGCTGCGGCTCGGGCTATCACGACACTTTCATTCATCAATCATTGTAAAATATTGTTTTTTGGTTAGTACTATTTGGAAAATAAAATATTTCTCAGACGAATAATGGTAATATTAAAATGTTATTGCAGTCTTAAAATCGATTAAATAAGTAATACTTATTTAGAGGAGAAATCGATTGTAAACGAATTAGAATCAGACCCCGATCGATTAAAAACGAGACCGCGTAGCGGGTGCGTATTGTAACAGTGTATTTTATGTATTTTTATAAAAGAAATAACTACAAAAATTGCAAAGGCCGCGGAACGTATATTGATGTGACCGCCATGTCACTATCGTAATTCGAGTCGGTAACAGATAGATAATCATTATTATTGTTTATAATATTCATTTAACACGTTACAGACTGTACGTTACGCTTTTACAAAATCTTATGTAAAAACATATCCTTGCTAAAATATACACAAATAACAAATCGATACAAATCAATTCATAATTCTCACAATGTTCAAAAATAATATTCGTTGTTACAGCATAAATATATTTTTATATTTTCTACGAACGTAAGATCTTGTTACAAATTTAACCGAATATATTCTTCATTTACCAATTATTTATATTTTTGTTGAAAATCGCGAAGGCTATTTCTCAGAATTCGTAGCCAATTATTTTCGTTTTATCGTAATGAAAGACAGAACAATACGATATTAAAAAAAAAACAAAACATAAATCCTACTACAAAAAATATAAAAAAAAACAGGCAAGTGCGAGTGGGACTCGCGGCCTGAGGGTTCCATACGGTTATAAACGTATATCGACGTGTTTTGTTTATCCCTACCTTTCACTAGAATGCCACGTGAACGTATATTTTAATTTAAAAGTATTTAAATAATTTTTTTATGTGAAATAACAACAAAACAAAAAAATTCCTTTCTTTCTTGCAACCTTCCTTTTTGCAAATTTTATGATTTTAGCTCTTCGGGAAGAACCCTATACGTTTTTATTACTTGCGAATGTCAAAATATGCGACATAAATGGCCCCTATCTTTTTATTGGGTTAATTTAGAAGTTTTAGTTTTTTACAGCTTCTATGGGCCGTAAACTTATCCTGTAATGTGGCATTGGTACTATATCATACCAACAACAATCGCGGTTAATGCGACGGAAATTAATTTTAATTTACAAATTCAAATTTGACTGACCGAATGGCTTAGTGATTAGAGACCCTAACTGTGGAGCCAAAAGTCGCGGGTTCAATTCCCGCCCAGGACAAATATTTGTATGCATGAACAGGTTTATTTCGTTCCGTGTTTGAGTGTAAAATATTTATATATGTACACACATCAAAAAAGTCTAAGCAACACATACAAATTTCAATTTTACAATGTGTTTTCGCATTAAATCCTTAGTATTTTCTTATTTATATTATTTTTTAATGTTTTTTTGATATAAACATTGATACAACAATTGTTTTTTTATATTTATTTTTTAATAATAAATTATAAAGAATATTTTAGTATGTATATCAATTGGTTAGTAACCCATAACATAAGCATAATACTTTACATAACTTTGGGCCTAGATGGCGCTGTGTGGGATATCCCATGTATTATTATTATAATTTGGTACCTTCACGTGTTCTTGAGAAAAGGGGTCTTGACAGACAGACGGATAACAAAGTGAACTTAAAGGGTTCCTTCTTTTCTTTTAAGTTTTTTTTCTTTTTAGTAAGATGAGAGAAGTAAAAAACTAGCCTACAAAAAAAATTATTAACTGAAAAAAAGTAAAACAAGTTTTTTTGTAGAATTTTGTTTAAGCAATGTAGAATGCACCATGCAACGAACTTAAATGTTACAAGATATTGCAGGCGGAAACAAACTAATAACTGAAACATTTTTGGCGTTGGTTTTATGATAATAATAATTATAATAATGTATACATCACAACAACGTCTAGGCCCCAAACTAAGCATTAGCTTGTGTTTTGAGTACCAAGCAAAGACACCACATACATATAACAACCAAGACCCGGTATCAGTATCGATATTCAGCAGGTAAATACTGACCCGACCTGGGATTCGAACATGAAACCTCCAGCTTCGTAGGCAGGGTCGCTATCCACTAGGCTAAGCGGTCGTCAATTTATGAGAAAATTTATTTTTATTTTCACAATTTATGTTTTATAATTTTTGTTTGTCCACTTCTGCTACACATCATTTAACATTCAAGTCATATTTATTTCTATGTTTATGGGATATTACGTTTAGGTATATTATCGGTTTGTAGACTTGTCGAACAAAAAACAGTAGATTGTGTATTCTACATTACTCAAACAAAATTGAAGGAGTGAATGGACAAAGGTGTTAAATGAGAAAACAATTTTGCATGGAATCAGATTTTGAATGATCATAAATCGACTGCGCAAAATTTGATTCGTGTCAAAAATAAAGACCTATAGCAAAGGTATTAACTGACAAACATGCATACATTTCAGGCTTGCAAATGTGGTATAATAATTATAATACATGGGACTTCCCACACAGCGCTATCTAGTCCCAAAGTAAGCAAATATTATGCTTGTGTTATGGGTTACTAGACAACTGATATACATACTTAAATATTCTTTATAATATATACATTTATAATAATTATTTTTTTTTATATATATAACAACCAAGACCCGGTACCAGTATCAATATTCATCATATTAATACTGACCCGACCTGGGATTCGAACCCGGGACCTCTAGCTTCGTAGGCAGGGTCGCTACCCACTAGGCTAAGCGGTCGTCAAATATATAAGCAACATAAAAACACTCATAACTCATTTTGAACTTTTTGTTAGTTAACACCTTTGTCCACTCACCCCTTCAATTACCTAGATGATATTATAGAGCTTGTTTCTCTTTTTTTAGTAGATTTTTTTTATATTGTTTTTTTTTTACATATTGAAGATGTTTTATATTTATACTCGGCTTAGTAATTAATATATAGGTAAAACAGACTCTTTCAAAGATATATATGAGCTGAGATCAACAACGAACCGCTTCCAAAGTGACGTTTAGTTGATTGTGGACGGTTGCAGCTCAACAAAGAAACAATTTAAAAATTACTTAATTAAAGAATATTTTAAAATTGCTTTCCCCCTTAACTAAGTCTATTTTTTAAATATTTTAAGGTATATATACGTATATTTATTGTGTTTTTTGTTCGTGTCTAGCCTATTTTAAATTTGACAATCCCTACCTACACACTGTCTTACCGTTAATCGTACTTTTCTGTAGTTGTTTCAAAATGGTAGCATATTATAGTAGTAGGTAATAATAATAATAATAATAATAATAATAATAATAACGTATACAACACAACAACGTCTAGGCCCCAAACTAAGCATTAGCTTGTGTTTTGGGTACCAAGCGAAGACACCACATACATATAACAACCAAGACCCGGTACCAGTATCAATATTCATCATATAAATACTGACCCGACCTGGGATTCGAACCCGGGACCTCCAGCTTCGTAGGCAGGGTCGCTACCCACTAGGCTAAGCGGTCGTTAAGGTAGTTTTAATATATACATATATTAAGGTAATGATTTTGAGGTAAGGTAAGAGAAAATTTCTGCCACGTACGCACTATTTCATACCGTCGACGATTTGTGGCAAAAACAACATTTTTGCTGAAATTCTTTCTTCAAGTCGTTCGTCCAGCGTCTAAATTCGAATGGACTTTGCAACGCACAAATACTTTTCTAATTGGCCCAAACGATAACGTGTTTTTATATCCAGCCAATCAGGTAGCAAAACGCCACCTCAACTACTCCTAGTTCCAAATTATAACCCCGTCATGATATAAAACACTACGAGTCACCGCTCTCAAGTACGCAAGTCTTCGTCTAGATAAGATTTCTTTTTTAACTTTAATTAAATTTATTTTATCTGCAATTTAACTTTCGTTTTTCTACTGGCGGAAAGTCGCAACTGTCAACAGGATAACCTTCCTTCCTTGATTGTGCATATCAGTCAGATAAATGTCAACTTTCATACGATATTTAGCGAAACATATAACCCATAAATCGTTTTTAATACATATAATTGAATTTGTGTATATACTAGCTTTATGAGATATTAATATCGTAATAATAATATATTTATAATTTCACTATTATGTAATTCAGTGATTCATTCTATTTTAGGATACAATTAATATGTTAATTAAGATCTATAAAATAAAAACTAATTAAAAACTAAAAGTATTTACAAATTAAAAAAATACTATGTAAAGATAAATGACAAAATTTTAAAGAGACGATGGGTTCAGGGTGCCAAGGATGCTTGCCGCGTTGCCGCGCTGTATTGCGACACTGATCCTCTGAACAAGGTATTCCTTGCACATAGGATTCCCTGTCAACAGACACAGCGCGACACCCAAATCGTGGACAAGTGATTTGGTATCCTTGGACCAGGGACCCATCGTCTCGACAGCAAAAGGGATGAAATGGTAGCGATTTATAAGTTCCATGTGCTTGGCTGTTTTCCTACGAGCTGCTGTCTCAGCACCTGCTCCAGTTTTTTTTATGTATTTTTTATATAACTTTGACATAAAGTATCTACGCAAGTTACATACCAAACAAGAGCTTTACCATTTTTGTATGGAAGCATAGTGACACCATCGGGTCTCTTGCCGTCACCCCGAAAGATACCTTGAGGCTCAAGACAATAAGGTGTCTGTGCAGAAGATAGAGAGTCTTTTACAATGTTGTTGAGACGATAATGCCTGGAAAAGCGACCAGCATTTTTTATGCAGGAGAGCCCATGGAGACCATAAGTATCTGCATTTTCCCCACAGACACAATGGTGAGATCGGTAAATATCGAGACCTAATCTCAAGGAGACGGCGATGCGTAAGGAAGCCGGGTCAAGCAACGAGCCCAGATTAGGAGAGGGAATAGCTCGCAGCCAGGCACCGGACTCACTTTCACATGAAGCCAGGAGACGCGCTTCATCTGTGATTGATGATCTTGGAAGTGTGTTAAAGATATTTTTCACTATAGGGTGGTCCCAAGCCTTTTGAGTACATAGAGAAAGAGGATAATCAGCTGAAGAAGCGGATTTCCAGAGAGTTAAAGCCTCTAGTTCTCTATGGAAATGAGAAATAGAGAGAGAAGTTCTTGAAAGTAAAGCGTTGCATAAAGGTTTAGTGACACTCAAGGAACTTATATATGCAGGGATTGCTAAATCTAAAGTTTTTCTCACTCCCAGACCACCGAGACGAACTGGAAGGGAAGCCTGTGTGAACTTGTTAGAATCAAGTTGTAGGTATATTAATTATAGATTCAAGAGATGACTTGAGAACATCTTTTTTTAATTCACAGACGCCATAGTTGAATACTTACGTGACTCCCACAATTAAGATGAATCAACCTTATATATAAAAATTCATCAAGCGTGTTAGGCTTACAGAACGTGCCAAAAAATAGATTCGTAAAATATAACTCTCTTTCTCGGGCAGCTGGGTAAAAATGTCTTTTTATTAGAATGAATTCTGTTTGAGTAAAATCGACAAAACGCACTCAAGTTGGAGTGACTTAGGATTTAGTGTGGATGGGGGATTTTTATCGTAATATACAGACTTGTAGAGAGGGTGACGTGGCAGGTTGATTGATAACTTTCTATATGCGTCAATATGAAACTTAACCGATAGAGCACGTATGTCGCATGCCGTTGCATCTTAGCTGGTGTTCATATTTATCTCGATTCTAATGTAATTGAAATAATAAACTTTACGAAAAAATATTAATTTTTTCAAGCTTTACAATGAACCTAAAAAACTTTGACATTTTCATAAATATTGAAATAGTTGAAATTATACTTTGAAATACGAAACATACTTTATTTCCATTTACCTAATTTCATTTCATTTCCATTCCTACATTTTGTTAAAAACCGGCTTCGGAACATTCTTCGATTACCCAACATTATGTGATTTGAATCAGTTTATATCCAAGGCCACAAAATTAAGTTTGTTGGTAAATGAGAATTGCCGATATCTAATAGAAAAGTTATACGAGGGCATGTTTTGTAGCCTTCAGTGGGATTAATTCAAAAGTAAAACATTTATTAGAACTCTTGTTATCAATATATTAATTACAATGTATATGTCACAAAAATCAAACAGGGTTTCTACTGAATATTTGCCGTCGACCATGCTAGTCGACGCTCTTCACAAGAATGCCCGCTGAATGCAAATGGCGGCTATTTATATACCTGTAAGCTGTCCAAACCCTTTCTGAGGAGTTAAGCATTTGTTTGGTTTACCAAACAAATGTTTAAATAAACTTGAATCAAACAAAGCGTAATTAAACAATTTGTAAGAAATTAAAATATTATATAAAATGCTAACTTTAAAGGTGACATTTCTAACTATCACTGTTACATTATTATAGAATTTTGGAGCTCATATGGTAATCAAAATATAAAAAAAATTACTGAATCTTTGTTGTACATCGATACCGTATTGGGTAGGGTGCGTAAAAAAATAATCCATCTCTTAGTTTAATGTACGGAGACCGCATAGACTAAATATCAGTCTAATTTCATAATAAGCGGCAACTAATGCTACGCCGAGAACGGCGTATTCGACTCGAATCAACCAATTTGTGACTGCGCGGTGGATTGTATTATGTATACGTGCCGCGTATTTTCAGATGAAATGCTGATTTGTTTAGCAAAACAGCAAAAACAATATTACAAGCAACAACGACAGATATTGTCGTAGCAAATATAATACTCTAAATAAATTGCCACACGCAAAGGACTTTTAATAGACAGCTAATAGATAGGGCTCTGTCTAGTAGAAGTGCGAGCGAGGCCCATCATAAGGCTATGGAAACACCCATCTCTGTGACTTACAGAAGAACGAGCGGACAGACAGACATGTTAGGTTTCAATTTTTTGCCATTAGGCTAGAGAAACCTTAAGAACTGCCTTTTGTCTGCAACTTCGATCCCATGTTCTTTTAAATTCACATTATATAGTAGTTGTTAGACTAATGTGTTTTTCTGACTTAAGTACATAACTATCACTGACTCCGTGTCTCGGTGAGCACGTTAAGACGTCGGTCTCGGTGGCTGTCAATAGAAGGCGGTCGTTACAATTCACCAAACCGCACTGGAGCAACGTGGTGGATTTAAGCTCCAAGCCCACCTCACCCTGGGGGGCCTAATCCCTGCTGTGAGACATAATAATAATAATAATAACATATAAATCACAACAACGTCTAGACCTCAAACTAAGCATTAGCTTGTGTTTTGGATACCAAGCGAAGACACCACATACATATAACAACCAAGACCCGATGCCAGTATCAATATTCATCATATAAATACTTACCCGACCTGGGATTCGAACCCGGGGCCCCCAGCTTCGTAGGTAGGCCAAGCAAACTAGGCCAAGCGGTCATCATAATGAGCTGATGGAATGGAATGGAAGTTGTTATCTAATCATAACAAACTGATGTTTTTTGCACATTAAGATAAATTGTTTATTTCTTCCTTTACTCTATTTTGTAAAACCCCAATGTACACTTCTTTTTATAATAATATTCTGCTCCTAAAATAGCAGGGTTATGAACAAATCGTTGTTGTACGATTTTATTTACCTATTTAAAAGTGAAAGATCAAAATCTGTTTACGGCTTTTCAAACAAACAGACAGACAAAAAAATGTTTATTTTGAGTATAAGATAATTAATAAGTTGGTCGCAATAAATTTCCTCAGAATAATCCGGTACAGCTTCGTGATAGTTAACATTTAAATGCGAACCTATATTATTGAAATAATTGTTCATTTTCATTCACCTTTCAACTTCACACAAAAAAACTCGACGACACGCCTTGTACATTTTTTAATCTACCCACGTTACCCATCGATATTAGATAGGGCATGGGCACACAAAAACTAATCCGTATCATCTGCTACCGGGCTAATTATTTAAAAGGGGGCGAAAGTATTAACTGTGAGGTAAGCCGAAGCGCGTGGCCGCCCTAATTGTTGCGACCAATATGGGCTTAGCGGACGTATACATAAATTACTGTACCCCAAGGGCCAGGGGTGTGTATTTGTGTTCGTATGCCCGTAGTCCTCTGGACATATTAAACCACAGCGATTGACGTTGTACGCTAGTGTTATGTGGGACGAAAGACGTGTGGAAGATGTAAATGTCGATATTTTTAATTTAATTATTTTGGAAACAGTAAAGTATTGTATTGTAGGTTTTTAACCATTGATAATACTCGTACAGTTAGCAAACTGTATTGGATATCGCCTATGACAATAGCACTTCATAATATACATATTTATCTGTATGAGTAACTCAAATGCACGAATTTAATGTACGTAGAATCATTGATATTAGACACGCTAGTCCCTTTTTAATAGTTATTTGACTACTATTAAATATATTATATTTATAAAGAGTGAATAAAATTAAACTTTATGCGATAACAAAATTATAATTGGTTGAAGAATATGGAAATTATAAACTATTAAATTGTTTAAAAAACATTAAGAAAATAGCCCTCCTATATTGCTGTGCTCTCATGGGGTGTCACATAGTGTATAAGACGATTTTGTTTGACCATCTAAAAATTTGCATGTGACAATTCAATAAATAAATAAATAAATAACTCTGTATCTTTCTTTAAAAACAAAATTTAACATTATTTGAAATGGCTTGACGTCACACATAGGTACGTCGTGCAGTACCTATTGTCCTCTCTAACAGGATATTTTACACATTCATAACTTTCATAATAATGATTTATTTTTTTAAATGCTTCACTGTTGTAATATATTTAGAAAACTATAAAATAATTTTAAAAAAAATAGTCAACTAGCTACAGACCAGAAATCGCCAAAAAGTGGCGGGGTGCGGGGAGAGGTCGGCTAGTTTTCATTGGCTCGTTCAAAATTGGCAATTTAATGGCTTCCGACCTGCTTCCAACTGACCGCTCACAAGAGACGTAGTTATGTAGTGTCACTACATAGCCTTGGCGAATGCTCCCTGTCAAAGCGTGGTCTATAAGGTTGACTTGTCTGTGCAACTAGCGTATTCAAAACTGAAAACGCCGGTCTGTCAAATGACATTACAAGAATTAAAAGATGCTAGTGAGTGTTCATAAGGCTTAATGAACCATTATAAACATAAAACTCGATCTAAATTAAATTTATAAATACTTTAATCAAAATAACGATAGATGAAAACGCTTACGTATAAAATTCCCGCGTCTCTATTCATGTAAGATGTAACATTTTATATTTTCATTACAAATGGAGGCACGTGGCCTTAGAGGCAAGTACGATGGTCATCCCACTACCGACCACAAGTGCTGCTACGAATGAATGATTCACATGGCAGTATCTATACGAAATATTGAAAGATTCACTTAAGAGGTTATTTATGAGACCATAAAATTATATAATTCCGCTCACGTTTTCACACCGATATTTTCACGTAAGCCGAACTTACAGTCTATGTAGGTTACACCGGCGACCTTAGCTAGGGTAAACGATCGGAGCAGGTCAGAGCTCACATGACACTTATACGAGGACAGGATGTCTCATATGATTCTCGTCTTTTATTCAAATTTTTATGCTAATTGTTTAGGCAATACTTATCTCATGGTGATATAATAAAATAAAAAAAATAAGGGTGCACGGATATTTATACAATAACTCACACACTAATTATTGGGAATGAAACCTTCTGTCTAATTGTTTAGCTCAGCAGTAGAGAACTGGATCTTATGGTTATGCGAATATTTTGTGTATAATATTTTTACTGACTGTGTCGTGATAGCCCAAAGCGCAACGAACCTGTCTCAAATTTATATGGCCCCATAGGGTCATGGTTCGAATCCGGGCGTGTACCTATGAGTTTTTCTGACTTAAGTAGACAACTATCACTGACTCCGTGCTTCGGAGGGCACGTTAAGCAGTCGGTCCCGGACGCTGTCCATAGATGGCAGTCGTTACAGTCCCCTACCCGCAGTGGAGCAGCGTGGTGGATTTAAGCTCCAAGCCCCGCTCCTAACCCTGGGGGAGGACTAAGCCCCTGCAGTGAGGTAAACGAAATGGGCTGATTATGATGATGATGATATTTTTGCTGATTGGGTGAAATTTTTACATGGACTATGATTGGCGCGTGAGAGATATCTTTCAAAATTGAATTTCACAAACTAGATTTCACCGATCACCAAAGAATGAACGAAAAACGGTATTTGTATTTAAGTTTCTAAACTTTGGATTACAGCACAGACAGACATACATACAAACAAAAGCTGTACGGTGAAATGTTAACTTGGAAACAAAAGATTTCGTAATGTACCTGCAAACTAAAAATTAAACACAAAACAAGTTTATACTAATTTACACAGACAGGTAAAAATTATTATGTATTTAGAAACTTCCAGAAAATGTGCTATTTTCAATGTGAAAATCATGTTCCCGAAGATAATCGAGTATTTCCGATGGCGAAGTTATCGATATTTATTACCCCATCCCTTACATTAATACGCAACTAAGTGTTGTGTAACGTTTGCCCCCATGTGGCCCCCATGTATTGTGCAACCTAGCCCCATATGCGCGACCCCATAACAAAACTCCGAGTAATGAGGTCCTTATTAAAAAGCGTAGGAACATTAAAGACCCATTGGCATTGTGACGAGAACTTTTCTGTGTAATACCTACGTAA
This sequence comes from Luffia ferchaultella, assembly GCA_949709985.1. Taxonomy (NCBI): domain Eukaryota; kingdom Metazoa; phylum Arthropoda; class Insecta; order Lepidoptera; family Psychidae; genus Luffia; species Luffia ferchaultella. The sequence continues at coordinate 10,228,752 of OX453258.1, forward strand.
AATTTTATCTGGGTATCTTTTTTATAGCAATTGTTTTTTTTCGTCATTTATAGATTGTATTACGGTAGGAACACCGAGCCCGATAGTCCGAGCCGCCACGAACCTTTCAAATCTATAAGGCCAAGTGGTCGTGGTTCGAATCCGGGTATGTACCAATGAGTTTTTTCTAACTTATGTACATTAACTGTCACTGATTCCGTGCCTCGGAGAGCACGTTAAGCAGTCGGTCCCGGTTGCTGTCAATAGATAGCGGTCGTCACAATCTGCCAACCCGCATTAGAGCAGCGTGGTGGATTCAAGCTCCAAATAATCTGACTGGTGGAGTATAAAAAAGGGCTGATGGAAAGAAACACAAAAAATCATCTCATTTTGTACAATAACATTGTAATTAATTCATCTCATATTATATAGCAAAGTTTTATACGAAACTTTGCACAAATATGAGTCTATCCATACAAAATGTATATAATCTTTTTTTACGGCTACACCGTTGAACCGATCTTGTCGAAATTCGCAGGAGAGGTACATTACATCCTGAAGATAGGTTTAAGCTACCTTTTATTGTAGAAAAATATAGAAGAGTATTTTGTGAATTCTGTTTTTCATGAAATCGTGCTCCTACTGTTACTCGTTCCCTCGCGGTCGTGGTGATAGGCCCTTGTTCATCTATCATCTACTATCAATTCTAAAAGGATTTTGAAGTGGTGTGTCTTCCTGCGCGTTTTAGTTTTTACTATAAAGTTTCGGAATTTTTCAGAAAGTTTCACAATATTTTAGAACATCCCTTTAACCGTATCGATACCAGCTGAACCATCGTGTTGGTACTCAAACTTCACGTTTTATCTATATGATCACATAGCAAAATTTTTAAAACTATTAGTCACAGACCTAGCGTTCAAACTTCATATTTTATTCATATTCTCGGGCCAGTGTTTACTTCTGAAAAATAAATATATTTCAAATATAATATATTATTTTAAAAAGTGTGTCTACAATTAACACTTGAGTAGCAATTATTTCTTAGAGCTTCTTTTTCAAAATTGCGTTCGAAGCCAATGAGTGAAATAAATATGGAGGCATAAACCTGAAGAAAGCATACGTATACATCACAACAACGTCTAGGCCCCAAACTAAGCATTGTGGGTACCAAGCGAAGACACCACACAAACAACCGAGACCCGGTACCAGCATCAATATTCATCATATAAATACTGACCCGATACCGACCTGGGATTCGAACCCGGGACCTCCAGCTTCGTAGGCAGGGTCGCTACCCACTAGTGTAAGCATTCGTCAATGCAAGTAAAAACACGAAATCGAGACAAGGTGAACTTTGTCGTATAACTCGCCGGTTTTGCAGAATACCGAGTTTCCTTCAGTGGTCTTCGTAACCAACTACCTTGGGCTGCTACGAGTATCAGTTATCAGCATTTAATACTTGAAGGCGATCCCTTTGCGTGGTTGACCTGATGATTACGTCCGTTCCTTGACTTCAGGGATTCATCGGTCTTCTGACCACTCGCAGTTACACGAATCTGGACCTCAGTATCTACGGTACTAGTAAAAGTTGCCTATATTTGGTAGTAAACATGTTTTTGTTCTCAGCATAAAACATAACATCTTCCTAAAGCTGACAAAAAATATAGTTTCCCTTAATCAATAAGCCTTTAAGCATTAGAAGATTCTTTGAAAGATGTTTTATTGATAATATTTTTAATAGTCATAATTTTTAGGTTATTTGGAAACTGCTATAGGCTTTATGACACATACGAGTAAGTACTGTTTGGCCTGAAGTCGCTTTGTACATGCTCACCTTAAAACAACTTAAAATACTTGCCTAGATAAGTTTTTTAAAAATCTCTAACAGCCAAACCCAATTACCTATCTATCGACGGTCTAACCATACTAGGGTAAGAAATTCTATCCATTGTATAGTTTTGTCGTCTCAATAACCTATCGACGGATAGACATATCTACCATCGCACGCCATCTATTTTTAAATAGCGGAAACTACACAGACTATAGTAAGCGTCACTTCCGTCAGAAAAAAAATCTGAGTTGCTCCCTAGTCGCGCCTAAAGAAGTTTTACTTCAAAAATCTCTATAAAATAGTTTTTGTTCGCACGTGAAAAAGAAAGCTCTGTTTCTTCGAATATAAAAAAAAATACTACTTCTACCATCGTCACGTTGACTATGACTCCAGCCGGCATAGAAATTACACACTTAAAGCGTTTTTAGGGTTTATAAAATAAAACTTCACAGATATTCAAATAAAATTTATTCTTTTTTATATATCAAAATGCGTTCCAACGATGCGTTTGCAGTCACACGATCCACCGACCGACAGACGATTCCCTTTACACAATTAACACTCCAAGCGACGACATCAATAGAGCTTTGTGAGTTTGTTTCATAAGCTATCAATAGGATATCAAAATTGAAGTAGGTAAATAAAATTCAAATATTTTGAAATACAGGGGACCCTCCACAATCACTAGTATCTGAGACATCCAATAGTCCGGCTTTCTTTTTTTTTTTAATGGGAAAAGCAATTGACCAAATTCGTTTCGCTTGGAAGGCGCTAAATGATTTTCACAAAAATGCTATTACAGTACATAAAACATTAGTTTTTTTTTAGCTATAATTGTCTAAAATAAGTCGATGTGCTTCTTTTGGTTGCAAAGGAATAAGTGGGTTGAGCATTTGCAAATTTAATAAAAAGGCAAAAATTAGTAATTTTTGCACTAAGTCTATTTTGTTTCCTCGTTAACGAAGAACCTTTTCTCTTTAACTTTTTCTGCAACTGAGCGACATGCCATATGGAACACATTGCAAAAAATCATAAACACAAAATATGTAAAGGTAATTTTATACAAAAACTAAGTGTTAACTTGAAATACTGCAGATTGGTAATACGATACGTAGGTATCAACACCTAGCGCCCTCCAGCGTCCAAATTTTCAGTAGGTAATCTTCTTCATCACTTACGTACTTTTTTCTTTTACATTATTACACATTTAACAAGAAAAGTATAGTTTTCATTAAAATTAATTTGAATCTATGCGTATGAAAGAATTCCTACTTTTTTGCTATTCCGCGGTCTCGAGTTTTTTGTGTTAGATTTGAGCGTCCGTTAGAGATACTTTTTAACTTAATTTTCACGAATTTCAAGATGAAAACCATTTTATAAACTATATATTATAAATGCCTGTATTTAAGAATCGGCACCCGTGCACATACTACGATCACCACTGGTAGACTAACACAGGTCATTTCTAATTACCTATCCAACAACTACACTATTTAATAAGAAAAAAAAAATATAATGAATTTAACAATAACAATACTTAATTTGCCCGAAGACAATGTTACCTTAAAAAACCATTAAGAACTACCTGTATTTGAATGACCTACTTTTGATGACAAAAAGCACTAACCGTACAAGAGCCCTAAAACAGGAATTATGAAAATGCAAGCACACACGCGTTTACGTGAATTTCCCAACCCAGACTTACAGTAACTTTTCGAGGAAATCATCGTTGTGAAATAATTATATTGCGCATTTATTATTTGTTCATATCTTTAAAAAAAAAATGCTTTGCATCTGTTAGGAAATTATTTATGGGTCAAAGAAATTATTTAGCAAAAATTTTCAGTTTCTTAATTTGTACAATTAGCCCCTATGTGAGGACTCCTGTGGGATGAAAGTCTTGCCTCATCGAACATCGGTTGAATTCCAATTCATAAACCTGTAGTGCATTTTTTTTTTTAAATATATGGCTTGGTTACAGAGACCTTTAAGCCACGTCTTTATTTATAGTCCTGTAGTGCAAGTAACAGCTTAATGTTGCCAAAACCATGAAACAAGGAACTAGGTATATCTATTTGAAATTTTAGTCAATATGTGTTGACTCATCACATGAAACAGAATTTTAGCCTCCTGGTCAAATAGTTAATAGTACATTATGATGCAAGTACGGTAAGCTGCATATTATAGTCGAGGTGTTATAAACCGAGGTGTATAATAAATCGATGACTATAATAGCCAGCTTACTGAGTACGAGCATCATACACCGTTTTTCAATACATTTGCGATTAAAATTAGTTAGATACTTCAAATGTAATAATAGCGGGAAACAAGGGCGCGAGCAGGTTGCTTTTCGCGGTTTACGCATGCGTCACAATCAGAATGCTCGTTTGTGATTGGTGTAAAGTAAAAAGGCCTAGTACTGTAAAATACAACATTACGGTACAAGTTTCGATGTCATAAAGGCCGTATTAATAGCAAATCTATTGAAAATAAAATTATTATATTGTATGTGATTATGTGACAGATGAGTCTAATCATCTCACCTGAAATTTCGGAATAGTTTGCTTTCCTTTAGTTCTGGCAATATTAAGCTGTCAATTGCTCGACAGGATTACGAATTGCTTTTTTAAGTTTCCTTCGGTCAAATAAAGTAAATAAATTTGATATTAGTGTTTGCTTTTATTATGGTTTTAATAGAGTCAGAAATGTCACTTTACAGTATCGAAAATGTCAAACGCAATTTCGCGGGAGTGAAGGCCGGCGCGCGGACTAAACACGAACTGAAACTCGCCATCTTGCAACGGGTACACCTCAGCTAGCTAGAGTGTGAGTGATAAGACGGTAAATGCAGAAGACTGCTTCTAGTCAAATCATACTTTTATGGGTCAAATAAAGTATCAATTTTTCCATTGTTAAGCACTAGTAGAGTAGATGAACTTAATAATAACCTGAGCATCTAACAGTGTGTGATAGTAATAGGTGCATGGATCTCGACTCGAATTTATATTATTGTTATTAGGTTTTTAATAATTAGATATAAGTTTTAAGCAGATTATGTGAGATCTTATAAAAACGCGTTACAAGACAATTTACTATAAAATAAGCATTTCATACTTTGCGGTTTCTATAAGTAGGTAGTCACTTAACAATCGATTCTTATATATACAACTTATTTTTATATATTTACATATTACAGTACAGTAGTATCGGTACGTTACATTTTTATAAATGTCATAAATTAAGTCTAACAGAAAAATATTACAAACCAAAATTATGTTTGGGAATGTAATAAAATAAGAAGATAATCGATTTTAACTTTAAAATTGTTCGTAACCACAGACAATATGATTTGTATTGATTTGAAACTCAGTTTTTTTTTCAACCAATATAATTACTTAAAAGTGAAAATCGTGTGGTTAAAAATTATTGTTTATCAAATTTTGGTCCTCATATTATGTAAAATTTTTACTACAAAAGAAATCCGTTAAACCTATCGTCCTTATTTGATACAAATTAAGTAAACATAAATACCCGAATTCACTATTTTATAACTTAGGTCATAACACATACTCTATTTATTAAACAACGAGGCGTTCTGATTATACATAATATAATGACAGACATTTAATTATGATTATAAAATTATTCTACAATAGTTGTCATGACAACGATGTACACCCTGCCCAGCAAGTATTTTCATTTGAAAGACAATTTTCAGCTGACCTTTCCAGTTATTTGGGTTAATATAATATTCCATTACACAGCGGTTTCGCAATAAGTAATACATATTTGAAGTTTAATTTTGAAAGCAATAAAATGCTTTCAACTTGAGAGAGATCGTGCGGCTAAAATTGCGCGTGAATTGAAAATGTATTAAATGTATTTTTTTCATTACAATAAAGTCGATTACAGTGTTAATGTAATAACATTAATGGCGGGCAGAGTGTATAAGTAATATTTCTGTAAATAAATATCGTCATATATATTTTTTGGGGAGGAGGGAAACTAAATCAATAATCGCTTAACTAATAAAGTTATAAGTACCAAAATGAATAAAAATTAAAATCAAAAATATTCAATACAAAAATATTTTGCATTATCGAAATTTTTCTATACAGTGGCGTATACGCTAACTTATTAACTAGACGATCGAGAAGTTTTGCTAGAAGGCACATTTTGTACCTCTTCATAATGCAAATAATTGAAAATAATCTATAATATCTGTAGTTTTATAGGAAAAATGTAAAGGTATGTATTAAAAAAATAATATATAAAAATTAAGACTTAATGTTATACTTAAAAGTAATTTAAATAACATTTAATATTTCCTAAAATAAAGCACTTATACACAATCTAATAAAGCTGGTATCATACGTGCATTAAGAAATAATTCGTCTTTTGGCAGTTTATGAATTAACGTGTACAAATACGTAAGCGTTCTTAACAAGTCCCTTATAATGCCCTAAATCTATTAAATTTGTGACATTTTTCAAGAATAAAAAAAATTAATTTACCTTCTCATAACTATTTCAGATTACACTCATTTAATATTCGAAGGTTGTAGTACAACAGTGTAACAAATTCAACATAGAACTTTGTAATAACCATATAGTCGAATGTATTTGAGTCTAGTTTATCTATTTGTGATTAAATAGTGAATAGGTACAATAACAAAAACAATTTTATAACAATACAAAAGGACATATTTTCAAATTACTTACACGCTGATATAATTATAGATTATTGAGATTGCAAGAATATAATATATTTAATTATTTTTTTAAGGTCTCAACTTACTGTCTTCTGAACATACATGCTCAGGACGCACTGAATAAAATCTCCTGCTCAAGTCAATTTGCCCAGTATAGCTATTGACTGTGTGTAGCTGACCTTATGTGTCATTTACGTTGAGACAGTCGCAAACGCCACTAACTGCCACCAGTAGGTTAGGTACAGTTGGTGACAAAATAGAGAAACGGTCTAAACTTTCCAGCGTTGGAATGACATGAAACCTTTTCATGAAAACGGTGTTTAAAGTACTGCCCAGAGCTATTTATTTCACTGACTTGAACTGTGTGTCTTATGTGCACAGCCTAGACGGAGTGATAAAAATGTTTTCTTTTAAACTGTTAAGTCTCTCTGCCACCGACCGTAAGACATCCGTATTACGAATCCAAAACTAAATCCTTTATCATTGAAAACACAGCTATTAAAATGTCAAGAGAGGAATATAGCTAAAATAACGTTGTGTTCGATCCCAATAAAGTATTGGCTAAATTTTTTAAAATCACGGCCACGGCCTGTTTTTAGTCTAATTTAGAGGTAAAAAGTAACCTGTAAAATTATGTGAAAGTAGAACACAAACACAAAACATCTAATATTAGCTTGACTCAAACTGAGCAGGTCGTACTAATTAATACAACTCTACCTCCCTTTCTTTACATTTTGTTATCTGTGATGAAAAACAACATCGAAAAGTCACTTAGATATATGTAACGATTGTAAATGACGAAAATTGATAGTTCGCGGTCTTATGTTTCTTTAGACAGCTGAGTTTTTGCCGATAATCGAACCCCCGCTGGTCGCGTAAACTCGTCGACCGTCGAATTCAACTGAAGAGTTTCGTTTCAGTGCGTCGTCACCGGTGTCTTTTAGAGGCTCCTTCTCGTCCCTATATCGGAATAAAATACATTAAATTGAATTAATTGAAGTAATTTTAAAATAATATTAAATCTGCCCAGTAAAATCGTTTAAGTGGTATGCAAATGTTTTTTTTTTATTTAAACGATAAAACTAAAGCAATGAACTAAATATATTTACAAATTTTGAAAGGCATTAAATTTATATTTGAAAAAGTAAAATAATGTGAATTACACCCCGTCAGTACAGAAATATAAAAAAGGTTATAGGTAATATGATGCATTTCAGGTAGAAGCTTTTAGGAGTTTTAATAAGCAACCTATTAAACCTTATGTAAACCACCAAAAAAAAAACGATATTAAATATAAATGTAAACTATGATACAAATATGACATTATCTTTAAAGGAATGATAAATAAAAGTGAAATTTAAATAAACTATTTTTTCAATACATTTGCTATTAATACGGTCTTTATGACATCAAAACGTGTACCGTAAGGGGGTATTTTACAGTACAAGGCCTTTTTACTATACACCAATCACAAACGAGCATTTTGTTTGTAACGTATGCGTAAACCACGAAAAGCAGCCCGCCCCCGCCCATAGCTCCCGCCATTGTAACATATGAAGTATCTACCTAATTTTAATAGCAAATGTATTGAAAAACGTCGGATGATGTTCGTACTCAGTAAGCTGGCTATTATAGTCTGGGTTTATTATAAGCACTCGGCTTCGCCTTATGCCTATAAACAGCTCGACTATAATATGCAGCTTACCATATTTGCATCATAATGTACTGTTATAGCACTACGCCAAACCATTTTTAAGCTATGATTAATTATTTAACAAATTTGAAATGCTCAATCTGAGATTTAATTAAAAAAATCTAAATATCTTAAAAATGGTTTGTTTTGTAGAGCATTTATAAAGTTCAATTGATTGATTATTGATTTTACTATCAGCTCTCAACCGAACTGCATCATATTACCATTAACCCTGTATTTAGAGTACCTAGCAGGATAAGCACGGCTACGTTTTTCGATGTATTTCGCCAATATTTTTAACGGAGTGTTAACTGCACAAAAAGTACTAACTTTTTGTACAGTATCGCCTCATTGAAATACAATGATCCCAATGTTATAGTTAACAATGTAATTAGTTAAAAAAATAATTAACATTAAAGATGTTCTAGTTAAAACAAACAAACCCATGGAGAGCAAATACTTTGCACTTTATAATGTTGGATATTCGGAAAATAAATCGAAAGTAATTAATAACAAACCGTACAATAACAATTAAAAGTTCAAAGTTACTCGGCTTTACCTCTTATAAAAAATTGCGCTCCTATTAAAATGACCCTCATTACGTAACAATTACATAAATAACTACAGATATATGAAAGTAATATATATTATGACAGGTGTTAGTATGTTGGGTCATTTTTTCATCACATTCTAAATATTAATATTATAACTTTTGGTAAAACATTAAACAGGTGTTTTTTTTTTGAGTATCATTCAGAACAAAATAATTAAAAATGACGTCGTAAAGTTATGTTACAATGGGGATGCATTGGCGACTGACAATTGCATCGGGAAGCGGCCGCCGGTAGGATACCCTTCACCTCTACACTCGTGGTCGCCCCCTTTTCGTGCGTAGTACTTATGTTTGAATAAGTAACCACGGCGTATCGGTAATTATTTCGGAAATAATATTTAAATATAAAAATGTCATCTCCCTATTATGTTTTTTTTATATATATATATATATAGGTGTCTACGTAATGTCTAATGCTTACGAAAAATTTGGAAAGTGATGAAAAAATCCTCCTGTAGATATACAACGTGCTCCGGAGTTACCGTGGGATTTTAACAGAACGTTCCAATGTTAGAAACAAATTATTTTAATATTTTTTTCCGTCTGTTGCTCATCGTTTGAGATATTAAAGAAAATTTAAATATTAGAATTCATAGTTTTTGTCGTACAGTGGAGCTGAATAAATAAGCGATGTTGTCGCTTTGTGCGGCTAGCGAGCAACGAATTACGAGTAACGAAACGTCTACATTGTATCGTACAGTACGACACGTAAGTTGAAAAACCTGCGTTGTCTTTTATAAAGCGAATTTTTTTTTATCGCTGGGCGACATCCCTCGGATATCGTCTACATAAAAGTAAAAGAAAGTACATATCGTTACGCTTATCCTATTAGAACCTTTTATAATTACGACACTGTAAAAGTATGCTGCAAAATGTATATTTGAAATCAGCATTTAAATGTATTTATAAGCTTATACAATATTTACATGTGCTTAATTGTTTATTTGTGCAGATTGTGTATAAAAAAAGTAAAACCATGTAAATATGCCAAACGATAAAAAGCTAGTAAACAAAAAGAAAATGTACAAACCCAAGCTTATGATAAATGCACGCCACGTAATTCATAGAAATGCGGTTCAAGTCCATATACAAAAGTACTTACCTCAAAATGTACATACTAGGACTTTATTCCGGAATAAAATATGAAAATAATTCTGCCGTGTAATATTAATGATATCTAGGTACAGGTTATTTTACGCATTTATATTTTCGTCTTTGATCAAACATTTACTGGATTCACAATTAAGGCACGAAAAGTGGCAACGACAATAATGGGGCACGTAAGTTCGAAACCAGACAGATACTGTACCAGTGTCAAAAAATCCAACTTTGGCAGCATTATACATTTATTTAATAAAAAAAAAATACTCAACCTTATTACAAAGACCCTCTAGGCGTATTTATGAAAAAGTCGTGATTGTTTTTTTTTTGCTTACTATTTTCACTTCTTATTAATCCATACCCAATGGGTGCCAACAGAAACCTATTACTAAGCCGTTTGTCGCCTGCCCGTCCGTCTGTCTGTCAAACTTAAACCATAATAGGTAAAGTATGTGAGATTGTGGTGGATATCTTAACAAATAATAAGAAAACAAAAAGTGAAAAATTGATTGCGGTTACACACAAGAAACGCGTCTTTAGGATTTCGTACCTCAAAAACAAAAAAAAACGTTACCCTTATATGATCACTTTGTTGTCCGTCTGTCCGTCTGTTGATATCTATCATTCAAAACCTATAGGCTACCGTTTACCTAAAATCGTGAAATTTGCGAAGAAGCTAAGCCTCACAACATATGTACTAAAGGTTATAATTACAGATTTTTTTTTTATAATTAAGTATTTAGAAATGTACACGCGTTTCGATGTCATGTGGTTGTAAACAGCGATAAAGAAATTATATGACAGCATGGAAAAGTCCGATTCACTTTGGCTGGTTTCTTGTTGTTAAAAACATGACACTAATATTTGTGTGGTCGGAACCCAAGACGCGCAGGTTGATTGCATCCGGCAGATTTTTTTTCAAAAACGCTTACCTACGTTACGTTATATGTACATAATACGTTAAGTTGATTTATATTTTAAACAAACTTTCAATCTAACATTTGTTTAGATAATTAGTACAAACAATCGTTGCCATTTTGGTCGAATTCAAGTTGTGCTTATTTCAGAATAAAGTCCAACGTCCATAGAGATATTTTTAATGGATGGACTCAAACCACGTTATGTAAATAAATTGAAAAAACATATAAGCTACTTGGTAAAAATGTTTTGCTTACACTGGTGTAGTCGGGACATAACTTTCGTGCGTAAACCGGTGCATTGGCGTGGAAAACAAATGGTTTTTGTTAGTGAAATCGTATGAAATATTACATCTTTGTTGTTAGGATAAAATAATGAAAACGACAGAATTAAAAAGAAAACAGACATTGAAAAAGAATGAAAAATGAACAGTGAAGATAATCTGTCGAAGGAGATGTTATATACCATTTTTAAAACACACGCCATTAAAAAAAATTACAGAACAGCAATATTCTACTTTCATATTTTTCATCATATTACAACATTTACTGGCACAATGCCTATTAAAAGCGCTATATTTTATAATTTCCAAAAGCAATCTTAATAATTATCGTGTAACATTTTATTTTATATACATAGTGAACATTATCTATGTACACACGCAAAGCAGGCAGTTCACTGTATTGTTAATATTTGTATCATACAAAGCCTCCGATTTATATACACACGCGTTTAGCCCTTGTGAATATGACACATGATATGACATAAATAATTATTTTGCTCACAGAAAAAAAATTACAAGTTATATGTATAGAATATTTGACAGTGAATAAGGAACTAGAGACAGCTCGCTTTTGTTATCATACTCTCGTCCCATCCTCTTTTTTAAATGTTTTCCTCGTTCCCTATCTTTTTTTAAACTAAAAACTCGCAATAAGGGGTCGTCCATTAATCACGTGATGTTTTTTAACATTTTTTAACCCCTTCCCCCTTAGCGATATGCGATGAGGTTTAAGATTAACCCCCCCCCCCCCCCCCCCCCAAATCACGTGTATTTTTTAGTATAAAGTATCTTGAAAAATTCAGAATATTATCTTTAAATACAGGTAAGTATAAGCTAATTTAATTCTTGAAAATTAAGGACCGTGATAAAGACGTATTAAGGTTTTAAGGTATTAAGGTTGCAGGTTGCTTTTGACTGGCATAAAAATAATAACGGAAACGTGTAATCATGTGAAAAGCATATGATTGTATTGGTATATGAACATATTTAATGCACATTGATGACACACGAAATAAACAAAATAAATACACGTGATATCTCACTACACCCCGATTCCCTCCTTGTGATATTTCGTGATTTCTGTCGAACCCCCTGGACCCTTTCGAGCCTCACGTGATTGATGGACGACCCCTAAGTCACTACAAATTTTAGCATTTATACTATTTAAAAGTTTTAAAGCAATTAACATTTTTGTCTGTACCTACGGCCCGAGCCCTTTCCAACAACGTTATGGTATCCTAATCTAATGTTTTAACTTGGAAAAATACACAGGCATATTTAAATAATAAAAGGTGTATAGTGAAAACAATTATATTTTCCTAATTAATAACTAACTATATTAATAACAGTTATTAAAATTCAATTTATCTCAAAATACTAAAGAAATTAAATACTTATTATTATTCGTTCTGAAATTTCACGTTTAGAATAGTTTTTTTTTTTTTTTTTTTTTAATTTTGAATCTAGAATTTCCAATAAACATTTATTATGCCTACCTATTTTTTAATATCTTTTAAGTTCACGCGTTTGTTTTCGAATAGAATTGACGTAATAGATGATACTCGATAGGTATTGATGTGTACCGCTATTGAGACTTATGAGCGCGTTAGTAAATCAGTCTGCAGTGATGTTACAATAATGAGTATTCTAGAACTACACTAAACACCTCCAATGCTGCTCTATGAAAAATCTACCCAACAAGGGCTCGCATGGAAGCCAGTTTACGAATTCAAAGGTAAGACGCGCTTGTAATCGAATAAAAACTGTTTAACGTTACGTGCATCTCAACAATAATTTCTTGTCACTAAGTTTTTCTGCATAACGGACTTTAATTTAACATATATCTACTAAGGATGAATTGCCTTTCGTATTCCAGACTTTAAATAGTCAGTGCACAGGCACGTTTATTGTTTTTTAATTTTATTGTAATAATTATTATTTATATATTTTTCGTAGCGTATTAATGTACTTTTTTAATAGCAATATAATGTGTAATATTTAAATAAAATTTTCTTCTAATCAAGCTATAATCATAATCACAAGGGCCGTATGAGCAAAACGCATTATGGCGTGCGGTAGATATCGCGCATGCTGCCTTACGTGGGGGTCGTCGCGAGCTTCACGGGCGGCGGCAGGGGCGCGGGGGACGGCGGCGCGCGCGGCTTGCTGCTGCAATAAGGGAGCGGGAAGCGCCAACCGTACAGACTACAGGCAGAAACATCTCGCATCGACATCGCCCTCGCTTGCTACTCGAGGGAAATGGGAGGAGTGACGGCCAGGGTAGGAGCTAACTGGGAGTAAAAATCGGAAACCTAAAACCCCCACTCCACGATGGCTCATCAGCTTATTATCTATCATGGTCGCCATCATTGCGTAAAGGTCCACATGACAGCCAGTTTACATTGTGTGCAGACACGCTCCGAACACAAGACGCTACTCTCTTTAATGTGCGTATGAAAATCTGACACCACAGCCATCATCTAACAGCGTCAGCCATGGGATATCATGGACCATCGTGAAGTGGAGCTATAAGGAGAGGAAACTTGAAAGAAATGGAGCTGACTGGCAACCCCACATGGAGGGTAAGCGGGACGATAGACATAATGTTACTAAACAACTGTGAAGACCAAGATGTTTGTAAAGATCTAGGAATGGGGGTTGAGAGCAGAAAACTAGAATGGTTTCTACTAAGGTTAAACAGTTCTAATATAAAACTGTATGGGCAATAAAATGCATGTATATTGAAACTTTTATAAATATGGTAAAGAGTATAGCAAATGGAAAAAAAATAACTGACATTTTATATGATTATTTTTTTCTGAAATGTTACTCTGAAAACATTAAAAAGGGTAACGATAGCCTGTCCTGTGTCAATAGTAATTTTAATATTTCAATTCGGTTTCAATAGGAAATAAAAGGACGACGAAGGAAAATAACATATAGAAAAGGAACAAAAATACGTATAATGTGAAATGGTTTCTGACAAGTTAACAACAAAACATTTAAAATAAATTAAGACAAGATTGCAGTTATAAGACATGATATACAAACGAGCATAAAAGACATATATATCTAGTAAAAGATGAAAAGAAGATATTTTGTGGTAAATTGAAAAAAAGATAAAACTGTATATTGGGTTGATGTCGAGTATTATCATGATAAAGGAAATATTTGCAATAATTTGTGCGTCCTCTTTGTGTTTTGTGATATTAAAGTGATTTAACACGCTATAGGAATAATATTTAGAAATATCGAGCACAACTCTAATTTAAAACAATTCAAAAACATTTCTTAAATGTTTTTCAGTCACTCACCTTCCTAGTTTAGCTTCATCTTCTTTGTGCTTTTTAGCTCTTTTGCCACAAATGGTAGCAACAACACCTTGACGTTTGAAGCCAAGCAACAGAAGGTCGACTAGCAGCAAGCAGAGAAATACACCAGCTAACGCCAGACCGATTATAGCGCCACTCGACATCAGCGGTGGAGCGGCAAAACCAGATCTCTCGACACCTAACAAAATACACATGTTAGATATGAATCGCAAAACAAAAAAACCATAGAGAGCAATAGCTTGTTCATCATATAATTATACATACTGCATTTTTATGTGGGTCGATTTAAGAGACGAATAACTTGTATGAATGAATTGAATAATTTCCATTTTTAATTTGCGTGTAGTAAGGTCTATTACTATATATAATAAAAACACAATCTGTGTTTTTAGTGTGTCAATTATTTTTTTATATATAAAAATCTTGTCATTGCATGTTTGAACTCAATTACAGTTAACAAAACGGAGTAAAACGGAGGCATCGCCAAAACGCATCTTATCGACACGATATCTAAATCAGCGACCACGCGTACTACGGAAACAATAGTACCTAACCATAATTATTTCGATGAAAAACGAAATGGATTTATTGGGTACTCTATAATCTGGTATAAGGACCTCACAATAAAAACGCATAGTGTATAAACTAACAATTATAGCACACTTGCAAATTTCTAATAATAGAATAAACAAACTAGTGCTCTCTTATTTTTCGTTAGTAATTGTGTGCTTGATTTTGCAAAAGCTAAGATGTTAGATGATTTTATGAAATCGATTGTAATAAATCCTAATAAAGTAACGAGTTACAAAAACACAGTCGAATGTTCGAATTTATTACAATCGTTTGAATGTTGATATGTGAAGAGTGCTTTCAGTATTATTAAACACGTGCACCCGATCACCGCCAGTTAGAGCCAACGAAGTATATGCCCGAGGAAAAACAATTTGCCAATGTCGAAAGCCCTCCCGCCAATATGAAATGGGGTTTGAAGGCGAAATGTAAGGCGTACAATAAATAAACAATGAATGAACGATGAATAAAATTATACGCTATAAGTTTAACCTTAGGTGTAACATTACAATATAGAAAAAATTATAAAAAAGAAAAGTTGTCAAGATGCAAACATTCCGAGTGTTTCCATAAAACGAAAAATATAAATATTCAAACCCCATATCTAGAGAAGCTACAAATTTTGTTTTCAGTTCACGTGTCTCGATACGTTTGTTACAATAAAAAAAAAACAATGAACACAAGATTTTCTAACAAAAAGACGCTACGATCCATCACCTTATGCTTAAATACAAACTATTCGGAATACGAATAAAAACATTTCGTACATTTGTTGATTTTTATAAGAAAAAAAAAACTAATTCATCTAAATAAATAAATAAATCTTAAAAAGAATTGAATTACATTAGTCAACAGTGTACAATTTCTAGATTAGTTTTACGAGGAACAATTAAGATATATATTTGATGAAATCGCCATTTTGTTAATTGGCAACATCACAAATATAACGACGTACAACCGACACTAAACGTAGTTCAACATGCTTGGAAAACACAAAAAGGGTGACCTCTAAGGTTCAAATCTATTGATCTATGATACCTAACATGGTCTAGAAATGATATCAGTACCTACTAGTAACTGGTATTAGGCCAGTCGCGTAACATCAACTTTTAGTTAGTTCAGTCGACTAGAGAACAAAATAGAAATATAGAAGCGCATTTAGTCATTCGTATAGCGCAACTTAACATTCCGTCTGAAATAAAAGTTGTCGTTAAGTACGTAGCTGGCCTATTGACTATTAGAAGGATCTAGATTGAGAGCCAGATAAAAAGGTCATAAATACTGATGACGTCACGGTGTCGAGTTTCTTTCGGCGTCCATGCTTGAAGAACATAACCAGGTAATAGAGGTTTCTCGAAGACTTAAATGTAACATATGGCCATTTCACATAGAGTTGACAACAAAGGTTTGGATGAACATGCAGTAAAATTAGTACATTCCAAAGAACATGAGCCTTGTTAGAACTGTGTCAATATTAATGAAATATAATTACCATTATTTCGGTCAGGGTGACACATACACACACTTGAATACTTTATAACAATAAGGGCCTAAAATACAAAGGTATCAAACAGCATCTTGACAGCTTTCTTTTAAAATTGTTAATTGAAAACCAATTAAATTTTAAAATTTATAATCTTCCCAATAACAACACGTAGATACATGAGGTTTCTTTTTGGAAACATCTATGACAGTCAATAATTTAAAAGGGTATTAATGTGAAAATGAAAAAAGCTCAAATGAGGAATACAAATAAGCAATTTTTCTTATTCATTAATCGACAAGCTTTTTACATTTTCTATGGAAAACGAATACAAATCAGATGTTTATTGTTTTAAAAACATTCATTTATTATTTCACATTGGTCAAAAATTCTCTAAAACCGATCACATTTTGTAATCTTTATTCGTATGAAATGTATTGCTATCTACAACCTTATCAATATTGATGATTTTTTTTATTTTATTATCTAACATTTCGTATATTTTTTTAGTTTCTCGCGTAGAGTTCCAAATCGGACGATCCACTGACACAAACCGATCTTTACAATATTACTAAACAATAACTTTTTTTAAATACCAATAGAAAAGTTGTTGCGAAGATGGTTCATCTGTACAACCTGAGGTTACACTCGCATCACTGTGCGAGTCAATCTTATAGATAAATGCAATTTCAACTTTTACAGTACTGTAAACAATAGTGATCACAAGTCTATAATATATTTTGGCAGTGTTAATTTATTTAACGATACACTAACTACTCGTAAAAGAAACGTATTCGTTACTAAATTAAAAATGTAATGTGGACAGATCATTCATAGAAAAAGGATATGACGAAAAAATTTATATTATGAATTAATCAGTTTTAATTGTAATTATATTTTTTTTTAAATTATGAACGATTTATATTTACTTATGATAAATTATCATTATTCTATAACTACAGTTCAACAAATCGATTATCACAACGAGTATTTCCTAAGTAATTCAACAGTCATGTCACGAAAGACACCATTAATTAATCACTGAATAGAGATGACTTATATATAATAGATTAACATAAATGCGATCAAGGCATCCATATTAGTTAGCAAGCTTCTCCTATCGCTTGGACTTCCGTTTGGGTTACCTAGAAAAATGTCATATGATTCAACAGATTCAAGTTATTTTGTAATATTAAATCTAATAAAAAAACAAAAAAAAACTATCAGATCCACATTACTGAATTCCTTCGAGCAAATCAAAATGTAAAATAGGAAAATCTCTAAAACTTACCAGTTACAATAAATTAACACCAACATAATATAATTCTCGCGATGAATGCGGGTTGATAGTAACAAAAATTATTCGTAACATAAAAATCATAATTAAAAGACAAATAAAAAAATAATAATAATACAAATCTAAGAGCTACTTTACAAGAAAAAGCATTTCAAAAACTAAAATCCATTTCATGCGTTATGATAGCAACAATAATTGGGCAAGAATCACCATATGTTAATAAAATAATGCTTCAATGTACACACAAAATCATAATTAATCTTATAGGGGCATACTTAAAAAATAATGATTTTAATACAATAACTTCAAATCTTGTACTAGCTTACAAGTAAATATTTCTTTCAGTTTCAATAACTTTATTCCAATATTATGAAATTGTAACACCAAAAATGTTTTTAAAAGGATCTTTAAAGAGCGGAAACTTTTGTACTATTATCGTTGTAATGAAAAAAAGTAGAAGTAAAATACGGTGGGATTTTTCATAAACTAAAATGATATTAAAAAAAAACACAATACAAAGTGAAAATTTGTTTTAAAAACGGAAAATTAAGAAAACATACTTATTATTAAATAAGAATAGAAATTAAGTCAGAAATAAAATCACACGAACAAAAACAAGAGTTCGCAGAGTAAAACCGTAACAACACAAAATTTTGCAATACTAGCAGCCTTTGGTATAACAGGTTCCGTATAAATGTTATAGAAGCCCGCTCTTCTAGCCACCTTATTATTTTCTTCATTGTACTCACCGAGGGCTGTCTGGACGTAGAGTTCGGCGGGTAATGAGTATCCCAGGACATTGTGAGCTCTCAGTTGTACTTTATATCTAGTATCAGGTCTCAGTCCTCGGACCTCATAACTTATAGCATCGTAGGACTTATGGATGTTCATTTCGCATTCGCTCTCTGATACGATTCGCCATTCCCCGCTCACTTTAACCACCTGTGAGATTTGAATATAATATTAAAAGACGTCCTAACCACGAAATATGTCACATATTCTAGGAAACATTTTGTAAGAATCACTTCGTCTTTGTACGTGAAGTACAAAGTAATTTTTCAATAAACTAAGATGTGGTTAGTCTCAGAGTGAAATGTCATATATCTTATCTCTCCCAAGTATTATAATTCAACTCTCAAAAAATTGGTCAGTTTAAAAACTATAAAAGATTTACTTTACTTTTTTTACCCAAAAAAAATTATTTAATTTTTATCATGCATAAAGAGAAAATGCTCCTTTTCTTTCACGAAAATTTTATTTTTAATTAGTAGTCAAACATTATTATGTATAATTAATTCTGTTATATTTTTGAATGATAATTTCAAGTACCTGAAATAATATTCTCCTTTCGTTAAATAATGGCGACAATAGAGACTTACATGAATAAAAGAATCGAATAGCAAATGTAATTCAGTGATATACTTACAGGGCAATAGCTGATTTCGTACATATCAATAGGTTCCCCGTTGTGAGCAGGTATTTTCCACTTGAGCTCGTACCGGTCCGCGTACGTACCGTGAATCAGTGATTCGGAATTAATTGCCTCTCTCCATTTTGGTTGTTCCGGCGGCGACCTACAAAAATTGTCCCGTGTTACGATTATTAAGTTTCAAGATCATTATTACGCTTGTCTGTATGTCTGTTCTAGAATTTATATATCGAATTTATATTGTATATAAAAGAAGCAACTTGTTGATTGACTGACATAACAACGCACAGTCGTAACCGCAGAGTCTAGAACTTGAAATTTGGAATAGACGTTCCTTGTATTCCTCCCCTCCCCTTCCGAAAATCACGTGTATTTTTTGTTATAAAAAAAAAACTGACAGCATTTAGAAAATTTCGAATACAACAAAAACATCATATCTGAAATAAAAAAAAAAATTAATAATATTTTTAGGGGTTCTAAGGATTTATGTACCTATACAAAATAATTAATAAGGTTTGAAGTCCCTATTCCAGTTTTAAGTGTCTACACCAGACCACCCTTAGAATAATTTTAAATTAAAAAAAAATGAAAATTAACAACTTAATGTTTTTATTCCTTTTTCATGTGCAGTCAAAACATTTAATTTTTACTAAATATGACGTAACATTTTCAAAATATGTTTATTTCTGAGGTAGCAGGTATTCAACGCAGAATTATCGGCCAGACCAATTTAACTTCAAAGAGGGATAGAAAACACAAATTATTCCCATAAGTAATTTTTCACATCAATATTGCACTGAAAATTTGACTCGTATGTCAAATAAATTAACATTAGGGGGCCTGCCCGACATTCGAAATATAGGAACATGAGCGCCACACCTATTTATTTATTTTTAACCGACTTGTAGGTACACGGCTTCTAATTATATAAATACTCTTGTCCTCTAAATAAATTAAGTTTGTAGATCGGTAGATGCACTAGAAGGAAACTTTGTATATAATGATGAATAGATAAACAGGGCAACGCGAGTGAACTGGCAATACCGCATTCGTGCTTGCATCTCCCATAATTTAAAGAAGGGTGTTTCAATATCATGAATAAACATATTGCGTGTTCTAGGAATCTTTTGAAGGCCTTTCACATTTCGCTCGATCGCTTGCAATCGTCGTGACGAGCGCGAATGACGATGTGTGCGAGAAAGAAGGAAATACCTACTCACTTCCTTCTCCCATTCGTGATTGGTCACGTTCGCCATGACAGTCGTTAGTATGCGAACAAAACGTGAATCAAAATCCTCTGATTCAACGGAAATCTCTGCTCGTGATAAATTTTAGCCAAAAAAAATATACGTCTAGGCGTAAGTGGCGAAAGGTGAAATTTTTTAATAGGGAAGCTGGGCCATATAAGGAAGATTATTATTAATTATAATTCTTTAAATGTCGTGATAGCCCGAACGCAGGGAATCTGTTCCCAATCTATAAGGCAATATGGCCGTGGTTCGAATCCTGGCGTGTACCAATGAGTTGTTCTGACTTAAGTACATTAACTATCACTGACTTTGTGCCTCGGAGAGCACGTTAAGCAGTCGGTCCCGGTTGCTGTCAATAGACGGCGGTCGTTACAATCCGCCAACCCGCATTGGAGCAGCGTGATGGATTTAAGCTTCAAGCCCCCTAATCTTGAAAGGAAGCCTTAGCCCCCGCAGTGGGGTATAAAAAGGGCTGATGGATGGATACCTATTACTTTAAGAAAATATACCAGAAAAGTAATATAATGAATAATAATGTTTTACGTTTTTCTCGGACCATTGCATCATTATTATTCTATCACTTACGGTCTTATGTAGTAGTTTGGAACGAAAGAGAGATAAAGGTAATGTCATAGTAGTCTATCACTGTGCCTCATTTTCGAAAGTTTCGAAGTATCAGACGACAGACACGGTATCTTGGTAATTCTATTTATCCAATCTGTTTTAATCCTTTTGCTTCGATTACTTTATCGTGTGCTTTAGAGGAAGCGTCTAGAAATTCCCAAAAAGAAGACAACATACCTCTTTGGCATTATAACGGTGAGAGGAGAGCCCCAAGCTCCTGCACCCACTTGGTTAACAGCCGCAAACCTGAAGTTATATGTCAGTAAAGGTCTCAAATTCTCCACGACGTATGGCGAGTTGACAGACCACGTTCTGTTCATGGCGAACGCCCAATCGTAGTTTACGCTTTCCTTGTACTGTGCCGTGTAGGCCAGGATAGGAGGTCCTTGATCTTCAGCTGGTCCTACTATACTGAAGGACACGGATGTCGCTGTTATCGTTTCTTGTCGTGCCTGTATTGAGTTAAAAATATAAATGAAAAAACGATTAGAACAAATGGCTGAAAAAAAGTTCCAAAACAACCTCCCAAAATACCTATTTATTTTTTTATTTACTTTGCCAGATCTTCATAGAAATTCATCTGACCGTCAAGTAGTGCCGGTAATGTCATCTAGATGGTTGAGCTTATTATACTGCTTTCCACAAAAAATAAAAATAAAAACAAAAAGTAAATATAAAATATTTAAGGTAGTCACTACGTGAAATGAAATTGTAATCCCCGTTAATCAATCAAAATATACTTTATGTAGTCTTACATAAAACAAATAATAAACATCTGTCCGAATAACGTGACAAAATTATTTAATCAATCATATTTTAGGAAGTATATCAAATTACGAATAACTTTTTTTTATTTCGAGAGGAACACATAGGCTGGTTTATATCATTGACAAAATATATATATATATATATATATATATATATATATATATATATATGAATGATATGTTAAAAATTTTGATTTAAGCCCATTGCACTATATATGAACATTTTATTAAGCAAGGGTACATATTTGTCCCTCAGCTTAACACGCAGGAAACATATAGGTCTAAATGTAGAAGAAACTGTGGTACTTACCTGAACAACAGGACCCGGCGGGAAAGCTTCTCGCAGATGTATTGTGTGGACCGCTTCACCGAGTAAATTGGTGGCAATGCACTTGTAGAATCCGTAAAGCGCTCGATCGGATGGCGTCACTGTTACGTAACTTATTGGGCCTGATCCGTAAATTCTTACATGTGGCGACTCGACTAGATCGTATTCGTGGAACCTGCGTGACGAAGTGTGATTGTAATAGAAATCAAAGGAAACAATACGAAAAAAAAATACTAATCAAAACAAGTAAAATGTTGTAACGATAAACTTTTGTACTGTTTCTTGTGACTTTAACTTAGCAGGCAAGCACAATTACAATAGCGTCCGAATCGGTAACAAGAACTTTTTGAACAAATATTTTTTTATTTTGTGTTTGTCGTTTAATTATAGAAAAATATACATTGGCTTCTAAATATTTTTAGGCGGATCGGTTCGGAAACAGATCTGGTAAGTGCCTGTCATAAAATAGCCTCTTTGCTCACTTGACACCTTTTCATTTTAATAAAAATGTAATAGGCCAAACATAGTTTTACTCAGTGAACTCTATCTAGTCAGAGTACGAGTAAAAAACTTGCCGTTTTAAATACCATTTGCCCAAGTCTGCTCATTTATTCGAGTAGTTAGAGACCCTAACTACAGAACCGAATTAAATCCTACTTACAGGTTCAATTCCCACCCGTGTCAAATATTTGTGTTCATTAACATATCTATTTTGCTTCGTGTCTGGATGTAAAATACATGTAAGTAAATTTTACATTACCCATAATACATGTTCTGTCAAGTTTGGGACTTTAAGACCGTATGTAAGATGTTTTAGGTGTTATTATCATTATTATAACATGTATTATTATTCCTTTAATTCGTAATCGCGCTTTCCCTCATACAAAAACGTACTGATACGAGGCATGTTTTTCAAGTAAGTACCGTTTTGGAATTAAAAAAAGACGTGCAAAGATATGCCAATAATTTTAATTTTTACATGGAAGCCTGTACCTTAATCTACTTTTCTACATAATTTCCGTGAATATTGAGGCACTTGTCATAACGTGGCACCAGTTTTTGAATACCCTCCTCATAAAATTCTGCCGCGTGACAACCTCGGTATCACAACTGTTTTGACTTCGTTATCGTCTTGAAGACGCTGACCGCCCAGGTGTTTCTTCAAGTGCAGGAACAAATGTTAGTCGCTGGGCGCCAGATCAGGGCTGTATGGAGGATGATCTAGAGTTTCCCATTGAAAATCTTCATTAAGGACCGAAGGACGCCCACTCCGTTCTTCATCATGCACATTTGTGCAGCCATCTTTAAATGCTCTCACCCATTTCCTTACCATTCCATCACTCATAATGTTTTGTCCGTAAACTTCACAGATCTCACGATGAATATCGATCGATTTTACGCCTTTAGCACTAAGAAATCTTATAACAGCCCGTACTTCACAATCGGCGGTACTTACTTAAAAAACATGCCTCGTATATGTCACAGTGGATTACTAATCATATAACCCGAAAAATTGTATATTTTTAAACTGTGTACCGCTGACATACGTGTCATAAACAATACTTCGATCCTCTGTTTCCGTTTCCATATTTTATACAATAGAGAATAACGTTTAATTTTTTCTATTAAACACCAGCTTTTCCTATAACTGTACTATATATATTTGTACTTACTTCCACTTGATCGTGGCGTTAGGAATGCTCTCCGCTACACAACTGAGATTGACAGGCTGAGAGTTCCAGCTCCAGACGGGCACGTTGGGCATATGGTCGAAAGTTGGCTTGAATTGAACAGTCAAATGGCCATTTTTTCTTGCTTCACCACCTGAAACGACATCTAGTTTTAGCTTTTTGCAAAATGTTCAGTCGTTTAACAATATACCGTTGATAATAATTGGTAAAGAGTTGTGTACAAAATTTACAAAGGTTACATTTAATTTGCCGGAAATTGCCCTGTGGTATATAGCCAAGTCCTGACATTTTCTTATGATTTTGTTGTATTGTCTCATAATTCCTACTCGCAGTATTAACTTGATATTTATATATTTTTTATTATCTACCATAAACTATTTCATATGATCCGCAACAAGAAATTGCCCCAAAGGAATAACAAGCTGAAGTGGCTGTTAGCAGGTCAAATATGTCAAATATCAGATAACCATCGAAGAAAAAAATTTCCTGAATGGAAAACGTAGTGCCTTCTGTAGGTAAATAAACCGATAACTTATGCAACATGGCAGGTAGCTTAGATGCAGAAGATGGGAAATTACGTAGTGTGGTAATAACTTGATAGATCATAAACACACCAAATAATTTACTTCAAAAAGCAAAACTTCTGTCATGTATTCGGTTCTAAATGGACCAAATTCTAACTTCCAAACGATCAGCCACACAACTTGTACTGATTTCAGTTAAAATTTAGATTCAAAACAAACTGATGTCCCTTAATGGTTTCTAACACAAATATTATTGAATTTACCTTCGTTAATAGCAAAACATTCGTATAAGCCATCGTCAGTGCGGTTCAACTGCGATATCGTTATTACTGCCGTTGACTCCATCTGATCCCCATCTTCCCTCGAGGTTGTCTCTACGGTTATCCTATCAAAAAATCAATTAAATAATTAATTGTAACTACTAAATAGTTCTAAATGAATTTTAATACTCATATGTAATTCGAAAAATATACATTTTGTTTATTGAGTGGATTGTATGAAATTATATCTGAAGCACTTTTTTCACTTGCCTAATAAATATTGAATTAAAACTAACGCTTGAAGAAGTAATCAAGCGTCTATCAATTTAGCTACTCGGTATTTGAGTTTTAATCAAGTTTCAGTTAGTTTTAATTAAGTTTATTAACCTTCCATCGTCGTTAGAGCCAGTGACGAAAGGCTCGATGTTAGAAAGCTTTCTAAAGCTGATGGTGGGTGCCGGGCGACCTTTTGCTTTGCATTCCAATCTACCCTCTGTTTTCTCGGCTGCGGTCGTATTGTACAACTCGAATATTTTAGGTGCTACGAGAACCTGATAAAAATCAGAACAAAATGTTAAATCGATAAAACATCTCAAGTTTACAAATAGATAATAATATATTGGAATTTTACTGAGTGCACTCAATGGAGACTTTTATGAAATGTGTGAGCCGAGCACAAGAAAAGCTGCTCTGCGCGGCATCGTTCGTAGCGTCAAGTGTGGACTTACAAGGAACCTAATATTATCACTGTCCTTGAACGTAGTTTAACGGAGTGTGCTCGCGGCTCGTGTCAAACATGGACGATTTTGCTATTGTAACTGCTGCTGCTGGAATTTTAATTCTAACCGAAGTCAGTAAAAAAGCTAAAAGGTCAGGACAATAGTGTCTCCAAATTTACATAAAGTCAGATCCAGCCAACAAAATCTTTGCTAATCGTTTTGAGATATTAACCAGCAACTGGCCAATTTCAGAATTTTGTTTTAGCTGGACCGCACATTGTTAAACAGGATATCAGATTTCAATTGGTTCTATTAAACTTCTTTCACCCACGTTTCCATGACGGTTAAGCAATGGGCGTCTGACACTAAACACGTCGATGAGCGCACTACGAGCGCGATGTAAATCCATTCGTGTTTGTCAAAAAATCGATTATTGGCGGAGCGTAGTTGAACGCGAACCAAACGCGTACTCATTCGAAGCTCGTAAGGTCTGTTCCACACTCTACGAATTCGCGCTAGCTCGGCTCCGCTCGTGTTCGGCTCATCTAGCGTAGACGCACCTTTAATGCATCTTGATTCGGCATATCGGAAATTTTTGTGATTTTTCTTTAGAATCGAATTTCCAAAACCCATGTCGAATTTGATAGTTTAAAAAATATTCTATTGTCACGTACTTTTATTTTAGGATTTTTACTTAATAATTTATACTACTACGGCCAAAACGAGTCATTTTATAGCGAGTTAAGTTTTCTCAGAAATTAGCTCGCAAGTGTTCGATTTCAATAGTTTCGAAAAGCGCATTATATCAATACAACAGTTATGGATTTAAAAAAAAAATTGACCTAAAACCAACTAAATAATTTTGATCAGCATTGATTTTGTCAAACTTTTAACGAGCGAGAGTCATAACATAACACCATAACATACCTCTACATTGATTTCCGTTTCATTCTGTCCAGCTTCATTTACAGCACTGCAGATGTATTTACCATAATCTCCTGCTTCCACGCGATTGATTGTAAGTAACCCAGTTAATTCGTTTACGGCATAACGTGAAGTCGAACCCAAATTCTGCAAATATCAAATGTAATATATGTCTTTAATAAATAATTTAAAATAATTTATAAACTTTTTGAAAATTAAATGTTATTTATTATTTATGGCAATTCACTGGAACGAATATGGGATAATTGGATTAATGAACGAAATTAATCGGATGGATAACTTCAACGAACAAAATATAATTTAATCTAACGTTACCTCTCGAGTAGAAGCTTTGATCCATGTGTACTTAGGTGGAGGCTGGCCTCGAGCTTTGCAGGTAATAGCGGCAGATTCACCTTCTTTTATGACAACACGTGGTTCCCGTTCTTCCATTTCTGGAGCAGTGTATACCTATATACATCGAAATATTATTTAATGTGTCTGCGCAAATATTTAACATATACTGTGAATTCGAAACATGATGAGTACAAGATATAATTTACTTTTCTAATTCTTGAGCTTAGCTGCTTTTATTTTATGCTTATGTTACTGTAAAAGCACGAACTGCGGTAAATCCCAAGATTTTCCAGTAAAACCTAAGATCTATCAACTCGTAGTTGTCAAAGTCCGAATAATTCTGCGATTCGAACTTTTACTACCATTCACTTGGTAGATCTTAGGATTTACATCAAAGGCACGGTAAATGTTGAAAAAGATATGTCATAACGTGTTCCGCGCATCGTACTCGTGGGCAGTTTGCAAACCCTGCTACTCGGTCTTCGCTCTAGAGGTCTTTCATCAGTTATCAGAAGTTATTCAGTTATTCCTCGTCATTTAAGGGAAATAATTCCCCTTATGTATTCTTTAGTACATTGAAATACATTGTATTGCACGAATTAAAAAAGTCCTTTCCGTATTCTATGATTTACTGACTTTGAATATTTACTATAGGAACTTGACTGATATTGAAAATATTATATTTATTAAGAAAATATATAATAAATAAGCTTTATATAAAAAAAATAAAGTCAAGAAAGGATAATAAACGAAAAACCGCTGTCTTAATTCACAACAGGGTCAAATATTTTTATAAGTAAAACAAACACACTAACACAATATACAGCGCAACGAACGAAACATGAAAAAAAACAAGACTGCGAAACGAACAATTGAAGAAAGAATACGTCAGTCCTCGTAATTAGTTCCGGCTACACTAACTGTTAGAAACAGAAAACATTGTGTCGATTTCGAATTCATTCGAATCGAATCGAAATCGGGACTTCGCGGAATCGCTTCGCGCGACGCGTCAACAGTGTCAACACGTGTTCTGAGTTCCATAATTCCATTCCCAAATACATAACAAAAGTATTCCCTGGGAATACTTAAAGGTTTCAAGGGAATACATGAATACATGACTCATAGCGAAGAAAAGTTTCATCTTATGTATTCAGAATACAACTACGCGAGCCTACTTCGCTCGCTTCAGTCGATCGCTTGACACGTTTGCGTAATATCGGGCATTTTGGCGAGCGTGTCGCGGCAGCGGCCGCCGAGCGCCATGCAATTGAATTTTCACCCATTACTAAATTCTATGAGCTCTAAGGTTTCGACTAATAGTAAATTGAAATAAATAATTAAGAATTACTCATTGTTTTATTCCCAAAACCAATATTTATCAGCCGGCACTGGTAAAACCTAGTATGTACTAAATTCTAATGCTAAAAGCCCGAAAAAAATCGTCCTTTTTTATTAATCCTTACATTTACCAATTGATGTCGGTAAATCGTAATATGTAATGGTAAAACCTAAGATTGACCAATATACGGGCTTACGGGCTTTTACAGTAACACATACACAACAACTTCAATTACTTGGTCAGGCTTCGATTCGATTACAATAATTTTTGTGATTAGAATAAATTCTAAGAGAGGTAATTACTGTTCCAAGCGACTAGAAAAATTTACTTTTTCTTTCGTGATTCATCATAACATAATATTTATAGTAAAACTTCATGACGGCAACTCACTTCTAGCTTGATAACCCTTTCGGCCAGTTCGCCTGTCTGTATGACGACAGCTCGACAGGTGTAAGATCCATCGTCACTTTCTTGGACGTTTTTTATGAACAGACCGTTTGTATGAATGACGTATCTATCACCGGTCATTATCTGAAATATCAACATACTATCAAGTTTCTGTCGAAGCTTTCTATTAGGTTTCTATGAGGTACTTATAGCAAATTCAGTTTTATACTCTTTTTGAAGTTTTAAAAATCTAAAAGAAAACATGAAAACTGTATAGCAAATACTTGTCATATTTAATATTATAGACGAAGTACTTTTCTTAGTAAAATTTTACCATTACTAAGGGTGTCATACAACTCTTTGGATAAAGGCTAAAAATCTTAGGTTCCTAAAACATATTTAAATTACTTAAGACATATTTAGTTAAATACATGCGTAACCGCATACAGGTTTCGTAGAAAGGTAAGCAGAAAATATTATTATATGCAATGCACTTACTGGTACAGCTTCTTTAAACCAAATGACAGAAGGTGCTGGCTCTGCGGTTACTTCACACATGATTTTAAAATCTTTGCCTTTGGTCGCGAATTGATTTTCATTGGCGTTTGTCCAAGTGACGGCAACTAAAATATAGCGACTCATTAATACATATTTTATTTAAATAACAATATTGTTTGAATTTAACACAGCGAATCATTTTCATCACCGTGATTTTTTTTTAAATTTAAACATTATCTAATGACTCCATTTTGGAAAAGAAATGTAAATGGCGTGGTTGCTAAGTCGAACATAAATACTATGCACGACAAAAAGATGGCCGCGGGTGCAATGAGGGCGACATCCCATCGGCGGCAGCTGACTGACAATTATCAGTCGCCCACGCATTCCCAGTATCCCTACGGTAATACGATAGCTTTGTAGCACCATATCTCAATATTTTAGTACTGAGTGATACTAAAAGAAAAAAAAACTAATTTTATTATATTCATCAAAGTTCATAAAAAGGAAGGTGATGAAACAAATGAGTGTCGACTGTAGAAGTTTAATAGTAAACCTGGAAGCATTAATTTACGTGTGTAATATTAATTAGAGAATTTTACTATTAAAAGATAATATTAAAACTAGCTTTCCGCGGCTTCGCCTGTGTGAACCTCATGTTTGTACTGGGACTGGTATAGGGACATTTCGGTTCACCCGTGAAGGAGCAAGCATCAAACATACCGCCACATTTCCCGCTGTAGAAAGTAGTCTAATAACCTACGTTGGGGTCAAAGCTATCTATATGTAAAATATCTCAAATCGGTCCTACGATTTACCTGTGAAGAAGTGAAGAAGAAGAAACATAATTCAGCGGTCAACCGTGAAAATGTAACAGATAGGCAGACAGACAGAGGCACTTTTACATTTATAATATTAGTATGGATTCGCAACAGTTATAGACTCAAGACAAATGTTCCCCATTAATGTTGAAGAAGATAATTCAACGAAAGCGGACTTGACTCAGGTACCTACGATTATTCATTTAATTTAACAGTCCCATCAAACTCGCTCTTAAATCTGTTTTATCGTTCTTTGGGTGACGTTTTTGTTGGATCTTTCTATTGGGCCAAAGAATTACATTTATGTAACGATGGGTAATTCAATGAAGAATATGTACTCAAATAATTTGACCGAATAACTTTAGCAAACGGTATTATTTCGGTAAAATGTAATACTAGAAGAAATTTATCATCTTTATTAAAATTCAATAAACAAGGTCCTTATTACTTACAAAATTTATTCGACAGTCAAGCTCAAAATATTATGAAAAAAAAACTGCGTTACATTCTAACAAACGAAGTGTTTGTTTGACAGATCGTAGGTATAGCAGTTATTAAAGGTCTATTAGAATACTTCTACCTGTTGACCATTTTTCTTGGCCTTTGTCAACACATATATTTTTAAAGCCTGTGCAACAGGCTACTTGTGTAAAGTTCGCAGCGGAAAGAGAAGTTGGCGCCGAACTCTTTTAAAGCGATGCTATAACATCAAATCTTTATTAAACACATAGTGACCACCGGGCTAATAATGGTATATTATAAAGGAGTAGAGACCTGATGGAACGATCGGTAGGACCGAATTTATTAATTAATTTTATAGTTGCAATAATTGGGTGATATTTTTTTGGTCGGTAATTAAATACAAAATGTTGAGAGTGAGTGGTTTCTTCTGCAAGGCTTGCGAACGGATCGAACGCATCGGAAATCTGCGAGTTGGATTTTCGATAAACGTTTCTTATTATGTCTATTTGCTTAAACTTGTCTCTACATTAGTCTTGGTATTGTATTTGCTTAAGGAGATCCCTCTTCTGCAACATCAACATAGTACCTACCTATACGAATGTCCCCACAACAGAATTCCATAAGCCATCAAACTATGTAAACCGCTGAAATATGCTAAAATAAACCCAGAATAGAATAAAATGGGGAAAACTTTTAATATATATACGCTATGAATAAAATAATCATCTGTCGCGACATATCACTGAAGGAAGTAGATAACAAAACTATTTGTGTTACCATAAAAAGAGCAAAACTTTGAGAATTTTTAAATAAAGTTAGTTAAAATGCAAACTACTGGTTGGTAAGCTGGTACAACTGAGTTTGACTACTTAGTACAGCAGTAGTTATGTTGTCACTATTCTTAGGTAACTAGTAATCAAATTTTTTGTTACTTATAACCAAAAACTTTTTTCTGTGATATTAACCAGGTTTACTTACCGAAGGTATCAAGAACTATGCTGGCGCTGAGCGGCATATTGGCGTAGGAAGCGACACAAGTATAGTTTCCCGCCATGCTAGGCGTGATCGAAGATATGTATAACAATTGAGATTGTTTACCGACCATCGGCTCCGTATAGATCTCCGGTCGGGTGCCGGCACTTTTGTAAACAACAAAACAGAATGTTATTTGAGGCAGTTCATAGAAAACGTTTCATTAGTATGTGAGATAGAGTATCTAAGCACCAACACAGTCACGCGTCGAAAACGCGAGCGTCACGATTATTTGCAACGTGATATATAGCTGCTATCAGATGCTATATACGTATAATATTACGTAATGTTACGAATGAAATTAAAATATAGAAAATAGAATGCATAAATAGTTTCATTTTAAAATTCGTTTTCTGTAAACGCGAATACCTGTAAATGTGCTAATGTTGTAAGCTCTATAATTTAAAAATTTTCGGAATATGATTTCATCTGAGATTTGTATTGTAATGTTGTATATTTTTTGACTAACTTCTTGCAACAAAAAAACTGTTGACTAGAATGAAAATAAAAGACTAATAAACTTAATAAACATATGACACGTAAAAAACATTGATCTTTACAAATCATGTATATAGATCAGGTGCTCCTATATAAATAAATACTGATGTAAAATACTGATTCTTTTCATAAAGCGGACCTGGTTATGTCGAGCGAAAATGATGCGTAATTGCGTAATAATTATATTTAAAAAAAAAACATGTATTCTTACATAGCGCCATTGATGACATTCCCTTTTGGATCTTTCCATTGTGGCTGCGTGACAAGCTCGTCACCTTGGCATGTCAAAACCACAGATTTCCCGACAGCTACCGACTGTTGCTTTTGCGGAGGATATATCCGGAGCTTTTGACAGCTGCATTCTGAAGCAATGAAATGAAGAAAGTTTATTAATACGATATTTGGTAAAATTATATAAATCGTATGTAGAGTTATTGATTTGTTAGGAAATGAATTAAATAAATGTGAATGAAATATATTTGGATCCTTGAAATCCTTGAATCCTTGAATAACCTTGAAATACAAAAATACAAATAGAAGAATAGTATTATGAGAGAACGGTTTAGTCGAAAGGAGATATGGTAACTACAATGGGAAAATATTGAGATGGTTATTGGAATATGAAAAAGACGAATAAAAATAGAATAAAGAAATAAATATATAAAGCGGATGAGTGGTAGGAGGGTCGGTAAAAAGCGCCTAGAAAAACGTATATTAACCCTAAATCCCTTAAAACGATTAATGAATGGTGATGAGGTAAAAGGGCCGTATTAAATGAAGATATATATATAAGTACTCTCTGTCTAGAGTCTACCCTTATGGGAAACAAGGTGAGGTTATATAAGTAATTAAGATTTCTTTGTAAA
This sequence comes from Luffia ferchaultella, assembly GCA_949709985.1. NCBI lineage: Eukaryota > Metazoa > Arthropoda > Insecta > Lepidoptera > Psychidae > Luffia > Luffia ferchaultella. Next base: position 10,261,339 of record OX453258.1, read on the forward strand.
GTTTCATAAGCCATGTATATAGTACATACATACCACGATACATTATACGTTTCATGACGAAGTAAGAAACGTATAAAAATAAATAACTTTAAACAAGCTTAGGTAGAATCCTCGCAGACGGAACAACCTTTTAAAAGTCATTCTTCAATAGTTGGACTAAATTCGAAATACTAAATAAATAGAGTCTTAAATTTCGCCTACTTTATTAAACTTGATTAAAATCCTAGTCTAGCTGAAATGAAAAGACTTTTAATTGCTTATTTGCTTAGTTTAAATATTAAACAAAAAGTTGTTTGAGGCAGATACACAGTACATTAAAATTATGAAATGTATCAAGTAGTAAACTATAAATGTGCCGTTTTATATAGGAAAAACTTAAACTAAAAATTAATAACAAAAAATATTTATTTAATCTAAATAATTATCAATATTCTCCACACGTTTCTGGCATTAAGGGAGATACATCATGGCTGCTTTTTACCATAAAGTACGAATTGACTAAAAGCCTTCTTCTAACCACTAAAACCGTCTAACCACTCATACTCTAGGTAGCTGGTGCAAGATGGCGAGTTTCAATCCACGGGGTCCCTGCGCGCCGGTCTTCACCCCCGCGAAATTGCGTTCGACAGTTTCGACACTATAAAGTGACATTTCTGACTCTAAGAAAACCAGACGCTGGTGTAAAATTTATTTACTCTATGATTTTTACGCAATAAAACTCTGTGGAGTCTCGGATTTTTACTGTTTCTCAGGAACTTATTTTCCATAGAGAAAGTTTTCCAAGTTATGAGAAAAATGGTAACGGGTCGGACCAAGTCCGAAGAGTACGGGGGGTGGCGAAGAGTTTCTAAGGTTAACACCTGTAGCGTTGTAACGGTTTTTTTAGTGATGACTTTCGTGCAGGTCATTCAATTCATGTGGTACCTACTCACCTATTTTTGAACTTTGTTGATTGGTTCATTTTGCAAGACGCGATTATGGAAACAATTAAAATGGATTTCCCAAAATATTTTTTTATTTTTAATTTAAAGCACAGTAGCTTTTATTTGAAAAGTTACCCAAATTATAAACTTTCGTTACGGACTGTTGGTACCACCGCTTGGTACCACCAGTGGGTCCAGCAGGATTCCCAAATCTCCACTGCACAACAAAGATGGAACTATTAGGATTTGTGAATCTTGTTGGACCCACTCCTGTTATAATAAAGATACTGGCCGTACAAGTGCAGTGACACTTGAAATATAGGTCTTTGTCATAAGTATCAAACACATTGATGGCACTGTTATATCAGAAGTAAAAAATAAACCAAATAGTAGGAACCCAATTCACCGTGGATTTCGTATAGGTGCAAAAATTTTTTTATTCTAATTTACATAATATTCTGCCTCAGTTTCGGCAATGAATATAGATTTTACAATCGGAACTATTGGGCAGTTTATTTATTTTATTTTCATTTATTTATTTACAGAATAAAATATTCCATCTTAACATAACAATAAATTGTAAAAATAAAAAACTAAAACTTACATGCATCGTTCTAGCATTCTCTTACAGTCGAATACCAGACGCGCAATACCACATATAAATATATCCCAATCGGATGCACTCAAGTCAAAAGAATTGACTATTTCTATAGCTCTCACGACTGGGCAGTTCTTATATAGCTGTGTTCGCAAAGAGGGCAACGCCAGGAACCTCCTGCACGTGTTCCATCTACCATACGCTTTGCCCATGAATTGTAGTTTTACATAATAATTTTTTGGTAACATGTCAATAATGAAATAAAATAAATAACTATTATCCAGTTAAAGAGTAATATTAATTTATTGCTTTAATTATTAAATAATTCTTCCTACCACAAACTTAGATAGTAACGTAACGTAAACCCATCCCCCGATTTGGATCCATAGAATAGCTTTGATTTCATCAAAATTCATTCAGCCCGTTCTGACACTAGATGGTAACGTCATGTCAATATCCTATATCACACCTTAAACGCATACCCATTACAAGGTCGCTCGGTAGGTAAAAATTATATAAAAACAAATTTTAAGCAAAAATCGTAAAAAAATATGGTGTATAAATTGATTTAAATGTAGGCACGGTGTAGGTACATGTAAGCTTCGGAGTGTACGTTCAATGACATTACACATTGTAATATTTTCTATACTTTTTTTTGGTAAATTATGTGTCATAAAAGAGGTTTTTGTTGAAACTCGTCAGTGGGTCCACAGGCTTAAAAATTTGCTCGTTAAAACTGAGACCATTGATTCCACCACCTAAGTCGAACCTCGAGGATTTGAAAATCCTGCTGACCCACTGGTGGAACCAAGCGGTGGGACCGACAGTGCGTAACGAAAACTTTCACTAATATTGAGGTTTTATTTTAATTCGTAGTAACCGCAGTAGCTAGAACGGCAATTTACGTGTATATTCTATATTTCAGTACAAATTCATACGGACGAAAATAACGTCTAAACTAAGTACGACTTAAAAAAAAAAACTTTATAAATCATTTTGACGGCATAGTACCTAAAAGTTGCGTAGGCACTCGGCAAAAAGAAAGTCTATAATTGCGTTTCTTTTAAAAACAGATTTACTACTATAGCGCGTGATTAATGAAAGCTTTATATTCTTTTGATTTTTTTTGACAGCGTTCGCTTATCTACGTCAAACAAAAACAGAACGTAATAAGTACATCAAAGAGAACGTTTCAATGGCGGTAAGTTTGCTCCGTACCAAAGAGATATTTGATTATTTTACGTAATTTCGTTTGAAATTGTTCGTTTCTGAGCTTCAAACCGAAAAAAATAATATTCCAAATCAGATAAAACAACGACCGAATTCAGAACTCGCTTAATGAACAGTCTAAGAAAATTTAAATACCCTATTAGAGTACAATATTATTTGAGAGCCAGAGAAAAGACGACCATATAAAGGATAACCGCATCGAAGGACTGTTCCCTTAATTAAGTTTATTAAAATTTATTAAGCAGTACGTGACACGCAAATTAATTAGGGCATTGTCCCTACAGGGTTGTAACGAGACTTAATTCATTTACTTTTACTAATTTAACAATATAATAATTTCTGGTTTGTTTAACAATTGGGCCAAGCAGTAAATTTATTTATCTAAATTTGTTTATAACTTAAGAGTTCGTGGATTCATGTCGATGAATTGTTAGACTATCTCGTTCAGTATCATGATAATAGTCACTATCTCGTCAACTATCTCAAGCGAAAAATCATGTCGTGTCATTGCTTAGTCACGACGTGAAGAAAGGACAAAAAAACACACTTTCGCTATTATTTTATACTTTCTTAGCCAACTTCATTTTGAAGTTTGGGCTATGTGTACATCATTTTTCTTCAGCATACTGCTATTACTACATATTAGTTATTTACTTACCTACTAATAGACACATGAAAACACAATAAGCGACTGACTCTGGTCCTTTAAAACGAGAACAATAGGAAATATGGCGGGAGAACAACAAAAATATATTCCACACAGATTGTAATAAAACATATATATTGTCTCTATTGTATATGTATGTGTCGTGATAGCCCAGAGCACAGTGAACCTGTCTTAAATTTATAAAGCCCCACAGGGCCATGGTTCAAATCCGGGCGTGTACCAATGAGTTTTTCTGACTTAAGTACAGAATATCACTGACACCGTGCTTCGGAGGGCACGTTAAGCAGTCGGTCCCGGACGCTGTCAATAGATGGCGGTCGTTACAGTTCCCAACCCGCAGTGGAGCAGCGTGGTGGACTTATGCTCCAAACCCCCCTCCTCACCCTGGGGGAGGCCTAAGCCCCTGCAGTGGGGTAAAAATGGGCTGATGATGATGATGATGATGATATATATTAATGCGTACGACAATGGACAATGTACGACATGACGGGTTCCTTTCGTGTTTCGAGTGTGTGGGCATAACAGGGTGTTTATTCACAAGCAAATGTTACTGTGTGTGTTGCGTTTTTTATATGTAAAATTATATATACACTCTAGAGTGTGAATAACAACAGAAGAGTGTCGCACTTATTCATTTTAGAAAAGCGAGGACAGAGTTTCAAGCATCATACTGAAATTTTCTACATTTCCTACATTTCCTACATTTCCTAGGTACTACAAAAATTGTTAAACGCAAACTCTTAGTAGGTACTGAAGTATTAGAAAAGATGGCAGTAGGTGTTTTTTAAGTTTTTTATTGGGAAATGAGAACATGAACTTTTGTACTTTATTTTGCATTAATATATTATTTACATGGATTTTGCATCATTATAGTTACTCAAGGTCCCCAAAATCGGAAACTCAAATTGTCTCTTCAATAGCCTTCCTTTCTCTTTGTGTATATGAAATTTGGCCTGTATACCCACCTATACATGTTATCTTGACAACCGACCTATACGTAGTTATTATATTTAAAGTTATATCAAAGTCGATATACCTATACAGTGGATCTTGAATTGTTGGCTCACCAACAATCGGAAAAGTTATAAACGTTATTTTTGGGTCAAGGGGTATAATTAGCGTTCCAATTTTTCGTTTCGAAAATTTGCTCCAAATAGGTACAGACACTGGCATTGATAGAGGCCTATATCCTGCAGTGGAGAGACACGGGCTGATCATGATGATGATGACAGACATTATCCTAATAATACTTCCCATAATAAAACTCTTATCATGATAAATATCTTCGTCGAGTGAATTTGTAAAAATCTGATTTCTGGTTTAAAGTATATATACGGCTATTAAGTATAAAAAACCTTTAAGTTTAATTTGAAGCAAGTGATTTGACGTATAAGCCCGTACTCTTCTTATATATGGCTTAGACGAGTGTATTCAGTTTTATAGACAAGACACCGCGAACATAATAATGAAGAACCAAAACCTCCCGATTTCCTTGCACAGACAAGAAATACTTCACTTCATCAGCCAATTTTCACCCCACTACAGGGCGAGGGGAACTTCGAGCTTAAATTCACCACGCTGCTCCACTGCGGGTTGGTGATTGTAACGACCGCCATCTGTTGACAGCGTCCGGGACCGACTGCTCAACATGCTCTCCGAGGCACGGAGTCAGTGATAGTTACGTATTTAAATCAGAAAACCTCAATGGTACACGCCCGGATTCGAACCATGGCCCTATGGCCTTATAAATTGGAGACAGGTTCGTTTCGCTTTGGGCTATCACGACAAGAAATACACAAACATATAATACGTACATTAAAGCCTCGCTGATCGCGTGTCGTGTAAAAACCCGTCCTTCCGTCTGTTTTGTGACAAAAAAGTCGGTTTAATCACTTATCAAATGTCCAGTTCACTCAAACATTTAAAGTTTATGGCTTCAATTCGTATTTCATGATGCCAGATCTAGTTAGTCTAAAGTGGTACCTATAAATAAGAAAAAAATATTATCAACATCAAACTTTTAACTGTACGCTTATAACGTTACACGAGTAAATTTTAATGGAATAACCTTAAAATTCCTGGAGTTAACAATAAGTTAATTAAATAAAGAAATAAAAAATTCGATGAAGAAACGTCACGAGTGATGTGGTGCATAAAAAAATCGGACATGTGAATAAAAAATTTAAATTCAATAATGAAGGGTTTATAAAAATACACGAAAAGAAAATACGCCTGCTAAATACTAAATAACGTTAATATATGACTGACCGATTCGCCGAGAGGTTAGAGACCCTAATTGCGGAGCCAAGGGTCGCGGGTTCGATTCCCGCCCGGGACAAACATTTGTGTGCATGGACATGTCTATTTGTTCCGTGTCGGCGGGTGTAAAAGTATCTATACATGTATATAATTACAAAAAGTATATAAGTATGTATATCTGTTGTTTATATCCCTATAATACAAGCATAATATTTGCTTACTTTGGGGCTAGGTGGCGCTGTGTGGGATGTCCCAGTATTGTATTGTAAATCTTTTACTAATTTATTTTATTAATATATATTTTTTGAAATAATCTACAGTAAGCAACTATATGTATAAATATGAAATACGTATAAATAAACTTATTACGTCGCCATTTGTTGCGAATCTCAAATGTATACGGTCTTTTGTGAAGCGGTAGGAATTTTTTTGCAAGTTTTAAGTATGCGGCTCGCGTACACCAAACCCTCCGGGTGGTTCCCGGTTTTTCTAACAAAGTGCGCTGTCTGCATTTTATACGATACATGCGCAGACTATGTCGCACGCCCGACCCGCGTAAACGAGTGCAACTATGTTATCTTATTTAGAGGCAAGTGAAACTGTGATTGTTGCAACAATTTCTCTCTTCTGTTTTGATAAAAAAACGATATATGTAGCAGTTCGCTTCTGTTTACGCATTAATTGAGTTACAGAACCAAACTTTTTTGCAGATTATAAGTTACTACTCACTTTAATATAGGCTATCGAATTGTGTGTATTTTGTCAATGATGAAAACATCAGTGCAATTAGCACAAAATTAGCAACATAGCACAAAAGTTATTCAGGTAAAGTGTTTCAGTATGAGTCTCAATTTAATTTCATTTGTCAATTGAAGATCGATTAAAGAGTAATAAAATTTGTTTTAAGTATTATATAAAGAAAATTTAAAAAAAAAACGACATTATTTGTTTCCGAAATAACATCTATTTATGATTAATATTGTCTCTAACATAATTAAGCAGGTCAATGTGGTCGTTCATCTTGTTTGACCTAAACTATTGTGCTAATCATCGCCGTGGTGGTGTCACTAAGATTAACCATAAAAAGTTTTTATTTGAAAGAAAAATCATTTTGGTAATTTTTTAATTTAATTTATTCATTTATATTTTAATTAAATTTTAATTATACATTTTTATTCTTTTGGCGATCGGTACTTTCACACCTGTATCATTTTGGTCCAACGCGAAAGATTCTGATAACATGTAGCTATTATTACGCTTCAGAGCGCTATTACTAAGCCCTTGATGCATTTGAATTACAGAAGATATTAAACGCTGAGAATCATATTTAAGTTACAAGCAACTTTCAAGCTGACGACGTCGAGTCAATCCTACAAGAAAACACGTAGGAAATCGTCGCAATTCTTTGTTCAAATGCTTTCAAAGAGAAGCTTATAGAAATGAATCTCGTTAGTATATTGGAAAAGTTCCTAATACTGTAATCAGAAAAGTCGTTTTTTCGATATTACTAAATAACCTTTAGTTCCACAATGATAACATTCTTATATGATATTAAATTTAATGAATTACAATTACCAGAACCTCGTCTAGATATTCGATTGTGAGAAAATGTTTTTTATACGAAACAAAACAGAAAACCGTCTACATCTACATATATATATCTATACGGAAAAAAACCATCAAAAGCGACATCGGAATTACATCAAAATGCGGTACGGTACGTTGACAGGGAAACGTAGAATTTGGCGACGAGGGGACAAGTGAAATAAGTGGGGGGAGGATTAAAGGGTATGTTGGAAATTTGTATGCTTCGGAACGCCCGCCTACCCCTCCACCCCCAGTGTCGTATTACCAATTAGTTCCATTGACTAGATTAACCACATGTTCGAGTTTCTCCAAACCGCAAGTTTGGTGTTAATAATGGATAAACCCGAAATTATCAGAGACCTATAGGAATATATAACATATTAAAAATTTATCGAGTTTGTCCACGAAATCTTGGCACTCTCTTCTACAAAGCAGTTTAATTAATAAAATACGTAAAATAAGACATTGTTAAATCAAATTTATACGTAGCTAGAACGTTTTTTAAAGCATAATAGTGTTTTTTTTTATATCAAATATGTACGAACGCTTGGAGATTTTTCAACATCTACATAAAATGCGGAATCCATTAGTCTATACATTTTACACCTTTCATCGACTGTCGACCTGAATTTAATTTGAAAGACTTGGCGGGAGTCGTTGCAAGACAAGAGAATAGAAACGAAAGGAAATCGACAACCCACTTATTTGGTTTATGCAGCGTTGCCTTTCCTAGGTCCAGCACTAGTTTATTACCTTTTAAAACGAATCATCAAAGTTTTAACAATACAGATCAAAGTTCACTAATACGCAGGTTATATAACATATTACAAACATATATTAAATAGGTATCACACACGTTGTACACCAAGATATGAAGAGAGCGAAAGTTTCTTGATCGCTTTCAAGCGATAAAGGTTTTGCAAGTTTCGAGCGGGTATATTTTGATTATTTTTTATTTTGTAAATTGTCTTAGATTCCGAAGATTTAAAATAGGAGATGCTAAGGAAAATTTTTTTTGGAAGAATTAAAAGCATGGATTTCAAAACAGGCTAAAATTTGGGGGCGACAAGATGAGCTTTTATAAACGTGATTGTTTTTATAAAAGCTTTGAAGTTAAAAATTGTGAAACACACCACAATAGTGTTGTCGATATTTTGTCAGTAGATAATAAATTCGGATACACTTTCTTATTAAAAAAAAGAGTCTGAGTTTTAATTGCATAAATTTTAAGCGAAATTTCCTAAACGCAAGAATTTAGTAGAAATGCGAGCGAGCCTCGTGATTAATCGCCTAGGCATTAATTTCTAATTAATCCTAATTTCCCCTAAGTCTACTGTATGGGGGACGGAAAATAAATGCGTCTGCACGCGCTGATTTACAAATTCGATTTCTCTAACAATTATCGCTTTGTTTGTTTTGACCTGTCTTGCACATGTAAAAAAGGATTATTGTTTTATAGAAACTAGATAAGTGAACAAGTGAGTATTTAATTACTCTGTATTTTCTTAAACTCTTGAACTATTGTACAAAAACTTAAATATAATAAAAAATATGATAAAAATAAAACAGTTTTCTTTTAAAGAAAAATTTCATAAAAAATTGTATTTTCGTTTTTAACCTTACTGTTTAAAGTAACAGGCGTATTTTATTTAATGTCATATTATATTAACATATTTAATTATTATGACTATAATATCTACAAAAATAATTTTATTTCAATTATCTAAGTGAACGGAAAGAGAAACAAAAGCTTCAAAAAATTTGCGCTATATGATAAAATGAGAAAGTACAACACAGACAAATAAAGGTTTCTAGAGCTTATTTTATTTATTTATTTATTTCTAGAGTTAATTTGAGTTAAATTTTAAACGTGACAGTTTGTTTCTACCAATGCAGGACATACTGTAATTCTAGTTACGTACTATATATTATGCACGCGCCACTTCAAAAACTCGGGTCAAGACATCTCTGCAAAGCACGTGAAGGGTGTAATCGAGGGAAATGAGATAAATTATCCTCTCAATTGTTTTAGAAGCCTAAAGGGGAGTCTGTTTGCGACGACAAACCGTACTTTCGTCAGCAGATGCCTCCGAGCGTGCGTCATGTTGCCATAGCAATGCGATTGTTTGAAATATCACAAAGCGTTTTGATTTCGTTTCGGGACATTTACTGATTGTACATAGCTTTTATATCAAATTATATTTTGACACGTATTAATACACAAAAGCTCATCGTAAGTCTTTTTAAATATATACGCAGGTTCAATGCATTAAAAACAACAAAGACTAGGGATATTATTAAGTGAACACGCGAAAATGAATTTATGCGGGAAGTTCTCACGGCTAAGTACTAAGTTGATGTTGATTACATCTGACAAAATATGACATGAAACACGGCAAAGGACATAAGATAACTTGTCTTTGTTACAAACGTATTTTTTTAATAGCAGGCACACTTGCAAGGGATGGATATCAAAATGATAAAGATAAGCGATGAATGCGAAAATGAGTTTATATCCGAAGAAGTACAAAGTTTTTAACGTCGTCGCAATTAGGAATACAATCTTAGAGCCAGCGTGGGAGCAGAGGATTAAATATTATTGTAAATCCTAAATCTCAAGCCACGGGCAATAACTAGTTTCGAACACTTAAATGTTAGTTTTCGTACAGTATGTTGTTTTCTCTCACTAATGGTTTTCAAAACAAACAGACAAAAAGGGGATAAAATAGCAACAATAATATATACCCGTTGCTAAAACCTCACTCGAGGCGGCAAGTAGCCGGCTAACCGGATTCCCCTCCAATTTAGCATCGTCATTATCAGTTTAGAGTGAGGGTCCTTGCACCAGAGAAAAAGAATAGATATATAAAAAAGGTCGTTCTTGAATATCGCTGAGTGTGGGGGCGTAACGAAGTGTAGCCCACTTAAAACAATAGCTAAATACTGGAGGGTCGGATGCTTGCTCTGATGAGACTTCCCGCGCTTAAAAACGTTCGAGAGTTTACTCGGTGTGTGCTGAATGTGTGGAATTTTTATAGGGGAAAGTTTTGGAGTATTTTATTGGCAAGTATTTAGTAGAGCAGCTGTGCGCACCGAGGTTGAATTACAGGACAATGAAATAAAAAGTATCTTTCGCGCGCCAGTCGCCACTGCAACTAGGCAGTTATGTGAGTAGGTAGTATAGGAAGAGGGTAAGCCATGCTGAAATATCACTTCCGATATATTGTACTTCATCACAACGCAAACAATGAAAAGTCATTTTTTTTCCCCGCCACCGATGAATTAAGATACCATCTTTTTATTAAGAACCGCCAAAATATCGTCCGTCCATCCGTCCATCAGTTTGCGCTCTAACAATATTGTTTTCCAACAGATTTTTTTGAACTTAGCACAGAGGCTTCCTGTCACATTTACCATTTTGAAGCTAAATGGAATAAGTGGGTTTCGTTATTTATAAACGGTTTTTTTCGGAACTTATCATACAGGTTCCTTGTAAAGTGTAAGTTTTGCAAGTACCATTTTGGAGCTGATTGGAGCAAATAGAGGAAAAGAGGGTTTCGTTATTTTCCAACATTTTTTTTTGTAACTTGGCACAGAGGTTTCATTTGACATTTAATTTTACAAGTACTATTTAGAGCCGATTGGATCAAATGAAATAATTGCAGCTGATGAAAAAATTGCTGCAAATGGAGGAATAGGAGCAAGTGAATCAATTTTAATTAATTTATAAAGCGTGTCAAAGTCCAACTCATGAAGAAAGCTTATTATTTTAATAACGAATATGTAATTATGAATACGCATGGATATCATTGTAATAGTTTTAAGCAATTTCAATTTTACGAAATAATTCAGAAAATATATAAAATAAAATAAAAATGTTTTATTGTACAAAAACATATATATATATATTTCAATAAAATAAACAGGGAGAACGTTCTTGCCGGTTCCTTTCTTTCTAGTTTTCGGAACAGATACCTAACCAATTCATTTTGACTTTCAATCATATCGAGTAATTTTTTAATTTGATCTGATTCGATTAGAAAAAATTAGAGTTAATGGAAGAATTCAACAAATGAAGCGATTCTGAGTATTTCCTTATTTACCAGCCTAGTTTTTTTAAATTTATCACAGATTTACCCTTTCACCTCTAGTTTGGGAAATACCATGTTAGAGCTGATGGCAGGAATTTGAGGGATTTGGACTTAAAGGTTATATGATAATATAACCAACGGCACTTACTAAATTCTTACGTTTCAATTGTTTTTCATAAGATCTCTAGAACTAGGTAACTGAACAAGTTCAAATTAAAAGGTAGGCACATTACACCGGAACAGTTAAAAAAAAAAAGAAAACAAATTAATTGATTGATTGATTGATTGATTGATTTGATTTGATTTGATTCCTTGTTGTGATAGATTTGATATAATCTGGTCCAAAAAACAACCTACTCACTCTTTACAAAATAAGTACTTCAAATAATAAGGTAAATTACTGTATTTCGAAAACTTACCTTAATTTTACATAACGTAATATTTAATAATACTCGTAATTCTTTAGAAGTTCTTTTAGCATCCCAGAAGCTGTAACAGCACTTATTAGTTTTTACCTAAGACAACTTACCTCTAGTTCGTGCTCTTTTTTCACTTAGAACTTCAAAGACGCGGCCATCTAATTTCAAACTAGGCAGAGCTTGTATCATGGGTATTAGATGACTAATATACATGCTTAGGTATTTATTTATTTTGTAATAATACATACATATATAGATATTTTACACCCAGATAAGAAACAAACATGTTCATGTACGCAAATATTTGCCCAAGGCGGCTTTGATTCTGTAGCTACTCTAACCACTCCGCCAATCGGTCAATCGAAAAAGATACTGACTGTTATAATTAATCCACAAAACCTTTATCAAAGTGTTCAGGTTACCATTTTACCGAAAAAGCACTTCGCTAAAAAGTGCAAAAATATGACCTGACCCTTCGATTATCTAAGATAATTCCGTTACAAACCGTATAAATCAGACGTCACCTCTAGGAAGGAAAACGAATTTTCGGAGAAATTAGTTCAATTTCACCCTTGCTTGGTAGCGGACCATTAATTACTTGTCGAATCCTACCGGCGGCGCCGGCTTAATCCCATTTCTTGTTTTATAACCCACAAACAAACCGACTTTATTTTCATTAAGCCTCGTATTTATTTATATCCGTAGAGCCCTGTTCAATGAAAAGCCGAATTCTCGCAACACGTAATTTTTTAGGTACAGAAAAATAATTAAGCTACTTTCGATTTTAAGCTAAATCACTTAATCGATTACATTTTTTAAATATTATTCAAGAACATCATAATAAATTATAAACTAGCTCTGCACTTGTTTACAGATATGCTAAGGGGGTTTAAATAACATTTTAACTATTTATTTATTTATTTGAAGAAAAAAACAGTCATAATTAAAGTTATATATACATAAAATATAAATTAAGGGCATTAAAAAGTTGTTAACCACCACATGTTTGATTTAAAATAATAATTGCCAATACACGATCTTAAACTACTCCATCTATATAAATTTAATGTGTATCATATACCTGAACCAACGTTAATTTACTAATAATTACGCACATAGGGAAGTAACGTCAAACAGCGGCCGTAGAAACATCATTCAAAACGAGACAAAGCGCGTAGCTTTCTAGCCAGTAACACCTAAAAAATAAGTCCCAGCACCAACAGAGAATGATTATTATACGACTATATTGATCGCTCTGTCCATATTTGCTAACGTTGTTTGAATTGCACACTGATTATTTCAAACATAATGATTTTGGATTATGTGGATGATGTTAAAAACGCAGCATAGTATCTAGTAAAAGTGTAAGCACATTAGATCAAGCATGTAAATTTACTCATAATTAACCTACTCAAAAACGAACTTTAGTTTCATTCTCTAAATAGATAATCCGTATAGTCCTCAACCGGACGTGTAACAAGCCAGAAGCAACGACCAATTCAGTCGCCCACAGCCTGTTATGCCATTCATATTATATTATTTTAGTTCACAATGCGCTCATTCACAATATTATATGTACGACGTACACTATCGTACATATACGATTACTGTTTGCCATAACATGTCGACAATTATGCTTTTCCGTTTACATTTCCACTTAACTTGCCTGTTAAAGTGCCAAGTTTTAAATTAAATTAACGTGTTTAAATTATAATTGATTAAATTTAGTCACTTCTAAACGCAAATTATACATTAAAATATTATTTTTTGTTTGTCTGTTTGTTTATACGGTATCGACTTATGAATCGGTAAACCGATTTTGAAATTATTCTTACATTCATATACATGAAATTGTGATTTAATACAAATAGGATGCGTATCCTCACGCTGCTATTTTTAAAAGCAAAGTGAAATAAGAAGAAAAGTATTGCAGAGCGGGCAAACCATGAAAACCTTGTGGGCGGAATCGCACGTAGATTAATGGGCTTGAACCAAAATTTTAATTTGCACTGACGGTTATTAAAATCGAAAGGAATAAGGTTTAGAAAAACCTGTCCAAATATAATTTCTTTTTATTTTACAAATTAATGAAAATTCATCTCACAATAAAATTGTCCCTCTGGCATCATCTGTACAGTCGAGCTCATTCCGCTACTTTGTCATTATATCAAATGAAATTATAATCCTCATGAATCATTCAAAATATTATTACCGTATTTAGTCTTAAATAAAGCAAATAATATATCTGTCTACATGACGTCACAGGAATATTTTATTGTTTAAATTTTAGAAAAAAAATTAATAAAAAATTGGAATCTATAATTTTAGAGAGTAAAGTATAGATTGGTCTACATTTACGGGAAAAATGATATTAATAATCTCGGTGTTGTCGGTCCAAGCCCATTATTCTGCTTGAAAATATATTTTTAACACGATTTATATAAAGTAATAAACAAACAAATATCAAGGAACTTAAATGCCTTTACGAGTCCAGGTGCTCAAAGAGAAACTAAGTAGATGCAATAAAAGTACATAGTAAAAAGTTAAAGTTAGTCCCAAGGGGTTGCCGCTGCGACGGCGTCACGTTCTATAAACAAGACGGATCCCACCCATAATATAACTTCAGAAAGCTTTTAGGAAGCCCGAGCTTCGTTAAAACAGTTTCACCTCTTGATTCTAATATTCATAGCTAGAATTAATTCAGTTTAGCAAAGATTCCACTCTAAAACACGGATTAGATAATCTTTGAATAATTATGGATATCCATGTTGTTAAGCGACTATGTTGTGTATCTAATTGGTATCATAAATTATCTAGATGTCGGATCTCATACTTCCAAACGAAAGAAAAGCGATGCATAGTATAGTTCCAATCAAACTTTATGGCCGATCCGAACAGAGGCACAAGTCTCGTCGAAGTAACCAGTTTTAGGTGTAGCGGGACGCAGTGGAGCGAGGCGTATATGACTGTACCTGCGCAAGCACGCTTATAGCGTTGTGTTCCGATCCGCCATAAAGTTTGAGGCAAACTATAACAGACCATAACGTTATCATTATGTCGCCTTCACTCCAAGCAACTTTACATAGCATAAAAACAATTATACAAAAAAAAAAACTGACTGTGTAAAATACATGGGTAAAATATAATTAATTGAAAAGAGAAGAACAAGCAATATAGAATTTTGTCTAATCAGTATGGAAAGCACCATTCTATGTTTTTTTCTTGTCCCATACCTACCTGCGTAAACACTGATTGGGGCAAACAAAAATTATAAAACATATATCTTTATGAAGTAACGACAGTGCACGACGTAATACTGAAACAAAAACGTCAAGGTATGCCTGTGCGTACATTTTTTTGGGAATATTTTTTAATTACGAAACGACATTTTATTTATTTTTATATCTAATATAACGTGATATACCAACATTCCGTCTTGAAATTACAATAATGTAAGTTATCCACATGTTATTTAATAATTTAGCATACGCCACCACTGGTGGCTTCTGTTATCGCTGGCGGACGAAATAATACTACGTGCTTTCCAGACTGTCACACATACTAATTACTAAACCGCAAACTAGGTGTTAGGGATACCAAAGGACAGGCGGTCTCCTTGTGATTTGTATTCCGAAGCTCGCACGGGGATATCCGGATAGCCAGATTAATTATCAGCGGTGCGCACCGACTCCGGTATGTTTGCCAATAAGGCCTACCCACCCCGATGTCATGCTTCTGAATATAAATCTAGAGTGAAGTGCGACAGACGTCTGGCGCAGTTGCAATTTTCGTGCCGGCGTCGTCGCGGCGTCGTTTCGCATAACTGATCAGCCACGGTAGGTGTTAATAACTTAGGCTCGTTCTATTAGTCTACAGGGATCTGGATTTGGGGTTAAATTTATCGTAGGCAATATACTTTCAATAATACTTTAGTCGAAAAAAATGTGGTCGAGTTTGTTGAGTCGGAACATGCAAAAGTAGAGTCTCAAAGGCATACTAATAAACGTAGAAGAGACTCCGTACTAACATAATGTTGTGTTGTCTCTTAACTGACTAATGGATTGCGATTCAAATAATTCTGACACTATGCTCAACTTTTTATGGGAAGAAAAATGTTACTTGAATAAAGTTACCGTAGTTGATGGTGATCAAGAAAAATATCAGGCCTACATATACATAAATGATGAACCTGACATAATTCACACTATTTTTATTAAGGATGTTTTAATGTCAATAGGTTTAAAGCAACATGGAAATTTAGACTTTACCGAACACCAGTGGATACAAGTAGCAATTTTAAAAATTACAAGTAGAAACCTTAATAAAATTAACAAATTCAGTGGAAATCAGCGGTGCGCGTCCTACTATCCCTTAAAGCAAACAATAAACCACAACAATTTTAAATAAAACGCTTACATATAAAAGGACATTTATATGTTAAAATTAACAATTAGTTAATTAATTATCAACAAGTCATTTACGAAAACATATTTAACATTTCAATCCAGCTTATAAGCTCTGCTACGTATAACAACTTTCTTCCTTAACCGAACAGTCGAAGAAAGCGTATAGAAAGATATACGCTCCCAGAATTACTACCTGATCCTAGATCAAACAGAAAACTGCGTTCTTGAGTGCGTTTGCGTTGAAAAGCCGACAGTTGGCGGCAGAATCACGCTCCTCTGTTTTCTATAACTAAATCAATGCATGGGATCGACAGACGCGTTTCACAGCATCACCGTTGCGTTGTGTTATTTATTAGAGAGACTTTTCGAAGCTCTCTTCTTTAGGTTTGTTGAGGGTGTTTTGGTATGTAACGTAAGAGGTTCCAACCTAATCATTCTATATATATAAGTAAAAAAAATCATGATGTTACTCAAGAAAAGCTACCAGTAAGAAGTTAGTCATCAAATTGAGGTACAAATTTGGATGCTAGTATTATTTTTCGAAAATAACACATTTAAAATGACAGATACGGATATCAACGGTGAAATTGTTATCGTACTCGTTCCCCAGGGTTTGGAAGGGTGCAGTTTAAGCAAACTATATTATTTTACTAGCGACCCGCCCCGGCCTCGCACGGGTAGCAGAGCATATAAGTCGTAATGTTTTTTTCTGTCGTAGTATCGTATCAGCTTGTTGCGTCGAATATATGGATTGGATTTAATTATATGTAACGCAAGTTCATCCTACTTGGACGAACTTGCGTTACATCTAATTAAATCCTTTTTAAAGTGTTTTATTTCCAATTCTATAAATATTTGAAAAAGTAAAGAATAAACACATAAAAACAAACTACAATATTACAATATTTGAAACGAAAAAAATAAATAAATGTTTCCATACAACATTGATAACTTCTGCCTAATTTTACAAAACGCGTGTCGCGTCGTCAGGTATCCGGTATGACCGGTCGGCCGGCGAGCTCGGGTGCTCCCCGCGTGTTATTTTTATTTCGCGGTAGCTCTTAAGATATTAATTTCAACTGTATGGTGTAAATGGCAATTATAATCTGCATAAAATGCTGAAGGTAAATAACGTATTTAATTTGATAAGGATTAATACTGTATCCGTATAAATTGCTTTCCTATTACTTCATCTTATGACACCATTTTTTTAAACATAAAAATAGGTATAGTAAGCTGTCCTTATAAGATAGACATATGCTATCGCGGACTTTTCTTTAGTCTTATAATAGAGACACAGTTCATCCATAGATTATTTTGTTATATCCCAAAGGGATTAGACAACTTTTTCAATGACAGCTCCCAGCCGGCTTGATATTTCCGATTTTTTTTACAATAATCGTCATATTTTTAATAATTTCCACAAAACATTAATAAATCGTACACCTAAACCTTCTTCTTGAGTCACTCCGTCTATTGGTGTCAATAATATGCCATTCCGTTCGGTAGTTTTTGATTTTATCGCGTTCAGACAGACAGACAGACAGACAGACAGACAGATAGACGCGGCGGGGGGCTTTATTTTATAATATGTAGTGATATCCCTAATGCTTTTGGGAAAAATTATTAATCCGACATAAAATCAATTTGTTTATGCGAAAACTCTTAGACACAGTGATTAAATAATTCAAAGCGAGAGTAAAGCGGATCACTTTACTCGCTCTGGTGGAAAACTCACGGAGTTCTAAGAGTTTTAGAGGAAATTTCCTGAAGGTTTCAATTATACAACAAGTGCTTTCGTAATGTAAACTCAGAGGATCAATTTATTATTGACAACCATATAATATATATAGGTACAACAGACAAATATATTCTGTTGTTTTGCGATGGTTATCTCGATTATTGAAATAGCGTATTATTTATTTTGTAAGACATAGTCCAGGAAAATGTTAGGAAATCATAATTATGTGCAAATATACATAATTATGTACAGAGCACGCAATTATGATTTCCGTATATTCTTGTGACTGTATATATATGTATTTTTTTTTTATTTCAAGCTATCTCTCAGAAACGGGTAGTTGGTTTAGAAATAAGAAAAACGACTAATTATACTGGAAAAATAATAGATCTATATTTTTTACAAATCCTACGTATAATAAACCATCTATAGAATGCCGTGCTATATGGTAATTTACCTAATTTCTTAGGAATATAAAAGAGGCTTTAAGTAGACGTGAGCGAGACGAGACAAAGTGCTCAGGAGCGGATGTGCGGTGACAATTCGTTGTTATTGCTTACGTGACGCGTCTCTCCAAGTGACAAAAAGAGTACGGGAACTGCGAACACTTTTATTACGCATTCAACCACCAGCGACTTTATTACGACAGAGCCCTTCATCGACAAGTGCGCCCCGACAGCTCTCCGAGGAAATTGGAAAATGTGACGAGTGGAAAAACGCGGGATGACGAATGTGTCGACTTTTTGGGGTCTCCTAGTAATAAATTGGTACCGTGTACGAACTAAATTGCTCGGAATGAAACAGCGGAAACGTGAAGAACTTGGTTTTGTTGGCGTCGTGTGTTGAGGGCGATTCGATTATTTGTAAGTTTTAGATTTTCCGAAAATATGACTTCGTGTATTGGTTTTTCATCTAGAATGTTTAGTTATATTTAATTTTTTTTTACATATTATTTTTGATGTCGATTTTCTTAAAGGGACGTATTTTTAGTTTTAAGCAAATAATCGATAGTACAGGTCATTCAATGTATAAATAGGAGTCGACAACTTTGTTGTCAACTTTGTTATTTTATATTTTGTATGGCGAGGAATGGTTGAAAATATCTTCCTCTGCGAATATACATTTATTTCCACAATTCGCGTACCAAATGAACTACGAACTACCCTGAAACTTCTGCTTTCGCCACAGCCCTTAGTCACCAACTAGTTGACGAAGTGAAATTTCTAACTAGCAATTAAGCCATACATATTTAACTGATGTCGGTTTCGTTTGATTTCAGTTTCAAAATGATACGAGTATTAAATCGTTAGCAATTACATACTTCTTGATTGTGTTTGGCTGACCGGTTGATCGAATGGTTGCAGACCCAACTGCTGATCTAAAGATTACGGGTACGATTTCCACTCGGGGCAAATATTTGTATCCATGAACATGTTTATTTGTTCCGTGTCCTGGTGTAAAATGTTTCATTATATGTATATATCATAAAAATATTTAAGGCTATATAATTATGTATACAAGTATTCTAGTACTGGCTTTGGGCGTTAGATGACAGTGTATAACATGTCCCAGATATAATAATTATTATATACGACAGGAATTTATGGTCAAAGGAAAGTGGACTGCTCAGATATTTGGAAAAGGTTGCTTATTTAGGGAAATAAAAGCCTAAGAAACTGTACGGAAAAACGAATTTTCCATTTACTAGTTTAAAAATAATCTACACAATGCTTTTACTGTTTATCCACGGGTACAGGTGCCAAACATGTTCAAATAATATCTCATCTGTAAGACGGTCAATAAGTCATTAATTACCGGCTTTTGTTGGTGGAAAATTAAGAACAATATAATTGAAAATACACCTTTAAGAAACACGATACTCAAATAAGCTTCACCAGCCGATCATTATTTTTCGAAATAAATGAAAAATTATATGTTGTTTTAAGATAATGCCAGTTGTACTAGAGAATTTAGGTACTTACATAAATTAAATGAAATCTAAATAAAATACGTAATATGATAATCGATGCAATAAAACATTTAAGGGTTCTCGAATTTTATTAAAAATGTAGGCACAAGAAACATGAAAATCTGATTTTCATCATAGTCATGTCATAAGCATGTAAATAAAATAAGCGATTACAAGTATGATTTACGCGAAATAATTCAAAAATGCACTAAGTGGAAACTGAGAGGGGGGTTGCATAATTTTCCAATTATATTTCCCGTTTAATTTTCCGAGGTGTCGCCCGCGGCGTGCGGTCTCGTCAAATGCAGCCATGTGCCCACCGTTCCCTTATACCTGCTTTAATGGGGTATAGCCAGCCACGGAACGACTGTATTACTTACATGAATGTTCTCAGAGTTTTGCATAGTGATAGTATACAAACTTTATAGTGTGTGATTGAGAGAAAAGTAAGGTTTACTCTAGTTATTATTTAACACTTTAATCATAAACAGATGATGAGACGTATTAGGTTCTGAAAACGGGGAAAATAATAAACAACGAATGATTGACCAAACAAAAAGAAAATCGTCATACATTAAAATTTTTTAAACTTTTTCTGGAGCACTGCTGCATATTTGTTAAAGAAAAATAATATTTGAATGCGTTTGATATTTTAAATCGATGATCTAATAAATATAAACATATCGAAAACACTGAAAAGATATTTTGATTATAAAAGTCGAGTTCCATTGTTATTAACAAATTCAAATACAGCTTTATCTCCCAAATGCGTATACGAAGGTTTGACGTGATCACTTTGAGATCCAATTCAAGTTGTAATGGTTGTAATTCAAAAGTCGATAGGTTTAACAATTAAAAATATTTATCTTTCCAATTCTTAGTTACATATCAGGCATAATATAAAATTACACAACATCACAATATGTACAATAATCTACATTGAATCGTCTTCAAGAATCAAAGACAACGCTTTTAGATAACTAAGTTAGAAATCGCCCTAAGATTTTAGCAAAAAAAAGCTCTTTGCACATAGGACGGTGTAGGATGATAAAGTTCTATGTAGTCATTTGCCGTCGCGTCGTCGGAGCAACATAATTGGTAATGCTATACTCAGCCGCCGACCAACCCTTCAGCCCTAAGGCAATTTATATCACTTGTATTCACCCTCGCTCTATTTCTTATTAAAACTGTTTTCGCAGCATTAACTTTGTTGTTCACTTTAAGAGGTTTCGAGATATACCTCAAGATACTTTGTTAGTGTGACTGTGACTTGTGGAGCTATATTTTTTCTGAATAAATATGAAAATAAATATTAATATTTCATGCACCATTAACTAAATAATTGTTGAAATTTTGATGCAACACTATGGCCCATCTGCACATAAATATATTTTGCATCTATAGCACACATTACAAATCATGCTAATATAGCGCACACAAACATCTACGACTCGCTTGTATTAATATTCTCACAAACACGCCACAAGTCTCCTCTAACTGAATGGGTGCTCACAAGTGTATGTGCTTCGAAAACAGTTTATTAATACGTATATGAATGTATACTATTTCGTATCGACACAACCTCATTAGATGTTTGGCTGTGTGAAGATAGCGACACAAATTTAGGCACAAATAAAATGTCAAAACACTTCCAACTTAAATAATGTGTTCCGTGGTTAAACATACTGCGTACGTTGAAAGTCATATTATATAGTTGTGAACTAAATATTTTATAAAGTCGAAGTTTTGACAAAGGTCACACCTTGTTAGTGCGAAAATTCTCAGCACTTACGGACAGGTCGGGCAGATCCCTCGTCATTCATATCCTTTTTATCGACAGGACTTTTCATTGAAGAAGGTAGACATAATGCTTAACATTTATAAGAGATTGAAGTATTTTCTTGAATATTTTCACCGTATAAATTCGGATCATGCCGTTCCTTTGAATTTGCACCAAATATTTCTTGCCTTCTACCGTGAACTGTCACAAACAAAATCGGATTTCCCATTTTCATATGCTACATATCGGGAAATATTGCGTTTAGTATGCGTCCCGCATTTGGACAGCTATTGGCTTTTTTATTATTTATTTTATATTTTACGATCGATTCATTGTTAATACAGGGATGAATTTTTACTATATTTTTTTATTTTATTAAATTCATTTTACTGAAAGACTGAAATTAATAAATTAGTTACATAAGAAAATTACTCGTAGAGACAATTAAATTATAATAACTTAGACCAACTTATGTGAACATCAAAATGTAATCTAGTCAAAACTTTCCACATTAAAGAAGTGCATCACACTCTTGTTGTCAAGAGTTTCACAGTTTACGTTTGTACAGGATTCCGGAATAAATGAACGACATAATAATTTGTTTCTCGATATTGTAGGATTTAATATGAAACTCGGGGAGAGAGCGTCTTTGTCCCGCCCCGTCACGCGCCTCGGAACAACGGCATAACTTTCAAATGTGGTGTAAATAAGAATATGAAAAAGGAACGCGTCACCAAGTTCATTCATTCAGTATGAACTCGCGAGGGAGGACCTCTTCTCATGTAAATTTGTAAGTCTGACGAGGGGGATGTCGTGTTTATTCCCATGCGAAGCTCTTACCTCAACCACCTACGGCTTAGTTCGTTCAGGTATGACAAGCGAATAATATGTTATGTTGATTTCCTTTGAGTATTCATTTACAGATACGCAAGAAACCGACGACTGTGGAAATTCAAATTAGACATTAAAATTGTCTTCTTTATGCCAAATTTGTATGATTGCTTAGGACATATAGTACCAAAGTTGACTACAGATTTGACTTTGACTTGTCACTGCAGTTTTAAGTACAGAACGAGAGCGATTGACAACGACGGGTGTACGCGTGGGCGCGCTGGTATTACGAGACGGTCCTAGCCTGCGTCGTCATGACAGTTGTCGCCATTTCGCCCGCACCCGATGACTTGTACATAAACAAATCATGTATGATTGGATGGCCTTAACGAAAGAAATGATACTCCTATCAAAGACTGCCCAGCTCGACGAATTACGAACTGGGGTTTGTGCGGTTGCAAAATTTTTTGTTAAAGTTGCTAAATAACTCTACTCATGTTTTGGGTACGGTGATTGGATAATTGCACGAGTGTATGAAACGTTACCACAAAAAATAAAAGTGACTTCAAAACGTTGCCTATATGTACAAACTTAAACGAAAAATTTCAAAATAATATTTTATATTATTTTAAAACAAAACATTAAAAGATTATCTACAAAATTATGAATACTTAAATATTGACAAAATCTTATCAGTGATTTTTGGAATTGGTGCCAGCCAAGTTTATAAACATAGAGTGATTTGAATTTTTTTAATTGATTAAAATAATATCATCAAAAATATTATTTAAAACTTTTTAGTTTACGTTTGTAGATACAAAGTTCGAAGTCGAGTTTTATTTATAGAGTTCCGTACCCCAAAAGATCACTTGTTTGCGCGTCCGTTAGTCTGTCTGTTTGTCGAGACCTTTTTCTCAGAAAGGCGTTGAGGTATCAAGTTCAAATTATCATTAAATTAAGCTTCTTTTTTATAGTTCCATCACACATTTTTTTTAAAATATTTTTAGCTTCTACGTCAACGCAATCAAAAAATACGGTCAATTTATGCCGCATATTTTGACACAATTAAATCAAAACCTACGTGGTACTTCTTGTTAAACTATAATCATGAACTTCGGCGAGAAACAAAATGTAAAAGCACAAGCAACGAAAAATATCCTAAAATCGCGGTCACTCAATGACAGTCAAAACCCAGATGGAAATCCTCGTCAAAACGATTACCATAATGAGCCCCAAACACTGAATAGTTGCTGTACACGGTTGAGGAATTTCTCTCGACCTGTCTGCCACCATCACCATATAGGCTCTAGCTCACAATAACATTCTATATTCATTGCAACTACACCTAATGTGCCAAATTTTATTAAAATCTGTTAACGGGAAGTGAGTTAAATTCAATAAACGAGATTCATCCCCACACTTAGAGCTGGAATATTTTCATTAAATCCAAATGGGATCAACTTCGAGCGATAGTCTCTTTAATGAAAACATCAATCAAATCCGTACACCATCGGCGAAGGCATCAAATAACATACAAAAAGATTTAAAAAAAATAGTCGAATTAAGAACCTCCTCCTTTTGAAAGTCGGTCAATAATAGATCTATCAGATTAGATAAGAAAGTAGTTTGCGAACTATAAAATATTACGATCATGTAATCGTAATAAGAATTTCTATCGTAAAAGAGAAAGGCTGTTTCTCATAATTTGACAGAGAAAGGTGCTGCATAAGGAAGACCTCAATAGCCTACTCACTTTATACGTATATAGAACATATTTACGTATATAGAACATATATAGCGTAGCTATGGGGTCATGATAGTTACAACAGACGGGAAGCGAATCTGATGTTTTATGGTTTGACGTTGACAGCTCACTTATTTAACTAATTCTGATTGAAAGAGTGAAATACAGCCGTGACTCGACTACTTCACTCATAATGGCTTATCTAAATTTTAAGCGCACTGGGGTAAGTTCCATCTCTGGGATTAAGACCAACCGATCTATGTACATGCTCACAATATTTTAATATGGAAATAATTTTATTTAACTAAAGGTCCATTTCAACTTCACTTGATCTCGGTTGTTTTATCTAGATTTCTTTTATATTTAGTTATTTTTTTAGAATTTAATGTTCATATAAATAAATGTTCAAAGAAAAGCATTTAAATTTTAAAAGCACGGCATAATTTTGCAACAGTGCGCTATTGCCGAGAAGGTGACATAAACGAGTTCATTCGCAGGCGCACCGCGTCCGCCCAAATGAATTCCAATAAAGCCAACCAGCGAAAAGGTCGTTTTCACTTCGTTTTTAATGAATTTTGGAAAACGCTTTGAGGAAGTCTCGAATAAAGCGTGT
The DNA here is from genome assembly GCA_949709985.1 of Luffia ferchaultella. Taxonomy (NCBI): domain Eukaryota; kingdom Metazoa; phylum Arthropoda; class Insecta; order Lepidoptera; family Psychidae; genus Luffia; species Luffia ferchaultella. The sequence continues at coordinate 10,286,197 of OX453258.1, forward strand.
ACAATCTCAATTCGGTGGCAATTTCTTTGAATAAAATATCAATTTCTTTTTATCGATCCTCGGCACTGTCCATATAAAAGATCTCTTTTTTTTTATTCGTCTCGCTTGACGATAATGGAAACATCTAATTGGAAAAATATTAAAAATAGATTGAATAGAATACAATGTTAATACAAACAACACATTCAGTGACACATTTTTACCATTTTTCTTTAGCCATCGAGCTACGAAATCATATGACAATAAAGTAAGTAAACATAAGGTCTAGCAAAATATTTGCTATTGCTTAAAACATCTGTAAAAAGTATTTATATTTATTTGTACTCAAACTATGACTGAGGCCTTATAATCTGCATTTTTTTTTTGTTTTAGGAAGGAATGCTCGGTTTCTGTATATTTTTAAATTATCTTTTAAAATGTTAAAATCATACAATCTCCACGCGAGTCCGACTAACATTTGACGTTTTTTTTTTTGTTTTTTCTCTATAGTGAAAATAGTAAAATGTACAAGAATCAAAGTTGGTATGATTATAGTGTAAACTTTAAAATAAATCAACTAATAATAAAAACCAACGAAGTGTAAGTGGAACTCGCGCTAAAGTTCCAAACTAAATTACGGAAAACACAATTTTTTGGTAAATTCATAACACAAGTATATTGTGCGATAGTATAGTTCCAATCAAACTTAATGGCGGATCAAAATACAACGCTTTATGTATGCTTGCGCACGTTCAGTCATATGCTCCTCGCTCCACTGCGTGCCGCTACACCTAAAATTCGTTACTGCGACGCGACTTGTGCCTATGTTCACATGCGCCATAAAGGTTGATGGAAACTATATGAAACCTTCAGTGAGTTCAACTCGCAATTGGGCGGTTCTTCGTCCTGTACATTCGGAGAAAATATGTTGTAACAGACGTACAGACAGACAAGAGACGTTTCCTATTTTTCATCTCTGATATACGAAACCCTAATATGTTAGCTCGGTATCAGTCGCCCACGTTTGATGTGGTATTCCTTGTTTTTCCTGCCACAGTCGCAATTTCGTAGGCATTGAAATCAATTGAAATACGTTTGCGTCACGTTGCGCTGTAGCTATGGATATTTTTTTATATACATTCCTAGCTGATCGTGATAGAACCTCAATAAGTTATAATTTAATTTTTCCTTCGTAATAAAAACAGTTATATGCGATTCGTGCTTTTGTCAACAAATAGCGTCAAATGAGTAATGTTTTATAATAAGTCAAAAAAAACGAAATAACACGTCAATAATTTAAAGCTCAAATTTATGTTCAGGGAAGGTCAAAGTCCAATGTCTGTGTTTAATCAACCAACTAAACACTGACAGATTTTCGCATTCCGTACTACAATCGTTATTTTTGTTTACACAGAGAACCTTCCCATTGTCAATATGTTTTGTTTTACCTATAAGTAAATATAAAACCGAGTCCCCTCCCCAGAGGGTTGGGGCTGCACTGTCGCTTGTTATTACATCTCAATAGGACAAAACTAGCGGAGACATGTGCACACGGACCACAGTAAAAGAAAATACCGAAATATTTTTATTATATATTTTATTTTCTGTTATAATTATGAGTACTATATTTTTTTCACATCAAATTGTGGTGACAATAAACCAATTTTCTTATAATACGTTTCCCTGATCAAAAAAGGAAATCCTAATAAAATCGAAATCACGTTTTCGTAATTAGAATATTGTATTCGTTCAGTATTATATGAGTATTGTATTTTTGTTATATTATATATTGTTGAAAGCTTAATTTAAGTCTAGTTACGTTTACAGAAAGTATGTGATAAAATAATAAGAATATATTTAAACCACACTTTATGACAAGTAAAAAACAGGGCACTGCTGTTTGTATATTTTAACGTCTATGGGTGTATAGCAGCCAGAATGTGAATTTAGCCCCATTACAAAACGCTTAGCCATTCGACAAAAGTGGCTAACTACGAGTATTGTAATATGACTGAATGAAAACAGCCTTATAGTAAAAGTGTTACGTATTCTCCAATGCGGCTCGTCAAGTCGCCATTTTGCCTAAAAGAATTACTTATACCGTTTCAGTTATGGTGACACATAAAGCAAGATGCCGCATTCGGTATCGTACTATACATATTGGGGTGACCATGTTTTCAAATAAAAAAGGGCAGATTTTGATACATAATTAAAACGTAGAAATCAAGGTTAAGTTAATTAATACCTTAATATGTGATATTAATACCTAATTATTGTAAACAAGATTTTTTCAATTTGTTAATCATGGTCACCCTATGATGTAGCTAGTTAACGATCAGACTATACGCGCACCGCCATATTGTTTAGCGTGTTGCAACGTCCGTATGACGGTTGTCACCCGCTTTACAGAACAACACAGTTTTGTGAAACGGCTTAACATTTCGTAATTCAGCATAATCTACAACCGAGCTGTGACATGTATGCACTTGAATATCCGTAACGCATTTTGTCGCTTATAATATTTTCTTATAATGACATTTGGATAATTAAATAACGATATTAGATGTAAATATAATACTAAAAACTTATTCCAAACTTCATCAATAAAATTAATTTGTATTTACGTGTACTCGTAATTCACTCTAAACACGATAAATAGTCCGAGTTGTAAAACAAAGTAATACTATTCAAAGTCTAACTCAGCCGAAGTATTTTAACTTTAGCGAAAATAAATGTTTTAATCGTTGATTCAAGTTCGTAGTTTATTCAGTATTCGTGCCTCAAAGTAGTCCTATACATTTGGTACACAAATATTAAACGAAAAAAAAGAATACGTAATAAATTTTAAAAATTTTCATACTATTAACGATTACGTGGAACATCAAATATCTGACGGATATATTTCTAAAATCTAAATCACATAGATAAAAACAATAAATAACTTAATAATTTATTTTTGAAGAAATTAAAGTATTGATTAATTAATTTAATACCATACATAGACTGAGGCAAAATTTAAAAGCCATCTTTGCTTCACTTTACGTTTCGTATCGAAATTACCTCTGTTAAAAAAACATGCTATTTTTCTTTCGATTTCTTTCCATGGCATGAAATCTAAAAACAATAAAAAATAAAAAACAAGAATTGTACTTGTAAAAGAATGAGAGCCACCTTCTATACTACTTTTGCCTTGTCAAAATGGTTCAATAATGGGGACCAACTGATGCGTATGAAACACTTGGTTCTTATAAAGAAATAATTTAATGATAATAACAATATATAATGTGAGGTTTTATAGATATTTAAAAAAAAAAAATTAACGGACCTCCTGCTTTCGCACTAACTTCTTACGACATTGGAAATGAACCTAACGGAATAAAATAAACACACATATTTTGGATATTTTTCGAAATAATTTTTTTTCGCAAAAAAAATTACACAACTGTATCTTATAACTTCGAAATATAACATTCTGTACGACATTTCGATCGAACAAACCGAATTAGTACGAAATGTAACACCGACGCATATCCGACTTCCAATTAAGGGCACCCTTAACCACTACTTCCGGTTGTCCGATTCTAACAATTTTAGTCTCAATCGATCCCCCGTCTAATTACTCCGAACCGTTTTTTAATTTTTTTCTTATTCGGACCTAGTTCTCGAGATATCGGGCTCCCAAAATGAAGATCGGGGAAAAAAATTGCGGATTTTTTTTTGCCGATAATTATTTGTTTCTGATCTTTTTCCAAATTGTCTTTTGCCATCTTGTAGAACTCACCGAGCTGCGTTTTTTGACACCACGTTCATCCCGATATCTCGAAAACTTTTCGTGCAATCTGCCTGTCTCACAAAACTCCCAAATGACCCCCTATACTCCAACGAAATGAAAGTCATTTCCAATGACAACATTTCCAATGACAAAACATGGAATTCATGGTTGAATCATTGACATGACAATTATTAAAGAAACCCCATTGTAGATATCATAACTGTAATCGAATTATTTGTTGTTACCATGTGTATCTCGTTTACCGAAAACTAAGCATCGCCTTCACTATCCCATTTATACTTGATTTTTCTAGGCAGTTTTGGCGGGCATTTTTTAAAAAGAAAATAATAATGTGTGTGATATCTCACACACGGTCATACAGTCCCAAATTAGGCAGAGCCCGTATTGTGGATATTACTAGACAAGTGATATAGATATTTAAATATCTTTATATAATACAAACGTATTTAGATATTTCTCACACAGACACGGAATAAATATTTGTATATTTATCCCGGGCACGAAGTGAACCTGCAACATTTGGGTCTGCAGTCTGACGATGAAGACTGTTTTTAAGAAATACCTAGTCTTCTTTCCTTTTACACACAAAACCTATGCCGGAGTCGAGAGACACCCGCAGCAACCCATAGTGTGTGAATCTAACGTTTCGTTTTCGATACAGATTTAAGATAACACATACACTTGATTTGTAGGTTCTAATATTATGTGGGAGTTTAGATTCCGGCAAAAGTTGTACAAAAGAAAAGAAATGTATTTCTAAATTTACAGATTTAGTAATAAGTTTTTCGTAGTCGAATCTTATATAATATCACGTAATTAAATGGAAACTATATGATGGCTTTTATGATTTAACAAAATCGTTACAAGTCACATTTTAGATTGGTCGTCGTAGGCGGAGATCTATTTCAGATGAAATTACATTAGAAAACTATAAATAGTAAAATTAATAATTCAATCAACAAAACTGCACATAATATGATCAAATTGTATGTGCAAGAGTACGTTAACTCACACATATAAAATATTTAATGTCAACAATACGGTTGACATTCCCACTATATTCGTCACATAAGACGAGACAAAGGTTGTTTGCCAGTACTCAGGTGTGCTTCTCGCTACTAATTTGTCACGTGGGGGCTTGATACCCGCGGCTGCAGACTACCCATTTGTATGGTAGGTATTATCGTTGCAACACTGAGCTAGATTAATAGCTATTTTCATCGCCGCAAACTAATTATGGTGCAACCGTTAGGTAGGTCTACCCTCCCTGTTGTTTTTGACAGTGGTGAATGGCTAAATTTATATTTTTTAAAGATCGTTAAGAAAATTATTATCGGCATTTGATGCTCTGGCGAAATAAAAAAAATTTGTGCATTTTCACTTGACATATGACACGTCTGTCGTATAACATGGTTATGCACACGTACGTTATTACGTGGAAGGTTTTCGATGAACGTTAACTTGTAAATATCTTTATATCTATATTTGTTTCTGATAATAGTATGTTAATTGGATAGTATGGTTGAATCATCGCTTCTGTGATTCTTTCTCAGTCTTCAACACCGGTGTCACACATTACAATAGTTTGGCTTACTTGTTTCAATTAAAGATAAAAAAAAAAGTTATTTTCGGGGGGGGAGTAAGCGTAGCAGAGTACATTTAACGTACTTACCTATGTGTTCAATTAATTTGTTGGCGCTAACCAAATCTAGTGTTCACGTGATATAAATAACATTAATAAAATCCACCACAGAAATTTTACGAGTACCCTGCGTCTGTTCGAAATCCGTAATCTACATCTATGATGTCGATAATTTTAATATATCGTTGTGACGATGTGCTTTGATACAATTTGAAATAATACGCTCCTTAATATAGTCTATTCCAATACCAAGATAGACTTCTAAATCGAGTACTTCATCTGGCACTTCCATAGTCTTATTCTTCACTATTTTTTCGCAGATTAAATTGCGATTACTTGCGATACTAATTTGCGATTAACTACAAAACATTTTCGATTTCGTAACTTGTACTACAGAAGGAATCGACAGCGCGAGCATCGTGACAATCGTTCTCGACTGCGGTGCCCATTAACTGGAGTGCCGAAGAAGCTGAACTCTGAAATAAATGTTGGCCGAGGAAAATCGTTCGGCACGTGAGAGGCGTCCGAGATTAATAGCCGTGTTTTGTTCGTTGATTCTATTGATTTAGGTAAGCACAAAATTCATTTGTGCGGTTAAACTTTTGTTTTATAAAAAGGTAAAGAACCAAACTGGAATCTATCCTCGTGTGGTTAAAGTTACATGCGTAAGCGCGCTTGTAGAATTTTCAATACTACACCAGTTACAACCTACAAAAAATGGTGAATCCATAGGTCTTTCACACGTTTGGCCAACGTGGATTCGAAGGACCTGGCGGGAGTTGTACCAGGATAGTACGAAAGAAAAGCGAAATCGACAACGCACTTACTTGATTTAAACAGCGCTGCCATTCTGTTGGCGGCTTATTAACACAAAACATAGTTCAGCAATACACGGTTTATATAATATTACAAATTACCGATGTTCAATGGTATTACACACGTTATATGCAAAATAGAAGAAAACGGAATTTTCTTGATCTGTTTCAAACGATAGCGGTTTTGCAAAAGTTTTTTTTTTGTTGCGCGAGTATATTGTTTCCATTTTATGTGAGTTGTCTTGGGTTCCAGAATTTTAAGGTGAGAGATGGTAAGGAAATCCGAGTAGAATTGGCGGTGAAAACATGTAGCCCTTGATACTGAAATAACTCTTGTGCGCCTCTAAATACACAAATTTAATTTACAGAAATGCACGTACATCATTCGAAAAACGCATGCACTGCTGCCAACAGCATCACATTCGCTTACCTTTTTTTATAAGTGCCATTGCGTTTCCATATAAAAAAGCTTACAATAGAATTCGTAGTGTGCTCTTATTATTGCTATTAAATTATAAGTGCCAAAAGAATAATGTTATTCCATTCCATTCCATCAGACCTTTTTATACCCCACTGCAGGGGCTTAGGCCTCCCATCAAGATGAGAGGGCTTGGAGCTTATATCCACTATGCTGCTCCAATACGGGTTGGCGGATTGTGACGACCGCCATCTATTGACAGCAATCGGGCAGACTGCTTAACATGCTCTCCGAAGTATGGAGTTAGTGATAGTTACGTACTTAAGTCAGCAAAAACCCATTAGTACACGCCCGGATTCGAACCACGGCTACATTTATAAGTACATTTTGTTTTATGTTCTTAAAGGTTTATCGATAATAAATTTAAGAAAAAAATAAGAAATAAAATATTTCATTAAACCTTATTTTTATTTTATTTTTTATACACAATATCTCATTCAAATATTTTATAAGTAAAAAAAAATTAAGAACTTAACTTATAATTAGATACGAAAAGTGGAATGGTTCAGTTTTGCTGAAATTGGTTTGGAGCGATGCAAAAATGTGTTTCATTTTGCCCTTTTTTCGCATCGAACGACACGAATTTTGAGCAAAAGTTAGTTGTCTGTAAAGACAGAAACAGCGAAATTATCTAACATCAAAACCGATTATTATTTTTGGATCATGTTTGCCTATTAATCAAACAAAGTTAAAGTTTAAACGAAGCCTTAAATTTTGATAATTTACCTTCAGCAAGTCACTAAAGTTTAACATTAATTATCGTTTGAGTTATAAGATCATTGTAACTAATCAAATCGTGTTTGATATTCGGTTAGTTTAGTGCTTTGAACATTAAACAGAGCTTATAACAAATTCAATAACGACTGAGATTATATTCGAGGCCTAGAAATCGGTTCGAATAATTAATCATTTTGAATATTAATGGAATTCAACATGTTATAATAGCCTCACAGGTAAAGGGTCCGTACAAAGCTATGTCACAAATTTATCGATCAGCGTGCTTTCCGGCACGAAATCTTGGCCATTCATAAAAATTGTTATAATAATATAATAAATAATAATACATGAGACTCCCCACACAGCGTCATCTAGTCCCAAAGTAAGCAAGTATTATGCTTGTGTTATGGGTTACTAGACAACTGATATACATACTTAAATATTCTTTATAATATATACATATATAAATATTTTTGCGAAGACACCACACACATATAACAACCAAGACCCGGTACCAGTATCAATATTAATCATATTAATACTGACCCGACCTGGGATTCGAACCCGGGACCTCCAGCTTCGTAGGCAGGGTCGCTACCCACTAGGCTAAGCGGTCGTCGATAGTAATTGTATTATGTACAAGTAGGTGATTAAAAGGGTATGTGACAAATTTTAATAATATTATATTTATGAAAAAAATAAAACTAGACTTTATATGATAAAAAAATTCTCAAACAAAATTATATTCGGTAGAAGAATATGGAGCTTATAAGCTATTAAACTTTTATCCCTATTTCTTGCAAAACGAAATTTAAGATTATTTGAAATGGTATGACGGCAGTGCCTGACGTCACAGCTAAGTACGCTGTGCGGTATTGCCCTCTCTGGCTGACAGAACATTTCAAACATTCATAACTTTTTTATTAATGATTTATTATTTAAAAATATTTCACCGTTATGAAATATTTGAAAAACTTTTTCATATAAAATAATAAAAACAAATTTGTCACCTACCCCATTGTATAAAAAATTCTTTATGCAGTATAAAAATAGGTAGGTATCCGTAAAAGAACCTGACACAAAAAAATAGCTCCTTTCGGTGAGTTTGTATTGATTTGCGATAATTGCGATATACAAACCCAAATGTAGTTTTTAACTATAGTTTCGAATTGTTTTTTGAACCATCAAATCAACTTGATAATCAGTTGTTTAATACGTTAAATTACAATTATTTTTAATCACTATATATTAAGGTGACCTTAACAAAATCTACAACTATAAGTAGATGAGAAGTACCGCTTTATCGAAGGAAAGTATGTAATACGAAGTGATGAAGGAATTAACAGCTCATTTACCGGTCAGTATCTGTCTATAAAGCTTAAACAAAAATTGAACCGTGTGATCTCGAAATGAAATAATGGGGAAAGTAGCGCACCCGTATTACACTCCGACTCAATTCTGCGAATGTGAGAGCACGCGGTAGTATTGCGTCTCGCGACAGTAATAACTCTGCTACGGATTCCCGAATAAAAATAATATATTATTGTTGTGACACTAGCGTTACTGTCATGCTGTCATGACAGCGGCCGTCATCGCTCACATACTTTAAGTTATATGTAAAAGATCATGTATATATTAAATATATAATATTGGTAAGCACGCGAAAGACAAGCTTCTATCGCCTGGCACGCAGCCACAGAGTGCGTGATTCTATGCTTCCAATATACGATCTTTTACATCTGATCTGTCATTCTAATCGCGGATCGAGATGTGAAACCAAAGCGGAAACCCATATACGAAGAGTCCAAGTCGCTTGGAATAATAAGGGAGAACTGCGTGTTTGTTTAATCCCGAACACGTCCGCGCCCCCTGTTTGCTGAGAACCATCTCGGAGACCGCCCAGCCAAGTGTCTTTCTATCCGTATATTTGCACGAATGTCGCTAAATGACTCGAATAAAAGCGAAATCTCCAGCGTACAATCAGCTATATGACATTGTATTTATTTACTGAAAAAAATATTGCTTTCAGATACAGAAAACACAAGAATTACCACGTTTTCGTAACTCGAAAATTGACAATGAAGTCTTTAGTATAAGTGAAATTCTTATTCTTGGAAAAAATCCACAATTTCTTGGACTTTATTTTCGTTTTATTAGGGTAAGTATTAGTGTATAATTGTGATATATTTTGTCCTGTCACGTTTCTGTATCAGATGTGGTGCATTCATCCCATTGACATAATTCAACTGCATAAATAATTGTATACTTATTCTTAATTTTCTGAAATCCTAAAGTGTGCTCCAAATCCAAATGCCGCTTGTTAATTTCGTAAGAGAGGAGTTGAAAGTTTAAAATTTTATTAAATGTTTTGCGTTAATTTCTTATCTACATTAAAAACATCGCTTTTATATAAATCCCAATCAAGATACTTTTACCGTAGACATCCTAAAGCATACATAGCAAATATGATAGCGTAAAGCAAATAGTATATTGGGTTTCTCCAAAACATACTTATTTGATGCATTTCGTACCTGAAACAAACGAAAATAATAATGATTAAATTGCAGAAAATCAAAATAAAAGCACCATATAAATTACAAATGTGAGCATTTTTTACGTGTAACAAACGTTTCGTATCGCCTTTTTAATGCGTTCATGAAAAACGTGACATGTCCAATGTTTCGGAAAATAAAGGTCGGTTGTAATTTGCATGGGCCGCGTTACAAATGGCCGGAGCCGGCTAGCTTAGCACTGACAAATACGAAGATGTCGGCCGTGATGGAAACACACCCTGTGACGTGGATCTTCACGTGTAACGACGACGAAACGGATATAAGTATTATATGTTGATGTCGCCTGATATTGCCAGAGAATTCTTGCTATGGTATTAGAAAAGCTTCCGCTTCTTTCCTGTTATCCGCTATTTCACCACATACCTAAGCTCTGTATCTATAAAAATATATGACGTACACAGAAAAAGCCGAAGTCAAAACATCTTTATTTATTAAAAATTTTGTTACAATAGATACAAAAATATCGCAATGAATTTTTTTTTTGTTATGAATAGCACGAAAAGGGCTTGTCTCACACTTTCCACCAATGAAAGAATAAATGCGTGATTGTGGAACATTGAATGTTTACATTTAAAATATTTTCGATGCAAGTATAGTTGAAAAGAAAAATCGAAATATTATCTACGAAACCTTTGTCGATTAGAAAAACTCTTTCAGTATATACCGGGTGTGTTTTAAACCTCCTGCCTGCTTAATGTTGGTTACTAAGAATCAGCTTCTAAGCCTAAATAAAAAAAAATGTTTAATTAATCAATTTTCACCTCTATTTGAGGTGTTATCAGATGCGTTTCGCGGCCAAGAACTCTGTGAACATTTAGATATTACCTACATGGCGTCGATATGACACAGTTGCATGTGATAAAAAAAAAATTTAGACATTTAATAACATAATTAAAAATACAATTTTTATCCTAATGAATAAGAAATGCCATCAAACGTGTGTGCTTCTATTAACCTTTTATATATACTAATTTGGCAGAAGTCAAAAACCACTCCTTGTTTATCTACGTTAAAATTTAATTTGTGAAAAATAATGAACTGAAATATACGAAGAAGAATATTAAACCCGACCAAAACGATTACGCAATCAAGAAAGTAATATACGATATATCGCCCTCGAATGTTCTTCCAACCCTTTCGTACCCCTCTCTCAATTTATTTTCGCTCGGTGGAAATGCAAGTCCCCCCGAAAATGTTATTGGCATTAAAGTATAAAGTAAAACACAAATTACGCTTAATAATTGCAAGAACAATATTAGGCGACCAATAATTGAAAGTTAAGTTTCTTTATCAAGCGAGAACTTATTTCTAAACGTGTCTGTGGGTGGCAAATTATAATTGAAGTCGAATTTTATGTGGCCACGGGTAGTATTTTGCTTTTTGTATTGTGTACCTGTGTAACGTGTCTTTTTTTAATATAAAATGAAAATAAAATGAAAATGAAAAAGTTTATTTTACTGCAGATTAGCGATCTACAATAGGCATGATGACAGTAATTGAAAATCACTGAAATAATATATTTATTTAATGAAACTTGAGTCATGGAATACGAAACACGCATTTATTTTTCTATTAATAGCGAGATTAATAATTATTTTGATAAAATAAAACTACGAAATACGAAAGTCCGCCATGATATGTTGAACACCAATCAGAGCGAATGACGTCACTTTTGAGTAAACAAGTAAACGAACTCAAACGAACTCTGTGTTTTTTTTCATTTAATATTCAATTTTGTTTGTTCCGTCCGTATTATTTAAACCAAACGAAAGTGAAATAATCGCGTTATTTCACTTTCAACGATCAACAAGGATTTACTAAGGCAAACAGTGACAATTTGCCTAAAATTGATGTGTTAATGCTGGGAGAATTTTTAGCATCAAATAAAGATTTTTGTTCGGCAGAATTTAAAAACGTCAAAACCTTTATGTACGTTATTATTTAACAAATATACCGAATAATTTAAATTTTAAATAAAATACCTATTAAGACAACAGTAGTGGTGCAAGATTAAACCTAACATCGAAAAAGATTGTGTTTAATTTAATTTTAGGCCTCAAACAAGATATATACTATTTTAGGATCTTCAAAGTAAATGAAATACGTCGAAATGACCATCACAAAAATAAAGGTGAGTACCTACTAGGCAACATTGCTGTTGGATCTCGCCTTGCCAGTTTAAGCCACTTGTATTATCTCGTATCGTTTTCTTTTGTGGAACGAACAGGAATAACTTATCAGGCGTTTTTATTGATATGTTATCACACTGAGGGACCACACACCACCTGTACACTTTAGAATTCATATTTAATAAACTAAATTATTCAATGAGCGTATAAGGAACGTCAGTGTTTACAAATACGTTTTGTTTGGTTTTATTTACTCGAAGTTTACTCAAACGTGACGTCATTAGCGACGCCATGACACTGACAAGCGTTTTGGCGCGAATTTTAAATCTAAAAACTAAAATGTGATTTTTTCCTCCTAAATCTTTATTATAAGTAGAAATATGTTATTCATTGTAAGTACTATACGTTTCCGAACACTTTGGAACAGTTTTTCAAAATCTGTCATCATGCCTATTATTTAAAAGAGCCGTAAAATACATCAGCAATAGGTTCGCTAACAGCAGAAAAGTTAATATAACAACAGAAAGTATGTATCTATAGTCCTCACACTAGGCAGCATGTCTGTATCGTGAGGATCTAATACGGTATACCAATATAACTTAGCTAATGACAATTAGTCGAACTCTTTAAATTAATAATTATTATACTATATGACTAACAGATCCAAAATACATATTCAGTCACATACAATACACACAATGCATACACATTGATATATACATATATGATACATGATACAAAAACATGAGAAGAAAAATATGACGAATTTCAGGTTTGATTTATTTATTTTATTTTCACATTTCTTACAAAGTAACAAAACTGATAATAGCGTTAGTAGATAGGCTATCTTAATTTGAATTACGTGTCCAGTTCTACCTAGTTTAGGACTAGATGTCCGTATGTGAGATATCCCGGGTATTATTATTTTTTCATTATTAAAGCGCACACAAGTGACGGATGTGAAGACGGTTGCGCGGATGTCGGCGAAATACACCATCAAGCTTACGTTTAGGTGTTTGGACGAAATACGAAAACGCTATCCGTCCTTTAATAGATCCTGCCGTCAATTTCGTTTCCTCTACGCCATTTATTTTTATTGAAATTGGACCCGGTTAAGTTAAAAGACTGTGAAAGTGGCGGATTGTAGCGAAGCTTCATCCACCACAGCTTTCGTGATATTTTTTTTGTAATGAAAAAGGAAAAACACACAATACAGTGCCACAACACAAAAAAACAACATAATCGTAGCTTTCACTTCAGGACTTACAAACCAAGAACGGTAAACTTTTATCTTACACCATGTGATATTTATTACACGATAGCTCATCTCGAACGTATTACATACACTTAACTGTAAACTGGAAAAAATACAATTTACGTTCCATAAAGTAAACACAAATGGAGGTTTACAATGAATGGCAATGGCCCACAGATATCCCATTAACGTGGGGAAAACCGAAACTAAAGGGCTCAACTTAATAATAATATAGGCACAACCGCACGAAACTCACTTTTTACACTACATTGAATTGAATAATGAAAAACCACATATGTTTAAAGCTAGTTTCGATGTTTCCAGCTTGAGTAGGGTCGACCTCCGTACGTCACAAGAAAACCCTCTGCTTTTATTTAGTTTACGAGCATTGGAGCTAAGCAAACTATGATTTAGGAAACTTCAAATGACACTATGTGATATATTATAAAGATTAGTCTAATACTTGACTATCTTATACTGTGATTAGTTATTGAACTCGATAAAGCTAAAACTTTCTGAATTTAACTTTTTTTTTGATAATTTTTAGGGTACCATAGTCAACGAGAAACCCTTATACTTTTGCCATGTCTGTCTATCTGTCTGAATATCTGCAGTTTAGCTCAGACACACTCAGTAGAAAAAGGCTAGGCGTGGGTACGCATAATGCATACCTATTAACTACGCCGACAAAGTGGTAAAATATTTTTTTAGGGTACTTGCCCTACACGTAAAGAAGATGATTTTTTTGTCGTGTATCCGTTATCTTAAATTTTAAGCGAATGTATTCAAACCAAAAACAAACTTCAGCGTGATCGCCACGTCTTATTTTTCATTGTATTGATGAATTATTTTTGTATGTATAAATTACGTTTTATCATTCACTATGTACCTATTTTAAATACATACATATCAGATTTCCTTTTTATTCTGTTTCCGTTCCTGTCGTTTAGTCCATAAATTCTTTATAAAACTATAAATTTAATAATTTTCATCCCTAAAATGAACGGAGCAAACAAAAACAGACATTTCGCGGTCGTGAATAAACATGGGAGATTACAAAGCGAACGTCTCACGGCAAGAGACATTTCAGCGTATCAAAAGCGAAAAATCCACAGTTCTGTGTCACGTTATCTATAAAGAATAAAGCTCTATTAACGGACCGGGAATATTTCGCCAAATAAATTCAAATAAAGTTAATTAAGCCGAGGACGGGCGTTATCTACATCAAATATTACCTCCCCCAAATTAAAAAGTAAAAAGTTAGCCCTCCCTTTTTAAAGTCCATCGTACGAACAGAGTTGTCAGTCGTGACTCGAAAACAACTCTTCGAAACTTTCTTGACGAGTCTTATCTCGGAAGCGACTGAAAAATAAATATACTGTTTCTTTTCAATTTTACATCGATCATCGTAAATTATCTTTCAGTTTGAAAGGAAATTGTGAAGTTAATATATTTTTATTGTTTCTTCTAAGTAAAACTACTGTGAGATTTTTGTATCGCTGAAGTCCGAGATCAACAGGTCTTATAGTGATATTGCAACAAACATTTCAACTTTCTAGACTTTGAATTCACAGTGAATCTTTCTAGGCGTGTCTTGGTCGATCTCCTTCCTAATGATAACTTTTTATTTATTTATTAATTAAATTTACTATTTTCTCCTATATTAACAATATATCTCACATAAATGCGTTTACAGTTTGACTGTGACTGTGCATTACGGCTTAATTGCTTTAATAAGCATTACCATTACCGTACTTAAACAAGCAACTGTGCTTTTGATTTTTGATTAGGCATTCGAAAACATACGGCCTCACTAAAAAATACTATATGCATTCGCTACACCAAATCAGACTAAAATAAGATAGAATAGTTCTATAGTATAATAGAAATTAAAAAAAATAAATATTGCTAGCGATTAGCACTGCCTCAAAAAACTTCTCATCGTACTTTTAAAGTGTGATCTGTCGCGATTTTTAAATAAGCAATAGATAAAAATCGCTAATTGGTTATTTTTTATGTCATAAAAGCGCGCCATTAATCATAGTTTAAAACTTTATAACCTATTGATCGTCATTTCAGAAAAAAAAATTTATGCTTAGCTTAATAGGGCATGCAGATGTTTAACCCAAAAAGGTTGTTGTTGTTGTTGCTCGTATATAATTTTTGTTTTTCTGCTGTAAAAGGCGTCAGACATGTTTTGAGGTGTAGGTCGCGTCATGTAAAAAGAACGCTGGCGGTCAAGTTGCGTATCAGGCCATTTAATGATATTCTATCTAATATATTTTTCAATGTAACTACCGATAAATAATATACAAAGTCGAAAAGCGAAATGCTAATTCAAAAATAAAACTATAGGCCTAGTATAGTGCGCAAACACGCCCCATCCACTTTCCTCTAGCGTTATTTTTACACGACGCGACCACACAGAAGATTATTTTAAATTGGTTTAGGTCAACTCATAATCGTACGTATTTATTTCACTTCCAAAAACACTGCATTATTTGAGACTATTAGATCTCCATTTTGACCCGATAATTGTGGAGTTTCAATGAATTATCCATATTATTCTTATTTTCATTTTAAAATATTTTTGACCAGTGGTTAAAGATCCTAACTGCAGAACAAATGTTGCAGGTTCGATTCCTGCCAGGGAATATTGTTTGTGTGCATCAACATTAAACATGTCTATTTGTTCCGTGTTTGGATGTAAAATATCTACATATGTATTATAAAAAAAAATCTAAGTTCATATAAATTGCTTAGTACCCATAATACAAGTCTATCTAGTTTGGGACTAGACGGCCGTGTGTGAAATGTCCCAAGCATTATTATTATTATAATTCATTCTTAGAATTTTAGAATTAATTAAATAATAAAGTTTCCTAGTCAATCACTCGCTCGCTAATGACCATCATAAATATCACCAAAATTAAGTCATATCTCAAAGATATTAAAGCTTACTCAAAAGCCATACCTAAAACCGTTTATGTTGAGTAAACTGATAAGGCGTTAGGAACATCTGCTCCCCGCGCGTCTAAGGGCTTGGGGTACCCTAACCCCCGTTAATGATAACCTTAACACCTGTGCCAAGGGTTTACGATGCCTGCCCTAAAATACAGTAAAATGGGACATTTTTTTCTGAATCTGAATAAACACAAGGTAAAATCCTTCGCCTGTATAGATACAAAAATTTTATGAAAGTAATTGCTTAATCAAAATAAAAATTTAACTTACGAGTAGGTACATGATTCGGTCATGTCAAAATGTTTTTATTTGCAGATATTGCATTTTAACAATTATATATGTCCATAGTTTGTATTTGAAAGTTATTTATTAAACAACGCCATTACTGGGGAATGGGGTGGTACCAGCGGCATTCTATCTGTACTATCGGAGAGGCAGGACAGTCGCATTCTTAGGCACTGGACTGGCCTACATTTAAGTGTGTGTACTAATGTAGTTGTATAAGTTTCTCTTACTAACACATTGTGATGTGTTCGCTAACTTTCGCTTTAAGTTTTTTAATAATTGTTACTAACAAATTATGCACTTTTGTTATGTTATTACGCGAAAAAAAAATGTTATTGTATGTACTAAATTATTGCTATTCAATACACGACTGGATGAATTTTTGAATTATTTTATATGAAAAAGTTCTCTAAGTATATTATAACAGAGAAATAATTTTAAAAAACAAATCAATATTAACAAACTAATTAATATTTAAAATGTCCTGTTAGACAGAGAAATAGAAAGACTATTTTCTAATATCTATTTTTTTTTATATCTACCTACTGCTAGTTTTTAAGTAAAAAATAGAGTGGTACGATTCAGTCAACTATAAGTAAGTGTGCGTTGACGCGCCAGCAACGATTAATACTGCACTTTTTATTTCTGTAACAATCAGTAGAATGGAACAATTAAGTTTTAGGAAAATGCTACTTTTTTTTTTAATTTTTAGATAATAAAAAGTGCGCTGCACCTTAAAGGAATTGCTTTTTTCTCCGCGGCTTCGCATCTCTATCTTCGTTTTAATCCCTCTTCCCCGACCTTTTCCTGAGTGACAAGATAAGAGCAAATTTCAAAAATACCTATAAAAGACCCGTCGAAATAGGTTGCGGACCGTGACTGTTTGCACCCTTGAAATGTGTATGAATTGGACCGAAATTTGCAGGGTCATTCAGAAAGGATGTCCCAATGGCAGTACGTTTTATTTTGTTTTCAATTTCGCATTAATATCGAATTGACGGCTCATTATTTTCAAAAACGAAGAACCGACGGAAATATTCTTTTACAGGAATTTGTTCTAAAGCAACTAAACAAGATATCAAAAATTAAAAACATACCGCCCTGTGACAGAATTCCTCCTATTAGATTTATTTTTTCTGTAAATATTGATACAGAAATACAGCGAAGATTACACACGGGCCGAACCCTCTTTTTTGTATGAAAAGCCTACCCCCTTAAGGCTTCGGCTAGTCGTTTAAATTTCAAACTTCCATACAATAGTAATTGTAAAATTACTCTTTTACTATTGGTTTTTGTGTTTAATTTAATTGAGCATATTATCGTTTATAGGGATCATAATCCTCCGTGTTTTAATAGATGTACTTTAAAAAGAAATCTGCTACATCTAAAAGTTGTTGATCCCAGGAAGTTCTCGATTTTACACTTATTTAACGCATCAAAATTTTATTGACAGCTTACAATAATCATGATTATTATTACTAACATTAACATTATTAAAAACTCTTTGCACAATCTTACAAAAGCTGAAAACCGTGTCGTGGATTTGGCGACATTGATTTCGTATAATCATCACACAGCCGCTCGTCACATTTGATTTCCGTCGCGTTACTCTTTTTTGGCACAGGAATGTCTCGCTCTATAATGTTCCGAAAGATTGTGTCACATCATCATCATCATCATCAGCCCATTTTTACCCCACTGCAGGGGCTTAGGCCTCCCCCAGGGTGAGGAGGGGTGGCTTGGAGCTTAAGTCCACCACGCTGCTCCACTGCGGGTTGGGAACTGTAACGACCGCCATCTATTGACAGCGTCCGGGACCGACTGCTTAACGTGCCCTCCGAAGCACGGTGTCAGTGATATTGTGTACTTAAGTCAGAAAAACTCATTAGTACACGCCCGGTTTCGAACCATGGCCTTATAAATTTGAGACAGGTTCGTTGCGCTCTGGGCTACCACGACATTGTCATCGATCTTATCACGACTTATCACGATTTATCACGACAGTGTCACATCATAGAAATATAAATATCAGCTGGAAGAGTATGCATTTAAGCCACGCTCGTTGCGGAGTTCAGCGTAACGTAGTAGTGAAGGCCGCGCCCATATTCAGCTGACTGACCGCAAATAAGTGAATAAGCTTTGCTAGTACCCTCTACAAAGCTCATTCAAGACTATAAAATCGTAGTGTCTGTTCGTCTGTCTGTTCTGAATCTTCAAAACAGCTGAACTGATTTTAATGAAACTTCGCAGACACATGACCGAAGTATTTATGGTAAACATTTATTTGGGATCCGGTATAAAAACGGCGAATTCCCAGAAGGCGAGTTATGGTTTTACGTCAGTAGATGAGTAAAAGTCAAAATTTAAGTAAAAGTGGAAATTGAAATTCTGTAGATACATAGTTCTGTTACAAAATAATATTTCAGTACTTCTTACAGTTGTAGAAGACAGCGACTTCATATGGGATCATTTTAGATTTATTTTCGGTATTGATTCAAAATTTACAGAGAGTGGAGTAGAAAATATATATTTTTTTACAAACTGGAAGTATTTGTTTTTATTAAATAATAGTACATTATGATGCAAGTATGATAAGCTACATATTCTAGTCGAGGAGTTTAATAATAAACCAATGACTATAATAGCCAGCTTACTGAGCACTGAATACGACGTTTTTCAATACATTTGCGATTAAAATTAGGTTGATACTTCAAACGTAATAATGGCGGAAGCTAAGGGCGGAAGCTAAGGGCAGGAGCGGGTTGCTTTTCGCGGTTTACGCATGCGTTACAAACAGAATGCTCGTTTGTCATTGGTGTAAAATAAAAAGGCCTAGTACTGTAAAATACAATATTACGGTTCAAGTTTCGATGTCATGAAGACCGTATTAATGGCAAATGTATTGAAAAAATGTTGTGAAAATGTATTGAAAAAATGACAGTCACAGTGAACTGGTTAAGTAGGTACCGTAACAACAATCAAACATGCATTTTTTAAATTGCCTGTCCGTCTGTTTGTCCGAACTAATCTCCGAAACGGTTAACCCATTTATTCTTTCACTCCGTAAATATTTAGGGTAACCGTGTCAACTTTAGAAATTGTCGCGCGATCATGTCGCGGGCCGGTGCGTCGCGTCGCTAGCCATCTAAAAATTTCATAAAAAAACGTGATCATTTTTGGTCACGTGTTTCCTGATCATTATAGGTGATGTTTTACTATCTTAACCACATGTAGTTATTTATTGAAATTGTATATAAAACTAAACAGTCCATTGTCAACCGCTGTGTGACATGTGTTGTGACCTAGCGATGACAAAATATACTCGTACAAGTATCATGTAAGCAAACCACAAATAAACGGATTGTCTTACGAACGAATCAAAACAATATTTCACTTACAAATAATATGTATTTTACTTCGATAATATTTCTACTGGATACACAGACCAGGAAATGTATGGCTACGCAAAAGAGACGTTGCATTCTCAGGTGTCAATAATTTAATTTTAAAAGTGCAATATAATATATTACCTACGATAAATCTTGCAATATTTTAAAGACGATATTTTATCCTTAAATTTTATTATTGCTTAAATATTTAACAATACGTAATAACTGTATATTCTTTTATTTTTTTTTATTTATTTATTAAAGCACAACCACATCACATATATTCATACAATAACCAAATAAATATTCTATAGTATTATTCTAATATACATAACACTTATGGTGTACATATTATGGTGTACATATATGGTGTATATATTCTTTCGCAATAATCAACCATAATTATAATAAAACGACCCCATATCAGCTGACCTTTTAGTCTAATCGATAGAAAGTACGATCTTGTCGTATTTGTGCGCTAACAGCTATGGATTTTATTATTTAAAAGAAATGCGTTGTACTATGGACAAATATTTTATACAAAATGTCATTGAAAGTCTAAGTTTTCGATTTGGTTTATATAAATGTTCATCGAGAATTCGATAGATGACGCGCGGTGTTTATGGCATTTTTAATTTTCTCAAATGAGATCTAAAATTACCTTCTTTCGGTTGTATACTGTACTTTAAAATAAATAGGGTACATCTTGTATTTTATAGTATTTTATATGACTTATTCAAGGATAACCTACTTAAGGAATTATTGATGTCGCTTTGTAGTTGGTATCACTTATTAACTGTACTGGCCAATAGCATTATAAAACGTCTACGTAATTCATATAATATTATAAATAATAATTAATCATATATAAATTAAATTAGTTAAGAACACATTCAGTAGTATGATTCGTTACACAAAATTCAAATTAATATTGAAGTAAGTTTCTCATACTTCTCGAGTGTTTACAGAACACAATCAAAGTTTGAATCAAAAGCTTCTACTTGTTCTAAGCCTCAATTTAAACTTAACCAAAAAGCGAGTACAGTATACAAGTTAACGAAAACCTCACAAACCGCTCTTACAGGCCGCAGACACGTTCTCAATGTTTGCCAAAGCTTTTCCCTTCTACTTAAGCATACAAAAGATGCAATATACAGACGATTCCTTTAAAATTAGTATAAAAGAATATTCACTAATAAAATATGAACACGATGAGATGTTTTAAAACTAAATAATAACAATATTGCGTATTGTTACGTTGAAATTTATTTTCATGTAATATATTTAATATACTCTGTATATTAATATATTGTATATTTTTATATTCTATAAAAATATATTTATTATGGTAAACTTTGAGAATAATATATAAGTATAGCAAGTGGTTCAATCATCACAACATTAAAGGTAGCAATCGAAGCATCGGCCTAGATATCTAAAATAAAACATAACAGAATTTGATAAATCTTTCCGTTTTACTACTAATGATAATAACAGCAAACCGAGATAATTGTCGTAAATGGTAGAGAAATTTTCATTAGACACAGTTCCGAAATATCGTCTACGAGATTATCCCAGATGAAAATCACGCAGCTTTATTACGTATCAAAAGATTGCTTGCGAGTTGTTAGTATAATCTAATCTCGTCTAGTTAAAACTTTTCTAATAACTCTCCCCTCGGTACGAAATACGTTTCGTCATATACACTGTAGGATTGTCACTTGAAATAAAATGCGTGTTAAGCTTTCTTATCTGATGTAACGTATATTTTGGTAAATTATTACGTTTATAATAAAAGTATTATTCATTAGTATAAAAAATTATTATTGCATACAAAATATCAAGCTTATATAAAAACTCATACAAGAAAAATAACTTGTATGTTCTAGAAATTGTGTGTAGATAACGGAAGTGGTTTAATAATAGGTAGGTAATTATGTTTGATAATAGGGGTTTCAATGTGCAATTGACTTTCTAGTTACTAGCCACTTTGAATGAAAATAAAACCTGCATGACCACTATGTTCTAAATTCAAGATGAACAAAACAATATGATCATTGTTTTCCTATTGTTTTCATAGTCGCCTCTGTACGCAAACATGGACACATCGAGAATTCGCCTTATTTTTTAATACGAGTTCGTCGTGGCACTAATACAGCAGATACAGCTCCTAATATAAATACTGTATTTTTGAAGACAGATGACTAATGAAGGCACCACGTGCTTCACGGTAACGCAAATCCTCATATTGCACTGCACAAGAAACCGTTTCAAAGCTACAAGAGTCACAATTACAGCCCTCAGTCACTGTCCCTAGTCTCCGTACGTCGACTATCTTTTTATCGCAATTAGGATATCTTTCTCTATGACATAAAAATTAGTACCCAAGAAATAGTTAAAATCACATTTACAAACTGTTGAGTCCTGCTCCACAGGATTATATCGCAAAAGCATCGTAGTCTCCCCACTAGATCGCATAAATCCGTACAGAATACAAGTAATTATTTTGAGTAAAATATATACTTAATGATCTTAGTTTCATTTTTTTTTATATTAAACAAAATTTCCGTACTTGAATCCGTAATATAAATATGCTATTGATCAATAGCACTCAAATTCTCTATTTAAATTAGTTTAAATTGTTCGATTTCAGATATTGATTGGCACTAGGAAATATAATGAAAACCGGACAGATTTAGACATCCATCGACTTCGAGTTCCGTAACATGTAATACAAGTAGGTACCTCATAATTTTATTACCAATGACACAAAAAGGACAATGGCCGTTGCGGCACATGCAACTGACTTAAGTTTTTAACATATAACTACAGGTTGCGTTAAATTAGAAGACATGTCATTGAAAAGATCGTATTTTTCGAAAAGTATAAGTACAATATATATTTTCAAGGAGGCGATGTTTTTGAGATATCGTGTAGGTATTAAAGCATAAACATGTGGTGCCGTTTATATATGTAACAAAATTGCATTCGAATGTTTTAATTTTAAGCGTTACGTATTTATACGAAATAATACATACTTGATTGAAATAATAAATGTTTGAATGCTTATAATTTTTGTAAATAAATGAATAATTAAGGTTTATTGAAGACAACTCTCGTGACAGCGCCATCTATTGCAAAGAATAGTAACTAGTTAATATAGCTTCATCTGTAGTAAAGTATAACAACTAATTCGATTTTAAAATATTTCGCTGTCTCTTGGATGTTTAATCTACTCCCTCGCAATTTCACTACTTTTTTTCAGTGTTTATCAAACCTCTTTGAATAGAAAATCACAAAATCGGAATTAAAGATATTTTCGCGTAACTTTATTTTTTATATTGATTCGGCATGATCAGACAGACATACAGACAGACAAACATATAGGTCTACAAACAGAGATACAGGCAGACATACAGTCCGACAGACATACAGACTTATAGACAAAGATACAGACAGATATAGAGACAAACAAACAGGCACACATCTGATTCTTATGCTTTTTTTACCTCACTATGTGTTTCATACTTTTATTCAGAATCCAAATACAATTTAAAAATTGAAACCCTGATACCCATTTCATGATCATTTCTATCGTATTCAAGAAATCAGTCCTACCAACTGCCGCACACCGAATTTTTTTTACAAATTCATTTCTCCCATTGCGACTAGTAACACCATACTCTGTGAAATTTCTGTATTAAAGTGTTTAAAATGTCGGAACCAAGAAAGCGTTACACAGACAGTCCGACGGACATTACAATACTATTAAGTTCTTAGGGTCTACAGTGCAACAAATGTTGAAATCCAATTATATAACTATATCCAATACTGTACTGAAGTATTGATATTACATGTAACTGTGAAAGATTAATCAAACTTTCTGACCCTGCAAAAAAAATACAATCGAAAAGTAATATTCAAAGATAAGTATTTTTTCTCGGAAAAATCTTCTCCCAAACTAATTCGACGTGGGACGTACTCTTGCGACTTTCCGTAATTCGGGGCCCGTCTAGACGCACCATTTAACTAATGAGATAAATCTTCGTCTTCGTATATAGGGGTGCGCCCGCTACGATAGCAATCTTTCAATCTTTTAATGACGCAAGTTCTGTTCCCAGTTGGGATGATTGTCAAATTTTCGAGTCTATTTCAAAGGGGGTGTACCAAAAAAGCCTCATCTCTATCAAGGTAATCGAGTGGATTAAACAGGAAAAAAATTGGAGGCAATCATTGACGATTACTTCAATAATTTTTATTTAAAAGACTAGATTAAAAAAATTGGATTCTTTATTATTGACAGAAAATAATGTCTCATAAGCCGAAGTGCCTTCCCTTCTCCAGTACACAATGAAAGCACTGAAATGGAAAGCTTTCAAAAATGTAATCCATTTCTCAAGAAGATTGTCTCTCGATTATTCTTAGAATTACTTAAAGTCGTTCCAGGAAACAATACATTCTTAACGGAGTTTCGTACAATAAATTTGAGGTCGTTAATTTTTACGATTGACATTGACGATATTGGCTATTTAATAGTCGATTGTTAACCAAAGAGGCAAAACTGTGTATTTTCGTCGAAGGTGAAATATTGAATTAAATTCCACCCGTGTGTGAAAAAATTTGCAGCAGAAGAGGTACCAAGCAAAATCTTTGTATTTATTTTCTTTGAATAGGTCCTACACAAAGCAAATAGATAGATATTGATTTAAAATAGAAGTAAATAGTCGTACCGGTGCCGCTAAAGGGACGCGATGCTACGAAGAATAGCTATCCTATAAAAACAGTGTATTTTTCGAGATGAAATTTATCCTGTTTGTTATTCCAAGCCTTAAGACACTTTCGTACAAAATTTTATTTACATCGGTTTAGCCGTTTTAGCATGACTATCAGACTATCAGCCTATCATATAGATACCATAAAAGACCATAATTTTTAAGCCAATAACAAACCGAATGCAAAATCAGAACAAGCCTCCAAATAGCTTTATTTTATTTTTAGTTAAATGCTAAAATCTGGAAATTGCAATATCACTATAACCTATTTTTTGGCTATTATATGTATTTTGTCTATGAACAAAACCTACAGAGCCCGTCAACAGAATTTATAATATCTATGAAATGATTCCTATCGCTTTAAATTCTAGATAGCGAGGGGAGACAATCTAATGGAGATAGCGATGCTGTTTGAAACAGCAGTTAAAAAAATAAAAAGAAACGGGGGCGATACATCACGGTATTATGCCTTTGATAAATGCATCCCGTCTACGAAACATAAACAGAATGAGAAATTATGCAAATGTAATTTCATGATTTATGACGCTGAAAAAAATGAAACAATCGTATTCAATATTGTTTGATTGATACGTTCGAGTTTCATGTAGATTCCCTTCAATGTTATGCTATACACAAACAACGATATTTAAAAGTAAACAAAATATTTATAATAACATATAATTTTAAGTGTCTCAAGTGTTAATTCAAATTTTACAGTATCATGCGAACAGTTATACTATATAATACAGCACTTCAGATTATTGGCATTTTAAAATGAAATCTATTTTTTTTTAATAATTTTAACTGCCACAAACTCAAGGTCCATGCCATTATATGAGCTTTTATTCTTTAAATTATTAAAGCTAATTTGGCACATCCCCCGTGTTTGCAATGTAGTCCTGCGTTAGTGAGTTTGTCTTATTTGTCCTACTTAATCTATGTATTACCTATGGTTTTTTTATTATTATTATGCATCCTTACGTTATATTTATAATTGAGAGTATAAATGGGGTGTAATTTTTTTTTATATAAATCAGTTTTGTTACAGTAAATGTTTACAATTGATTGTTTGTTATTTGACACTAAGCGACTCGAGCTGGCCTGATCCCCCAACGCAGCGCCTGCCTGTTCACAGACATGACTAAGAGAAGCAGCCATCGTCCTGATCAACCATTATTAAGGGTAAAAGGACGACCCGCCACTGCTGCCACTGCGCTTCAGGATTTTGAGTGTACGGCCAACTCAAGTGCTTTTACATTTTGTTTTTACGACAGTAAATTATTTTGATATTTTTCGTTAGTGATTTTGGTATGGCTTGTGTTTGTTGGCGAACTAGTTTTTGGCTTAGTAAATTATATTTTTTTACAGTTAGGTACTTTATGATTTTCCAATATTTGTCCAATCTTTGTTAAGACTAAATGAGACAAAACATTATTTATAATCATTAGACACTTAAAATGTATTTAATTTAACGAAATAGGAATTTATTTTAATTCCCGATGTATAAATACAGGAGTGCACGGACAATCCAACTTCTGAAAAAGAACTATTTTCTTACCCTTTATAGGCACTTCGATCAGAATTTGAAATTATATTGGACATAGTTCAGACAATAACCACACTATTTTTCTGCACGAAATGGAACTAAAACAAAGAATATTAATGTTACAATACCAAGACCTCAAACCAAATGAAATTCCCTTTGGGATTACATATTTTTTCCCAATACCCCAAGCAGTGAATTCTCGGAAAACAGGCCGAGAGAACTTTTACTCTTTGATGTACACGCAAAGTGAAATAACAACCTGAAGCTCTATAAAAGTGAAATAACAGCGCCTGTAAACGAAATAAGCATTAGAAAAGCTTAAATTTCTCGTTACTGTGCTTATTTATTCTGAGTACGAAGAAGACTTAAGAAATTTAATTAAACCAAAAATGATACTGAAAATCACTTGCGATTTTATTAAAAAGTATTTCGGTTACTTTTGCATATGGGATAAAATAAAATGTACTAAAATAGGTTATAAATCAAAACGTTCACACTCAAGAGAGGCAAGCTATAAGGAAAAAGGTAGAGCTAGGTGTAAACGAATCGAGCACGGTTTTACCAAAAACGCCGATAACAATTCATCAGAAAAAAATATTTATGTAGCTTGTCCCATAAAATGTGGTACATCCGTGTATAATATGTATACGTACAGTGTATACTTGTGTATTAACTGATAAGTTAGGAAATATGTTATTGTTTTAGAAGAGCATTGTAATAAGATGCTGTTAAGGTGAGAGGCTGCCTGTTTAGTACAGGTTTTTAATAACAGATGGAGCCACCATACAAAGAAACTATTTAAATTTTTTCTTGATCACATTTCTGCGTTTCAGTTGATAACACAGTAGGCTAATGTCCCCCGGTACCCATAGTCGAACAAATGTGTTATTTTCATTTTTATACCTCAAATTGGACCCTGTATATCTGTCAACATGGCAGTTTTATGTTGACATCTTTAAACTTGCCTTGAAGTGTTAAAAATAAGAAAAGAAATACCTAGTTATTTAAGTCATACTGAAAGGAAAATTTAATACTACTTACTGTAAATAATGTTATTATACTATTAGTTTTGAACACGCAGATTATATTATATTTGAGTGTAGTAAGCCTAGCTTAAGTATTGCAACTTATTCTATATTAAGAAAATAAATTATTACAATTTATAAAATTAGATTAAAAATCGTATTATTTCCTTTAATTATTCATTAAATAATTATTTAAGTACTCGGCAATGAAGACAGTACGCGGCTATTGGTAGACGCAATATTGATGTTTAGTAAGTACTGCTGGTACTTTATAATATAAAGGGTATTAGGGTATATACTCTCGTAAGGCGAACCTAATTATTACTTTATTATAATAAATTGCCTGTGTTGTTTTATATTTTTTATATATATATTTTATACATCATATAATAACAATTAAGAAGACGTTAGGTCTATTATGTTATATGATTGTTATCAAAATAAATAAATAAAATAATAATTTTGATATGGTAGTCTATTTGTTCGTCCGTTCGTACGCGCTCTACCGTCGTCATTTTCCAAGGAATTTTTTTTTAATCTTGGCACGCAGAGATTCTCTTTGACTCCTAGTTTTAAAAAGTTAAATTTTGAGCATGGTTGGATAAGTTTTGTTTTGGATGTGTTTGTGGTTTGTTTTTAAGAGCATTAAATTTATACTTACCAAATTCTTACGTATAAATTGTTTGCGTTGATAATGGATAGAGATATATACGTACAGATAAACAGTTACAACAGGAGTCTCGAATTCATTTGTCAGTGGCAGGCATGCGAACAGTGTGTATTGAAATAGCTTCATTTAAAACAACTGCCTGGTTCAGTTATTTCGCAATAAAAACCGCAACGGTCGGATGTTTTTGATGACATCTGCTGATATTTAACTTTTGTTCTGCTTCACTACGTTTCATAGTTATTTAAAAAGCTGTATGCTTTATCGTCAAAATATTTCTGGTATGCGAAGAGGTTTTATGCCATTGTCAATTTAAAAAGTTAGATTTCTAATCGATTTTTTTTGTAAATCTAATGGAGTTATTTAACAAATTTTACGAAACAACCAAAAGTAGATATGAATTTGAACTATTATACACCCGTATTTTTTTTATTTCGAGCATAACATATTTAGTAATTGACTCAAAAACGATATACCAATTCTCATGAATTTAACTTAAAAAATGACAGGTTTACATACAAACTGGCCTGCACTACTTTAGCCCCTTAGAGGTAAACTTTTGAAAAATCCTTCTTTGATGGATGCTAATACATCAGCAAAGAAACCTAATTAATGTCCGAATTTTGCGTACAAACTTTCATCCCCTATTTTACTCCCTTAGAAGTTAAATTTCAAAAATCTTGAACCACAACATATTTAGTTTTCCATCAAAAGACCAAACACTCATTTTCATGCATTTAACTTCAAAAATGACGGAGTTTCATATAAACACACCTCTCCCATTTTACCTTCTTAGGGGTAGAATTTCTTATTTATTTAGAAATAAAAAAAAAATGTTATTCTAATATATTTTTTATTATAAGTAAAAGACGTCGAATAACGTTATACTTACTTTTACCGGACAACAACTTTTATTGCGGTTTTATTGCAATCGTCTCAACGAGATTCCAATAAAAACAGTAAAAAAAGGTAAAAGCTTGACTGAACGGGATGTCGCGTGGCCTAAGTTAAATTGTTTGATTGGAGTGTGTGTGTATACGTGGTCGAGTCTATACGATTAATACTTGAGGAGTGGAAATGTAATAATAATAATAATAAATGAATAATTTATTTAGGAACTATAAAAATATGTAACGATACATAATACTAAAAAAATTATTTCAGACATTGTCCAATACAAAGTTGTTATTCATTGCCCAGTTCATCTTTTTCAAGATTGTTTCCTCCGTTAGTATAAAACAGGTTACAATAATTAGAGCGCAATGAAAACAATAACAGTTTGCAGTCTATCTGTCTGTTTGTAGACGCACCCAAAGCTCAATTTAAAAAAAAACTTCTAATCATGAAAAATAATTTTCTTAGCCACATTGCAGACGCAGTCTGTGCTTTTTTAAATTTCGGTAAGCGAAGATTAAAATTCGTGTATTTGTATGGCGGAATCTACCAAAGAAGTGCAGCAGGCCGCCCAGCCACGCTGTCGTAAATCAACGCATCCTGATCTAATGAATGTCGCTAGTTATGCACTCTTGAAGTAGATATATATTTATATATTTTGAAGTATATCTCTATATCTTAAAGTCTTCGTCTATTAAATTTTGAAAGTAATATTAAAATGTCACTAATGCTAGATGCCGTGTGTGTTGAAATTCAAAGATGGCAAAGCTGGCTTTTGTGTAAATAAAGCAAATAGACTAATCTAGTATTTTTTTGAATTTCTAGAATTTCAAACGAAGGTAGAGGATTTCAAAACGCGTATCGAAACGAATATTGACCGCGTGGAATCAGAGATGGCAGGTGTTCGTAAGTTTCGGTCATATAAAATTCACAGTGCTTTTACTATTTCTTTATTTCTTGTGTATGTTTTCAAATGCCTGTTTCTTTTGTTTAACGTAGGCGATGATGAGTATTCCTCGGTATGCAGCTTAAACTTTATGCATTAACTGGAAATGTTTAAAGAGGATGCGTTAACTGACATGAACGGTAGAATGAACAAAAACAAACATGCAAACCAAACGCAATAACAGAAAGTAATTCATGAATGTAGTAAAACAAGCAAAATGTTTCGATTTAAGCAGATTTTATTTTTATTTTTTCTAGCTTCATACGAATAGGTATTACTGTTATAAGTCGTTGTACTATTTGAGAATTAAGCTAGCTCTTAAATCCTTGTAAAAAGCAAAAGGGGTTAGTATAGGCCAATCGGCGTTTAATAAATAAAATTGACTTAAACTACCTACCTACTTAAACCAAAAAAAAAAAATTTTTGGTTTAAGAAGGTAGGAATAACATCGAGGGTTATTCCTACCTTCGTTACAAGCCCAGCTTCCCTTACATGTCTTTCTGGCCTCTACTTCTGAGAACTACTATTAAGTTGTTTTTTGTATTGGTATTGGTAGAAAAATTATTTATCACCAAACATTTAGAAATTTTTTTAAATTACATACCTATACAACGATACCCGAATCGATGGAGTATATATAGAACAAAAATGCACATATTCAGGTTACCTCCCGGGCTACATGCACACCGCGACAAAATTTTGTCGACGCATTATCTCGTGCCGAAACGAAATAGCTCTATATGTCACACATAAAACCATCTTGTTCCGGCATGAGATAAAAAAATTCTCGCAGTGTGCTTATTAGCCCTGCGTGGTTGTGGAAAAGAATCATTTATTCATTTTTTTATTTATTTTGTTACATATCTGAAAAGTCTACATGCGATACATCACAGGTCTAAAACTATAGAAATTGTGAAGCTGTAACGGATGTGATGGAATTATGAAAGTTCCAAAGTTTGACTAGGAAACGGAAAAAAATCCGTAAAGGAGTAAATAAAAATATTCTGTAAGATGGGCATGTTGAAAGTATTTAAAAACTAACAACAATAATAACAACAGGTGTCATAAATAGCACTATATAAAGTTAATTAACAGGATAATCCATTATCAATAAACAAATTATCTACTTTAGAAACTTTTCTCTAATCCGCAAGAAGTTTAGTATGTTGTCGTTCATGTTGAGAGGACATCGTTAATTCGATCTCTCGAAAGGAACAACAAAAACATTTTATCCGCGCGTCGACGTCAATGGACCGAGCTGCGGAGCTGAATGTTAATGGGGGAGTCTGAATTTCAATAGACGAATAAAGCCAAGGCTGTAATGTCATTAAGTGAGAGACGCTTCAACGCCTACGAAGAAATAAACTTTCACGGTTTTCAAACGATACTTTACATAACTCATAGCATATTTACCACCTACATAATCCAGAAAACGCACAACGCAATAAGTCAATTGGCTGGTCTTAGGTTAGTGTACCTAGGGTTAGCGAAACTTCAGTGCGAAATGCCGTCTCGTGTGATGTGAAGTGTAATTAATGTCATATAATTCATGTGTAATATAATATATAATAAATTAATGTGTGTTTATGATTTAATTTTTCAGTGGTTAAGTACGAAGGTACATATAAACATAATTATTTTTAACCAAAAAGTGAAAACCTCATAAAATCTTTAATGCTATAGAGAATAATACAACGCACAAATGTTAAACAGAAGGTGCAACTAGGAAGCTTGACAAAACGTTCGTATTCAATAACAAACGACAATGACAATAAAGGGCTCGAGCGAAATCGAAAATCCGCGATACAAAAGCGCCACCAGCAGGAAGCCACTCGATAGCGGTTCTAATAAAAACCGGATATAGCCCGGATATGGTTGAGTACGCCGGATGCGAACCGACGACCGCGAGCCGACCCCACTAACTTAGAATCCAAAAAAAAATACAAAACCCTCGCGGATGACATCGAGCACGCTCACCGCAATATAGACGTGTCGGTAATTTAAACTTTATAACGAGATTTTTTTTGCTTGAAATCTTTACAAACGAGTGCAGATTAGCTTTACAAAAGAAAGATCGACTTCCAAAGTATTTTAATCACATAGGTAAACAATTCCAGAGATAAACTTCTACAATAAAAAAATAACATATTTATTCCTTCATTCTTACAACGGAAGGAAATAAAAGCAATCGATAAAGATCTATAGATCAATTCGTAACGTCATGAATAAGTAATACGTTACTGAGTCAAGACAAACAACGTCGATATGAAAGACACGCCTACAGTATAGTGCAGATTATTATCAAAACCAAAAGTAATCCGAAATAGAAGCGAATCTACATACGATAAAAACACTCGACAGTAAGGAAGGGTATGCACACAGTGAACAAGCGAAGCGACAAAACAAAACATTTTTATTTAGGGATATATAACTTACAAGCGAATACGTCAAATTTCGAAATTTGTCATTGGAAATGACTCGTCATTTCGTTGTAGTATAGGGGGTCATTTGGGAGTTTTGTGAGACAGGCAGATTGCACGAAGAGTTTTCGAGATATCGGGATGAACGTGGTGTCAAAAGACGCAGCTTGGCGAGCTCTACAAAATGGCAAAAGAAAATTCGGATAAAGTTCAAAATATTTTTTTCCCCGATTTTCATTTTGGGAGCCTGATATCTCGAGAACTAGGTTCGAATAAGAAAAAAATTAAAAAACGGCTCGGGGTGATTAGACGGGGGATCGATTGAGACTAAAATTGTTAGAATCGGACAACCGGAAGTAGTGGTTAAGGGTACCCTTAATTGGAAGTCGGATATGCGTCGGTGTTACATTTCGTACTAATTCGGTTTGTTCTACCGAAATATTAGAATCTTATAGAATGTTATATTTCGAAGTTTTAAGCTTATTTAGACACAGTTGTGTTATTTTTTTTTGCGAAAAAAATTTATTCCGAAAAATATTATCCAAAATATGTGTGTTTACTTTATTCCGTTAGGTTCATTTCCAATGTCGTAAGAAGTTCGTGCGAAAGCAGGAGATCCGTTGTACCTAAGATTGTAATAATATTTACAAGACGCATAAGTAGTGAATCGAATGATGGCGATGATATACCTAATAATTATTCGGTGTTACATAAATTTACTCAATGCTAGCTTTCCGCTCGCAGCTTCGCCCGTGTGGACCTCATGTTTATACTGGGACCGCTAAAGGGACATTCAAGTTTAACCGTGATAGGGTAACAAACACATAGACACATTTCCCCGGTAACAAGTAGTCCAATTCTTTTTCTAAGGGCTCAAGTTACCTATATCAAATATAATTAAAATCGGTACCGTGATTTAACTGTGATAAAGTTACAAACACACACATTTATGCAGTAGAAAATTAAATATGTTCG
This sequence comes from Luffia ferchaultella, assembly GCA_949709985.1. Classification (NCBI taxonomy): domain Eukaryota; kingdom Metazoa; phylum Arthropoda; class Insecta; order Lepidoptera; family Psychidae; genus Luffia; species Luffia ferchaultella. The sequence goes on from OX453258.1 coordinate 10,319,461, forward strand.
CTTTTAGGACCTTCCTCCAATTTTTTTTTAGATCGGTGACAGAGATACTTTTGCATTAGTAATGTTAAGTACGGAAGTATAGATTATACCCGAGTGACCTGAGCATAAAGCACTAAGGAAATTAAATGACCAAAAAAGGAAATTACTTAGTATATCATGACGAGAAATTTAAAAATCGCCCTAAAGGACATACAAAAAAAAGAGAATAATAACATCTGTCTATCAAATTAAAAACTTTTATGTTGATATACTCACGGCAGCCACAAATCAGGCATATTTATAATTTAGTTCGCTGAGTTCCTATAATAAATATAGCCATATTATAAGCATATATGCACCCATATCGCTCTTTTATATCAAAATACTATATCTTAATTCTATAAAATTATGTTTAGATTCTTTGATTTCTTATTGTATGGGCTTTAGTATAGGCGGCATTCGCTTTCGCTGTCGTTCACGCGTCCGCGCATCAGCTATGAACATATCGTAAAGCGATACCATGAAAGAAGCCAAGCAAGCTAGGTACCCCCAATAGAAAACAAATTGACATTTCAATGGCGACCCGCCCGAGGACCGGCGCATTTGCAATTCAAAAAGGCGCACTTCAATAACACTCCACCACATAAAACTGAAATACTTATTTTCATGCACATGTATGACATGTATGAGTATATATAAATAAATACCTATTACATTGATACGATAGGAAATCAGATTAATATACTGGAGCAAAATTAAAAAATACAATGATGAAACGATAGTTTCCGTAAAAAAATCATTAAAACACAACTTATATACACTTCACTCCACTTCATCAGCCCATCTTTACCCCACTGCGAGGCTTAGATCTCCCCCAAGGTGGGGGGGGGGGGGCTTGGAGCTTAAATCCACCACGCTGCTGCACTGCGGGTTGGGGACTGTAACGACCGCCATCTATTGACAGCGTCCGGGACCGACTGCTTAACGTGCTCTCCGAAGCACGGAGTCAGTGATAGTTATGTACTTAAGTCAGAAAAACTCATTGGTACACGCCCGGATTCGAACCATGGCCCTATGGGGCCTTATAAATTTGAGACAGGTTCGTTGCGCTTTGGGCTATCACGACACACTTATATACACTATAATTTAATTCAAATAAATTTAAATCTAATTGAATAATAATATGCCTTCTGTAAATGATTTTTAAAAAAGTAGAGCGAAATAATTTTAGCTTTCCAGTGAACGATTTCTTACTACGTCCCCAGGAAAGGATATAAACACAACAAAGGTCCCACAATAGCAATAAGACCCCCTATCGGCCCACCGTCAACTTTCGCGACACGTATAATTATTATTTATTGCACTTTTCCTGCCCCCATAACGATATAAAGGTTTTTTCATTGAAGCGAAAAATCATAAAAATATTATTTTTTATTTTGTTACGTTTTTATTCGTGCAGTACGTTTTAATGTGAATATAAGTGTGTATGATATAAAAAAAAAATAGACACCTATGTTTGGGCTCTTAAAAACGTTTTTCAACTTTTCACTTCTGGAAAATTAAAAATGATATGATGATATTGATTGATACTTAAAACTATTGACTTTAGTTCAGAATTTAATGTTAACTTCTTTATCACACATTAACATTGCAGTTCAGCGAGCTATTAAGGTAGTAATATTTGAAATCTTTTTACACGAGAGAATCTGCAGTTTAACGAAAATCATTGATGCAGTTCTCAAGATGAATTTCAAGTGGCCGTGGCGTGGGTTGGGCACATATGTCACAAAACCGTCAACCGTGTTTGCCGTGGGGTAAAACGTTCCCGAATGGAGATCACGGCGGAGTGGATCAACGATCAGGTAGATAACCCAAACCGCATGGGATGTTTATATATTATGATTTATGACCAGTACGTACAAGTAATGAACAACAAACGTACATTTGTAGAGTAAGACGACCACTTAGCCTAGTGGGTAGCGACCCTGCCTACGAGGATGGAGGTCCCGGGTTCGAATCCCAGGTCGAGTCAGTATTAATATGATGAATATTGATACTGGTACCAGTCTTGGTTGTTATATGTATGTGGTCTCTTCGCTTGGTACCCAAAACACAAGCTAATGCTTAGTTTGAAGCCTAGACGTTGTTGTGATGTATACGTTATTATTATCATTATTATTTAATATAAAGTTAAAGGAACGCATTCGTAAAGTTAATGAATAAAGGATATGAGGCAAATGCGACTTTCTCGTTTCATACACGAGTGTATTACGTCTTGCGAAAAGACACGAACATCCTTTTAAAATATTTCACTACATTTCACGTTAAAATTTTCATAAAGTAGGCCATAAAAAGAAGTATATATACAATTAAAAAAAAATCACAACCATTCTCATGGTTTAATAGAAACAATCTGTTACTATATATCGCAGCCGTCAACGTTTAAGTAATTATTAGCATCTGGTGCTTTCTTCTTGTTGTGAAAGAAAGATTTATTATCTTTGACATATCTATTTAAAACTATTGAAATTATAAGAAAAATTAAAAATTTAACTACAACAAAAAAGCGGTCAAATGCGCGTCAATGTTTCCGCGATTTTTCCATTGCTAGTAGGTAAGGACCCTATGTGGGATCACTTTGTTGTCCGTCCGTGCGTCTGTCTAGATCCCTTTTCTGACATACGCGTAAAGATATGAAGATGAAGTTAATGTCAAATAAGCACTAACGACTCTGGTTCCTTGGAGGTGTGAAAACACACATATTTATATGCTCGCCAGCTCACTCATCAGAACCTATGTTACTTGCTCGTTGGGCTATATTCATTTTGGGCAAGAAACAACTTCTCACATCACAACTGAAGGGAAAAACTGAAAAACCGGTAATTTTATTGTTGGTATTGTTGGTGCTGGTACGGAGCCTTCGATGCACGAGCTTGAATAGCACTTAGCCGGTTTTTCTAAATACTGTAACTTCTAAGACTAGCAATAATTATTTGTCTTCAGACGTCCTTCTAAGGTATATTCAGTACCTCCACTAAAATTTTGGTACATAAAGATCTCAAAAATAAAAAGCTATGACTGACAGACACAGGTATTCGGAGTGATGTGCTTAATTATCCATTTCATTGGATCTTAAATTAATAAAAATTATAAAGAGTGCCTTGAATATTTCTTTTTAATGGAGTGCAAACCAAGCACATAAAAGTAAACACTTAAATACATAAACGCCCCGTTTAGAAAGCTATGCAAATAACCATATATGGAAACTGTGACACCCCACTATCACAATCAGTTTAGACACGTGTATTTACATTAATTACTACAAACAATCAATCAACTAATTACCTACTATCAATAGGAGTTGTCAAAAATGTATCCTATCGAATGGTGAATTTTTTCTAAGGGTTGAGCCGATTCATAAACATCGATGCAAAAATAGGTAAGGGAGGTTATTTCTATTTCAAGAAACGGCTGAAAGTATGAATAATTATATCTTAGTTAATTTAATTTTAAAATACGAATATTCCAATTCAATTGTGGCTTTATTACTTAAAAATCTACAGTCTTCCCAGGACAATAATAAAGAAGCACGATTTTATTTTATTATCTTACGCAACTGAATTTTAGTAACTCTTGCGCAAGTTCCCTACACATGTCACATGAGTCGCCGCCGAACGAATCCGTTATGGTATATAAAAAAAGAATAATAAGTATTCGTTAAACGGAATATGTGCGCGCGATGTGCGTCATATCTCATACCGCCGAGAATCGTAAAAGTTAAAAAGCTTTCCTAAAACATTGCCCTCGGATGTCTGAATGATGAAATTTCACGATTTTCAAGACAACCATATCAGAATCTCATGTTATGAGTGCGTACATATAATTTTAATACATAATCATTCATAAGTTAGGTCATAAATTTGTTTGCTATTTTCCTAATAAACGCCGAATACTTTATACAGGCAGGCACAAAGGAAAATTTAAAAAAATTAATATTATTAAAGGTATAGCAAATTTTTATATACCCTTGCAACTTGTAAACTGTTGCAAGCTTGAGCACACGTTTCTTCGATTTTTTTATTTTTTTTTCTCAAATTGAATAAGTACTTATACATATCTTATTTTCATACTAAAATAGTTATAACGATACCATATCATTCATCAGCCCATTAATGCTCCACTGCAGGGACTTAGGCCTCCCCTCTTGAGGGGCCTTGGAGGTTAATCCACTATACTGCTTCAATGCGAGTAAGTGGATTTCAACGACTGCGGCTTAACGTGCCCTTAAAGGCACAGAATCAGGGATAGTCATGTACATAAGTTAGAATAAACTCATTGATACATACCCTGGGATTCGAACCACAAGCTTCTAAACAAGAAGCGCGCTCGCTACTACTCGGCTATTACGACTTTTAACAATCAGGTTACATTACAACAAATTTATTTTACCTGGATTACAACTGACATTGAATATTTATCATTTTCAATACAATTGTACGTTCCTAGGCTTCCGCACTAGATATTGTCATAAAATTTGTCCTTTTAGTGTAGAAGACAACAGAAATAAATATCAAAAAAATCATAAAAAGAAATCGCGTAAAAATTGTTATGGGCTAAAATTTATTAAAAATATGTGGTGAGGTGACCCAATCTGTAATTATCTATCCCTCTTAGCAATCTACCGCTAAAATACCCACATCAAACTAAAATTGAAAACAATAATTTACATTTTGAAAGTAGGTACGTGTTACGTGTCGTTGTAAATATTCTGAGAACAGAAACCTTTGTAGGACTATGAGTGATAGTGACGCAACGAAACGAAAACGAATTTTAAAAATAACTCATTGTTTTCTACTGGGAAACCGACCGTTACAGAACAATTCGGAATCTGTTCGAACACAATAGGGTATTGAGATTTACTAATACAGAAGCACTGTAAACGCTGTCGTAATTTGAGAGAGGTAAATCATTTTTGTACTACTAAACTAAATCGACAATAAAGACTTTACACAAAATAAAAAAAGTATGCCCATACATTTAGGTAATATAAGTAGCGGTGACTCTAGGTATACTTAAAAAGAACAAGAATAGTTCGCATTGTAGTCCGTTAAAGCCAATCCAAAGTTTTGTAAAGATTACAATTTATTTTGCAAAATTAACAAAATACGCATAACAGTAGTATGTTTTATTGCTAATTACATAGACATAATAATACTGATATAATAACAATAATAATACTTGGGACGTCTCACACAGCGCCATCTAGTCCCGAACCAAGCAAAGCTTGTATTGTGGGTACAGGGACAATTGATATACATACATAAATATTCTTTATAATATATACATATAAAGATATTTTACACTCAGACACGGAACAATTAAACATGTTTATGCATATAAATATTTGTCCCGGGCGGGAATCGAACGCGTGACCCTTGGCTCCGCAGTTAGGGTCTCTAACCACTCGGCCAAACAGTCAGTCGTAATTTAATGTTTCTACTAGAACGCCATCTACAAAACAATCTAACCTATTATAAAACCGAAGATAACACAAAAAGTCCATTACAGAAAAACCAAAAACGACAATCTGAAGAATGTTTTTCTAATTTTTTATTTACTTGCTTATTATGTAGGGAATAAATAACTTCAGTCTTTTCAGCTAACTACGTATTAACGTATTAAATACGTTTTAACATATTAAATACGTATCAACGTATTAAATACGTATTAAATATTAACTACGTATAACTAACTATGAAAGAAAGACAAGATTACTATCGAATTGGGATTTTTGAAAACTTACAAAACTTTTAGAAACACCAAAGTAATAAAAATGAGGTTTATCATCATAATATTCCATATATCTTGTCATTACTGATATGCCCTTTCTATGAAAAAAGGTACTAACTGGAATGAAAATTTGATTTACAGAGCAAACGGCTCAGGCATTGGTACCTGCTAAAACAACAGAACTGTTCCGTGACAATCCAATCAGCTGGTTACAATCAAATGAATAGATTATGGCGACTTCCTGCGACAGAAGTTAACGAAATATTTAGTGGCAGCTATTTATAATCTGTCGGGCTGTCGTAACTTCAAATCCAAGGGTTATCTAATGCTGACAATGTGACACAGTGTACTGTACATTTTCACTCTCGAGAGTGACTAATCTTCGCTTAGACAAACAAACCTCACACATGCGCCTTAACGTGACACATAAAATATTCGATGCAGATACTGCTCTTAACCGAACTTTATTTTACGACGTGGTTAATGATACTACTTCCTAATTAGTTTTTTCGACATATTTATAGCCATGACAAGTAGAACTATATCTAGGCTATTAAAACGTTTATTATCGAACTAATAAAATTGTATGTGTACTTACTACCTTTCACTTTCAGTCATACCGCTGCGGAAGCTGATTATAGTGTTTACCTGAAAATAAAAATGTGTATTAATATATTTTAAAAATTGAAAACCATTTGGACTAGAAAGTTTAAAAAATTCACAGGCATTATTTGCATGTTGTAGGATGTAAGCCAGCATGTAGGCAAAAATAGTATTCGTTGAGCTCTCACGCAAAATCTTTTTGTATTTCCAACAACTGTGCCTTGAGAGATAAATAAATAATACCTGGGACATCCCACACAGCGCCATCTAATCACAATGTGAGCAAGTATCCGCTTGTATGAGGGATACTAGACAACTGATATACATACTTAAATCTAAAATACTCTTTATAATATGTACATATATATAAATATGTACATATTTATATATATATGACAATACACAATACTTTTTTCTATAATGAAGAGAGCTTATCTATAGATGTATATAAATAAGCCGACTCATACAAATTATGTTTTTATAAAACCCTTTGAAATCTGTAATCGCATTACAAGCGGCCAATCGACAAGCTCAACGACAGATAATTCTTCAAAAATTTCTCCAACGACGTAGCGCGTATTTGATGAGAAATGAGTAAATTTACGTTGAATCGACGTTATCTCCCCAAAACTCTTCACCACAACATTGAAACGTGTCTTGAAGGAATGGACGGGAATTAAAAAGGACATGGCATTAACATTAATGGCAAAATCATCACTCAACTTCAGTTTGCCAATGATGACATTGTTCTAGTGACAAAATTGTCGGAGGACCTCACTCAGGCTATGCTTAAGAACCTCGGTAGAATTTCGCAACGAGTGGATTTACAAACATGGACAAGACGGAATTCATATCGAATATCGAGATTGAACCCGCTCCAGTGATTGTTAGGGACTCTATATAATCGAAGTTGTAGACTATAATTTTATTCGTTTACAGAACACGGTCCAAATCGGTAAGTTTATCTTCGACGAAGAGGTCAAACGAGAACTTTACTCAACTGACCAGCGTTCATGGAGTTACGCACTGTTCAGAGAGGTACACAGCATCTTTGAGTCACCAAGTCGACGTGACAACAAGGCCACATCGCTCATAGAACCGATAACCGCTGGGTATAAGTTGTTCTCGAGTGGCGACTACGAACTAGACGTATTAGTACATCGGGATGGCCCCCCACCAGATGGCCTGGTGATCGGGATAAGATGGCGGGTTGACATTGGTTACAGATGTTACAAGATTGTGTTGTGTAGTTCTAGGAGGCGGCCTTTATTTACAGCGCTTACTTGCCTTGGCTGTTATGATGAACATTGAAAATAATAAGCCAATCTATAAACGTCTAGTGCTTTTAAGTTTACATAAAAGATATTTTTACAACATGAAAGTCATGAAGCTTAAAAAATCCATTACCATCGATATCTGCCCCAACGAAAATAGAAACAAGGGGCATATAGTTCGTATAAAATCCGTAGATCACCCACGCGCAGATAGCGCTTGGGCTCGGATGCTGCCCTAAAGAGAGCATAGGGAAGGCGATTTGCAGAGTTTTATTGCGATTGACGAGTGTCGATAAGTTCGCGGCCGCCCCATCCAATTACTTACGGCATGGTACCCCACGTGAGACGCCCCTTATCTTAATTCTATCGCTAGAGTCCGCAATCACCAGAACTTGTCCAAACTTTTACCGATAAAATGACAAGATAGAGAACGAATTGACAAACTAAATAGAAAACACGACGGTATCTCAAAACGGAAATTCTTATGATACAGTGAATGGAGTCGCCTGATTTATTGCCGCGATACCCCAATTGAAGCGAACGGTTGTTGTAAAGAACAAGGCAATTTGTTATCTGGCTGCGGATAATGTAGAAAGCGTTAAAAAGAGATACAATGTAGTGCATGGATGTAATAAAATTGATTATATTTATATTTCTCTGTTTTTATTCTCTCCAGTGTATGAAAGTGAGCCTCTCAGAATCACTTCGGCTATATTATTCATTACTGAACAAAAAAAAGTTATGCTACAATCAATCTACATTGGTATTGTTGGTCACACGTCTTGGTAAATCCACAGACATATCTCTCGACAGCACGAAATTAACATACATAATATTTTAAATATCTACTTACTAAATACCTTCCATCGTGATTTGTCGTTTCATACACCTGAATGAAGTAAATTAAATTTTTAAATTTACGCTGGGATCGAACTTGTATATAGGAGATATTTTTTTCACTTTCAAATTTTTTCTAGTAGGTGTTAGATTTTATCTAAAGTTTTCATTTTTGAAAAAACAACACATTTAGGAAAATTTTCACACTATAATATTTTTCCCGAATAAATTATCAATACAGCATAGTTTGATACAAATCAAATATAATTATTATTACAAGAAAGTGTCGGGAAGGTATTCCACCGGCGCATCGCGGCGGACGACAACGGACGCAATTGACAGTTGCCTATGCATCCTTGTAGTAAAACTATTATTTTGTAGCGCCGCATCTCCATATTTTAGTACTGAATATTAAAATGCAAAAACACGTATTTGACAAGTTTTCCCAAAGATCATTATACCTTATATTCAAGTTTGAAAGGCTTTGAACGGCGATGAAAAAATGAAAATATTATCCTGGATACGAAAATTTACAAATTTAATAATAATAATAATAATAATATATTCTTTATTGTACACCAAAAGTTAGAACAAAAATAAATAATGTAGGTATCTCTTATATCTATGTTTGGTAGGTACAGTGGGCGGTCTTATCGCTAAGAGCAATCTCTTCCAGACAACCTTAAATTTAAGTTAGGTACTTGTATTAAAACTGACATTAATAATCATTTTGAACGAAATCGTTTATTTTCAAGTAAAAAAAAATTGTACTCGTGGTAAAAAAATACAAGTTTCCAAAAGAAAAGGGTTGAAACAGAAATAGCCACACAGTAACAAAACAAAGCCTACGTTACCTGAGATTGGACGAAGGAAGTATTTAATCAGGCGAATGAATCGAGTTAATCAAACTTAGTTTTTAGGCTCGGGTTACAAAGCAGGTATGTGGGGGCTACGCTGGACCCCGTTTCCAATTTTCCATTTGATTTATTTCGGGATGTTTTAGATAAGTCGCTAGAACAGAGGGGAGTTTTATGTTGTCCGATTTTGTAGGTACTTGCATCAAGTTTTTATTAATCAATTTCGAAATTAGATATCCACGGTTTTACATTTTAAAATTATTTTATAATGAACAAGGCGCTAATTAATTACGGCTGACCGATTGGCCGAATGATAACGAGTTCGATTCTCGTACGGGACAAATATTTGTGTGCATGAAAATGTGCATTTGTTCCGTGTCTGGCTGTGAAATATATAGGTATAAATTATAAAGAATAGGTATTTAAGTATGTACATCAGTTGTCTAGTACTCATAATATAAGCATAATACTTGCTTATTTTGGGATTAGATGGCGCGGTGTGAGTTGTTCCAGGTACTTATTTTTTTGATATGTTTTGATATGTATCTCAAGCTTATAGTAACGAAATTGACCGCACTGTATGGTCTAGTCACAGAAGAGGTATAATATAGTAATACGCACAGATCTTTGCCACTCTAAATTGCCTGCAAATGACTCAATGCGCAGGTACAGCCGCGCGGGCAGAAGGGTAGTAGTGGGAGGCCGAACTTGAATCTAACGTGAATGAAAATCGTGGATGTAAAGTCGATCGCCGTCGCGTCGACAAATGGACCGCAATCGCACCTACAAACCGGCAACTTAAACGTCAGAAAACTAGTGTTTAGGCGGTCGGACGGAACAACCGGACTGATACTTCGCTGTAACGGACGCTGCTGTTTTTTTTTCCTGATATTTTTTTTCTGATATTTTCTAAATTTGTTTTAGTCAACAGAAAAGATAGCAACTCGGGTGTGACGTAACACGAGACAAGTGTTCCTGAGTAAATCTCGAAACTATATCGTCTTACGTGTACGTTTAATCATCAGTCATTTATTTTCATAATTAACACACAAATATATAGGCCTTGAATCCATGAATTTTAGACAATATAATATAGTATTGTCAAACAATGTTACCTTTAAAATTTGTATCTCTTAAGTATCGGTGCTTAAGTATCTATTTGTAACTCAAGAACCACTCTAAGTGCATTATAGCAGTTTCTACTATTAAATAAATATAGTCTAAATTTAAAAACTAGACAAAACCTAAGAACATATGTTGCTATCTATTAACTATTACCGCAATTTGACAAGCCAAAACCCCGCGCAACATTTAGCAATACATCCATGCTCATAGATCTTGAACTTCGTTCATCAGAATTTTAAATAAAGCCATCCAAACCTGAATAATCACCAATAAATTATTCAAAAACACTTGTTATTTATCCGATGTCAACGTAGCGTAGACACCATCCGGAATAGAATGAACAAGGAAAGCCCATCAAGTCAAGCTCATCCATCTTACACACGATACGCGAAGCAGGTGCTCTGTTTTTTTTTTATTTAAACGTATAAATTCGAACATGAAGGAACCTTTGCCTGTACCTTAGCATTAAATTGAAACGTAGAGAAACACCACTGTTTGTACATGATAATTTAATGTTGAGTTCTTTACTACAGACAGACCAAACAAAAAGTTGGTGCTTAACTAGATAAAATTAAATGTCTTACTTTTTGTCACTAACACAACTTCAAATCAAGTCTGTTGTCTTAGAACCAAGTTGTAACGAAAAAAAGTATACGTAAGAAGGGATATATATAGATAATATTTAAAACATAAGATATGTGTAACTTACTACTTCGCCGCAATAATTAGACAAATACGTGGAATACGATACGATATCCTATTTCCCTGTTATTCCTACGCTACTCAAGTTCTTATGAGTAATTGTCAGTACTCTAATGATGTCATATCTAATTATAGCGGTCTCAGTATAATGCCTAGTAAAGTCCTATTTCATAACCATAGAATCCGGGGTTAGAACCTTGGCATCCAAGCTAAAATAAACCCTTTATAAAAATATTTAATTATAACGCATGTAGGTAAACCGTAGGGAATTCATTCGTTATTTAGTGGGAGCTATTACGTAGTAAAATAACTTATTCAGGAATTATTCTAATAAATATTCTAGTCTGAGTTCACGGTATATCCAAATCGATGTTAAATATATTCGAAATTCCGACAGAGCCGGTCGTCGGTACGTCGAAAAGTCGTGATTCGAAGGGTTCCATGAATATTTCGAATGTCTAATCAAGGAGTTTTGAAGGCGTATTAATCAACTGGATTTTTGCTTACAAATAAATACGGCGCAGGTAGGGGAGTGCTATTTCAATTTTCCGTGTCAATAATTTCGGGCAGCTTTGAACGGCGAAGCCGCGTGGCGCATTTGTGGCCTCGCGATTTTTTTCTTCTATTGGCACGAGGGTCGAAGTAATTTTCAACGTGTGTTATTGCTTTAGACGAGGAGGGTATATGAAATGGTAAGGGTAACTGAGAGGGTAACCATATTGACGAATAATATAATCCGTCAAAATTGTATTGTTTAAACACTTTATTTTGTTTATTATAAAAATAATAATAATATCAGGGACATCTCACAAACGGTCATTTAGGTTCCTATACGGTTTATAGTCGCAAATTAAGCAGAACCTGTACTATAAGTACAGACAACTAATATACATACTTTTAATATTATGTAAGTACATTATCTATCTATATTAATACAATTTTAGTGTCTGTCAGTTCCGGCTAATCTCCGAAACGGCAGAACCGATTTCTATGAAATTTTGCAGACGTGCAGAGGGCATTATCAGGGGTGACATAGGCTACTTTTTGTCTGTCTGTCTGTTCCGGCTAATTTCCAAAACGGCTAAACCGATTTTAATGAGACTTACACATTAATATTTAGTTTTTAATTTAATTTATAACAAATAGACATATCCATGCACACAAATATTTGTCTCGACCGGGAATCAATCCCGCGACCTATGGGAACTGTGGGTGGCGTGCAGTCGGCGCCTCCGATCGTTCGACCAACCGGTATAATATACAAATACAAAAAAATAATTTACAAAAGCTTCTGGAATTGTTTTTTCTTTTCTTTAATTTAGCCCTGGTTTTAAGGAACCCGATCGGTTTGGGACATATAAATATCTAATATTCATAAAAAGTACGAATACGCTCAGGTCAAACGCTGTTGTCAAATTTTAGTCTATACTAATATCTGTATTAGATAATATATTCATAGATTTAAATATAATAATAATACTTGGGACATCTCACACAGCGCCATCTAGTCCCAAAGTAAGCAAGTATTATGCTTGTGTTATGGGTTACTAGACAACTAATATTCGTATTTAAATATTCTTTATAATATAGACATATATAGTATAAATGCGACCAGGGACCAGGACCCAGAATATAAATAAATTGTCTTATTACACATAACTTGTTCCTAATTAGTAGGTATTATAAAATGTTAGTATCTTAATTATTTTAGATGACTAGGTTAATGTTCGTTTAAAACATAACACTAAAACTGTAATTTTAATTAAAAAAAAAACGCTATACAAACACATTACGGTCGCTTTGGTAATTTTTGGTTCCCATAGAATAACACACTTCGAGCGTATTACACGATAATACATCCGCCGGACAAGTTATCAAATTACTATTATTTCCTTAATGACCAACTTAAGCCATAATCTATAATCTACAAAACATATAAATGGTTATTACTCTATGTAGGTATAAGTAAAATAAAAAATTTCACAGTGCCCTCAATACCAATTTGGGTTCATTAGTATTATGCCTGTGCGTTCAATAAGTGAGGCAGTCCGTACGTCCGGAACCCACATGTCGAATTAACTGATTGCGGGGGACGTCGTCGTCTCAAATGATGTACACACGCCCTAATGGACTTCTTAGGGGATCTATGCATTTCTTGAGCCAATAATTAACTTTGCTACTGTACAGCCACAGTATAAGGAAAATGATTTGCACATTCGCGCACACACGAGAAGCGTTAGAAAGTTATTCCATTAAAAAAAAGACGTTTTATGTGTGATGTTTGACGCACATTTTACTGGCGTTCCATAATGTGTCACATTTCACGCATTTTAATGACCTTTCGCGTATTTTGTTGACGTTTCACTATATGCCATATTTGGTGCATTTTATTAACATTTCATATTTCGCACATTATATTGACATATTGAGCTATTTTAGAGACACAACTTTTGTCGTTTTTTTCGCTGGACAACATCTTCTTAGAACTTTATATTGTCACAATAAATAGAATAGCTTTTGCCTACGCCTTCGACCGAATCGATTTGAAAATTCAAAATAAATAAGTACTTATTATTTTTACTATGATATATGAACTGTTTTTAGACTTCCATATCTCAAGAAAGGTGAAAAAAATGTCCGTCTGATTGTCTATCTGTCAGTCTGTCAACACCCTTTTTATCAGGAATAGGTAAGGGGTGTCAAGTCGAAACCGTTATCATTAAAGTCTAAGACAGCATATCATAGTCTTACCAACAATTCAAACTAAATCAAAGCATTAAAAAAATATTTGGAACTGAATTTTTAATTTTTTTAAATATGTATATACACTATGTTACAGTACAGAACCCTTTGGGCGCGCGTTCGACTCGCACTTGGCCGGTTTTTTTAGACATCAGAACTATTTTGTGAGAACTCATTCTATGTAACTTTTATTCTTATACACTCTTTTCCTAAAAATAGTAGCGTTATGACACATCTACACATATAAATCGAAATTCTCAGCTGCGTTTGTCTGTCTGTCTGTATAGGTTAATCTCAAAAACTACTGTAGGAATTTTGGTACGGGTGTCACTAATAGATAGACTGATTGACAAGGAATGTTTGTGTGTATAATTAATAATTATTTTGAGTAAAATTTTCAGAACTGTGACGCTATTCGTCTATCAAGTCAGCAAAACAGTGCCTACTGAAAGCTTTCCTGACCTAAGCTGCTCAAACCGCTTATGTTATATCGAAGTGATGTATGAAGAAATGGTTTATCTAAGTAGGTCTAAAGAAAGTCCGCGACACTATAAATCTATCTATTAAGACAAAGTCGCAATAACAAATTGAATAGCTTGCAAAATACAAACTTCAGTATAAGTGGGTGGTCATTAGGTTGGATGTTAAATAAGTTGTAATTTTATTGTTCTCTTTGGAAAATGGTAACAGTTATACATAAAGTTATCTAATTTGTATATAAAAAGTTGTATATACCTATACAGGTACCTACCTACTCACTAAATTTATAATAGTATTTACGCCAATTGTACGTGGTCCTGTTACTTGTGGTATTAAAACTTTTCATGTTCAATAGAACCTGTTCCTGAAAGAAATATTTTAAATACTTAAAAATATCTGCTGAAAGTGAATGAAAACGATAAAAATATAAATATTTTTGTTTAACTTAGGATTAGGTATGAAAAGTTTTTAAAAATTGGTTTAAAAGATTTTAAAAGCTTATTCTAGATATTAAATGCAACAAATTTTGTACAGCTTCCTACAGAAATTGAATCTATTGATTTTGTATAAAAAGTCGATTTTTCACGAATTACTAAAATTTTATATTAATATTACAGAGTTTTATTTTATTTATTTTTTTAAACACCGTCACATTGTAAATGTGTTTTTTGGGAAATGAATACAATTAACATTTTTAATTGATTACAATTTTTGGTACAATATCTTTCATATGCTGACATCCGTTTCAGTTTCATAAAAATATTTTTTTTTTTTATAAAGTGTACGTCATTTGTTTTGGAGAGCAAAAGCACAGCACTTTATTCGGTAATTGAGATGAAGTGGCGATCATTTTTTATGTAGTAATTACAGATGAAATGAACATTGTAAATATACTTTAAAAACAAATAACCATACGTGATTCGCAGTTTAAGCATACTGAAATTTGTATAACATTGCGGAAATTCGCTAAGATCATTAAGTTTGCTAAAAGCAATTTAGTAAATTCTAAGTAAGAACTTAATTTAAGCTTCACAATAAAATTCGTATACATAAATTATAATGAAGCGTACCTACTCAAAGTTCAAAGAAGAAAATCAGAATATGAAAAGCTGTAAAATAAATTACAAATAAGTTCTATTTACCTGGGAAGCTTTTGACAGCTGACAGTATAATAAGCTTTACAAATTAAAATAAGAAATATTATCTAGAAGCTTTTGAATTGCAGCGTATTCCTACTGCTTCTGCCTCTATTTTTAATGGACTCACATTACCTTGCAATCTTATCATACTTAATAATTGCCATACTACTATCGGTTTAAATTACAGCATAGAACACTAGGCTACTCTATGACTATAAAATACATACTTATGGGCATTTCGTAATACGTATGTAGTATTAAAGTCTGTGAGGATTTATTATATAAATAGCTTTCCACCCGAGGCTCCGCTTGAGTTGACTACACACACAGTTGTACCGAGATCCTTTTTCCCGGGATAAAAGTAGCGTATGGCACTCTTCAGCTTATGAACTATATCTATTCAAAAAATTATAAAGGTCCTGGTACAACTGTAATGTTAATGTTATAAACTATAGCCTATGTGTTATTTTGATTAATAAGCTGTATTATCGTAAAGTTTCATTAAAATCCATTATGTAGTTTTTGCGTGAAAGAGTAACAAACATCCATACATACAAACTTTTGGGTTTATAATATTGGTAAGGATTATATATACGATTATAATCCGTAATTGTGAATATAAAACAAAAACATCTATTCTGTCTTTTTTCTTTTTAACGAAACAAATATGTATAAACTCACCGCTAATACAAAAGTGATACAATTCGACAGTTCTTTTTACGTCAAACCGTCTGTCTAATGCACCAGACACGAAAACTGAGGGGAGACCAGGGGAAGTAGGGGTGTATGGACCGGAACCGCGCCAAAGTGAATCGCCTTTGAAGCGGACACGACCGGATTAATTCGTTAAGACAAACCGCCCGCTTTCACCCAACAAAAATAAGTACCTACCTACTACGGTGCATTGTCCGTTTGTGCTACGCTATCGTTACTATAATTTACTTTCACTCGGATAATCGGACCTTTTTCATAAATTATAAGGCACCGATTCAAACTCGGAAGTACAAAAACGAAATCGCGTTATCTTGAAATCAATAATATTTGAAGGAACATTGACGATAAAAAGGTTTTGTTTGATTAAATAATAATAATAATAACACACACACAATCACAACAACGTCTAGGTCCCAAACTAAGCATTTGCTTGTATTTTGGGTACCAAGCGAAGACACCACATACATATAACAACCAAGACCCGGTGCCAGTATTAATATTCATCATATAAATACTGACCCGACCTGGGATTCGAACCTGGGACCTCCAGCTTCGCAGGCAGGGTCGCTGCCCACTAGGCTAAGCGGTCGTCTGTAATGTAATGTAATGTATGTATGTATGTATGTAACATGTAATTGTAATTATTTGTTGCTTTCATAGCATAATGTCATATTATATGACATTTTGCTTTAAGGAAATGCTGCTGACATTCAAGCAATATTCGTTAAAAAAAGAGCTCTTCGAGCCACATATACTTTAAAATCTAGAAATAGTCTAAGGGCTCAATTTGAAGAAAGTAAAATTCTTACGGTCCCATCTTGTTACATTTACGATAATATTATGCAAGTATATAAAAATATTAAAGCTTTCTAAGGTGGTCGACGAATAATATCAATATTAGAGGTAACAAAATCAATTCCTAGATTCAGACCTTCAAAACCAAATAATCTATTCATGGATAATTGTGTTTGTTATTACAATAGACTTCCAGTAAAAGTATTACAGTTTAAGAAATGTGTAATATTTCCGCTCAATAAAAAAGCTTATTGCTCTGTCATGAAATATTTAAATGATAACAATGCATTGTTATTATTGTAGTCTTAAGTATTTTATCCTGAGAAAATTAATATAGTTAAAAATACTATTTTATTTTATTTTAAAAATAATTTAGTATTTCTGAACTGGCTGTAAATTCATATTGACTTTCAATAAATGTATGTAATGCATCTTACATTGAATAAAAAAAAATTAATTTAAAGTTACCAAATGACATCGTGTAGTATTACGACGTCGGTTTTAAACTTGCACATTTATTTATGATTATAGAAGTTATAGAAAATTTTGTGAAAGTAAAAATTATAACTACTAATGCACTGACTTTCCCATTTGATATTGTGCCATGTCATAATGTACACTATAAGAGTGTGAATAAAACACGAAATATATCTGTCAGTAAGGTGCACGTATTCTCAATTATATTTTATGTGTAAACGAGCTTTTAATTTAATATAAAATTATTGTACTC
This sequence comes from Luffia ferchaultella, assembly GCA_949709985.1. Taxonomy (NCBI): domain Eukaryota; kingdom Metazoa; phylum Arthropoda; class Insecta; order Lepidoptera; family Psychidae; genus Luffia; species Luffia ferchaultella. Next base: position 10,337,228 of record OX453258.1, read on the forward strand.
ATTTGCGATAATAGCATCCGGAAAACCTCTTTTCGGAGCAAATTAAGGTAATAAAATTATCAGTGAAACCAATTTCGGTAACAGCAACTGAATTTATATCGTAATTAATTTATTGAAGTAGGTATTGCCGAACAACGGCTACAGGACCGTTGCTCGTTGTGGTGATCGTGAATTGCGGCAAACTGTTGCTCGTATATATGTCTTAGGATGATTTGATAATTCGAATTATCGCGAAAGTTCTAGGGATATTGCGAAAACACGGATAATTAGACAATGGTGATTATATTTTTCAAACTTACTGAAAAACGGGAGTGTTTTCGCGAAAACGCGAAACGCCTTAGTATGATTGCGAAAGGAATCGTTGGTTATTATAAAAAAAGAAAACTGATTTGCCGGTTTGAGCGCCCGGCAAAAACATCTTCTCTGATTGGCTGACGACTTAAATGTCAATTCGTAGTCACACGTTGTTTTGTTTGTGGTTGTGTTTTTGTAAGCGAGCCAGCGGTTTTATGATATTTAATGTTTTTAATTGATTGATATTTACCCAAAAAAAAAGGTTAAATAAAAAGTAAAGTTCCTATGAATAGGCATTGTCATTTCTTACCCTTTATAACTCTATGATATAATATCTCAAAGCTACATGGGAAAAGATACGAACCAATCAGAGTAAGAGATGGCCAGCAAGCAAAAATAAGCCAATCAGTATTAATAATGTTCAATGTTACTAAAGCGACCAGCGTTTTCGCAAACACCTAACTTTTTTAGAAAGTATAACAGTAATTAACAGTGTTTTCGCAATATCCCTAGAATTTTCACGATAATTCGAATTATCAAATCATCCTACGACATATATTTTGATTGAAGCCTTTCTTATACGTGTAACAAGTTTATGAATTAATAATGAAAATAGTTTAAATCGCGTCAGTAGCATGTGTTTGAACGCTGAACTTACAACTCGATGTAAAGAATGAAGGCAGCTCGCCATACAAACTGGAACTGAAATTCTGTTATCGTTTACCATGAATAAAGTATATTTAAATAAGTTGGTCCAGACCTACATAGTGAAATAAATATGTAATATTTAGTATTGCACTAGAGAAAACCTGACAATTGTCCATTTAGTATATTATAGGTAAATGTTAAATATCATCTTCGAATCCAAAAGCCTTTTTTTTTAAAGATAAAAAAGAATGACAGATTAGGACTAAGCCATAGCCATAGATTAGATAAAGAAATGGTGACAGATGGTGACAGGCGACCATGGCAGACTACTCATTTCAGCTGCAAACTATAAATCGATAATGGCGTACGTCTCTTGTGGTCTTTTGGAGGCGCCGAAAAAGTGCAGATCTTACAACTAAAATAGTAACCGTAATACTTAAAAGTTAAAAAAGGACCCTAAAGGATTAAAGGTTAAAAAAGGACAGTAATATTACAAAACGGGAAAAACTAATCGAAACGAAAGAGCTGCCCACAATAACAGTGACAGCTTAGAATCAGGGCAACTATCTTATTTTTAAAATAGTTTTTAGCACTGGTTGGTTAACAGTATCAAAATCATCTCATGTGCAAATGATTGATGAATTATTACACCTCGTTTCCACCACGCATAATACACTGTATGCTACAGTGATACAGTATGGAAATGACAGTATAATACAGTGTATTATACTTGGTGGAAACAAGGTGTTATGATACAACCACGATAAAACTTGAAATATTGATATCCTTTCGAAGTAGGCGAAGGTGTTAATGATCATACAACCACTACTTTTTTTAACTTATTTTTTATACTATACCCATTCGCTCCATTTATATTAAAGTAAAAACTGTTATAACTTTTAAGTGTCTTATTTTTAAAATAGTTGTCAGCTCTAGACTTAGCAGTTCCATTATCGCCTTCGTTCTTTAACGCGTGCTTATTATTTTCATCAGCAGAATGATACTGGCGCAAAGAGAAAGTAAAAAATATAGACAACACCAAAAAATAAACGAATTAGGAAAAAATTGACAAAAACTACAATTTATCAAAATACGTTATTTATTGCAAATGCGTATATGGTCACATCATAATTTTATTTTTTAATAAACAATATTATAGGTATCCTCTAACCTAAAGTTACATATTGTTATATTATATTTACCTTTTGTTTAATCATTCTATGCATTTTTTTTTAAATTAGAGAATAACAATGGTTGTACGGAGTTCGATATCAAAATGCGCCATCTTAAATTAACATATAATTTTTATAATTTCCCTGTTTGGGTGCAATGTTTATTTTAATTAATGAAACTTACTGTAGTTTGTTAAAATGCAATTAGTTGGTTAGATCACATTAGAACAGTGCATTAAAATACGTGAAACACTTTTTTAAAAACAATTACTTTAATGCAGTTGATTATACATTTCCTATTTGTATATTTACCCATTAATATTTTACGAATAAACTTAACTAAATTTGAAAATTTCAATTTCAACTTTTTTTTTTACATTTTCCCCAAGTCTGTCGCTGTCCGTGAATCTTTAGGTAAGGATGGAATTAATTATTTATACGCTCTTAGTCCGATAGAAAAATCAGTCGCTCAAGTAAACCCAAATAAAAAGTAAGCGCTTTTGCGTGTTCTGTAAAATAATAATTGAATTATTTTGCTGTGTACCATTAACAACTCGGTTCAGTGTACCCGGAGATAAATAACAATTCTAGAAAACACAATTTAATATATTTAATACATGTAAACATATTAATAACTTCCGTCGGCAAGTACACGTTTCCGTCATGCATATTCACCCCATAAGTGTAGTAAAAGCCGCACGCATTTATTGAATAAAACAAAACCGGCACATACATCTCCACATTTTCATCTAGTGTTCCGGGAAATATAATAAGCGGGTTATAAAATTTGCATATAGATCACCGCGCCCCAGGGTATGCCATAACCAAAGTATAAAAAAGAGACAAGTATTTTAACTTCATATAAAATAAACAACGCATCGCATCGTACGTAACCCCATGAATCGCATCGTTTACAATAATAATATCTAAGATTGTTTGATTGTACGTATAGTTGAATTGTCTCTTTGTAAGCTTACGGTTCTTTTATGTTTATTTTGTACGTAACGGAAGTATACAGGGCTTAGGGGTGCTATCTTATGAAGTTGTGAAACAAGTCGAGCGATTTATTGCGGCCCGTGTTTACTAGTCATGGTAATTGCGTAGCGACTTAATTTACTCTCGTTAAAAATGTTTATAAAGTAATGAAAGGTAAGAAGGGCTTAGTAAAATATATGATGATGGGTGTTACATAATGAATATAGCATATTTGGTTTTAATACGGGGCGGGTTTTTTTTTAATTCTTATAGTCAAGTTATACTCTTTATTACTAAAATAAAGTTTAATGGGAAGTGACACCAACAGTAAAACTTTAATACATACACTGAGCAAAGTATTCTTTAAATATTATTATGATTCACTTTCATAAAGCAATGGATGATCGAAACATTGTAAAATGCAAAAAAGAGCTTAATTTTATTACCTGATGTTCTGTTGTAAGTAAACTAAATTAAATTGTAAAGTAAATTATGCTGACACGTTATTTTTCTTCCTCGTGTTCCTCATATTTTATATTGGCTCGATCATTCATAAGCTTTACTGATAGTGAATGATTTTAATATTTAAAGAATACTTTTCTTAGTGTAAACAAATTTAAAAAAAAATATTATATAAATAGCAAAATAAGTGCAAAATGTTAATCGAACCTTTTCACATATTCTTGGAATACGTGCAAAGGTAAGCTTAAAATTGCAACAAGTTCGATGATTACAATTCTTACATCAAACAATTTCAAAAGACAGTATTCGATTGGCTCTTTGAAAGCTTGAAAGAGAATATGCTGTGAAGATAGATCAGTTAATTGAAAGCTCTCATAGCACATATTGCTATATCCGTATCTCTGAAGGTACACTAACTCTGATTACATGACGAGGTTTCTATTGAATCACGAGCGCCAGCCATCTGCATCAGATAAACCAAACCATTTATGAATATCGGCACGATTGTGAATCCAAGCTTTACATTTGGACCGAGTCTCTGGACTACATATAGGGAATTTATGTAGTAAATTTATTATAATTTAAGGGTAATTATGTAAATCGTTCGCACCGTTACTCTCGTAATTTCTCTTTTAAAATTATTTTAAAGGCCATTATTGTGGAGTTACATAAAATATCACACCGACAATAATGTTTTTGGCATAATATTTTTAAGATATACTTCGCTATGAGTAATAAATTAGTAGAAAGTTCAAAGCATTTTATATATACTTCATGTATACGTTAATTTTGTAATACGCTTGTACTGAACTCGCTTTTTTTTCTAAAGATATCGCGCTTGACTATTTTTTAAGATGCAGACATTCACCAATAATTGGCTTCCAAAACATATTAATATCTATAATAAATTTCTAACGAACAATAACATTCTACATTATAATCACGTAATTTCAGATCAGGGCTCATGGAGCATAAAGGAAGTGAACGAGTGAAGAAATCAAAGCCCAGTCAAAACCATCTTTTATTGCCTGCGTTTTTATATTACTAAGATATTAAAAAATGATACAACTTAAGTTTTTCTAACACAGTTGGAGATACAATCGCAACATCGTATCTTATAGGAAGGTCAATAATCACGTAACTGCCCTACACATTAAAAGCAAACTATACCTAGTGTAAACTAAAAACTTTATGACAAAAAAAAACATTTGAAATAAACATAGCAACACAGAAAAGTAAAAAAAAAGCATAAGGAATCTCATAGACTTTTATGCCCTTTATAGTAAAGTACGTAGATAGGTGGTACTTATATCCATAGTTATTTCATACGAGTGGACACAGGGGAAATCACAATATGAAGTAAATTGTTAGAATTGTAAGTGATATAGACTTTGATATATAAATATATACTATAATATTGTTTTTCAAGTTTTGGTTTATGCGAATTTCCAAACGCATATCTGCCATTAGTTTACTTTCCTAAAAAAAAATATATTTAATCAGCCTTTTTTGAGTGCAGATCACTATGTTCGTGATCTTCATCACGTGATCAAATTATTATAATTTTTTAAAATTGAAGAAATGTTAATTAATTAACGACTATGAATTCGTAAAAATCATATTTCTGGTTGTAAGTGCTAAATAATAAAAAAATTATTGAATCTGTTGATTTGGCTCATAGTTCCGTGCTCGATTTACATAAACGGTTAATACGCGTGCGTCCGATTTTTGTCTACACCGTGTACCTACTCATATGTATATGCTGTTTATACAAATGAACACAAGCGTACCCACGTTACAGATTTCACGACGTTTTGGTCACGCATGAAGCGACACGGGATCCAACTGAAATAGGATTCGTGAGATGCAATTTCCTATACAGTCCTACAAAGGGCGCCTTTTGTCGTGTGTCGTTGTAACACGAATCACGTGCTGCACAATGCGGACTCGATCGGCGCAACAATAACTTGCAATGACGTAATTTCGGTTAAATGCATCTAAATCGTGGACAATTTCTGATTTCGGTTTTGATTTTATACGCCTTCGTCGAGTGGAAGTTCATCAATAAATAAAATATTGCTAAACAGATAAATATAAAGGAACTTCATAAAATAGTAGAGAATATTTAATAATTATTCGTCTTAACACTACAGTTATTTTTTTTAATTTAGTTACAACTTTTACAATAGTGATAGGTACTCTGTGCGGATTGTATTGTTAATATTAGTTAGATATCACACTGAGAAAAATATTATGGTGAATTCAGATTTTATTATGATGGTTTCACTTTCAGTAGAGCAATTGATGATCTACATCATCATAAATACGAGGAAAACGAAGAAGAAAAAGTGCTTATAAGTTATTATAATTACGCCACAGGGACCATAATTTCCGCTGACACTTATTTTTTGCCTTTTCATATTCCTTGTTTTTTACTATGCGGGTCATCCGTTGCTTAAAGTTTTTCTCAGAGTAGAAGAATTGATTATCAAGTCGTAACCAATGCTGTTTTTGGGAAGCATCTGGCTGGCCTGGAGAAAATCCATTTTTAGGACTTCGTATTTAAATGAGAAAAACAGAAACCTGATTCCGTAACACTCGTCAGTCAGTCCGTCCGTACCTCACAGGCTGTCAACTTTCGTTCTTTCTACTGATTACAATGAAATTTTACAAACAGAATATGTCTTATAAGGAACCGCCGTACTGTTTTGTTGAGAAAAATTAGAACTACATTATTTACAAGTGGCTTTCCATATATTGTATAAGAATCAAATAATCTTAAAGAAATCGAGGAACCTTCACTTATATAACCAACAACCAATTTAGATGTTCGACATTCTAAGATGATAACTGGCACGCACTAGACCGTTTTGTATGAATTCCAAATGAAATTTCAGTTTATTGAATATTTTTTTTTAATTATCCATGTGTAGTTTTGGAATTAAGCCGGAGATTAAAATTAAAAAAATATATGGTTCGTAAACGATCAAAAACGTGTACAAAATGTCTGACTCACTCATTAGACAGACTATTTGTTAAATTACACATGAGATTTCAGAAAAATATTAATTACGTAGGTACTTACGTGATTATTTTTTCCAGTACAAATTTCACATGTTACAAAAAATTCAACTTCACAGCGAATATTTCAAAACATCAACTGGTATATATTCGGTCAACGGCATACGTTTCTTGCTCACATTTTTACTGTCACACCGCGTCACCTCTATGAAAATCCATGTTACCGAAATAAAAAAAATATCTTAAATCGCCCAGAAAAAGACTGCATTTTAAATATGCATCATAATTTCGTAAGCCGAAATGCCATTTAATTAACGAAAGAAGAGCCATTGTTACTTTATTGAATTTTTATAACTAAAACTTCCGTCAACATATATCAAAACGTAAGTTATTGAATGTCAGTCATCGACAGTCAATTGTTAAAAAAGATACAATTAACATTAACCTATAAACACTCTCTATAGAACGGCGAATCAGTAATCAAATCGAAAAGCTCTCGTTTCTCGACCCACCGACACTTTCTAAGCTGAGCCCTAACAAAGGCGAATAACTCATTTATCGCGATACAATCTATAACAAAACTAAATTGTAAACGTGAACAAGTTGAAAAAGTCTAACGCCTTCCTTTTGTCTAGTTACGTCAAAGCTCAATTTATTTTCAAGTGAAAGTAAACCAATGAGAGAAAAGCGCCTGTGCTTGTCGTGATCGATATTAAAAGCACTTAAAGTCAACTGTCTTCACCTTTACGAGTTAATTGATTATTAAAAAAACGCCTTTAAAGGCTACCCATTGTCCATGTCCAATCAAATCTTTATTCTGTAACTGTACGAAAGAAATTCGTTATTGGAAAAGAAATTATTGTCGGGAACCTTTATATTTTTTTCGTTCCAAAGAAAATATTTTTGCCGAATCCTTCGGAAAATAGACCCAATTCGTTTTGCTTTAAATTGTGTGTTACTGATTCTGAATATTTAAACAGTTCCCGTCGAATATTAAGAACGAAGCACGCGACACGAAAATTATATGAAATCGATTCTCAAGGATGGTACATTAATCGAATTCTATCCGATAGACGTTTTGTTCTCTGTTTAATAAGGCTGACAAAGGAAAACAGGTTTTCAATCAAATCGAGGCCCTTGTGACAATGGAAGCCCTATAGGGAATCGATCTACTATAGAATAAAGTTATAGGGCTTCAAGCGCCGCTCTGTAATGGCGTTCGGCTTATAATTAAGCAGTGATTTTGAGAATAGTTAATTTAATTACAAGTGTTAATTTAATTTGAAAGTGTACTAATTTATTATCAGAAATATTAACAAAAATCTATTTATTTATCCCAGATTTTAAAATAAATAGTAAATCTAGGACACTTGGACCAATTGTAATACTTTTATAGAAGTTCAGAAACTGTTGCAAATCGATCTTCTGAGGCGTCATAAGTGTAACAATCCAAGTTCGTAGCACGTTGCGGGACAGGAGAAAGTGCTACAGTAATGCGACAAAAGCTTTAAAAAAATACTCCTAAATTTATTACATATACACAGTACTAAAATCGGTTAGTAAACATTGTAAACAATATTATCTATTTTAGTAGGTACATGTAAAGCAGATCAAGAGAATCGATTTCAAAATTAGTTACTACTACATGCAGCGGTCGAGGTCGACTGAATTTACCAATTGGCATACAAACAAGTGCAATACGAGAATATCGTAGCTAATTAGTAGTAGAGACGTTATCAGTTATCAAATTTTAACCATCCATTATGACTTAAAAATCCACTCATATAATTTAAGAAAACTACTAATATACTCTAGATTGTCTATGTTTTCATAAATATGGTATTCAAACATAATTTCAACATTTTTGGTTAATGTCCATCAGAGTTCGTGCCGTTGTCAACAAACAGTAGCTATCGACTTGATTTCTCTTTCGTTCTGTTCCGATTAAGGAGATTACAGGATATAGGATTGACAGGAGGTTAAACCGAGCCAAATACCAGAATCGTCAGCAATATCAGGCAGTGATTGGGTAAACTATACATCATTATGATTGTTTTAAACAAACATAATTTCAGAATCTTTATTTTTTTTCCCAATATGAACTTTAAATGGGGGTCACACAAAATTCTACTTAACAGTGAATATTTCAAAACTTCTACTTGTGTGTTTTTGGTCTACGCCGTATATTTTTTTGCTCACATTTTTTTTATCACAGTGCGGTATCTTTATGAACATACATGATTAAAACCTAGAAGTTCATATTTATGAATGGCATGTTAAATACAGGTATCTATTTATTGACTGATAAAATAACGTAAGTTCAAATTAGTTTATTTCATAGTAACAATAAACTGAAACACGATGTTTAACTTAAAACCGTCTAACAGTTTCAAGGCCCTCAAAATGCACACACTCTTTGTAAACACCTTGGTCAAAGAAATGTTCGCTCTCGCAACGCCGCCAAAATAACTTCTTCGTTATTTATTGTTCCTACTAAGTGTTGAGGTTTGTACAAATAAACATCACAATTTCATTAAAATTGTTATAAGAAACTTTTTATATTATTACGTAACTAGTAACTGACCGGCGAGGGCGTGATCCCTCTTTCTTGGTAGTTATTGTATATTTTTTGCGAGAGACAACTTCCCAAACGCATTGCATTAAAAAAAAACAATGAATATCTTTTTGTATGCTTGAAAAACGTGTACTGCTTCATTGAAGACAAAAATCATATTTTTGTACACGCACGCAACAATATTGTATACGAAACCTAACTTCGTGTCTTTTCGATTTAAGGAAACGTGTGCAAATTTTATCACTCCGTCAATTTCTAGATGTTTTGACGTGGTTAGGTTTGAAGGATGATGAAATATACCCCTTTCTTTCTATCCCAAGCAATTCATTCCAATTCTTATTGGAATTCATCAGTAAAATTTCTAAATAACGTACGATAATTGAACAGCTTGTCCATTAGGTGGGTTAAATCCGCTTTAAGAAAACGATATTTCGGTATGAACATCCCTGGTGGTCGAAATATTGCTGTAACGCATTTACTAAGTGCAACTGCAGTGAGTTCATACTGCATATTTTTTCCATGCTAGTTAGCCGTATTATCAGCCCACGCCGCCCACCGGGGCGCGCCGCCGCCGCCGCCTGCGCCCCGGCTGCGTCCGTCGGCCGACGAGAAATAACCTAACCATTCTATGCTAAATTCGATGTTCAATTTCCCGACGTATTCAGGTTTGAAAATTTCACACAATCTTCTTTTATTCTTTGTGAATTCTAAAAACAAACATTGTGCATTAAAAACGGAGAAAAAAAATGCCATTTGCTTCCTTCAGAGGGTTACTATACTGTTGAACGATTTTATAGTTTGACATATAGCTGTCAAATATACTTAGGTAACCTAAAGATTTTACGAGACAAAGCGTTTTTATGTAGTTTTTAAAATTATTATATTATATTATTTAAATTATTAGTTATTGCTTTTAAAAATATAGAATCCGACGTATTTTTGAAAGAATCTGTGCGTAGAAAACTGGGGGATAAACACGGGATGAAGCTCTTCGAAGGATAAATTTAAGTTGTAAAATGTCGTAATAATTTTGTACTGGTTGATTATTACGTAAGAAACTAGTAAACTGTATTTGGTTTAGGTCTTAAATTTGACTGTTGTCTTCAGAAACCTATCGATTTATTAAACATCGACAAATGACTGACAAGCAAAATGGCCAAATTTTGTGTTATTCCACAGCAGCGATATCTGCTTCGAGTTTTCAGTTCTCAATCGCACTGGGATTGAAAACTGAAAACTCAATTATTAAAGGATGCAAAGCTAATCAAGATTAAATATTAATTACAATTTAAGATGTGAAATTAAACAGTCGAGGATATAGAATTCAAGAAGCGAATTAGAAGTGGTAAGAATAAGAAGAGCAAACCTAGTACGTGCATATTTAAAACGGTGTATTTTCAGTTTCACGTAGACACACCTTGCGAACATCGACACGGTGTTTCCGATAAAGCAGAACTGTAGTCTCTAAAGTTTAAAATTAGTCGCGAGTGTGCTGGAGAAGGGTAGTAAACATTCACCATTAATCACCTATAAAGTTCGCTTTATTAGAACTGCAGGAGTTCGTACTTCTTTCATTTAACGTTCCAAAATTAAATTAACGCTTTAGTTAATAAAAACGTAATTATTACACGGGCTCGAAAAAGAAACTGATCACTTGTCGTTACCCTTCGCTAATGTATTAATCGAATCTTATTATAGTGTCGTGATAGCCCAGAGCGCAACGAACCTGTCCAAATTTATAAGGCCCGATAGGGCCATGGTTCGAATCCGGGCGTGTACCAATGAGTTTTTCTGACTTAAGTACACAATATCACTGACACCGTGCTTCGGAGGGCACGTTAAGCAGTCGGTCCGGGACGCTGTCAATAGATGGCGGTCGTTACAGTTCCCAACCCGCAGTGGAGCAGCGTGGTAGACTTAAGCTCCAAGCCCCCCTCTTCACTCTGGGGGAGGCCTAAGCCACTGCAGTGGGGTAAAATGGGCTGATGACGATGACGATGACGAATCTTATTAGTTAGTCGTGTTAATTCTAAGCTAATACGCAATTGTCGCTTATGTGTTATTTACGGATCAGTTATTACTTACTCGTTTATTATGTGTGATATATTGAAGTGGTTTCGGTATCCCCGCGAATAATTAGTCTAAGGAATATGAACGATTTTTCGTGGGTTATTAATTCGAATTTACGCTATTCGTAAGTACTTTTTAGTGTAAGTAACCAATATACATAATTCTAATGCTATATGTTTTATTTGTTTAATTCTTACATTGACTGACCTATTGGCTGAGTGGTTAGAGACCCTAACTGTAGCGCCAAAGGACGCGGATTCGATTCCTTATTTGAGTCGACTGGACAAATATTTGTGTGCATGAACATGTTTATTTGTTCTGTGTCTGGGTGTGAAATATCTATATAAGTACGTATATATTATAAAGAATATTTAAACAGTTGCAGCAACATTATATCAGTTGTCTGAGACCTATAATACAAGCTATCCTTCGTTTGGGACATATGGCGCTATGTGGGCTGTCTGAAGTATTGTATTTAATCAAGTTAATTTATGGAAAACAATTATTGACTGCATTATAAACCAAAAAGAAATCAATATTACCATTATATCTTACATATAAAGTAGACATCTTTCACTGTAAATAACGCTTTACGCTTCTTACAACGATCAAAGCGAATGCTATACGCAAGATCTTATATGTGCGACTCAAACGGGCTAAAAGTCTCACGTGTTAAGAAAAGCCTTTGTTCCCACTAGCCAAAACAAACTTTCTGTTCAGCGTTCGTACAATAACAAACAGGGTTTGGGCCGATCGGTCTGTGAAACCCAGTACGTGCCTAAAAGTCGCGATAAATTCATAATATTGTAAACACCTGCGTATTCCAAAGTCGACTTTTTTTTATTCACTCATCGATATATAACTTACAACCCTATTGTTATCGGAAACAGTGAGCCTTTAGACGGTTAAGGTACAGGTTATTAAGGTACAAATATAGGTAATTTCGAAACGATCGTAATTCGTAAGCATAAATTAGGGCTCCCAACACAAGCGACGACATTTTAATGGGACTCTAGCGAAAACAACAAAATTAATCATACTGAAACGTGATCCGATCAAAAAATTAAACACACCAAGTTCTTAGAATAAGAACTTAGTGTGTTTAATTTCGGAGAACTTTGGTTAAAAAGAACTTCGGTTTTCAACTAATAATATATGACCCAATATTTTGGTTGTGACAATTTTTTAATAACTTCACTGTGTTAGAAAAAAAGATATCTAATAGTGTAAATCCATTGCCTATCATTTATTTTATTTTCAAAGTTTCCTTCGAAATCGTACGTGAGAAAAGAACATTTTACAATTCTCTCATTTCAGAGCGGTACATTGAACAAAAATTATTTAACGAGCAAGAGAAGACAAACTTCGGTAAACTAAGTTTGCCCAATCCTATAAATTTTCAAGATTTACGTGGCATTTCGATGCACATTCGCATTTCTTTTCGCCGAGAGAATAAAGTTATAGAATCAGAATCAAATACAGTTGGCATGTTGGCAAGTATGCAATATGTTGCATACTTAAGACAGATTTCTTAAACCAAACTTTAAAATGCGACATCATCTCATACCAAAGATGTAAGGGAAAGGGATGAACTACTTGATTGCTTTCTAAAATGATATAAATCTGAGACAAAACTATTTACGCACACGTAACATTATTACTCATATTTGTTTTGTGAGTATTTTTGGGACGCGTGTCTCTGAACAAATACAATCACATGGCACCTCTAAGCTGCTCGATTCTTTGTTCTCTTCATGTTATAGTCTTTAAGGAAAAACATTATTTGTTTGCTAATACTGCAATATATTAAGAAGCGAAAATGAGCAAATATAGAGACGACATTACTCCCGTCCGCAAAACATGGGTTATTTAATTTTCAGGGACACAGATGTACCGTATTGTGTCACAGTACATTTACTTTGTTATTGTAACATGTTACGTATATTCGGTTATAGGAATACCTTCTTTTCGAATGAAATAAGGCTCTTTTAGTAGCACAAATAATTTATTTTATCGAAATTATTAGGAACTCGTATATCATATGAACGATCGCCTGCGGCTTCGTCCGCGTGGATTACGGGTTTGTATGTATTATAATTGAACTTAAGCATTTTTTATTATGGTAATGGGAGATCTATTTCCTATGGTTCTCTTTTACATTTATCACTTACTGTTCTGTTTTTTGCTTGTTATTTTAAAACGAAAATCTCGCGATGAATAAGTGTATACTAAGCAAAATCCTTTATTTTGAAATCACAGACACGTCTATTTTATTTAAGGTAGGTACTTATAGATAAAAGGTAACTGAAAGAGAAACTATGGACAACGCCTGTATCTGCCAATAAAAGGCCCATCAAGATCGGTTCAGCCATTCCGGAGATTAGTATTTTATACTAGAGTCGTAAATACTTTTCATATATCCAAAAACAAGTTTTGGTTTCTTTCATGCAAACAACGACAAAATAATACATAATTTGATTTCTCGCTCGAAAGTTCTTCGAACTTGCTTGTTCACTAATTTTATTTTGTATTACAGAACACATGGCCACGAATACAGACGCCTTTCCCAAAAAAAACTATACCTGCATCTCAAGTGCATCTTTTTTTGCAACCGATTTCGAGACAAGTGGCTTACACGCCAAAGAAATATTTCAAACAATGGAAACGACACTCCGGTATACAATAAGTACCTACATGGAGTTTTTGCGTCGGTTCGCCAAATTATTCTCTTTTGAGAGTGAATATCGTTAGATCCCAGTTTTAAGTGTCACAAAGTTCCTAGTTCTCAGTTGGGTAATGAGTGCAATTAAATATAAAACGGGTATACGTTTCGGGCGTTGACAGACATCACCGTTCATAGGTTGGTAATAAAAGTCTTCGGGTGGCAATAAAGTCGAAACAATGTTACATAAATAGTTAACAATGGTTACTTGATTCTAAATTTGAAACTTGAGGGTAGTGAAGTATTCAAAAGCGCAACAAACAAAATACTTTGCTCTCATGGGACGCATAACACTTTTTACCTCACTAACGAGAAAATACAAGATATCTTATGCTTACGATTGTTACGCCTTTAGCAAGTCTCTTTTAAATGAAATTATTTAATAGATAATTTATATGCTTTTAAATATTTTTCATGCTACTTTTCCGGAAGAACTTGTTACCTTAACTCTAGTGGTGTTACAATATTCGTCACTAAATCCACTCATTATTCAACCTTTTTAGACTTTCACATCCATAAACAAAGAACATATTTAATTGATGCAATAGATGCATTTGTTTCTTAGCGCCATTTATTTTCGGTTTTTTTTAGTGTGTTCCGAAAGCTTTTAAAAAAGAATTTAAGCAAATATATAACTAAGTAATGAATGAAAATTGTACACTTCATTATTGATGTTGTATAACTGATTAAACCCTATTTCCGCACAAATTAAGTCTTAAAAAATTTTAATACATAAAATTAAAACCCAACTACGTAAAAAATTATTAACTGAAAGGAAAAAAATGAATGGTGGAAAAGGCAAATATCGGTATGTGAAATATTTAATTATGTGAGTGAATTAACCTATTCTACTTTTTTTCATTCGGTTTTGGACAGATGAACCATAATTTTCTAAATTTTAAGTATTATGCAGTAAAGTCAATTCAGTGAGTGTGGTGTTCATCTGTAATGGGTTTACATGTATATCCTAAGGATATAATATGTAAGTGTAGAATTTTAATATGTAAACTGTTGGTGATCTTATTTGAAATAAAAAAATAAAAAAAAGTTCCATAATAACACACTATTATACAAATATGACTTGAATGTTCTAAGGCATTGCAAACGGGACAAACCAATTACCAAAATATATTTGGTGGTGGTCATTAAGCTTTAAGTGAATATCTATTTTGATTTTAACAACAAAATAATATGTTATGCATTTTTTTTTCATTATCCACGCCAGCAGTATCTTATATTTACCTAATATTCAAGTCATATTGATTCTTAGGGGGTGTTATTGTCTGGTTTCTTATCCGCCAGTCAAGGCACATAGGGAGTAGCGACCCTAGGACCCCGAGCTCTGTTTTGTCATCTCTCCTAGTCCCAGTCCGTGACAAACAGACCCTTAACCCTCACTCCCACCCAAATCCAAATTATTCCTTACTTCTCCAATAAACAACATGGGATTCCCAAGGAGGGTTGACGTCAGGCAGGCGGCCGGTTGTAAAAAAATTGCCGAACCCTATCTTCAACATGAAAAATGGATGATATTGATGTGCGATATAGTGTTAGGGCGTACCCCCGAGGCGACGCGCAGGTGCAGCACCCGGCACTCGTGAGAAATGGACAAGGGTTGTCGCATCAGGGACGGGTGCGACGTAAGAAGCAAGTCCGAGAAGTAAGAATGAGGATGGTAAGCTGGAATGTGGGAACGATGACTGGAAAGGGAAGGGAACTTGCTGATATTTTAGAAAGACGAAGGATAAATGCAGCCTGTTTGCAGGAAACGAAGTGGAAAGGTATGAAAGCTAGAGAGATTGGAGCTGGTTATAAATTTTTCTACTGTGGGAAGGATGGTAAAAGGAATGGCGTGGGTATTGTTTTGGATGGTGAACTGAAAAAATGTGTGACAGATGTTAAGCGAGTGAATGATAGATTAATAGCTGTGAAGTTATTAGTGGGTGAATCTATTTCAAATATTATAAGTGCTTATGCTCCTCAAACAGGATGTGATGAAGTAGAGAAAGAAAAATTTTGGGAGGATTTTGATGGGGTGATGATGAATATACCTGTTGGGGAAGAGTTATATGTTGGTGGTGATTTAATGGGCATGTGGGAAGAACGAATGAAGGATATGAGAGAGTGCACGGAGGTTTTGGATTTGGAAATAGAAACAAAGATGGCGAATCACTATTGCAGGCGGCATTGGCCTTTGACTTCGCAATAGCAAATACATTTTACGAAAAACGTGACCAACACCTT
This sequence comes from Luffia ferchaultella, assembly GCA_949709985.1. Lineage (NCBI taxonomy): Eukaryota > Metazoa > Arthropoda > Insecta > Lepidoptera > Psychidae > Luffia > Luffia ferchaultella. The sequence goes on from OX453258.1 coordinate 10,353,411, forward strand.
ATAACTTACCACAGTGGCAACCACAAAACACAAATAGATTTTTTCTTAATCCGAAGGTGTAATATTGCGGCTGTAAAGAACTGCAAGGTAATACCAGGAGAGGCCTTAGTCTCTCAACATCGGCTATTGCTATTGGAGGTCAAAATGAAAAACGATCGTGTAGCCAAAAAATTGAAGCCTGAAAAAAGAATAAAATGGAATTTGTTAGAAAAGAAGGATTTAGCGGAAGAATTTAAGAAGAGCGCGGTTGATAAAATGATTGAAATGGATGATTTGTCAGGGAAAAATGTAAATGAATGTTGGAATGAAATGGCAACATGCATGCGAAGTGTAGCGCAAAAGGTATTCGGAGAAACGAAAGGAAGAGGGAAAATAGATACATGGTGGTGGAATGACGAGGTTAAAAATAGTTTGACAGAAAAAAAGAAAGCGTTTAAGAAGTGGAAGACTGTAGATGAGCTGGATGTACAAGAAAAGGAAAATAAAAGGGAAGCATACAAGGAGTGCAAAAGGAATGCTACGCGAGCGGTTGCTATTGCAAGGGCTGCGGTACAGGATAAACTGTACAAATCATTGGAAAGCCCTCAAGGACTAAGTAGCCTGTTTAAAATGGCAAGAGCAAGAGAGAAGAATACAAGAGACATTGTATATATAAAATGTATGAAAGATGAAAAAGGAATGGTCTTGACGAATGATGAGAAAATAAAAGGGCGTTGGAAAGAATACTTTCGAAAGTTGATGAATGAAGAAAATGACTGGAATAAGGTGTTGATAGATGCCACTATTAATACTAAAACGGTAGATGAAATTAGTGTAGAGGAAGTGAGAATGGCTGTGAGAGACATGAAGAATGGGAAAGCGGTAGGGCCGGATTGTATACCTGTTGAAGTATGGAAGTTTCTGAAAGCAGATGGGTGGAAGTGGCTAACTTTGTTCTTCAATAAGTTGTTGAAAGAGGAGAAGATCCCAGACGAGTGGTGCAACAGTACATTGGTGCCCATCTATAAAAATAAGGGAGACGTTCAGGACTGTGACAACTATAGAGGAATAAAGCTTATGCCACATAGTATGAAAATATGGGAGAAAGTGATAGAGAGACGAATAAGAGAGGAGAGTGAGGTAACCCAGAACCAGTTCGGATTTATGCCAGGACGAGGGACCATGGACGCAATATTTGCCCTTAGGCAACTTTGTGAAAAGTACCGGGGTGCACAGAAAAACTTGCACATGGTCTTTATAGACCTGGAAAAAGCGTATGATCGGGTCCCGCGCAAGGTTCTGTGGTGGGCTATGAGAGAAAAGAGAGTGCCAAAGAAGTATGTAAGGCTTGTGATTGAAATGTATAGAAGAGTGTGTACAAATGTTCGTTCTGAGGCTGGCGTCACCGACAGGTTCGATGTGGCTGTGGGCTTGCACCAGGGATCGGCTTTAAGCCCGTATTTGTTCCTCCTGATTATGGATGCCTTGACATCGGACATACAGGAGGAGACACCCTGGTGCATGCTGTTTGCCGACGACATTGTTCTTGTTGGAGAGGATGCGAGTGAGGTACAGAGCAGGCTGGGAAAATGGCAGGAGAGATTGGAGAACGTTGGGCTTAAAATCAGTTGGAGTAAAACTGAACATATGTTCTGTGACTTTGGTGGCCCCTCCAATTTCTCTGAAATTGCCTTAGACGGTGTATCCCTCCCAGTTTGCTCAGATTTCCGTTACCTTGGTTCGCTCTTCCAAAACAACGGCGATATTGACCGTGACATTAACAACAGAATGAATGTGGGATGGATGAAGTGGCGACAGGTCTCAGCAACAATTTGTGACGCCCGAATGCCCCTTAAACTAAAGGGAAAAATTTATAAGGCGGCAATCAGACCTGTTGTCATGTATGGATCAGAGTGTTGGGCTATGAAGAAGATGGATGAAAGAAAGGTGCATGTGACAGAGATGCGAATGTTAAGATGGATGTGTGGTGTGACAAGGAAGGATAAGATAAGAAATGAGTATATCAGGGGAGCTCTGAAAGTAGCGCCAGTGACAGAGAGACTGCGGAGTAATAGGCTTGGATGGTATGGTCATGTTATGCGCAGGGATGACGAGTATGTAGGCAGAAGAATGTTAAGTATGAATGTGGAAGGACGTAAAAAGAGGGGAAGACCGAGGAAAAGATGGATAGATTGTGTAAAGGAGGATATGATAGCGAAAGGAGTGAGTGATGAACTGACGAGTAAAAGAGAGGAGTGGAAGAAAAAAACATGTTGGGCCGACCCCACCTAGAGTGGGATAAGGGCAGGAGAGAGAGAGAGAGATTCAAGTCATATTGATATGACAATATATTTTATTCACATACATTAAAGAGCTTATTATTTAACACAGCCACCGTATAAAATGAATTAAGTTGACTAAATTATTACGCTTAGCGTGAGTAATCAATATTAAAATCAAACGCGCAGTATAGTACATTTGTGCCGAATTCATGGCAGGTATTTACATGTTTTATAAACTAGGGTACCTTACCATATTTTTGCTATAAAAAATATTGGAAAATAAAAATAATATCATGCAGTCGTTGCCAATGCGTTCATACCTTGATACCTAACAGCGTTGTTGCCATATATAAAATTATTACAACAATATTTAAACATCTATTTTCGTAATTTAATAATAAATCAGAGTTAACAACATGAATTCTGAGGCTAAATATTCCAAACTTTGCTTGTAGGAGCCGGTAGACACTTAACACGTCTCGCGCTGCATAATTTTGCAGTGCCTTAAAACTTTTGAGCCTGTATTTTGTTTTAGAGTTCCCACTTCATTAATACTTATTTACATACCTAAATACAAGAATTGTTATACTGAACAATGAATAAAGATTTATAAGTAGTCGAGAGTAATTTAAACATGCTAATTTTATTCTAAAACCAAACGCTATAGTTTATAAAATTCTGTGTTCGTTTCTTTAAACTTTAGTTTTCTATAAGGAAATCGAAAAATATACCTGAAAGCAAAATTATTGCAAAATTAAGCAAAACATGGTTAACCTTAAGGCCGTTACGTGAAATGATTTTTTTTTTTAATAAAGTATCTATACAGAAATGTTCTAATGTCATAGGACACTTATTTTGGATTAATACGTTTTTCGTGGAAAAATATAAAACAAATTAAATATTAAAGTTAATTATTATTATTATTGGAATATTATCGAGATTTCTTTCAACATCGTCGTCGAACTTGCGTAGGCATGTAAGTTCAACGACGATAAGACTACGCGTATAAATCCTTCGTTTTTTCTATTCACTATCCATCCATCTACTTCACTATGATAAAACCAAAGAGGATAAAACACTCTGGCTTCTAATTCTGGCTCGAGTTCGAGTTGTTTTCTAAAGTAGTTTCAAGTGTTTTTTCTATATTTATAAACACACGTATTTTAGAAACAGTGTGGATGTATTTATACAAACAAAAATTGTGAATTTTTTAGTAGTAAAACAATTTTTCTCAATACGTACATAAAAGTTACGATAAATATTCCCATTGTTGAGTACAAAACGTAGACCGTTCTGGAAAACTTTTGTTTAACCCGCTTTGATAAAAAATTGTTCTTGTTCTAAAAAACTGCAACAACCGATTTCACAATATAGATGTTTTTGCAGTAGTCACCAACCATGAAAATTAAAATTATATATAAAAAAACTATGAGGTAGAATTAAATACCTTTTTCACCTTCACCTTTTTAGTCACCTTTTTAGAGTACCCAAAGGGTACCAACGGACACCCTATTACTAAGGCTCCGCTGTCCGTCCGTCCGCCTGTCAATCAGAACCGCAATAGGTAGACATTTGAAATTTTCAAACAATGTTTATTACTATAGCCGCTATAACAACAAACAATAAAACTAAAACAAAGTTAAAAATAAAAGGGGATCTCCATAAAAGAAAAGTGTTTCTTCGACGTTTTTGGTGATTGGTGATTGTGAGATAGAAAATATTATACTTGAAATTTTCATGAAAAATGTACTACCTACTATGGCCGCTGCAGCAACAAACAGTAAAAATAAAATGAAGTTAAACATTAAAAGGGGTCCCCATAAAAGGAACGCGTTTTTATATTGTACGGTGGTACGGAACCCGTGGTCGTGTGCAAGTCCAACTCGTACTTGGCCAGTTTTTTTTTTTAATTTACCTCTGAATTTGCTACTGGGCCAACTCCAACTTTGAGCGGGTTCATATTTGTGATAATGACCATAATATCAAATTTCATACCTATTGCAATCATTTAATTATTGAATGCACTTTTAAAGGTTAACTTCCCTTTGTACAATACATTTTATTAATATTAATTTGTTGATATAGATAAATATGGAGGCAAGCTTCAGCAATGTCTGGACCCATTATTTACAGACAATCAAAATGTGAATGGACTTTTTTTTTGATTTTAAAGTTTGCAATGATGGTTATAAAAGATATTATTCTATAACAACCTCTGAAAATATCATATATTTTTTTTAACATTTATCCAATATTCAAAAAAATTCATCTGACGTTGAAATTCCTGTGAGATCATCTAGACAGTTGAGTTTATCAGCTGCTTTCCACAGTAAAAACAAAAAGTATAACATATTTAGGTTAGGCACTACATCAAATGAAACTGTAATTCCTCATGAATCAACAAAATATTATGATCTTATTTAATTTTAGATAAATCAAACAAGAAACCTGTGTCCAGATGACGTCAAAAGTATTTATAAAATTCTAGAAAACATAAATTACTAAATAAATTGCAGACTTAATTTTTTTTATTCGAGAGAAAGGTATAGATTGTTCTATATTTTCGGAAAAAAAATTAATAGTATGTTAAAAATATCACTCCAAGCCAACAACCTACTAATCAAGTATCATTTAAGCGACTGAGGTATCACGCGTTGCGGTCACCTTCCTTAAATCTGTCACACGTTCAATGTTTTACGAGTATAATGTTACTTCTTTTTAATAATAAACAACGGGTAAATAAAGCTTACTTAAAGCACTCAAGGGGAGGCCTAAAGGCTTGCAGTAGGACATAATGGACTGATATGGTATAAGTAAAGTTTAAATACAATGCTGAAAGTCGTTATTTAAGTTATAGCTTCAAGCTATACGAGCTATACAACTTAACTGCGACCAATAAATTGTTTCCAAGTATCGGCAGCCATCAGCACGTGCGGACCTTCGATGGTCTAGTCGTTATTTTATTTCACTAAGAAGTTTCCACGTTGTATCGTATAAAATAGCGCGCTTCACAGAATTCGCATGGTTCTTTGGGCTATAATTTTATGTAAAACAAAGTGAAACTTAGAGACATACGTGCAAACATGCATGCATACATAAGATCACGCCTTTTTAGCGGGACCTCTTTTTCCCGGATAAAAAGTAACCTGTTACCCTTCAGCTTATAAAAGAAGTCAGGAACTGTAGATTTCTATTCGGTACAGTTAGTGCCAAACTTCTTGGTCGTTAAGAAGTTCCGACAGACGATAATGTTATCATGAGCTTTATTTTATTATACAGCTTAAATGCCAGGTTTGTATGTACATTCATATAAAGAAGTGTAACTATAAGTTTGTATTATACCTATATATAAATTTATAAAACGAAGTGTATCTACAATTATGTGTCGACTGTTCCCGGATGTATTTTGATCAGGTCCGGAACACACTCTCGACCCTCTGAAACCTATTTTTTCTACTGTGACAGTAGTCACTTCGACAGGAATGATAGCTAAAACTTTACTAAAAATGATTGCAATGCAAAAAATTAAAATTGAATTGAACACCAGAACGAACAAGAAGTTTGGAGCGAGCTGTACGGTCCTTACATACCCCCTCCCCTCTTTCACTTCATCGAATTCAAACGTATCGTCGATTTTAGGATGCTTGAGATTTGGCATTCTTTAAAATATTGCCAATTTGGTAGACATATGTTTTTTTATTACGGATAAAGGTTCATTTTTTTTTTTAATTTTTCCATTTGTACAAAAACACGGACACATGCCTTTTTCCACTTTGTTTATTTATTATGAACTTTGCATTTTAAAATACTATAGAAGTATTGCTTCGAAATTCAAATATTATTATAAAAATTAAATGTCTGCCCAATTATCCGTCAACCGAAAAATATTAATTCTGAATCTTTTGATAAGTTGCCACTTGCAAGCGAAAACTTATGCGTGCCGTGAATAATATTAGTTTTGCTGTCACGTTTCAAACTGCTGTCTTATAAAAAACCAAATATGCATATATTAGTGGATAGCAACGTAACAAATTCGAATCCTTTGATCAGCTGGCGATCGAGCTTTTATCATATTCACGGGGCTAAAATCAACTAAAATTAAATATGTAAATTTGGTGCGAACAAAATAATCCATGTTCGGTTGCCATGTACGTACAAGGTCGAGCTTCTCAATCGAGTGATCGCATAAATCAAAGCCAGTTTTGAAGCCAGTCATGCACCTGATCCTTGGAATTTATGTTTGTAACGCACGGTTAGGAAATTACACCAATTTCAACCCACTCTTAAGGCTAAATTCCAACCAGCTGCACGTTTTCCTTAACTAAATTAACGTTGTTTGACCTGATTTCGAAATCCAATTTTGTTTTTCTCTCGTTATACGATGAAAGTTAGATGTAAAATATCCATTAGCTATTAATAAATTGTTTAAACAAATATTTTTTTTGCACAAAAAAATAAAACTAGAAATTACTAACAAACAAAATATTAATTTAATGATAATAGATAATTACATTTTCTACGCATTTCTGGTATTTAATAGGGAGATCATGAATGTCTTTGCGATAGAACTCCGGGAAGCAGGAGTCAACATATAGATGCAAAGGCAATTTCTACTGTTTCTACTTCTTCTCGAGAACTAAATTCGAAAAAGTCATCCAAATTGTGGAAAAAGTGGTAGTAGGTTCTACGGAAGATGACTAAGGGTTTCAATTGCAGCTCCTGTAGCGCTGAAATGGTTTTTTGTGCAATATAAGAACTTGCATTATCGTGAAACATTAACAGTGAAGATCAATTGACACTCGGGGTTGTTTTTCTGCCTGGTTCACCATCATTGTCCAAAGTTTCTGCCTGTGTACCTCACCTGTTATAGATGCACCGGATCTCAGAAATCTATAGTGGATAGCACCAGGAATAGACCACCAAATAATCACCATTATCTTTCTGTGGATAAGCTACTTTAGGACATTTAGGGCAAAGCTCTGGCGTTTTTGGGTTCAGACACTGGGTTGCGGTTATCGTAAAAAATACATTTTATTACAATCCAATTTTATTTAAAATCCCCACAATTCTGCGTCGATTAACGTAGCAAACTTCAACGCGTGCATTTTAGTGCAGGTTATTAAATTCATGTGATGCCTACTTTTCTAGTATTTTCCAGCTCATAGCTCCACATTCGCCTTACGTACAGACAAGACGCGCGCGTCTGTTTTCGCGTATGTTACACTTTTAATTTCTTTGTTATTTAAATCAGGTTGCAGAAACGGAAATAGTTTTCATTAGGTATTAGATAAATTTTCGGAATATGTTTTTAACCCTTTAAATGTAGAAACATTGAATCTGGAAATCATTACATTCTATCATTTGTTATATTTTATTGGTTCCTATTCTACATCCTGTTAATGTAGCAAGGCAATAGAGAATCTTAACTTAGAATACTAAGAATAAAATACTTCCTTAGAATCATAATGTGCTTAAACCGGTGACACTGAATACACATATAGCAGGAAATCTAATTTGGTTGTTAACAGAGGTATCGCGCTCTAAAACTTAACACCAAATTCCGTGAACTCTAAGGAGTACAGACACACAAACAGTAGCTGAATTTTTATGTATTGACGACATAAATGCATGCCATATTCTTTAAGATCACAACTAACGGCTTGGGCCAGCTTCATCTCTAATCAGTTAATAATTTGATAATAATAAATTTACCAACAGCTTTCTAAAATGACCTTGGCTCCAGTTCTGTTTTAATCCTAATAATTTAAGCTTAATACATTTTTTTTAACTTTCCGGTGTTGATCTTGCATGACCCCATATTTCTGTACTGTCTCCGCTTTTATGTCTTCAGTGAAAATTTCAAGAAATCGCCAAACGACCGTTTTAACTGCTTCAGCATCAAGTTCAGCACTTTACGGACATCCTATTACCGATTACTTCTTACCCCTTCAGAAGTTAGATTTATAAAAATCCCTTAGCAATTACTTACGAACTCGGGATTACATACCTTCAAAAATGTTCCTCATTTCTATAGAACCGATGTTTTGGGCACGGCATTGATGGATAAATAAGTCAATCGAGCAGGACTTTCATTTTTAAATATTAAATTCGAAAAACTCCGCGCAGAGGCCAATTCGATCAACAAATACGGTCGAAAGCACTTTCGCTAAAACGAATCACAACGTATATATTAGCATTCATTCGGTGAATCGATTTAATGCGCGACAGCTCAAAATACGTAACCAACTTTTCGTAGGCGGTATCCAAAGTGAAATTCTGAATTTTAGTGCTGTACAAAGTTGCCCGATCCACGTACCCATTAGCGCAGACGACGAGCGCAACAAAATTTATTATTGTGCTAGATAGTTTGAGCCTAGAACGGTAATTTGTGCTTACAGTTCAAACCTAATATTAGATGTCTTTTTTACATCAAGCTTATACAATCCAAATGTTTGATCGTGTGTGGTATGCCTCCTTTTAACATGGAATAAAATATAGAGAGGTAACCAGCGAACTTTCGATGGACATGTGAGTATTGAGTTGGCAGAGACAACAACCTATTTTCACACGGATCCATTTCGTATTTCAATCAAAGAAATACATTCTCGTTCCCATGCAATGTGTTTTTTTGTTTTCGATTTCTAAGATGGATATCTTCACCCGGAACTTTAATAAATTATTTTAAAAATGCCGAAATAGCATTATAATTTAAAAAGTAATAAAAAAACATTATTACTGACTGATGATTTTAAAATAAAAGTGAAATTCATAAGTAATGGAAATTTCCTAAGACACAACTCAAAAGTTGCATCGGAATAAAATCACACAAATTACAATTATTTAAAATCAACTTTATGTTATCAGTTTCATATTTTTTCTGCAGAGATTTATTACTTACATGTCTACGCTGAAAATATGTATATATACGAAAGTACCGATAATACAGAGTATTCATTTTTATTACGAAGGTATTATGTGCGATCATTTCGGCCGTCGCAGTTGATTGATGCAGGGCAAAAACTATAAGTATGACTTCTCATCTAAGTTGGGTCTTACTGTAACATAATTTAGACAGATAACGAAAGAGAACTGGATTTTCATGTTTAATTACATCATATTCGCAAAAAAACATACGGCATGCGAAGACCATCAGGTTTAGTTAATTTTTTGAGCTTTTTGAATTTCAGAACGGTCATATTTGTTTTGTAAACTTAACAAAATAATGTCTAAGCTATGTTGCATGGTAAATCTTTTTATATTCAACAATATGTCACCGTCCTTTCATTATTACGAGAATTTGTACAAAGTTCGCCATGGCCAAGTACGAAAAAAGGAAAAAAATATCATTTCATTTGCCCACATCGTGAATAAACGACACTTTTTTTTTTAATTACATTATTAAATTTATAGAATTATATTAATGTAATCTGTACACTTAATGTCTCAATAAAATACAATTCATCTTTGTTCCAAGATCGCCACGCGCAACTCTCGAGTTTGGATCATTTTAATTTTAAGATCGGCCACCAACGTCGCGTTTTTTATAACTCACGCAGGAAGTGGCCGTATTGGTAATTTCAGATGGACACTTGAATCGACTTTTAATATAGCATGAACCGTCATTAAATGTCTTGTTTTTATTATATTTGATATAAATCGCTAGACCAATCTATCTTCTGACGTCCATGTAATAAAAAAAAAACAAATAAAACAATTGCTGCAGGTAAAACGAAAGCTTATCGTTTGTTAAAATTGTTTAATTATTTTCTTTGAAATGGCCGTTTTACAATACATTTAAGATTAAAAATAAATATCAAATTCAAAAATATTGATCAGAGAAATTTGATAATATAATCGGTTAATGTTCGATTTTTGTTTTCACTGAGCACGTTATAAATAAAAATTCTCATAATTATTGTAATAACTAAAATTTACTTTTAATAGATCTTGACCGCAAAAGGTTTTGTATATAGAAGCTAATGTATCAAAGTGGGAATTTGAATATGACATATTTTATAAAATTTTAAAACACATTTACACTTCATAATTAAATTTTAAAATCATTCGCCCTCTATAGAAAAATATAAACCAAAAAAATAATTGACGATTGTAGTTCACATATTCAACGAATAAAAAAATATTCACACAATAATAACCCATAATGTAGGTAGAGGCACGGTTAAAGAAATCTGGCCTTGACATGCTCAGTAGTTTATTTTAGGGTCCATTTTGCCTTGTCATTCGCACTGTGCTCATATCACTCCGCTTCGTTTTAGCTTTACTTTGATTTCGTACACTCACATTCAAAATATACGCTTGTACGTAAAGACAAATACAAAAAATTTGTTAAAAATATAGTAATATAATTAATAATAATAGACACAAAACATTTTGAGAATGAGTTTTGATTACGTATCGTGTAAATAGCGTGAAAAAATAAATAAATTTGACGCTCTTATTATATTAAAACTAGCGGCCCGTCCCGGCTTCGCACGGGTAGTATTCGTTTCTCATAAGAATCACTTTTTTTATCTCAGCCTTGTCTCATTCCCGTTCTTCCTTTCATTTTTTCGTTCCCATCGCAAAAATACTTTATTATTTCTGTTCTTGGCCCTAGTGTAGCTTCGTTTTCGTTTCCATTCTCATCAAAAATAACTTTTTTATCTCCGTCTTAACTCATTCCCGTTCTTCCCTTTCCCGTTTTTGTTCCCATCGCATAAATATTTTATCGTTTCCGTTCCTGGCCCTGGTCTCATTTCCTTTTTGTTTCCATTCTCATCAAGTACAACTTTTTTATTTCAGTCTTAACTCTTTCCCGTTCTTGCCTTTCCCGTTTTCGTTCCCGTAACACAAATATTTATCGTTTCAACAATTTCTGTCAGTCTTAATTAAATAAATTACACTTTTGTGAAATAATATTTAGTTATGCAATTATTAAATTACTAAAATGGCTATTAAAAAATAAGGGTTGATCGTAGAAGGGTGAAAATTGAGGATTGTATGTATTTTTGTATGTTGTATCATAAAAAAATAGAAATTAAAAATTTTGTCTAAAAATTAAAAAAAAAAATTTAGGGGTGGACTACCCCTAACATTTAGGAGGATGAAAAATAGATGTTGGCCGATTCTCATAGATACCGGATAAGCACAAAAAATTTCATCGAAATCGGTCAAGCCGTTTCGGAGGAGTATGGCAACGAAAACTGTGATTACTAAAATGGCTATTAAAAAATAAGGGTTGATCGTAGAAGAGTGAAAATTGAGGATTGTATGTATTTTTGTGTGTTGTATCATAAAAAAATAGAAATTAAAAATTTTGTCTAAAAAAAAAAAAATTTAGGGGTGGACTACCCCTAACATTTCGGGGGATGAAAAATAGATGTTGGCCGATTCTCATAGATACCGGATAAGCACAAAAAATTTCATCGAAATCGGTCAAGCCGTTTCGGAGGAGTATGGCAACGAAAACTGTGACACGAGAATTTTATATATTAGATAATTTATTAACATATTAATAACTTTAAACTTGTTATATTATTTATATTGTTATTGCGTTTTTATATTTGTATACATCAGGTATATGCTATTGTAAAAACAACATATTTTCAATTTAAATTAATTTTAACAGTCCCAAAAAAAATATTGGAAAAAATAAGCATGTAAAATAATGTACGCGAAATGACGAATATACAACGTGTATATATGCTCTAACTAACCCCCACCAAGTTCCTTCAGTGCTCTTTATCCGCGCCTGTAATAATAAAAGCAGTAAATTATAAGAGCTAAGACGCTGTATCAGATACATGGACGTGACAAATTCACAAAAATAACTAAGGAACCCTAAAAAAACAAATATTCTGCAATGTTATGTTACCTGTTTAATGACTCATGAAAAAATCAACAGTACCCATAAGTATCGTAAGTGAATCGTGGGGTGGTTTTTATCCTCCCTAAACCGTCCACCCGAGAAATGTTTCTTTGCCTTTATGCCAAAAATGTCCTCCATACGCCTTGTGATATTTTTGAAACGACATAAGAGATTGATAACATACATAGAATAGTAAATAGTCTTCATGTAATATTCATAACAGTTATCCATAACCTTCTGTTATTAATTGATAAATTAATAATATCCTATGATTTATAGCATTTGAGTACAAGGTTATAGTCGTCCATAATATTCACACAAGCAGTAACCGGCATCTAAACACGTGTATATTGCACTTGAATTAGTTGCTTTTACTTGACAAACGCGGTTATAGGGGGTTAGAAGCGCGCACACCCACAAATGTGTTAACATTTAGCTAGAGGATAACTCGCATGTTGGGTCTACATAGTGTAAAGACGTTCCAAAGGGTAATAAATCAAGTAACAGTTGGTTGGCGCCGGATACCAACCGTAAATTTAGTCGTATTAAAATGTGATCATTACAGACTCAGGCCCTTATTAATAAATAAACTTACCTTGAATAGACGATTGAGAGCGACTCAGTATGTCGTCTGAATTTAAGATCCATTTCATGTTTGAATATCCACAGGCCTGTGTTAATAAATCATACTCAAGCTTGAGATCGATGTGAAAACCATTTCTAGTCAGGACTAATAAATAAACGCATTTTGAGCAAACGATAGACAACGACACAAGTACAGGTGTCAACTGCAGTCAATTGGGTATTATCAAAAAGAATATTTACCATATTGACTGCACTCAGTTCAAGATCAATCCTAAGTGTGTTTTTTTACCAATATCAAATTTAGTGCCTGGGGTTGGTTACTTTGTGGCAACACTCTTGAGAACGATATCAACAAAGTAACGTTTGAGTTATGTTTATTAATTACTTACGACCGATATCATGTTTGAACACGTACTCATTTGATATTGCTCTCAAAATTATATTCAATGTGATTTAATAATAAATGTTTCGAAATTCCGTTTTTGCTTAGTTGAACCTAAACATCAAAAGTATGTACTAGAAATAACGACGCAATCACGATATACCACATATATAGATAGGGACCAGTATAAAACACGGATTCGGCTATTTCAATATCCGTCCATTTTTTCCTCATTTAAATACGTCAGCATTTTTCGTACTTCCACAGCGGAGTGACCCAATTGAGTGGCCACTTTAGTCACAGACAATTGGCATTTTTAGCGAGTCGTGTAAAGTGAATTGCACTTATGAAAAGCCGAAATTGTTTACTTTTTTACTGGCGAGGTGTTGTTAGGTCACTTAAGGCCCACTATAGCGGCATTACTGTTAAGGTAATTGCAGGTGTAGGAACTAGAGCTCAGAACTTCGACAGTGGTGCCATATTTGATAAAACCCGGCCAAGTACCAGTCGCACTCGTGTACTGAAGTTTTCGTTTACGTAATTATGTACTTTGAGTTTTCCATGGTGTTTAAATATGAATGGTTGTAGTTAGCTAAGTGTACGCTATTTCTTGTGGGTAATTTTTAACTAGCAAAGAAACAAAAATACGTATACAATAATGTGCCAGTCCTAAAACGACCTACACGGAGCAGCGAAAAAAATAAGTTTGTAAAAAAAACAGATTTCTATAATTTTTGTAATGCCCATTAATTTTTAGCTTTTTGGAAACAACGGATACATTTTCAGTACAGTTTTATAATATATATATTTCGCTCGCATTCGTGCTCATCATTATTTTTTTTATTATTATTATTTTTTATTGTAACTAAACATCTTATATTGTAGAATATTGTAAATAATATTTGAGATATATTTATCTACACACTAAAAATAATTTTCAATAATATTACAAGAAAACACCTTGGTATTTTCAAGACAAGATTTTTTCAACCTGGTATATTAATTATTCCAACTTGAATGTATTGACCTCAAAGAATGAATTATTTCTACTAAAAAAAACTACTTATCCATTACTTATATTTATTACAAATGGGAAAGTGACTATTACGTTTTCACGGCCGATCCGCTGAACCGATTTTGATCAATAGCAAAGAGCTTGAACAGAGCTGCTGCTTTTTACCGCAGCAATGTGTCTGTATGTTTGTTACTCTTCCACGGCTACACCGATGAACCGATTTTGATAAAACTTGTTAGAAAGATAGCTTGCATCCTAAAGACGGATATAGATTACGTTTTACCACGGAAACGTATATTTGGATTTGGTGCTTTTTCATAGTTAAATGCGCGAACCAATTTTGATATTTCATATAGAGATTACGAAGGCTACTTTTCACCGTGGAAAAACTGTCCGTGTGTTTGTTACCCTTTCACTATTAAACCGGATTTACCTTTTAGCGGTTTCAGTACAAACGTGTGGCCCGCGCGGGCGAAGCCGAAGGCGGAAATAAAATTTATTATATTTTAATTTATAAGTAAGGCCCTAAAAGACAGTACACATTTTTTGACGTAACCAATTTACCCATCTGTAAGATTCCGTAGCTTACAAAAGCTTCTTGTTATCATGCACATTGTGTAGTCACAAAATATTACGATTAAGTATACAAATAAAGGCCACTTCATAAAATTGGTTTAAATTCTTCTCTCACTTTGCTACACACAAACCCACTACAAACCGTGTCGCGGATTTTTGTTTCCAACTTCACAAAGGTAAGGCTATAAAAGGCCGCCATTTGTCTCCATCAAAAGCTCCCAAACAATGACAGGTCATGATTTAGAGAGGCGCGCCCGAGTGATACGACCCGGTAAAGAAATGTTACACCGCATCAAAATAAGAGAAGGGACCGGGCCTGACGGGGTCTACGCTATCAAAGACAGCGGAGACGGACCTAAGGAACTCTCTGGGGAGGCCCTCCTTTATTTATGTTCCACGCGCCTTTGTTAGCCCCGAGAAATATAAATAGTTCCCGTTGAAATATACAAGGAGGCTTTTTGAGGGTGCGTTATTGTAGAAAATTAATGATGTGGTCACTCCTCGAATTGGATTAGGGAGCGGTAAACGGATAGGCGCGAAATGTTAAAAGGCTTGAGGGGCTCGTACAATGTGGAAGGTCCCAATGAAAGGTTAAGTGACTTACAGCCGCATAATGCATGCTAGGGATTTCATCTTGCATTTGCTGATTATTTTTCATGTAGGTACTACGCCAGTAAATTTTAGGGTTAGTTGCTAGAATAGAGATTAGAAAAGGTTTTTTTTTTAAGTAGAAAATTTATTGTTTGTAACGTAATACACGAAGGAATAGAAAATGTTAGTTTTTCATGCATGCTCCCGAGCAGTATCATAAGAACAACAATAAAACAATATTTTACGTTGGTAGAAAAGAGTGGTGGGGCTCGTAAAAAGGGGAATTCTAAAGTTTTACCGCAATAAAAGTTTTACAGCGATCATTTGAATGAATGTTTCCAAGTCACTATAAATAACGACCACAAACGGCATGTTTTAGGTGATTAAGTTATACGGTGTATATAAACAAATGTAACTAAATTAGACTTCGTGAAATTAGATTAACTGTAGTAAGTGCTGTTTTAGAATTCTCCGGTTCTTTATGAGGTATGAAGGACATTTAATTGTATTATAATGCAGTAATACGTTATTTTTATCGTATCCAAACGGTAGCTCTAAAAATATGCACATACATACCAAAGTGATGAAAATTTAAAACAACAAAGTATTTATATTTTAGTTATCAGAGCAATTGGATTCAGTTTTCGTCCCAACCCATAGTAGGTATAATAGACTGACATCCATTCCACAGTTAGGCGGTAGTCAACAACCCTTATATAAGAGGTGGATTTAAATGAAATATGAGCATTTTTCACGGTACATCTGCCGGCGGATGGCCGCGTGGTAAAATTCCACACATTTTAGGATACGGGGAAACGAGCGAATTTGGCCAAAGCATAGTTAAAGCGTAAGTAGTTACTATGATTCAGTACAATAGTAACACATTGCTTAGCAGACACTTATCATTTCATATTACAGACTAGTCGGTTTGAAGCTATGTGTTTAAAAGTGGTATATTTCTTACAAGACCTAATGCTTATATCAGTGCTTCGGGTGTTATGCTTTGAGCATCCGCTATCACATAGAGACGAGACGATGATGTATATATTCCAAGCATAGAAATAATAGAGTAAGCAAGCCAGTCCGAAACGCGGGCCTCAACAGAAAGAGACAGAGAATAAAAGGACCTTGGTTTATACAGAATCATACTAAGTCTATCTTTTTTATTTTGAGAATCCGCAGTTAATAGCTCTTTGGTTGATAGTTTTGGCCGCTGTGACTGTCAAATGAGTGTACCAAGTACTGCGGCTTAAAAGTAAAATAGGCATACAACTACGTACAGTTATTTTCTATCCTTTTTCCTCCAATGCCCATCCGATGCCCGTTACATACAGGGCTATATGGAGCTTGCCTACTATAGTTCTATTCGTCGTTCGTATCGTTCGTTTACTCAGCATTTATTTTTTTTTGTTGAAACGACGGTCTGCTGTACAACACAGTTTGTCTAATAACAAATAACATGTCCATTTAAAGATCTGGCCACGGACGACTAGACGATTTCATGGTTTTTACGTTTGAATCGCACACTGAGACAAGATTACATACATTAGATTACTACATTACTACACGAAGTATAGTGAGAAACGTCTTTAGTGGCGCGCCACCGATATCACTCGTAAAAACGTATTTTACATACGCTTATATACCGCTTATCAAATCAAACCAAATATCTCTATTTTGTAGCTATACAACATAATCTTGAAATACGTCACAAAAGTGGATTTATTACTTTTAAAGTATTTATTAGGTACTTTGTGGAAAAACATCAAATATATACAACGTAAAGGGACATTCAAAAAAGTGTTTGCGTCTCTCAGAAGAATACGAAAAGAAATTGAGGGACTCTTTTTTATATGTAAACAATTGTTTTAACTATAAATGCTTAAATATTTATATTATTAAAACAATCTGATTGGCGAGTAGTTTACACTTATGAATCTTTATCATCTAAGTAAACGTACATGACGTTTTAGCGAAAGCTTTTGTTATATTTTATTTTTAAACTTGTTAAGATTTTATTATAAAAAAAAGCTTATGAAATATCTACTATCTACGAGTATGTAAAAATATATGAGACGCCAGACCGTCCTAAAAGCGGCCTTTATTGTCGTGTAATTCCCATTTCCTGATTTAGTATCAAGTGTGCGTACTGTATTAACACATATTTTTATACTGTGGTTCGGGTCACAATCTTACATCAGGCAGTGACAATGGGGCTCATGAATTGTGACCGCACGCTTATATTACGTTCAGCTTTCGGTCAGACCGTTTCTCTTGTCCGAAAATGTTTTTGGGAAACAAATTTCAAGTTATTATGTTGTAAGCATTCGTTTTACCACGGGATGAATAAGATATATATTGTATATTCATATAAGAAATACAAGTAGGTATTAATAAAATGTTTTTGAGCCTCAAAAAATGCCGCAATAGTCCCAATTTGCTGTGTTATCCATTATTTAATAACCCCTCTCAAAGTTTGTAATAACACCACCACAAGAGTTGACGCCTGAGGCTCTTCGTCACGCGCAGCTCTTTTGTTTCGTCCGCAAAGAATTTTTTCCCTTTGTGCAGATAAAGGGCCATCTAATGGCGATTCCATTGAAGGGCAGATAACTTTATTGATATTTAGGCACGTCTCCTGCAAGTAATGAATGTTCTTTATAGAAAATAGTTGAGCGTAATTAAAATTGTTTTTGTTTTATCTCAAGTGATTGTTGTTTACGACCGCTTAGCCTAGTGGGTAGCGACCCTGCCTACGAAGCTGGAGGTCCCGGGTTCGAATCCCAGGTCGGGTAAGTATTTATATGATGAATATCGATACTGGTAGCTGGTCTTGGTTGTTATATGTATGTGGTATCTTCGCTTGGTACCCAAAATACAAGCTAATGCTTAGTTTGGGGCCTAGACGTTGTTGTGATGTATACGTATGTTATGTTATGTATGTTTTTACGTATAATATACAAATAACAATTAAACAAATTAACTATAGTGTAACAAACGAATAAAAGAATTTTCAAGGATATCTACAAACAATAATACATATGTAAACGAATAAAACTTAATTAGAAGTTGCGAACATTCGGAATAGAAACACATAATGTCCAATAAGGGTTCGTGAAAATACACAGCATCAGGCATGCCTTTAGGGAACTGGTTACGTACAGCTAGAATAAGTTTTCCCTGTTCAGAGTTACACCAACAAATCCCGACCACGGCTCATTAAAGTCAAATAAAGTTACTTTGGGGGCGGATGCAGGTATCAAAATCGCAAACTAACGAGTGCGTTGAGTGAAAATATAGATCTGGTTTTTTCAGTGCAAACTAAAATATTGTTAAAAATATATTTTAGTTAGTTTTGTGCCTATGAATCGCTTATTTTATTTAGGTAATGAGATTTCACTGTGTGATTTACTTAATATGATTGTTTGTACTTTCTATGGCATTATCCATAAATCTTAATCAGACAAAATTTCTCTATCAATTTTTAATTGTTTGTGTAATTTTCCTATACATTGAACGAAGGTTGACTATTATGTGAATACAAATTCGACTTAAATAAAAATCTAGAATATAAAAACTTTAGTATTTAATAAATTTCTATCTTCATTACTTATATGTCTAGATAAAGCTGCGTAATACAATGTCACAAACATTGACAGACCGGATTTTACATACTTGAATGCATCAATATAAATCTTGAATGTGTGATTTATATTTTACACTTCCGTTACGTCAATCAAACCGTCACTGTGTGCGTGCGCGAGATTATCAAGCTAATATTTTATAATGGTAGGGTAAAACAATATACATAAGTAATAATTTGTTGTAATTATGTAGAAGTATTTTTATAAGTTATGCAATATTAATATTATAATATAATTAGGAGTAATGATAATATAATATTAATAATAATATTAATAGTGACATAAGTTATAATTGGTCTGAACTTAGAGAAATTGCAATATTGATCATCCTGACAAATCTTGAGTATACTCGACTCCAACTAACTTTAGGGTTCGGAATTCAAATTTGATATCGATTTCGAAATACAAAGTGGCGATATCGGTCATGACAAAAGTTAAGACCTTAAAGTTAGTTGGAGACAGACATATTAACAACTTGTCAGAAGGACCGATGCCCAGATTTTTATAAATCCTGGCAATAGATGTGTATTCGGAACACACGTAGACCATTGGATATCGAATTCAAAAGCAAAATCGTTATGGTGAATTTAAAAAAAGTTTAAAATGGCGGCCATGAATTCATTACGAGGTTGAAGGCCAAAGGCACAGTAGAACTACCATACAGAAGGTGATGACGCCTTTGATATCCCAGGGGATGCAGACAGTGTCCTAGGCTAGTAAAAATAGTTCAGGATTGTCAAAAAAATTTCACATAACCATTATTTATTATTAAGTATATATGTAGTCCTCTGCGATATGTACAAGCCGCGCTAATAAATAAAATATTTACAAATAGTGGTCGTTGTACTAGTATCTCAATAGGCAGTAGGGCGAATTGCCTAGATAGCAGGATAAGCGAAAAAAAATGCTTTATATAACGGATCCATTTTATACTTTTCTTTATCTTTGTCTGAATAATTATTAAAAGCTAAAACACAGCCCTAAGTAATATTACCCAAGAAACTACGAATTTCAAAGGCCCACGAAGTTACTAGACATGTAAATAATCAAAGATTTCTAGAAACTTATTTTTATAAAGAATCATTAACTTAAAATCAACTTGTTCGTTAGAACACGTATAATTTTTGTGCCCACAACACAACAATTTTTAATTGAAGTCTAAAGTCCGAACCAAAATAAAATGTGGAGCAAGTCTCAATCAGACAAACCTGAATGATCAATTTAGACAGCCTAAATTCGTGAAGCCTAACAATACATCATTCGCCAACACATTGTTTTATTGATATGAGAGTAATTCAACATATCGCCCCCAATGTGATCTAATTCCATCAAATGCACGACGAAGAAGTTTATAAGCAATAAAACAGTTTTATGTGCACATCACCCACTGGATAGAGCGCCTCATGCCAGCATCATTATGTACCTGCAACAATACGTTACATTTTACTGAAGAAATTAAAGAAGTTTATAACAATTATTTATAAGATTAAACTTAGAATACTATATAAAAAAATATTATAAGTAATAAAAATTAGTGAAGTGCGTGGCGGAGCACGCACAGTGAAGGTTCCGCAACCGAGATAAACTTTCACGGCCAAAATTCAAATAACAAGTTTAAAAACCAATATCTCAAAAACAATTCAATATATCTTATTAAAAACAATTTTCGTTGAAAATATTTTTAAGTCGTATACTAACTTAAATTTTTCCCGAATTTAAGCTATAACCTTGACTTAATTATATGTTTAACATATTAATAAATATGTTTTAAAATTACTTTTTTATTTAAATAATTTTTTTTTATTTAAATAAAAAGTCATTTTAAAGCCTATACCGTACTGCACACGTTAATATGTGCTGCAATTTTTGTCATCGTTCAATTACATGTGTGGTGAGCGGGAGACTTACCCCAAGTTTTTTTTTTTGTAATTTGGCTAGACAATTGTATAGCGGTTCGTAGATAACACCTACCTTTTAAATTTCATCATATTTATTTTTTTTTTAATTATGTAATAACAGTCTAAACTAAAAGCTCAGCACCTAATCGACGCTATCGCAATGAATGTGTCTTTGTAGCAAATTATATTGCTACCAATATATCTGTAATATGAAATACTAGTACAAGACGAACGCAACTTGTTAGAGCTTTTAAGCGTTACAATAAAAAAAAATTATAATACAGCATTTTTATTTTGACCGTTGCCAGAGGCTAACGAAAAGATTAATCGCCTTTGGTCGGGTAATGCCTATTTAAAAGTTGCATTTACCTAAACAACATATCGTTTTTAATAATAACAGTTGCATATTAAAAATACATTTGTGATAGTTGCACGACCGAGTTCAGGCTCAGTCATGAGACGAAAGAACAATGACCTGTCTGATGATTGTGGGTTTAATCGAGTTAATAAGCGCCTGCGCGTCACTGGTGTACAAACAAGTGTACACTTGTCAACGTGATGATACAACGACAAGAATTTTTCAAATACTGGACTTTGCCCGTGGCTTTGCCCGCGAGACTATGTTTTCCCTTTGCTGTTTCTGTAGTCATAAAACTTTATCCACTTCACTTCTAGAGTTTAGCTCCCACTACTGTTTTATCTCGCAGATCGAAACTTTGCTCATAATTTGTTTCGAATTCTCATTAGTGATCCCTTGGGAACCGTCAACCTAAATAAATAGTAGACACATAATCTCGTCGTTTTATTTGAATATAAAAGTTTCTTGACATCGTTTTGTTAATTAGAAACGTTCAAACAAAAATATTTATAATATATTAATTACAATATGTTTTTCAATGATGTATTTTCCATATAGAGACACAACTCCGTTACAGTTTTATAGAAGTATAGATTCGTGCACACATTTCATTAATTGACAATGAAAACAGGACGCATAGTCTAACGCAGCTTGAAAATTATGACAACTGCTTTTACGATCGACACCCAGACAGAGACACTCGCAATAATCATTAGGCCCACTTAACAAGAAGAAATTTATGTCGCGTAGCTGTTGTATAATCTTCAAAAGCTTATGGTTTATAATGTACCGTATCATAAGATTACACGGACAACTCGTTCTGTGTAAAAATACAACTTGATTACATAAGAAACCTCTCGATTTTTCATCACCTAATGGATCACAAATCAAATTAGAAATCATCTAAATTAAATGTTACAGTAAATCAAATATCAGGCTAAAATCCTAGGCAACGTTAGCTCATAGTTAACGACTTACTAGTCAACCGATGTAATCATATTACGTGTGACGGATTTTCTACGTAACATAATGTGATTGGCTGTCGCTAACTGGTAAGCCGCTGTCTGTGAGCTAATGTAACCGTAGCCAAGTTTAAAGAAATACCGTTCCCAAGAAATAGATAATACTACTTAGGCAACCTGCAGTAAAACGCGATCGCTTCTCAACTGTATCGTGTAATCTCATTATTATAAGCTCATATAAGATTCAAGTGAGTCTTCCCAGAAAACGTTGCTAAAGTGTCGCTTTCTCGCTGACACTTGTGGCATTCAGCTGTGTGAAAATTGAGTTTATGGCTACTATGACATCTCATTTTACTAATTGATATTATAAATGGGAAAGTATGTATGTTTTTCTTGACCTGAAGACCTTAATTTTTGTGCAAAGATAGGGGATTTTGTACAAGAGATGGATAGCATATCGGATGCGTATAGGCTACTATGTATCCTGGCCGAAGATTCACATAGAATATAAAACTAATCAAAATTAACAATAAATTGTCGTTTAGTTGTTAGATGGTGTAGTATAGATTGAGTACAACTGCTGGAACGAAGATATGACATAGGGATGTTATGAATTACATAGGTACGGGCAGAGCCACAGACAAAAGCCAGTTCATATATAGTACAGTGCAGTTAGGATTCAATCAAGATCAATAGAATAACATAACTGGAAACTGTAAACCGAAGAACTTTTTAAAGTCAAAAGCACTCGACCAGCTTCCTATAGCTCCGATGTTTTCGAAGGAGCTTTAAGTAATAAAAAACCAACCACTTTGGATGATAGCCAGCTTGAAGCGCCCGACGTCGAATTCAACTCCCCTTTGAAGCGAAGTATTTAAACCGAGCGCAAAAGTACTTGAATGATATCATTAAAGTGAAATATTACAGTTGCGCTTTTATTAAAATGCAATGCAGTTTCTTATGCCAAGACCAATTAATCGTTTTGGAAAAATTTCAACTCACCATCAGTAGAAACGTTAATTTTAATATCTTCGAAACTCTTGCTGGTTTTTTTCTGAATTAATAAACAAACCAATCATTTAAAGTAAATAGCATTTATTCGATAGTTGGTACATTTTATTATAATTTTATTAAATAGTAGAGTCGATGAAACTTGAAAATCAACCAAATCTTGGAATACACAGAAACAGCTCCGAATACAATGAAATTACGTTTTAAATATTTATTTTCATATACAAATTAAAATGAAAAACATTTCAAAAGGAAACGTAATTCTTTATTCCTACAATAAAAAGAAAATTTATTTTCCATTTCAAATTTAATTTTCCGTATTACAGTACGTTTTCAGCAGTACTGGGTTATTATAATAATTTTGGAGGAAAAGATTTTTTAAAAAAAATTTGTTATCGATTATTATGTAAATGTTAATCAATGTGTTCACTAAAACTCACAAAATTACTTATTTTCACATTAAAGTAATATACACATGAACACACAAATATAATGTAAGTATACTTACATAGTTTTTACTTTTATTGTATCATATTTTGGACTAAAAATTGTAATAATAATAAATTTTTAGTCTACACGGCTCTAGATATCTTTACGTGACCTCTATAATTGGTAAGAGAAAACAATCATAGACCATGTGTAATGAATTCAGATGCTTGAGTCAACCTTTCAGGTTCGATTTGTCCTGTCGACCACAATTTCATTTCGTCAATATAATGAATGAGTTTATAACCTAAAGTTAACTAATAATTTTACAATTTTACATATGATCTTCAAATACAATTATGACTAGTTAAAAAGTCTTTATATGTGTTCTGTTTTTAGTGTATATTAATGTTACCTTACTTGGTAGAAAAATCTGCCGAGATAGTGTTGTTTGCTGATGACACTTCTCTCGTAATTAAAATTAATAGAAATTAAGAGGAATTCTCAACAGTAAACTCTTCACTTTTGCAGGTCTTAAATTGGTTCAACGCTAATAACCTATTATTAAACGCAAATAAAACAAAATGTTTAAAATTTACATTGCCCAATGTTAGACAAGTTGATGTCAATTTGAGACTTGGAGGAGATTCATTAAGTTTTGTTAATGAAACTGTGTTCTTGGGCATTACTATCGACGCAAATTTACAATGGGGTCCTCATATTATGAGGGTGGCTGGTAAACTGAGCTCTGCTGTTTTTGCAATTAGGCAAATAAGAAAACTAACCGATGTGCCTACAGCGAGGCTGGTTTATTTTAGCTACTTTCATAGCATAATGTCATATGGCATTCTGCTATGGGGAAAGGCCGCTGACATTCAAACAATATTTCTTCTGCAGAAAAGGGCTATTCGAGCTATATATAAATTAAAATCTAGAGATAGTGTAAAGGCTCATTTTAGAGAAGGTAATATTTTGACAGTCCCTTGTCAGTATATTTATGAAAATATAATTTATGTACATAAAAACTTAAATGCTTTCTCTAGGGTGGGTGATGGCCACAACTTAAATACAAGACATAAGCATATGTTATCAATTCCCAGGTTCAGGCTCTCAAAAGTTAATAATTCTTTCATGGGAAATTGTATCCGTTTTTATAATAAAATTCCAAAAGAAATGTTAGACTTGAATTCTAATCAATTTATAAAGCGAGTTAAAGTCCAACTCATGAAAAAAGCTTACTATTGTATTACCGAGTATTTAAATGATAAGTGCGCATGGACATTATTGTAATAGTTGTAAGACTTTAAATTTAAAAAAAAAAACAATTAAGAAAAACATATATTTAAATAAAATAAATAGGGAGGAGTTTCTTGCCGGTTCTTCTCCTCCTAGTTTTTGAACCGATACCTAATCAATTTTTACGACTTTCAATAAGTGTGTGCAAACATCTTATATTGAATAAAAACTTTTTGAATTGAATTTTGAATTGAATTTATTGTTAATGATTCCTGGTTACGTTTTTAATTATGTTCATGTATGTATAAATCGATATTGGAATTTTCCGATTTGATGAGCTGTTTGATTGTTAAAATGATATTTTAATGATACCAAATCGTGCAAATATATAGGTTGGTTATAATATATATACAGGCTGTTTGGTATTTTTTTTCGTGGACGGCACAACTTATTTACAATCATATTAAGTCAACTTACCTCTATGAAAAGTCTCACGGTGTTTTTTTTAAATCTTATTTTTGTGTATTTTCATCAATACCCTGACTTATCGCACATTACTTGAATTATCTCATGAATTGAACATAGTGTACTTCTCCAGTTATTTTTATTCATTTCTCTAATTACTTTTAATGGAGGTAAGTTGACTTAATCTAATTGTAAATAAGTTGTACTGTCCACGAAAAAAAATCGGGGGTCGCTGTACCAAACACCCTGTATAACCAATAATATATATAGTTATTTATAACTATACGTTTGTATTGGAACCGTAAGCGCTATGCACAGATTTATACTTAAAGGATTTTAAATATCAGATAAAATAAAAATCGGATTGTCAATGAAGATTCATGAAATATAAGTGATTGAATATATAAATTTGAATAACATAGGTACTTTTATGATCATAAATTGTGAAATGTTAATATCACCATTGTCTAGTATCATACATCTACTTACCTTATTTACACAAAACACAAAAACAGTAGGTATGTGGATGTAAATATATATAACACACATATAGAATTCTCTTATATATACCTACAGAAATTACAAAACATTCGCCGAATCACTGAGTATCAACTGACACGCAAAACCTTAACTTTGTTGAAACACAAACATTTCATTTAAAGTATCTATTATACTCTCATATCTTTGATATTACCATGATGTTTAAGTATTAAAATCGTATTGTTTATTTTACGAATTTTAATAGCCAAAAACGCCCTTCACGTACATCTTACCTCATATCCAGACATTTTGATACCCTGTATTAGTAGCCTGAAATACTTGAAGATGCTTCATTTCAGCACTTCGCAAGGAATTACAGTTTCACTTAAACTTAGTTCGAAGCGAGATGGCTTTTATATATCACAGAATTCTATAGAACTCTCAACAATATAATGCAAACCGCAAACATAACCTAACAATAAACGCAATATTTTAAATATAATCGCAGCGACCAACTATTAATGGGATAAACACTTTTTTTCTCACTTGATTACAGTGCCCGCCAAGTATTGTACGTCTGGGAAAAAAAACTAAGCATGTCAGTGTGTCACAAGCTTTTGAAATAACGGTTAAACCGATTTACATTTAAAAACTCGGTAAGTCACTAGTGCAGACGTGAGAATTTGTCTTTAGAAAAATGAGCCTCGCAATCACCGTTTCATACTAAATAATAGCCACCTATTACTAAAAAAATTTAGATTGTATAAAAAGTGGTTTCTAGTAAATTATTATAGATTACTTTAAAAAAAGGCTCAATTAAATTTTAATATATATGATGGTTCTTCACCCTGTTGTACCTCGGGAATTAAAAACCTGTTTTAGACCGCGTGTTTATTTTATTCAGTATACTTTTCGTTTGATTCTGATACATATAGTTTCGTTTTAGCAAATGGACGCGGACCCTTAACTATATACTTAAATGAAAAAATGTTTGCCTATACTCGAATGTTCGTTAAGGTTAATTATTGAAACCCGATCCTTTTGAAGTGAATTCGATGAACGTCTTTCTCGTCGTATCTTGCGGGCATTCCAAAAAAATTGCGACATAAAAACATGTGCTTTTGAAAGCCTCGTACTCCTAAAGTTTAGAAGTTACAAAAATGATAGTTATATCGTTGTAAAGAACTATCTGGTGACTACATTAAAATATATCTTTAACCCTCCCTTCACCCCCTACGATGACTCCATAGACCGCGAAAGTGAGCACTGAAAATGAGGATCAGTACATCACAACGATAGTTATACCATAAGTAGTAGACAGATATTAACACGATTTGATGCGACAAGATCAAAAATACTGGTTTAAATCATCAAATTCACAAAAAAAAACGCTAACGGTAGTAACCCGACTTCTAACCATCTCGACTTTTTTGAATAACATATTTTTTAGTTCTTTTCTATGGATCGTATCAATATTTATTCAAAAGCACACTAAATGCCATCGTAACGTTAATTAGTATATTTTTGACACAGTATTTAATTCTATAACACTTCTTACATAGTATATTATAAGTATGTCATAGATATACCGCTCATACTATTCTATTACGAAATGCCATATTCGTTCAACCTCTATTTTCATAGTTCCACGTCGCGTGTTCCAATCACAATGGACAGACTTCACGCTTTCAACGGCAACCGCAAAAGAATTATTGGAACCAAGCCGGTCTCCGATTATGCAAGAAATTTCATAAAAATATTTTTTTCTTCGGTTCACCTCTTGAAGAGCGAAACGACCTAGCGAGATTGCTCTATGAAATTAAGGCAATTTATTATAAAATCAATTTTCATTCAATTTTAAATTATTTTACGTAATCCTCACGTTTCAATAGGTAGTTAATTGTCTTTTATTGATTATATACCACTTGGTTATATATAACCATAGAGGAAACAAAATTGACAGTAGCTTCCATTACCGTAGAGTCGTTGCGTTTAACCACCTGAACACCAGTTAAATAGTGTATATACTTTGTCGGTTTGTAGGCCAAACAGCTGACGACGACCGTTCGCTAACACCCGCACAACCGCCTTCACACCCGCAACTTATATACACGTTCGACACAGTTCAAACTGGAAATGCGTACTACTATATCGTACGTTTCTGTCAGTTTTGTTACTTTAAGTTTATTTCATTATACTATAATGGTCCATGCCAGCTTTCATATTTCGTCATATTGACTAAAGCCACCAACATATATGTACCTAGGTACTAGATGCGAAGATCCCTTTATATTGTACGGCGCGCGTAACGCAAACGAGAATGGCCGAACGCGTCCAAAGATAGTCGATTGCAATTTTGTGAGGGTGATTCTTGTACCGCTTGACTTTTAGTCTCATGACATGAGACAATTTCAATGAAACATAATTTTGTTTCCAGTCAAAACGCAATTTTGTATCATAAAAGTTGGTATGTCTCATATAATTCTCGAAAATTGTAATGTTTTATATAGCTTTTGATAAGACCTTTTTGCTAGAAAAATATTGAATTTCATCGACAATGTCTCGTGAGACATAAAGTCAAGTGGTTCGAGAATTACCCCCTGCTTCCTTTGATATTTCAAAATTTGTGTCTGAACCGCTACGCTGAACGAAAAGGGTATGTGTACAGCAATGTAATAGATTGAAAAGAGATGAAATGAGTATTATCGTTATGCTTACCAACTAATTCAATTTATGTGCAACCGTCAAATTTGTAGTTGTCAAAAATTTAATTAGTAAAAACTAAACCAATAAAATATTATGAAGTTACGTGTAATAAGTCAATCCCATCCGCCTTTTTTGAGTTCCGGGCGTTGTTTATGCAGTTTTTAAAAGCACATGACGGTATATTTCTCAGATAGTTTTCCAAAATACAAAACAATCTCAATCGGCTCGGCTATACACTGACAGACGGTCCACAAGCGACTATTTCATAGTGTTTCAGAGTACCGCGATCTGAATGATTTTCGTGCGAAGTTTCATACTGTGGTACATACAGTCTAGTACCCTAGGTACATATAAGTCGGTGACTAAAGCTATTTGTAAAATATAACAATTACTACTACTATTACTTTGAGCATTTTATTAAATATAAATAATTTCAAAGGAATATATTTTTATGAATATGTAGAGAATTTGTAATACAACGTAAACGTGGAAAACGATAAAAGTACGAATTCACTAGAAGCTCTCATCTGCGTTTACCGTCTAACCACTCATACTCTAGCTAGCTGGTGCAAGATGACGAGTTTTAGTCCGAGTTTCAGTGCGCAAGGTCCCCGCGCGCCGGTCTGCACCCCGTAAAATACCCACGCGCCAGTCTTCGACCCCGCAAAATTGTGTAATGTCACTTCGATACTGTGAATTGACATTGATGACTCTATTAAAACCAAACGCTGCAGTCAAATTAATTTACTCTATGCGCAAAACAGTATCTAAATAACAGTACTATTTTAATATATCCTACAAAAAACAATTGACAGACTTATTTTGTAACTGCAATGAAACTTCACTGCAGGCTATGAAACTTTACCATTGTTTAGACCCTATGTATCATGTTATGTTACAGATCTAGCAAACCACTCAGATGCATACAGTTACACCATTCATTTGAGTATCGAATAAGATGAGCACAAGATACGTAATCGCTTCCAGATAGAGTTACTGGGAGAGTAATGCACAAACGATACACTTGACTTATGGCTTCTGTATTTAATTATGAGTGCTTTATATTTGGAATACAATTCGAGATTCAATAAAATTGCAATGAAAAGCGTATGAAGTGTTTTGGATTAACATTTATACCGCCTTTATATTACGGTAAACGGTAATTGGTAATAAAAATAAATAATTAATAACAATGTTATGATTGTTTAAAATGTCCCGGAGAGCAAGGAGACAGAAATGAACTTTTAATAGCTTATAAATTTCATACTCATCAACAGAAAATAATTTTGTTTATAAATTTTATTACTGTATAAAGTCTATTTTTATATTTTCTTGATGTACCAACTTATATAATATTTTCATTATCAGACAAATTTCCATTCCATTCCATCAGCCCTTGTTATACCCTACTGCAGGGGTTTAGGCCCGCCTTCAAGATGAGGGGGCTTGCAGCTTAAATCCCCCACGTTGCTCCAATGCGGGTTGGCAGATTGTAACAATCGTCATCTATTGACAGCTACCGGGACCGACTGCTTAACGTGCTCTACAAGGCACGAAGTCAGTGATAGTTTAGGTACTTAAGTCAAAAAAACTCATTGATACTCGCCCGGATTCGAATCACGGCTCCATGGCCTTATAGATTTGAAATAGGTTCGCCGCGTTCGGGCTATCACGACACTTCTAATAGGTACCTTACTCAATACCTTACTTAGTCAACATTGATTTAGTCAAATAGCTTTTTGTATATGTATAGAATTCCAACGTGTCGTAACTATTATGGCTTCTTTTGACTCAAGGAGCAAGGGTGCGTTTCCATTATTCGGTGCCAATTTATACAAATAACATTAGTATTATGTGTGCTATTCTGTTGTACTTTATGACAGGGTGTACCGAACTATTGAATTATTTACTACCCAGCCAGATATATATTAAATATTAATGTCGTTTTCAACGAAACGACGACGCACAGACAGATCGTGAACTATTTTCTAAATCCGATCAGTGTCGTTGGCCGCTAGACGTTCGATACATATCGACGATGACGAATTACCATTTTAATAGGCATCGAAAACAAAACGACGACCACTGTGCAGACGATAGACCTTCCAAATTAATGCACATAATTCATGGCGAGCTTTAGAAACCCATCTGGTCATACGAATAAAAATAAATATATTAGGGGTGCCGTAATATATTGGTTCTTGGTTTATTCTAGAACAATGAACGCTATGAGAATTCTATAGATTGTGTGGGGAGCTCTAAAAATCACGCAAGCTTTTGTTCAGTCTCCCATTGTCTTTTTTTCGAGGAAGTTCGAGTGGTGCGGGCAACTGCTATTTGTTAAATCCTCAGTCGCTATAAGACCGCCAACTCTAAGTCAGGTTGGATTAAGTAATTAAAAAAAAACTAATAAAACCTGCTTATGCCGAACACGTTTCTACGGATTTTTATCAATAACGATGTACCTACGTAAACACAACTGCATAAATACGTACTTACTTATACATACAAAATATTGGCAGATCCACCTGCAAATTATTTTAAATTTACTATAATAATGGTCAAATATATATCCATACTAGTAAACTTAAGAAAAGATACTTTGTGATTTCAACTAATGACGTAATTATTGTAGTTACAAAATATATAATTCTTTTCTATGTAGGTATTTTTTAGTTTTTCAATTAGATTTTAATTTGGAGTACATTATTTAAGAAATTAATATTTAGCTTAAATATCAATTTCTATTAAGAAATATGAAGTATAGTATACAAACGAATTTTAGTACTCAACACAACAAAAACTTAAAGGACTTTTGTATTTGTTACAAAACAATACTTTATTTTTTTTGGAACTCGGCAATTGATAACCCGGCGCACGAACGATACCAACTACGGCGGGTATATTACATTTAACAATAGAACCTGCACCACGGACCGCGCCGAGCTTTTAACTGTCACTTAATTCATTCGCACCCCTGCAGGTAAAAAGTAAAGAAAGAAAATTGAAAAATATTACTTCGAAGATTATTTTAATGTAACGTTTGGCACGTATCCATTAACTTCACAATAGTCGGATACACTTGAACAAACTGATTTGTTTCCATAAACTAAGTATATGAGATATTAGATACATGAATAATTAAAAATCTAATAACTCTGTGGGCATGAATTCTAGTCACAATATGAAAGTTTAAATTATCTACTACCGTAGATCTGTGTGTCGGGTTAAGCTCATCCTAAGTAATTGCAAGTCGATGAGAATCTCGATTTTGGGTCAGTGCTATTTGGCTTGATACTAAGAAAAGGAAGAAATATGTTCACCGATTTCTCGGGAACTGCTTAACAATATCGATTACTTTATTCAAGTATATACATCTCGAAGCGATCCCATATATTTTTCTATGAGGTGAAACATAGGTACCACTTTTTTTCATTCAGAAAATCGGAAAACCATGTTTACAAGACATCATCGAAGTAGGTATGGTTTTCATGGATTTCTTGTTAGTTTTCAATCACACGTGAACCACTGAAAAACAAAAATTAAAACTTTTTATCAAAACTAAGACCGTCTTCAAGTCAATGTCTAGACTGACTAGTACTATTCAAATTTTTATTTTTTAAAAGCAGCCACATAAAACCAAAAAAACCAAACCAAAAAAAGTAAAACCAAGGAGATTACCAACTTCAAACACACAAAATACGAAATCTTTCACCCCGATCTATATAAATTTTCAATAACATCCAGTAATTTTTAATTTTTTTTTTTGGATTCGCCAGCTTCAACTTTGAGATAAAAATTAGGCTTTAAATTAATAAAAATTATATTTCAGAGATGGCATCACACTTCAACATTGGACCAGCTTTTGGGGCTACAGAATCGAACAAATGGACAACAGAAAGTGATGGAGAAAGCGAGCTTGAATACATATTTCGTAAGACTTACAAAAAAAAATATTATCCTCCTTCTAAAACAGTCGGGGAAAAATTTATCAGATATCTTTTTCAAAGCAACTTTCCCATTTATATGCGGTTATTCTTTACTTTGTATAATAAATCTCTCTGTGTAATATAGAAGCTTTTATGCGTGAAAAGTTTAATTTCACAATTAAAAATAATAAAATGTGCTTAAGATAACTCGGCCACAGAACGAAAGCGTGTCGCATTAGTAATTGAGACAATTAACTGAGTGTCTCCGTTAATTTATGGACCAGTATTCAAAACAACGACCAACCGCAGGCCTGTAAGTATTCTAATTGTAATCCCTAGGGATCGACAAAGGAGGCCGGACAACCGTCTGGAATTTAAAAAGGGTTTTACATTTACACTCCAAAATAAAACTAAGGACACAACTAATTTCGTATAATTTGATTTTACATGTCTACTAGTTATTATGAAAGTAAACAAAATCTGACTCAATTTATAAACAGCTGAAAAAGCAAAACATGCTTTACAACTTACATTATTTTGATTATCTACTTGTAGTTCAATAAACCCTTTACATTTGACCTCACCCATTTTTCATAACGAATTCAAACAAACATATAACTATGATGAAAAAAATGAATTTAGACAAGTCCCCTTTGTTTACCCAAATATAACATCATCAGTGATGCAGGCGACGGCTTCCGGGACGGATACGTTACTCGTTAAAGTCAATAAATGCAATCCCAAAGAGGTTGCACTTATTAACGAAGCTGACTCACATCCAAACGTCCAACTCAGCCCCCTCAGGATGTGCCTAATTTCGGCGTAATTGTATCATACCAAATGATACTACGCTCGAAACGAAAACAAAAACAGAAAACGTACGCAAAAAAAGAACGCAAATAAGATTTGGTTACATAAACGGCTTACGTTTACGTAACCAGATTACACGTCTACCACAATAGGATTATTTCAGGCGACAAGCTTTTTGTGGAGGTAAAAACCTCACTCGAAGAATTTCAAAGATTTCAGGACCGAAATGGAAATACCTTAATAACTAAGTACGGTATATGGAGTTAAAAAATATGATACCGTAAAAAGTGGAACGTTTCTTAATAATGTTATTAAAATGATAGACACAACTTTACGTCAATTACACAAACAGATTTTACGACAAATCCCTATACCTATAAAATCTACGACCAATACTTTATTGATACATGAAAATTTGATGAAACTTATATGGAAAACGCAACAAATATGCTGTACCAATCTTATTATGTGCTGTATAGAAATTTTACATACGTGCTTATCCATCAAATTGATTGTTAGAAGAAAATACAAGCGGCGATAACATATGCTTTGAGCCTAGGTTAAATCCTAATGGACTCTCCAAACGCAAATACCTGGCAACACTACATAAAGTTTGCTCAGGTGTATTGGTTTTAACCCGTCAACTCAGGTGGTATTTCAGACTAACATTTTATAAAGTTAGCGAACTACAAACAGCCAATTTATACGACTCATACGGCAATGGTTGGTTTACTAGGCAATTTACAACTGTCTAGGAAGTTTAGACAACTCACGTCTATTCCAATTTGATTTGATTCTATTCGTGTACCTGATTGTGAAACTATTATTTACTTAAGAGAGTGTGAATGCATGGGAAACCTATAGTTGTATTATAGTCAGGATCTAAATACAGTTTTTTTTTTCATATGAGCTATTTATTTTGTATGTAATAAATATATTCTTTTGAATGACGTAACAAAGTACAGGGTTGTCATTAAAAAAACATGGATGACGTCATATCTGCTACACGAATTAACCTGTGTGTATGAATTATATTAAAAATATGCATAAAGATTAATTTAATTTGAACGATTTTCCAAAAGTCATCCTTTGGAATTCAAAACGTATTTATCCCTTTCTTTACGAAAGCACTGTATACGTTAATAGATATTCTTCACTTCATCAGCCCATTTTTACCCCACTGCAGGGGCTTAGGCCTTGGAGGGGGGCTTGGAGATTAAATCCACCACGCTGCTCCACTGAGGGTTGGGGACTGTAACGACCGCCATCTATTGACAGCGTCCGGGACCGACTGCTTAACGTGCCCTCCGAAACACGGTGTCAGTGATATTGTGTACTTAAGTCAGGAAAACTCATTGGTACACGCCCGGATTCGAACCATGGCCCTATGGGGCCTTATAAATTTGAGACAGGTTCGTTGCGCTCTGGGCTATCACGACATCCTATAATAAACATAATAATATAATATCTATTATAGGATGACATGATATTATAGGATTCGTCATCATATAATAGATATTAATAGCAATAAATCTCCGAAACATGGATTCTGGACAACAGTTTTCTTTTGTGACGAAAAGAATGCCAAGAATAATTTTATCGAATTACATATAACTCCTTCAGAAAATGAAAAATGGGTTAAAAACTGCATAAAAAAATATATATACAAATATGTTCAGGAAGTTTCGATTGTTTGGAATTTCAATTACGTATAACTCACTGTCCGTCTTAGAATATAGGCCGCTGTTTATCCATCTTGAAAATTCCTATGGGACCCAAACAAATCAAAATTTGAAATTAAACCACCAAACACGATCAAAGTTTCGGGTCAGGTATAAGACGGATTACTATTGGGAACAGAACTCAAAAAATGAAATAGAAGTGGAGAGAAAACGTATGTCCATACGGACAGAGCCTTGAACAAAAGCTGGTGATATATAACCTTAAACTCGTTTGACCGTTATAGAGATATGTTGAAAAGTTAGCTCATTATGGACCGGAGCCGGAGGCGTTGAACGGTTCCCTTCCGTCTTCCGCTCGCCGGACAGTGAATGCAAACCCAGCACTCTACATCTGCCTCAAACGCTTGCACCCTTGTTCGTTTGTTTAGTAAAACTATACAAACGTACAAAATTACAAAGTAAACGTTACAGACGTTACCGTTCAATTCGAAATAAGTTCATTTAGTGTATATAACGTGAGCGTTTATATATTAATTTATAAACAAACGATATATTGATTTATCGATAAACTATTCATCAATTTCAATGTAACTTTACATACACGAAGACCATGAGTGAGTTCCATTAATATTTATAAAAGCAAACATAACGACGGTAATAGTGTGACTGCCGCGTCACCGAGACCTTTTGAAATACAAACATCCATTAGATTTTCATGTCATATTTAATTTCGTTTGTATATTTAAAATTTTATCCATGCAAGAGTTTCGTGCTTCAGTCTTTTCATACCAAGACATTCATTAAAAAACGATGCATTAAAATATCATTGAATTCATTAATAAACACACCTGAAACACCTTACATTTATAGTTGCAATATTCTTTCCAGAAATCAGTGCAACCACAAACAATTCTCGAACAACCAATTCCGAAAACTAAGTAACCTCTCAGCGAAATATGTTACGGGTAAGAGAAACTTGCAGGAGATGCTGGAAACTTGCACTTTGCCCGCAGGTCATTAGCCCCACATTAAGTCGCCCTAGGGTAAAGGCAGCCGGGTCGAGTGGCTTATCTGTTGGCCTGATGCCAAACTGTATGGCAATCACATTGCTGTTATGACGTATCTCATCTTTGATTCCGGTAAGAAATTACCGTCTTGCTGTTTACAAAAAACTTTGAAACATTCCAAGGTTAGTATAGGTTGTATTCTAAGTTCTACAGTTACAATTACGAAGTAATTTCTGTACATAATTACTTCACCTTTTTTAGCGTCTGTATGTTCGAGTCCCGAAAATACTGGACCAAAAAGTTTGGTAGGTAAGTACCTACAGATAGAAAGTTTGATGACCCCAATCACGGAAGTATAGCGTGTATTAACTAATTCTGATTTTGGGGCTTAAAATCTTGGGAGGCAAAGTTGAAAATAAAAGTAAAACTTTTCTCAAGTCCATCATGTACTATCAAATTAAAGGACCGGTTATTAAATATATTTTTTTTATTCAATTTTCAAATGTACAGTTTAAAAGGGATGACTTTATTTATTGCGAAACAAAACGATTATGAATTTCATAATGAATATGAATTATACTCAAAAAAATTGAATAATTGTCACCAAAATCAAGTTACAAAACAATACCAAAATGATAGATACTTTAATTAATTAGTATGAAATTATCAGCAAGAATAGTCAATTATAAAATATAAAGGTTAAATAATCTTCTCAAAAGAGTATGACCAAATCATTTGAAAACTTGTTTTGATTACTTAAAAATAATAAATTTGTTACCAGTTAAATTTAAAAAAAAATGCTGCAGTAAAATAGGTTTAATTTCAAATTGTGATTCTCGGATGAAACAAAAACTACAACAGACTGACCGATTGGTCTAAATCTAAACAGCAGAAATAAAATTCAGGGGTTCGATTCCCGCCCAGGACAAATATTTGTGGGCACGAATGAAGATGTCTATTTAATTTGTGTCTAGGTGTATAAATATAGAATTTTCCCACTTTCGATAGGATCCAACTTTAAGCGTAGGAAATAGAAATAGAAAAACGGTATGGTTGATTGTAAAATAATTATAAACTGTATACTCATCGTTAGATATTTATGTTTCATTGTACAAGTTTTTGTTGTCCTAAATAAATAAAATAAAAAAATAGGAGACATTTTATCAACAAAAATATGATGTGATTTTATTGGCAGTAATAATATGGCCTCAGGAACTTAGTTTTCCCGACATACTAGTAAAACTAATAGTAAATGTCTGTTTTTAATGTCTTTTTTTGTACTTTTTTTTTCCTTCGACCCCAAGGTGGAAAGCATAATTTTATTTGTTTCTAGTAAAAAGCTTGTAAATGTAATTATTAAAATGTATTTTTTGATTCAACATTAAGTAACTATAAAAAACTTATTTATATATATATATATTTAGCAAAGCTTGTATTATAGTTCCCAGACAACAGATATACATACTTTAATATTCTTTATAATATACACATATTATATAGAAATTTTACACCCAAACACGGAACAAATAGACATGTTCATGCACACAAATATTTGTCCCGGGGGGAATCGAACCCGCGACCCTTGGCTCTATTCGATTATGTAACTGTTATCAATACCTAGTTGTGTAGTCTGTATACCCAAAGTATAGGTATACTGTATACATACTCTACATGGTTTGGAATGAGATTTTTATTATTTTATTATTATTTTTTGTTATTATTATTTTAATTCATGGATATTTCTTTATTAAACGACATGTTATCGATATCAATAGACACTAATTACTATAGGAACGTATGAAAAGTGGCCACACTAGACAATATTATCGGATAACGCGATTAGTGTCGCTATGTCGCTAACTTTTAAGCATTTTTTTCTAAAACTGGAAAACAAACCTATTTAATTGGTAACGAACATTATTATTTTGATAACTTTAAGACATTTAAAGGCATTTTATATTGGTAAAAAAATCGAAAAAAAAAATTACCTTAGAATTCATCAATTGATTTATTAGATGACAGTCAACTACTTATTCTGAGATCTAAGTTATTTATTTAAGGACTGATGTATTATTTTTATTTCAATAACGAAACTTTTATTTAGGGGATAAATTATGGTGATCAAATTTTATTTTGGATATAAATTGACATTCGTTTGTGCATTCATAACTGAAAGCATTCATATTTTTGTAAAGATAATGACGAAACATAAATTTTAGTGTCCGAAAGTATGATTTGCGTTTATAAGATATTAAAGATAACTAAACTTACGAAAATTGATAATAAAACAAGTTTGCTGAAAACAGTTTGCCTTTTTATATACTTCAAAGGCAAGATATTCTTAAAGCTATATAGATAGGTACTAGGTACACATAACATCTAATAAATGGCATTAGTACCCGTATTTTGATATCCAATCTTTTAAACAATTGAGCATCCTTTCGGTTACCTACGAAACTACTGTGCCAAAAAATTTATATAATATTCTCATTTTGGGAGTCAAATTTAATACCTTAAGTCTTAAATAATAATAAATAAGTCCTTAAGTCTTAAATTACCGCGGGAGACAGAAAATATTCGTGAAGACAAAGTGCGTAAAAAATGCTTAATCTCACCGAGGACTAATAAATTCAATTAGCCTAGTGGTTACTCTGGCAGCGTACTTATACGAAGGAGTCGGGCACAAATTGTATCCAAAATTTAAGTCCATATCAGCCCATTTATGCCCCATTGCAGGGGTTTAGGCCTCCCCTCGGAACCAGAGTGCTTGGAGCTTAATCCACCTCGCTGCTCCAGCGCGGGTTGGTGGATTTCAACAACTGCCATCTGTTGATGGTAACCGAGACCGACAGGTTATCGAGTATTATGTACTTAAGTCAGAAAAAAACTCATCGATACACGCCAGTTTCTGGGATTCGAACCCGCTGCTTCTAAATAAGAAGCGGGTTCGCCACCATTCGGCTATTACAATATGACACGACAAATTTAAGTCAGATTTAAAAAATATATATAGTAAGTACGGAACTCTCTTTACATGAGACCGACTCGCACTTCACCGTTTCTTTTTTTCATTTTTATTTTTCATTAGGCGTGTCTTAGTCAGATATTGGAGTCAGTTTCTTCATAGAGATACATATGTGTGTATGTACGGAACGTTTACTTTGATAATTTTAATGACAACATTGTTATTCTCTTGTACGTATTTGTGAAATCGTTTACTTGAGTGAAAACAATTATACATATACACAAAGTTGATACGCAGATGCGAGACCATTTTCTGGGAAATGTAGACGGCAAGGAAATTACATTAACACAACAGAAAAGGAAAGCAACTCTGTGATTCTTCTTTAATATGTGTCTCACAGTCATAGTGTATGTTATACATGGACCATTTCTTTCGGAATACAATTAGACACAACAATAGTGGGAAAAACGGCAAGAAAGAAATTGTCTTTCATGCGAACTGATAAACGGTATGATAATCAAACTTTTTCTGTCAATGTTTTAAAAAAATGTCTGTTAGTATGATCTACATCGTGTTGTAGTTATGGATGTTAAAAACAAGCGCACAAAAGGCACTTTAGTAAATATATTACAAATAGATACAGCAACTGATGTATCCCTATCCAAACAAGTCATCCACTTTAACGAATTTCCTATTTTCAATTGCTTCCTATTTCTGATACTTTCGCAAGTAATTTTCTGTATAAAAAGCATCTTTTTCCGAAGATATCCGAATATGCCCAACGGAAAAGGTTTTCGAGAAGCATCTGCGAAATGTTATGAAACAATAGTTTTTAAGTAAAAATTTCGCAGGTGTATATCAGTATTTCCGCGACCCACGTGAGCAGGGCCGTGACAACGCCGCGCAGTCACACTCTGCTTGCGACCGCCGCCTCCAACACTTCAAAGGGGAACCACTCTCGTGGAAACGCACAGGTTTCCACGCTGCTCGAATTAACCGTTGGGTTTAAGCGTTATTAAATCCTTATATCGCAGGCTTGATTAATGTCTTCAAACGTCGAATAAGCATCTGTCTTGGAAAAACAGTAATGCGTGAATTTAGCGTATCTGTACCTAAGGGGAAATTGATCAGTGGGCATCGC
This sequence comes from Luffia ferchaultella, assembly GCA_949709985.1. Taxonomy (NCBI): domain Eukaryota; kingdom Metazoa; phylum Arthropoda; class Insecta; order Lepidoptera; family Psychidae; genus Luffia; species Luffia ferchaultella. The sequence goes on from OX453258.1 coordinate 10,393,409, forward strand.
CTGTTTATCAAATATGTTATAAAAAAAATACTATAATAATAACGTATACATCACAACAACGTTTAGGCCCTAAACTAAGCATGCATAAGCTTGTGTTTTGGGTACCAAGCGAAGACATCACCTACATATAACAACTAAGACCCGGTACCAGTATTAATATGCATCATATAAATACTGACCCGATATGGGAAGTTACCCGGACCTCTAGCTTCTTAGGCAGGGTTGCTACCCACTAGGCTATGCGGCCTATTCGAGATAACTATTTCGAGAAATGACTTCGCAATAATAATATAAACAAAACAGTGATCAGATTTTTTATAAAATGTTCATCATTTTCACCTTTCGAGGGCAGTGAACGTGATTACGTGAAATTAAATAAAGTGAAAATTTGCAATAATAAATTACAATATTCTACACAATCACAATAAAGGGTCATTTAGGTAGTTCATCAACAACAAATTATTATTATTTTATACTGAATTAATTACTGGTTTGGTCTAAGAAAAATTAAAAGCGGTGTATAATTAAAAATACGCCTTGTGCATAATTCTTTTTTATTTTTAATTTGTATATATTTTCTGAACATAATATGTTAAAAAATATAAATTTCAGGAGCGTTATCTATGACAGTCTTACGTGTCTCTGATCTGTTGAAAATGATTCATTCTCAGGCCATAATTTTGTTCGGTTACGAAATGTTCTTCGACTGAACTAAATTATACATTGTTAAGTAATCGACTTTTGAATTCATTTAATATTTAACGTTTGAAATAACAGACAGTTCCAATGTTCCATTATTAACTACAATCAATAATTACGGATAATTTGTATGTATTACGTAACACCATGACACATATCTTTGAGGTTAGAACTTACCTATATTTGAAACTACAGTTGTATCTGACATAACACAAAAAAGTTAAACATTGTTAAAGTGAATAACATTATTGAAATAAAAATCTATATAAATTACAAATTGTGGTTGCGTCTATATTTTGAGTTACGCATATTTGGCTATTATAAACATCGTGTAGGTAGTTAGGTACGTGGGGATGATCGGGGATCTCAGACAACGTGATTCATAGCACGTCCGCAAATCGTATGTCATCGAACCGTTTTCCATGATCGTATAAAGCCAGTGACTAAATTTTACAATGGTGGTACAAAAGATTCAGTTCTTTAGATACAACACGACCGCTCCCGGCAACAATATCAATGCAAAAACTGATAAACGTTATCGGTAATTCACAACATGGCAGATAACGCGTTTTGTGTGCGTTCGTGTATACGCAACGGATCTGTATTAATTAACTGGGTTAACATTATAATCGATTTTCTTTATATTTTTAACGTATATACCTAACTAACCGGTTAAAACTCTTTAACAAAAAATTTTATCAATGAAAACAGCAATTGAAAATAACAATCAACGAAAATTGTTAAATTACTTCGGTGTTTGGCGTCGACTGAAAATTAGTATTTACATTAGTTTAGGAGCTAAGTTATTAAGATTAAGGAGGTTTATTTAATTTTCCGCTTTTCAATTGCTATTTCCGGCGGTTGTGTTTTGGAAAAAACTTTTCAGTTTTATGTGGCTAATAAATTGCATTATCGCTATAATGATGTTTTTAGTATTTTTCATGTAAGTGCAATTGCCCAGCTTCATATTTGCAGAAAACAGTTGATCGTAATATGTACATACTTTTCAAATAATGTTAAGACGCCTGTAGGTAACTACCTGTAATTAAACGCTTTTATTTAGTGAATGTATCTCGATGACGATAACACCATTATTACAAACCTTTGTGGTTTTTCCAATGTTGTTATTTTTGAATAAGAATGTAAATAGAAATGAACTTTGATTTGATAAATAAATTTAAAAAATAAAATTCCACAATGTTCTTGCTCTAATTAGAAATCCCCTCGATAGTCTTCCGTCTCCATTGTCAAACCCTCGATGACCGTCATAACCTATCTAGATCTAAAGTGCTCATCAGATGAATTAAATAAGCTCAAACACAAGGTAGTTGTTGTAAAAAATAAACAATAAATAAATAAACCGTTAAAAAGTTCCCTCGACTGTCTTACATCTCCATCATTAGATTAACTCGAACTCTAAATTCTAGTGTCATCATAATGCATACGTGTGCCAAGTTTCAATAGAATGGGTATGTTAAAATTCAATCATCCCCCATTTTTCTATCCTTAGGGGTGGATTTTTTTATATTTCAATGAGTCCAACTTCGAGGCATACCCTATCGAATAAAAAAAATACCAATTTAGAACTACTTTATTGAAAGTTATGCGTGGTCATACATTTAAAAAATATACGCTTCGAGTTGAGAACTCCTTTTTGGTCGATTAAAAAAAAAGTGTTACCCTGTCCTACACTTGTATCTAGAAACAATGATACATTTATCATTGTTATCTATTTGCTATGTCAACTTGCTTGTTCTCTAAACTGTGATCTTGTAAAAATGTAAAAACTTCACCTCGTTGGTTGGTTTTGAACGTGCAAAAATTTATATTTTTTATTGAGAGGTAGGTTCTAATTTATTAGTATTAATTAGTTAGTTAGTTATTAAAACCTAACATCATTACCGAGAACCTACTATTTATTTGATTGCAACCATTTATGGGACTGACCGGTTGGTTGAGTGGTTGAAAGACTGGCTGTAAGATATATATGTATGTATGTATGTGTATCACGTGTCGTGATAGCCCGAGCGCAACGAACCTGTTTCAAAATTTAGAAGGCTGTGCGGCCGTTTAGAAGGCTGAAACGAGTCCCGGGTGCATCAACAGATGGCAGTCGTTAAAATCCACCAACCCGTACTGGAGCTGCGTGGTGGAGTAAGTTGCAAGTCCCCTCAACCTGGGAGGAGGCCCAAGCCCAAGTATGGCATAATGGGCTGGTGGAATAGAATGGATGTATGTAATATAAAAAAAATATTTAAGAACCTATGTATATCGGTTGTCTAATACCTACCCATAGTCCATGCTGCCTAGTTTGGGACTAGATGACCATGTGTGAAATATTTCAGATATTATTATTATTTATATGTATTTTTTTTTATTATAGTTGGTATTTATATCTCATTAAGTACTTGTCCACGTCCCAGTTGATTTCGGACAAGTGATCTATAACATTAACAATACAATATTGCCTAATAAAAAGGTCGCAGCTAACACGTCATAGTTTATTTCCTTCAACCCTTCATACCTTCTAATAATAGTCACGCAAGCCCACCAGTCAAGGTCTGGACAATATTTTAACTTGAAAAAATGCAAAAATATACGTTCATTCGAGTTCGCAAAACTGCTCTATGTCATACACGATTTATTTTTTTGAGATATTGTCATGAATTTATCACGAAAGTTGATAACATTCAACATTGATACTATACTGATAAATAGGTAATACGTAGACTAAGTAATAATAATAATAATAATTACGTATACATCACAACAACGTCTAGGCCCCAAACTAAGCATCAGCTTGTATTTTAGGTACCAAACGAAGACGCCACATACATATAACAATCAAGACCCGGTACTAGTATCAATATTAATCATGTAAATACGGAGCCGACCTGGAATTCGAACCCAAGACCTCCAGCTTAGTAGGCAGGGTCGCTATTCACTAGGCTAAACGGTCATCAAGTAAAGAATAATAAGAACGCTTATGTTAAATACATTTGGTATAATAAAATACAAGACTCATTTACCGGTAACAACATAAAAATCATTGCCCTAATTCGATCACATAATTATTATAATTAGAAACTAAAATGGGTATTATTAAACAGGATTAATGAATAAATTGAGTAAGTGCATCACATGTATCATAATAACTACTCAAATATTTGAAGATTTTGTATAAACCGTAGTTTTATTCAGAACATTTTTTTAAATTGGACAAGTGCAAGTCGGACTGGTGCATCTAGAGTTCCGTACCACCAAACAATATAATTTGTGTTAATTAAATATTTACCAAAAAAAACTTTCTTGTGCGTTCTTGCACCTTAATTTTTTACTATTCGTTTTTATTTTAATATTATTTATTAAGATATCCGATGCAGTTCCTAAAAAAATGAACACACGACATAATGCTTAGAAATAGGGTCCCGTGGCGCGCTTAGAACGCTAACAAGCAAAGAACAACAGCAAAAAAAAATTATCACAATTATTGCATAGTCTCACGTAAATATTCCCAGGGTTACAGCTAGTGGCGTTAGAGCGTACATTTCTTTCTTCAAGTTCATTAGCCTTCCTATCCAAATGGGTAACAATAGACAAGTTATTTTTCGTACAGTGGCAGATGTGGTCCATCGTTTAAGATTGAAATTGTCACGTAAACCGCCAGTATTAATATGTGAGTCACACCAAATGTTCAACAATTGCTTACTCGTGCCCCTTTGTTTGTACATTTGTTGGTATAATTTCTTTCCTATTGTCATATACGTAACATGTTTATGACAATAGGAAAGAAATTGCAACAAATCATAATAAAGTCTTACTTTTTAAACAGTTTTTAATATTACTCTTAGAAGTGAAATATTTACAATAAATATCTGAACAGATGAATATAATTATGGTGCCAATAACTATAATCTATCAGATCCTTATGAGATCTTGTGATTGATATGTTGATGCCAACATTAGCATCAATACAAATCTTTGTGATTTCTCAAAGTTGTTTTATGCTGATTGTAGGTGGATTGTAGTATGAAAGTGAACTTTATTTTGGTATTGTTTGGTTGCTTGGTAATATTTTAAAGCTCCTGCTAACTTGATGTGGGTTAATAAGCATCAGCTTCTAAGTAAGAAACCCTTAGAACAAAATCCTCGGAGAAATCACACTTAGACATTATTTTTGTTATAAAATAATAATGGCTAATAATACCCCGCTCATAAACCAGCTATTCACCGTCAGCCGCACAATCAAACTTTTCTATTTGTACCTATATAGATCAAGCAGCTATTCCTAGCCAGGAAGCTAGTGTTCATTGCCGACCGAAGTTTAATGCACGCCCGATGCATTTACGCAGATTTATGGCTTTGAAGTGGGAAAGTGCATTTAATGCAACTTGAAAAAAAAATCGTTTCGAGAATCCCATTATTATGTACTTATGCACTTTTTTAGTAATCGTCAGAGTATCATAAATTATTAGTATTGTTTTTTTTTTCCAAACAACCCACGAAAACATGTTTACTGACGGTTGAATAATGGAGCATCAGTACAATCATCAGTTTGACGATTGCTTTGTCATGAATAAAATAACCACAATGGAATACTTGGTACTCCCTCCCTCTCTCTAATTTAGAGTTAGTAACTATCTTGATGAACACTGATAATAACAACCCTGTATGATAGGCAGTTAACATGTAATTTACACCACTTTGTTGTTAACGGACGAGATGATCGGGAGCAATGACACGACAGATGCATTTGGTGGCGTGAAATTTCATCTAAATGACGAAATTAATGCTGCCACGGACGCAATTTAATGTTACAATTATGAGAGGACGTTTGAGCCGTTTAAATTTTGAACACAGTTATTATCGTTAAGTCACATAGAAGCTGTTTATACTATTACAAAACTGTAATGGAGTGAGGACTAAACGCTCACACAAGACCTGCTGAACCTGTTTTGATGCAACTTCTACATATTATTATGCTTATATTAAATCATAATTCATCACAGTCACTGTTATTTTTATATGCCGAGCAATACGGTGTGCTGTTTGAACGTTTACAATTGCAAAACTACTAAAACGATTTTGATAAACCTTTTTTAGTCCATGAGATTGTTGTTTAATTCATAGGTTTTGTATTATCATACAGTTTATTTTCAAGAGTAGTGTAGTAAAACAGAAAATCATTAAACGGCCGACGCGACGTCCAGGGCAGAAGAGTAATTAATAATTTCGATATGTGGCATCGAAACGTAATCATTATCCTGAGAATAGTATAGTGATAGGTGAGTAATATCCGTGTACGTATACTGCGGTTTATCAACTTCTCGGTTACGACTTGTGCCTATTTTCGGATCCGCCATAAACTTTGATTGTCAATGTACCTGAAAGATTTCAGCAGAACCTTCCCATCACTATTAGGAACCACTACAGTCAGATATTTCCTGTCTGTCGTTTCTTTTTTAAGGTATGAAAGAAAAAGTAAATATTGTATTAATCGTGTAGAGTGACTGAATAATAAGACGACCGCTTAGCCTAGTGGGTAGCGCACCTGCCTGCGAAGCTGGAGCTCCCGGGTTCGAATCCCAGGTCGGGTCAGTATTTATATGATGAATATCGATACTGGTACCGGGTTATGGTTGTTATATGTATGTGGTGTCTTCGCTTGGTACCCAAAACACAAGCTAATGCTTAGTTTGGGGCCTAGACGTTGTTGTCATGTATACGTTATTAAAAATTTAAAAGCTATTAAATAAGCGACGTTGCCGTTTTGCGTTGCTAGCGAGTAGCGAAACAGTTAAAACCATAGAGATAATAAAGTTGGTAAGCCAATCCAAAATGCAGACCTCAACAGAAAAAAAAACAGAGAAAAATTATACCTCGAATTATACAAAGTCTATATCTTTTTATTTTGAGCATGCGCAGTTGATAGGTCTTGATTGATAGCTGTGATCGCTGTGACTGTCAAATGAGTGTCCTAATCGTGTCGTAATGCACCTGGGGTATAAAAGTAAAATAAGGATAGAACAACGTAGTTATTTTCTATCCTTTTTCCTCCATGCCCAATAGTCGTAATCAGGGCTTTATGGAGCTTGCCTACTCTAGTTATATTATCTCTATGGTTAACATAGTATCTTTAGTATATATATTCAGTAATTTTCTGTACTAGCACAGCGCTAAAAGCAATTTTTTTTAGCCTAAAAGGACTTGAATTCCAGAGCTGTAAATTTTTTTTTTTAAATGTAAGCTATGCCCACGTTGTTTCCATAATCATCTTTTTGCTCAGTACAACTTCAGTGTTTATCGTTTCTTCAGCTTCAAACCTCACGTCTGTTCCCCATCACACCCTGAAGCTTCACAGTTTCACTTAAACTAATTTGTATCTTGACAACTTGACTCAAACTGTTGCAGCGATTCGTCGTGCAGTTGAAACTGCAAGTGCTTGTTCCGTTTTTTTTTTCTTTTTCCCCACATGCTTTATACGAGTCTACGAGACGAATATAACAATGTACCGGCGGCTGCTACTTTCAGACAAAAGGCGAATCGATTTCGATTTCCAGTCGATTCACTCACGTGAGTGGACCGGAGTTTCGGAACGTTCACGCACGACCGCGCCTAGAACAAATGCAACGAAATCCGCGATGCATTCAGAATTTTTCGCGCCGTCTCGGTCACGTTTTTCGCCCGTAACGGGGATCTAACGGGTTAACTCTTCCGCACAATTACCCATTCCATTGTCTATATTCAGTAGCTGTAATATGATAGTCTGTTTACGATCAATTATAAACAGAAAGTAGGTGAAGTGCCGTAGCGCTATAATCGTTTAAAGAGTCTCGTTTACGTAAACAGATACGTAATTCGTTCGTTAATTATACCTCTAAGGTAGTGTGAATGGTGAAACTAGATTATGATAAAATCGCAACCAACACAGATCTGATCGACGAAATAGTCCAAACATATTGCGCGAATAGACTACTGATGCTTGCTTGAAATGGAAATTTGTTGTCCTTAATTTTAATAAAAACATTTGGATCACGACTGACTTGACGTAAAGTCATCATAACATAAAAGACATACTGCGAACAATTTTTACCTATTGTCTATCATCAACACAGCACCTAGTTATAAATTGTCGAAGTAAGGTTTGAACTTCTGTCGATTATACTATTATTATTGAATAAACAAAGACAGGAAATAAAAAAAGTCACGAAAACTTCAAATAACAAATATAATGTTATTCTAGACAATATGGTGGATGTTTGGATTCATATCTTTATTAATACCATTATCTTAGACTAAATAAAGCAATAATATTCTGATGGATTTGTGAGGATTACTATTTAATTCTGTTTCGTTTCTTTATTTATAGACTAACCCTTTAAAATTAATTTTTGGTTTTGTTACTCTGAAAAACAGTGGAATAAACTCAACTGTTCAGATGACGTCATAGAGACTATTTCAACGTCAGTGGAATTTCCATAAATATTTGGTAAAATAGTAAGTAGGTAAATACAAAAATAATAATAACTTTTAGAACGTTATTCTAAAACCTCACTCCTTTCAATTGTAAATAATTATCGTGCAACTTTAAAATTTTGGTCCGAGTCCATTATAACCCCGTCGAAGAAATTGTGGCCGTTTTCACACATGAAAAATTAAACCGAGTGCATAATTAATGACGTTAAGTACGTTGTTGTGTAGTGTATGTTATTCGTTATTATACGTTATTTATATTATTATTACAAAATATATATATATATATATATATATACTTACTAAAATAAAAGTTATAATAGTTAATGTCAATATTTTTAAATTACATTTCTGCATATTAATGAGTGTTTTACCATCTGTCACAGACAAGTCAACCTTATAGACCACGCTTTGACAGGGAGTAGCATTCGCCAAGGCTATGTAGTGACACTACATAACTACGTCTCTTGTGAGCGGTCAGCTGGAAGCACGTTGGAAGCCATTAAATTGTCAATTTCGAACGAGCCAATGAAAACTAGCCGACCTCTCCCCGCACCCCGCCACTTTTTGGCGTTTTCGTTTTCGTACTGACGTTTATTAAAGCGTGGTCTATAGGTTGATTGGTCTGTGCCATCTGTATATGTACAGTATGATTAAACGTTATCTCTTGGTATTGATATAAGAGACATGCCATGATTAATTTCAAACATCGATCACATTGCGTAGTTCAGTGTGTTTGACACATAATTAATATCAGTGGCGAACTTTACTATTTTACTTTTGGCAGGATTAGAAAGCAATGTTGTAATTACCGGTATAAGATTATTCACCTATGTAATTTTTATAATTGAAATCGGAACAGACGAACACATATGGAACAGATTAGATTAATCTATAAGCATAAAATCGAAATACCACTCGTTTATAATCAACGCCGAGCCGAAACAGCCGAAGCGAATCATACGAAATTCGGACATTAGGTTTCTCTTCTGACGTATGAGCGTCGGTTAAGAAAGGATTTTTCGAAATTCTACTCCTAAACGAGTAAAATAGAGAGAAGGAGGAGAAATAGAGGGTAAGACCGTTTGAAAATCTGTCGTGTTTGAAGTTAATATACATGAAAACTGGTATATAGGCTTTGGGTTAGAAACAAAATGTGGCGTGTTTGAAATTTTTTGAAAAATCCTTTTTAAGGAAGCAAAATAGGGAATAAACATTTTTAAATGAGTTCTAGCATTCCTAAAGTTAAAACCAAGAAATTCATTATTCTGCTTTATGGTCAAAAACTAACAAACAGGGTTTATGGAAATTCAAGCCTTAAAAGAGGGTAAAATTAGAAATGAAAGTTTGTACGGGAATCCCGCCATTTTAAACGATAAGACCATGGGAGTTGGTATCTACGCTATTGGTTCGAAATTAAAAAAAAAAACTGTTTCAGTGTTTTCATAAAATTGGTAAATAACCCTTAATAAATGCTGATACACAAGTGTTATTTCTGCAACAAAGATCTTAAATGTTTACCAACTTCTACTTGCAGAATTCTATATTTTATTACACCCAACCCAAATAATTAAAAAGTTTTTTTATCAAAACAAACAAAAGTTATCTAATTAAGACGCGTAGAAAGTTAAAAGTATTCGCAACAAAAAATATTTAATCTAGTGAGTTTATTTAATCTACTAAGTTTTAAATTTTCCACAAACTTAAAGTCTTTATAAACAAAAACGATGTAAAAATTTGTTTTATGTAATATATATATTTCTTAAAATCTTCGACGCACTAAGTTATGGTGATAGGTACGTACAAAACAGTATTAATTATTTGAAGACAACAAAACTCTCTTTTCATTTGATATTTCATGCATCGTTAGGCAACGTTTTTTCTGGTATAAGAGAGTGAAAAATCGATTACCAGAATATTATCATATAACGTGCTCCTTTGCCAATAATTGAATTTGGTACTAAATGTAAGTCATTTTTTCGGAATGATATTTTCGAGCAATAATTTTTCTAAGTTACTAGATCAATATTATCGGCGTGTTGTATTATATTCTGTGGTATGAAATTCTACCTACACCTGTAATTATTATGAAATTAAAATAAAAGAAAAACTACAAAATTAAATCGAATCTATACTTTGCCTACTTTCTTCATGAATTATGCAGAATGACATTCCGGACCAGTTGTAGGCAAAAATATAGAAGTCCTGATACAAATATATATATATACAAGGAGGTGTAGAGCTCTTGCTCGAAAAAAATTTTTTTTTTTGTATGTTCGTATTGGTGTGAAATCAAATGTGTCAATATTAAACTTGAAGCCTATTACTAAATTCATTGATTTTCTAATTATTCTTAATAATTTTTATTTCTACTAATTTATATAGGTGATTCAATAAATTAATAACTTTAATAAAAAACAATGAATAACGATAAAATCGACAGTCAAAAAGTGATAAAACTTACAAAAAAAAAACAAAAAACATACTTATATGAATTTATTTATTTGCCAGTAGGTACTCAATAATCATTTTTATGTCTTTAAGTTAAGTGTATGCTGGTGTTCGTGTTCTATTCGAATTTTTTTTAACTCTATAATATCAAAACTTTCAGTTTCAGTAGACATATACCTATTGCGATAAATTTAATAGGTATTTTATTTGGATCTGTATCATCGTAGAAATATTGTCTAAAACAATTTTCCAAACCTCCGTATTTCTAAGAAAATTAATATACTCGAGTAATTTTTTTTTTATAACTTTGTCCGTGCAAAAGACGCTTCTGATAAATAATTTTCCATTGAGAGTACTTGATTGGTGGCTTTAGAAAGGTGATTACACGTACTTCAACTAACTGGTAAGGGCGGTGTGCCATAGTTATTTTGTATAATTATTTCGCCGTATCGATAAAAGAACAATTAGTATGTATGGGCATATCTGTAAACGCATAAATCGATGACGGCAAAGAAATTCGAAAGGTGTACAAAATATAATAGACGTTACCTAATAAGGCAACGCGCAAATAAGTGTTTTTTCTTCAATGTATCAAAATATAAAATAAAAAGAATTGAACCCAGTTTTTGCTGATGCTGATTGCTGATATAATAATTCAATGTCGAGAAAATAGCAATGTGGTATTATTTTCTTAGTACGTTAGCAGGGTTTTCAGCAAAATCCTTATTTGTTAGTTATTGTGCAAAGATCCTGTTCTAGTGCTCGTGATCCTGAACAGTTTCCATTGTACTCTATCCCGTGCTTTGTTCTATACTTTGCTTGTCACTGTATCTTTTATGTGGCTTACCTGGTCTGCGTTTCCCTTATATCGATTACAAGTTAATTACGACTTTTGACCAACTGTCGTCTGTGGCTCTCTTCATACCGTTCATGCCACAATTCATCAGCCATTTCCGCAACATTATTAGTATTTGTATATTTTTTTTCCCGATATCTTATACGACCCTTCAGCTTTAAGCCATTAAAACTTCTTTCTATGACTAGTTGACATGCAGAGTTTTACTTATTCATGGAACCTTGTTGTTGATCTTAGGTTTGACAAGCATTATCTTAGGCGTGATAAGTAGTTACCCACTCAACAGATTTCCATTGCAATGTATAACACGGTATCGCTTTTTAGGGTTCCGCAGTTCGTCGAGGAACTCTTAAATAGCTTCTCCGTGTCCATCTATATGCGTGCCCGTATGTTACTGGAGTGGTGTGAATATAGAGAGTACGCAAACAATAACTTTACATAAAATATGTATCTACTCATACCAAAAAAATCTGAGACTTATTAGTATTTTTCTAGGTAAACGTTACTGTCAGTCGATAATGGACATCACGCATAATTCTATAATAATCGCTACATAACTGAAAAAATAAATTTAATATCTTAACAAAAGAAACATTGGGCGCCTCTCAATCATGAAAAGTAGAGGTAAAAAAATATTTATATTTACCTGCTCGAGTGGGGTTTCATTGAATAGTAATTTTAAATCCGATACGAAGTTTTTTGACGGGTTTTTTTATTAGGTCTCGATTAAAAAATATTCTCGAATTTACTAGGAATATTATGACGAATTGACGACTACCTATCTAGAGACAACTATTTCATGAGACCACAGCTAATCAAATTAAAGCATAGGTAGTTAAATTCTGAGCAAACTTATGATTTTGGTGTGTGATAGGTGTCTGCTGGTGGCATGACTACGGAACATATAGGTTTCATTTCTTATGCTTGACTCGACATACACTTGACAGGTTTTTATTTTGTAGACAAGCGGCAAGCTGTTTTTAAAATCTTTTTTCAATGCTCAATATTTGTATCAGGCATGAAGTATACCAATTTCACAGCAGCGTTTGGTTTTAATCTCAGGTTTTAATAGAGTCAGAAATGTCAATTTACAGTACCTATCAAAAATGTCAAACACAGTTTCGCGGGGGTGAAGGCCGGCGCGCGGGAATATCGCAGATTGAACTCGGACTGAAACTCGCCATCTCGCAACGGGTACATACCAGCTAGCTAGAGTATGAGTGGTTAGACGGTAAACGCAGAAGAGGGTTTCTAGTCAATTCGTACTTTAATGTTTTGAGAGTCAAATCTTCACTCTATTGTTTCAGTGTACGATTTCAACAATAAATAAATGGTTCAGTTAGGTATATTTACTATCCACAGTAACCAACTAAGTGCCATTGACATAGTAGGTACCTACTTAGTCCGTACTTTTAGTTTTTGTGTATAGACGGAACATTTATTTACTTATGAATTTATTGTCATTGCACATAACATATTTGTAAATTTTATACTTATTGTGCAAGTTGTTTTCTGAAATGTTGGGCAATAAGACATAACTACCTAGCTAGGTATATTGTTTCTGTTTAGGAGATAGGTAAGTCCGGCAGCATTTTCTAACTAACCGCGCTCCACATATAAATATATTGCTTCACGTCTTCAACGACTGCTCATATCTTTAAGAGCTAAATGTAAAGTAACTATAAACGTAAACGTAACGTAAACGTACCCATAGATAACCTATTTAATTACTATAAATTAAATAAAAACTTGCGTTGCAGTCACAACCAAATCGGTCAAGTAGTTTTTGGGTTAAATCTGTCAGTAGGTAAATTCTCCACAGGCAATAATTATTTACTAATATAAAGAAGAACCCAGTTACGTTCATTCGTACCTATGTAGACGCCTTCCTGATGCTAATCTCTATAAATTCTAAACAGATTTGGATGAAGGCTTCACTGACGTATTTTTTGCTTAATCAGGATTGTTACAGGCTACAATAATATGTCATCACGATATATCATAAGGCATGAAAGCAGCGTCTACCGTGACTTCGTTTTAACGTGCACAAATCATAATTTACATTCAAATTCGTAATGTATACAAAAACGCGAAGGTCGTTTCCCTGCGTATCCTTACGTAAAGAGGTGTGAGAAAAATAATAAAAAGAAGAGAAAGAACAAGGAAAGAAAAAAGTAATAAACCTTGATTATTCTGAAATGTATAGGCGGCGTGCCATAAGATATTTTTAAGTCGTAAATCAGTTGCGGATCGAAATGTCTTTTCGAATGGAAGTTGTAATTTATATTTTTGTTAAAACACAAATATAATAACAATGCGGACAAAATAATATGCAGCCAAAGCCACTAGAATGAAATTATATGTCTTTAGGTATACATTTAAAGTAGGTATATAGTGTAGAGGTACCTACTTTAAATGTTTCTAACACAAAAATATATTTGCTGTTGCTGTTATTTCAAATAATCACAAACACTCTAAGGCTCTTCGTCAGAGGATTAATAAATGAATCATGCACAGCGCCGGACCACATCGGAATGCCAACTTGAGAAAAAAAAACTAACCAACAACCTGTTTAAATTGAATGTCCACTCGAAAGTGAACTTATTAAAATCCTACAGTATATCCGAATTGGAAAATAAAATCAATACCTTACAAATAAAAACGCGCAGTTGTTTAAAAATAAGGCACAAAATACCTGTTATTATCGCCAGCAAAATGACCGCAGCGGCCACACCTGTCACTCTCATTCTTGAATGCATCTTCTCTGTCCAACACAAAGCAATCGGGAATGTCTACATATAAGACTACAATATAAAAAATTTAAACTCCAAGTCAGTAACGGAAAGTTTCTTTTGTCTTCAATACGATTCACTGGGTACGCGATGCATTCACACCTTCGCAACGGTCTACGGTTTTAATCAGATAAAACAATTACACTAACTCCACGTGAATGTCCTTCAACTTGATTTTGCGGGGATGTGGAATGTTTTTTTCACTCTTACGCAGAAGTTCATGATGTATTTTCGGTGGTAATACGAACTTTTTGACTTTACAAATGTTAAACTTGTTTCGTGGTATAACCGCGAATAGAAGTTACAACATGCACACGTCCTCACAACAAGAGCGTCGAGCACGACTGAAGCGCCAAACGGCGGCGCGTGGTCGATGTAGGAACTGGAAAGCTGGTAGAGTGTAGAGTACGGTAGAGCTGTGGCACACAGAACAATAACGATAAATAACGTCTAGCTAGGATCGAAACAGCTTGATTCAGTAGTAAGTAACTTGAGGCTAAACACCTTCACAACCTTATACAACGATCACACGCATAAATTAATAAGTAGGTAGCTTTACCAAAGTGTTTTAAGAAATACCTACCTCCAGGTAGCGGCTCGTATTCCGAATACAGTCAGTTTACTAGGTAGGTATTTAGTTTTAATTACCGCAGGCATTAACCTAGCTAAGTTTGATTTTTAAAATAAAAATACAGTTTTCAAATTAAAGTTTTTAGTAAGCACAAAGCACGATTAGAGAAACCTTACATAACTTCAAGACAAAAATCCTAAAAATAGGGTATAGTTTGATCCCAACCGCTGTACCGCGCCTTCGGTATGTGCGAGGCGAGGAGGGAAGGCAGCTCATAAGCGTTGACGACGGACTGATAGAGCAGTCTGACAGCGGTTTCGATCAAACTATACATATCAATAATTCTCAGAACTCAGTATTGTTTTCAGATTCGAATCGATACTTGAAAAAAAGTTGATATCTGAATTACTCATTTTAATAAAATCTCATTCAATTCACCTAATAACTATTCATACAATAAACCAATGACACATTTCTATAAACCTATAATAGCTATGACATAAACCATACGTGATTACTACTGTGCGGTTACTTATTTTTATATTCTGCCACGTATTTTTTCTGTGCATTTGTGGCGTTGTAATGTAACAGATCTCTCAAATGACGTAATGAAAACTCTAGATGAAAAGGTTCACCCTAGAATTAGGGAAAACTATCGTGTAAGAGTCATTTTTCAGAAGGGTCCCTTACTATCAACACCTGTGACTGATCATGACATGAATAATTTATATCAGGGCCACAAGACCGATCTTCGGTTCCAATATGAGTTTTCCGTTCCAAAGAGTTGATTTCCTTAAATACAAGTACAGCATCTTTATTGTCATATTAGGAAATTTACCCTTGAAGAGTTCGCTACTTACTCCACATTTGGTTTTTTTTACTATCTTAATTTTGTAACAGCTGTAATTTATTAATTATTTATATACAGTATTCAATAACGATTGAATGATGATGATGAACGAACGATAGAGTCGTGATAGCCCAAAGCGCAATGAACCTGTCTCAAATTTATAAGGCTCCATAGGGCCATGGTTCGAATCCGGGTGTGTACCAATGAGTTTTTCTGACTTAAGTACATAACTATCACTGACTCCGTGCTTCGGAGGGCACGTTAAGCAGTCGGTCCCGGACGCTGTCAATAGATGGCGGTCGTTACAGTCCCCAACCCGCAATGGAGCAGCGTGGTGGATTTAATAAGCTCCAAGCCCCTTCACCCTGGGGGAGGCCTAAGCACCTGCATTGGGTAAAAATGGGCTGATTAAGTTATGAAGATACAAGTTTTTGAGAGTTTTTTTTTCCTTTAGAGTTTTTTTTTATCTTTTAGGCTTCGGGGAACGGTAAGTGAATTTACATACTGATTGAGCGCAGGTTATGAAACATAGTCGTCAACCTTTTTAAAGGAACTTTGTTTACACTATAAAACTTGTACAAAACAGGAACTTGAACTATAGTTTAGAATAAATTAATATTAATGAGCTTGGGAGTAGTTTTATAACTCTTGATAAATTTACAAACAGAAATAAAAGAAATTTTATTCAAAATAGTACAAAATTTTAACAAAAAGATAGCATAAAACTTAAATGAAAATGTCATTATGCTACTGCTACTGCACCGTTTACTTGGCGCAGGACTCTTTAACATCGATAATTCATCGATAAGTTCAAATCTAAGTATGTACAAAATAATTTCCGTTATTCCGTCCTTCCGTCTATCACAGTGTTGTATCACATGAACCGTAATAAGTAGAAACTTGAAATTTTCGTGAAGTTTTACTACGACCACTAAAACCACAAATAATAAAAATAATGAAATAATAATAAATATAAAGTTAAAAATTTAAAAGTGTTGCTTTTTCGACGTTTTTTATCATTAGTGGTTGTGAGATCATTGCTTATCAACACTTAAAGTTTTCATGAAGTATGTACTACTACTATGGTCGCTATAACAACAAATAATAAAATTATAATTAAGTTAATAATTAAAGGAGGTAAGTAAATATAAATAAAAGAAACGTGTTTCGTAGCGTTTTTAGTGATAGGTAATTGTGAGATCGTTGATTAAACTTAAAATTTTCATAGAGTGTGTACCTATTATGGCCGGAACAAATAATAAAATAATATAAAGTTAAAAATCATATAAGAAACATGTTTTTTTATTGAACGGTAGTATGGAACCCTTCGTGTGCGAGGCCCACTCGCACTTGGCCAGTTTTTATTTTATGTTACATCACGTCACAACGAAATGTAGGTCCTTGTTTTATAACGTTACTTAACGCTTTCCCGACGCTTTAAAGATTAAAAAAAATTTTTAATTGTTTTAAACCTGAATTATTGTAAATTTGACACACCTATACCACATAACACATTTAACTTTGTCGATTTATTCGATCGAATTATTTGTTAATTCATTTGGAGATATACATACGGACAGACAGATAGAAATATAGCTTAAAAAAACACTTAAAACATTGGCCTGAAACCAGCTTTAAAATAATACTTCTCGGTTTCGACGTCAGTCAGTGGTTAAAATTGAAACGTTAAATTCATTAGTATATTCAGTATTCACTTCACTATTTCTTACATAATTCTCATTGCCCGTAATCACACCGTCTTTTTTCGACCTATTTTAAAAGCTTAATTTAAATTTTAAAGTCCTCGTGAAAATAATTATTCAATGGCTTTTTTCAATTTGCTGCAAACAAACAAATATGGATAATAGCGGACAGGGCCGCTAGCGGTATTCGAATAAATTAATTGAAAAGGGGATATAACCCTTGTTTTGGATCAGCAAATAGAATTAAAATGGCTCACAATATAGTAAGGTCCATTTAACAGAGCAAACACCCCGTCTCATGTACCTAAAACTCCGAAAATTATCATTGTGTTCATGTGGCCATGACATTCATTTTCTATTATATTAATGAGTAGAAAACATTTTCTTTATTTTAATTAAAATGTTAAAAGTGAATTCACGTAACAATTAAAAAATAATTATGTACCTTATTCGTATACAATCCTTTCAGCATAATATTTGCGGCCTAAATCATTTATTTATTTATCAAATTTTATAAATGTTGAATAAAGTTGCACAGGAACGGTTAAAAAGAATTTGAGTAATTTCTCACTCGATAAAACATATTTTATTTAATAAGTTTATCCAAACTTGAAAGTATCATTAAAATAACACAATGTATTTTATTCCTAACACGGAGTCTCCTACCTTATTATCTCGTTAGGTTTCCATGGTGTCCCCCTATGAATAAAGGGGACATTTTTTTTCCTGGTAGGAGCCCGTGCAAGACGTCCCGACAGATTACTGCCGGTCCAGTGGCTTGATCTGCAACGATAACCTAAAACTCTGTAATCACCCTTAACAGAAGCGTAAAATTCGATCATACGAAGCATAAAATATTCTTTAAGTATTTTTTTCTAACGAAGACTTGATTTTTAAAAATAAAGGAAATATTCCTCGAAAATGTTTCTAAGAAAAATATGTTAAAACTCATTCTCCTGATAATTTGCACCGCCTTGGTAATTATAATAGCTTTTACCTTTATTTATCTAAACAAAGTAAGAAATCTAAACAAAAACCAATACATTCTTAACATTTAACAAAGACGTGATTAATCATTCCAAATTAATCTAAAATTTTCAGGATGGATATAAAAGATGGAAGTTGAAGGCAAAATATCCTAAATATTGAAGATAGCAATTTTAACTGAAAGGAAACATTCCTTTATTTTCAAAAATAAGTAAAACTGCATTAAAAATTTTAATTAAATGACCTGTTTGAACTGGTAATTAAACCTTCACAGGTTCCTTCCTGTACTTTTGTAGGACCAATCGATAAGATCAACTCCAAGAATCTATTTATTCTGAACAACATAGTATTTTAAATAAAAGGACAACCAAGTAAAATAAAACAATATTAATTCTAGAATTCATTGTACCCATAGAAGTACGATTTGACTAGAAGCACTCTTCTGCGCTTAACGTCTAACCACTTTTCTTCTAGTTAGCTGGTGTATCTTTGGCAAATTTCAGTCCGATTCCAGTCCCCGCGCGCAAGCTGTCACCCCCGCGAAATCGCGTTTGACATTTCCGATACTGTGAAGTGACATTTTTGACTGTATTAAAATCAAACGTGCCTGTCAAATTTATTTACTTTTATTATTGTGCCTATTTACAAACTTAAAGTAAATCGTTCACTTATTTAACTTGTGAAGTGTTCAAAATGGGACCTATTTTCATGAAAACCCAGATTCATTCTTTGATATAATTCTTTTTGTGTCACCTTTTGTATCGAGTTCTGTTGTATATTTAAAATAATATCGTATTTTGACCTTTGGTTTTTAATTCTTCCATTAGCCGGTAGTAGTGTTTATTAACCTAATTCTTACCATAAACCCACAAAAAAAATCTAATGGTGTTGGATTAGGAGATCTCGTAGTAGGCCATTTGATGGGCCTGCTTGTACCTATCCACCTTTGAAAAATTTATTTATTTATTCAGTGGAAATTCTATTATTATGGGCTAGAGTACGCTTTTCCATAGAACGCATTCATCAGATTTCTTCTGTAAAAGTGTACCAAAACGACTTTGTTTTCCATTATTCCGCACCAACAGTGGATCAAAAATCTTACTTTATTATTCGTTGCACGAACATGTACAGGAGTCTCAACGGACAAATAATGATTGTTCCGGCGATTGTACATTCCGGTATTACTAAAATTGTTCTCGTCAGACCGAATGATCCAATCTAAAAAATTCGGAATTTTGTATCTGCATAATTTGACAGAATTCTAGCCTTCTATCAGGATCGAGTGGATGTAAGGTATGTAGATATTAATCGTTGAATGCAGTTTTACTTATTTTTGAAAATAAAGGAATGTTTCCTTTCAGTTTTTGCTATCAGCCATAATTACGAAACTTTCCTTCAAACTCCCGTCTTTTACTTACAATCTTTATATTTATTTCTCAAGAAGCGAATTGAATTGAATGTAATAAATGGACGTTGTTACGCAAAAATGATCCAACCCACAAACGCTCATAAACTGAGATAATTCATCCAAACTAATCAGAAAGCATTATATTTTATTATGCAAAAATGTTCCATCTGGTTTTCATACAAAAAATGACGGTTTTTATACTTCTATCCAACCCACATTTCGTATTTGGCAGTAACACAAAACGCAAAACTAATCCAAGATGTTAGGATCATTATTACAATATTTACAATTTCAATTCGCCATAGTTTTATTTTAATGTAATCATGATTCAAGCTGCTTGGAACATTTTTGCTTATTTAGGTCATGAATGAACTTCATAACAAAGGAATTAGCATATTTGATCCAAACGGACTGGATCGTTTTTGCTTATTTGGACTAAGAAAAATAGTATAATACAAATATATTTATCTTGAAGGTTTTGGGGCTACTCCAGATTTCATTATTGAACAGGATGATGAGCTTGATCTTGTAATCATGGAAGAGAACTCTGAACCTAAAAATGATTAATTTTTCCAATAGTGAATCATTACATTTAATTTTAGGCATACCATTGTAGTAACTATGTTCTGAGAGTAGTAAAAAGTGATTTTTTTTTTTAAATAAAAAGGAATGAAACACTATTGCGTTTTATTTTATGTAACTTAGTAAATTTGCGAAAATGATCCAATACAATATTTTTTTGAAAATCTGTTGAATTAGATGTTTCATTTTCAATAACTTTATAAAAATATAATGTTTTTTATGTATTTGTTCAGCTGCATTAAAGTTTATTTTTGTTTGAATTACTGTCATTTTTTTATCATTCATTTTACTTTAGGCGCCGATTTCTCATTAAGCTAATTTTGAGGATTGGATCATTTTTGCGTAACAACGTCCAAATAATTATTTAAACTACATACTCATTTAAATATTTATTATTGATTTTTTTATATGTTTATTTAACTTCAGAATTTTATTTGCGGATTTTTAGTTATCATCAAAACAAGGAATCTATTTCAAACCTTAAAATAGATATTAAGGTTTCAATTTTCATATTAATTTTAAACATTTAAGAAATAATGATTGCTAATTAATGATAGAATACGTTTGAAATGCTGGCAGCGGCACGACAGGTGGCATTCGCTACGTTCACACGGCCCTGAAGGTAAGTCGACGCAAAAACTACGATGTACACCATATGGGAGGGGAGTCGAACCCGTGACCTTGGTTTCCGTTCATAACAACCATACTCATAGTGTCAAACTCATAATCAAATCTCTAACTAGTAATAAAAATGCGAAAAATATGTGTTTGTTAGCTTGTGTTTTCTTTTTTGGAACTATGATAGTTGTCCTGACACAGAGGAACATACACGTAGGTTTCTGTTTATTCCTGAAAATTTAAAAATGTAGTAGAAAAAGTTGTAGTGGTGATGGCATAGAGTAAATAAATTTGACTGCAGCGTTTGGTTTTAATAGAGTCATAAATGTCATTTCACGGTATCGAAAACCTCAAATGCGATTTCGCAGGGGTGAAGACCGGCGTGCGAAGGCCTCACGGACAGAAACTCGCCATCTTACATCAGCTAGCTAGAGTATGAGTGGTTAGACGGAAAATGCGCAAGAAGCCTTCTAGTGAATTCGTCCTTTTATGGGTGAAGGGGTCGGGAAAACATAGAGACGTTACAAATATCCACGTTAGCAGAGCTGTGGATAAGAAATAGTCTATCTGTATATACTAACCCATCATTACTCTTATACAGATAAAATCGATCTTAATAATTACACCAAAACAACATTCATTATCACCTATTTACAAGGTTCTCCCGAAGTACGTGAAGAGAACTTTCACAGACGATTCGTAGAGTCACAAGGAATGAAAAATATCACTAATGCTTTTTTTCAAATTCCGACTTTTTTTCCAAAACTAAAATTATACACATTTCTACATTGTATTAGTAGCTTTGTTAAAGCTGGCAATTTGGCGTGCTTGACCAAATCATCGGTTTAATCGTTGATAATTATTCAATACAAACTAATTACTTTTTAACTATTAATGAAATAAACCTAATAAAAATTATATTCTTTAAATCATCCTGCCTGCACAAATTACACACTACATTTTGAAAAATTTAGCAGTTAAAAAAATTACGTAACATTTTAGTTTAAAACGATAGTATGTTCTTTTGAAATCCTTCGATAATTTTATCATTATTTATTTGGTTTACTTCATTAAAATATAATACAAACACAATACTTTTGTTATCTTGTGATAGAAATTATTTTCTCTCTTTATTCCACAGAACTATCGAAACCATCCAAGAAACTTCGCAAAGAACAGAACAAAGATTTTACTTGTAAAGATCTGCTGCGGACGGACACTGTTCCTCAAACTTTTGAATGTTACTTAATTATATTCAGAAGTTCAATTTTAAATAACATATTTAAATGAAAGTAAGTACTTATTGTTTATTTTCCACAGATCGAAATTTGCAGCCACGTTTTGATTGATCCGTTTGACCAACGACATTTTCTAGAAACATTTATTACACTTAAATTATAATTCCATAATGAACCTTCCCCATTCAAACTAGGAATATCCTACACAAGCCATATAAGCGAGTGCGACCCCAAAAGCGCCGCCGAATTCCTCGACTGCATTACGTACAATTCCCGTTTATGGGTTGGAAAATGCGACACTTCTTAGTGGCACGAAGCGGGCTTTATGGGGGTCCGCGTTTATGACGTGTCTTGATTTATAGTCAACCACCCCAATACTTGCGACGTTTTGTTATTCTTTGTCTAAGATGCGAGGGCGACGAACTCATGACTGAGCATCTCCCGTTAACTGTTTTGGCCTTGCCGTGTGCGTCACTTTTGTCAACATTTCAACGGCTGCTAAGTGGCTTCCTACCTTGCTTACTAATAAAAACCGGCTAAGTGCGAGTCGGAGTGGCTTCCTACCTTGCTTACTAATAAAAACCGGCTAAGTGCGAGTCGGAGTACCTATCATGGGTTCCGCACCACCACATAATATATTTATGTTATGTATTGTAGAGCGGCTACTGGCTGCACGCAAAGAAAGAGAAGCAACACAACAGTGGCTGCACCACTAAGGAAGAAAAACGATTCAAGCTCGAAAGAATGAGCGCCAAATCTGCCTAGTAAAATCAAGTATAAAAGGGGTTATCACGGCGATGCTTAATTTTTGGTAAATTAGTTATTTACATTGCATCATTAAATAATACAATTACAATTTTGATTTGTACAGTGGGGTTTCTTTGATATTTTTGTAAACATTTAAGTGCATTAAGTTAATTATATGCCTTTGCTTCTGGAACCATGGAAGAAAAAAAAGTTATCATGTCATCACATTCATTGTTGATTGACGTCAACAATGAATGATACAGCTGATACAGGCATATGTGCGATCAATCACAGATTCAATCAATGCAATATAGAATCAATCAGTATTATTTGACGTACCGTTTTTTTTTATGTAGGCAGAAGAAGATTATATTTTAATTCGTTTTTACAAATATCTATAAAAACCCACATTATATATTGTTATTATAATTATATTATTTCTATTTAAGAACCAAGTTTTTCATGCGCATCAGTTCGTCCATCGCCTTCACAAACCATTGCACCATTTTGACAAGGCAAACGTAGTATGGAAGGTGGCTCTCATTCTTTGAAACATAGAAGGATAGAAGAAAACAGTCGAAAAGAGTCAGTCAACGATCGCCCGTGAATAGACGGGGACATCTTCCTCTGGTGCATGTATAAAATTATAAAAAGGAATACCAATATATTCATCTAAAGATAAACTGGGTTATCATTTCTTAGCCCCACCACCAAATATCTCTATAGTATTCACCGACCTTTATTCTACCTGTTTATTTGTTAATTTTTTTAACTTAAAATCCAGTGTAATATAAATAAAGTGTAACTATTAAGATACTTTACGTTGTTACACTGGGGATTTTATGAAAATAGAAATATGAGCATAACCGACATCAAAATTTAAAAAGAAAGTGTGCATGCTTACAAAAGTCTATATTTAGGTACTTGTATGACACAAGTGACGCGAAACAAACAATAGATACTTTTTTTAAATACAGAAAATAATACCCCAAACTAAATACCTTCCGACGTCAAGATCTTATACCAACAAACATAACGGTCTTGTCGGTCGGTGTCAATATAGGATTCCTATCTTTTTCGCCTACCATTGGATCTAATTTTCCAGGACCATAAATTTAAATCGTTAATGACTGAAAATTACAGATATCTAAAAAATTTGCAAACATCCCCTTCAAAACAATTTTCATCGAAAGTTTTTGTTGAATGCCACTTGCTTAATTTTGTTTAGATTTTATAATCACACGATTACAAAGTTAGAGGGACACATCGTTATGACTCATTTCTCGAGAAATATTCACCTAAATAAAAAGTTACAAACAACATTCATCGCACTCAGTCCAAACATATTTTCTGTAGGTACGTGAGTTAAAAATTCCTTCCCCTTGTTCAATGAATGGAGAGTGGACAGATTAACGAAGAAACTTTAATTTTAATTTTTTTCTCTATAGATTTGTATAGCGCTTCATCTGTCTGTAAAATTTCATCAGAATCAATCGAAAGATGTCGGACATATAAGGCTGTGATGTGACATACAAACGGACGAACGGACATAACAATTAAATTTGTTTTCCTCTAGAAGATTTACCAAGAAATATATCCAATTATTTATATTTTATTAAAATTTATTGATAAAACTAATAAAGACGGTAAAATTGTAACAAACGAACGGATTATTATTTTTATCACCGAATAGATACTTGAGTTTAAAAATAGAAATGCCACTCCTGTTTACATATATGTGTGAGGTTGGTTTCTTTGTCCGTAACTACTTATTCATATTTAAAAGTTAAAATTGACTAGAACCACACTACGACGTTATTGAGTGACATAGGCGCCGATTGCACACAGAAGTGGGCGATCGCGTTGTGTAGATACTTTCTTGAGGACTGGCGTCATCTCCCGTTCACAGATTATTATTTACTTCAGCTTTCATCGCAATAGAAAACAGAGCACTTTCAATGATGCAAATGGCATTCGAATAATAAATGAGCACGTCATTGAAAATGAATAGCAGAAGTATACGTGACCAAGACTTTTCTGAGTCATTTTGTCTATTAATAAGTATATCGTAATTCGTATTAATAGGTAACTACTGAAAAAAAAATCTCAATCCCTTGGCTTATACGAGTATCAATCAGTTAATAACGCGCCATTACACACTTCTTGGTCTAGATCTAGATTGTCAGAGAATTGACGGAGATTGAATTTTTTAGCATATATAATTTTTAATTATTTTTCAGAATATGTAGACCAATTTATGCATGTACCTAAGAACCTAACTGCCGAGGCACCCCTAGTAAGTCAGTTGACTATGTAATGTACGCCCGCGTCAACTTGACCGCACTCATACCATAGTAAGTCTAACCGGCCGCCATTACGCTACGAAGTTCGACTCACACATACTTACTCAGCTGCCATTGCATTGTTTCATTGGTTTCTCGGTGACAGGGAGTCTAGAATTTTTATAACGGCTATGAATATAAGGTACTTAAAGAATATTGTAATTCTAGAGCTATGTATTCCTATTTAGATTTCAAGTATAATTTTGATAATATATTTTTTCTATTTGTCGACGTCGTCGTTAATTTAAAAAACAGTCTCGCACATGAAGGGTTCCGTACCACCATACAATATAAAAAAAAACGGGCAAGAGCGAATCGCACTCGCACACGAAGCGTTCCGTACCACCATACAATATAAAAAACGACCGCGACGTTAATCGTTGCCATTTATATTAAACGAAATACCTAGCGAAACGTATGATATTTTATACCAAACTCCAAATAAGTGTAAACAAATTTTTAAAAAAACATTTTTTGCCACAAAGAAAAGGGTGCCCATTGCCCTCGGAAGGGGCGTTGAGTGACTTCGAGGACAATGGCCATCCTAGTAGATAATAAATAATATATAAGTAAATATTATTTAGTATAAATAAATTGTAATGCAAAGCGATGACAGCGACGGATAAACCTTACAGGGTTTTTGTTCGCTTGTATTAAGTGCTGAACTTTATGTATATATTTCTTTTTATATTAAATAAACTAAAAAAAAAAAAAACGAACTTAACCATTATTCGTTATTATTATGTAATTTAAGAATTATTGAATAACTATTTTCATTTTTATTTCGTTAGTTACGTAGAATATACTCCTGTCATAAATTTTTTCCACATATCCAAAAACAACGGTTTAGCTGTTATTAGAGGAGGGGGGGGGGACACATTACTCTAACAAAAATTAGAACTTTAGAAGTTTCAGCAACTGTTAACTTAAATTAAAAAAATTGTTTGAAACCTTGATATCAATTTTTAAAACCAATCGGTTGGTACCTCTGGCGTTAATATACGATGAATTTTTTTTTCATACTTCAGTTATATGTATGGCGCCCTATCCCAAAAAAAAAATATTTCACTACGGCGTTGTGTAGCGGTGCATAGATTACACCTACCTTCCAAAATATTGCCAATAGTTTCCGAGAACAACCACAGAAAGACAGACGGACGGGCGGACATGGCGAAACTAAAAGGGTTCCTTTTTTGGCATTTGGCTACGGAGCCCTAAAACAGTAACTTTTTTAACACGCGTAGGCCACTAGTGGTAATAGAGCTATCTAGACTTATTACTTGTCATCTAAAAACCCTAAATATACGCGATAATTGCTCGCATTGACATAGAACTCTATAAAACGACAAAATGTTTCAAACGCCTATTTGTTTTGTTGCCGCATTACCCACGACCGTGCTTTTAGTGGTCTCACAGTGTCACTTACTTGGCATTGGCATTGGTAGTAAATGCATTAGGCAAAGACCGCCGAACGCTTTCAAAACGCATTCGATTATTCCTCTATGCAACTTTTAAGGCTCGCCTTGACTTCTTACCTCAGAGTTGACATCGCAATTTTTTATATTTTTATTATATCCGTGGTTGGCGGTCGTTACAGTTCCCAACCCGCAGTGGAGCAGCGTGGTGGACTTAAGCTTCAAGCCCCCCTCCTCACCCTGGGGGAGGCCTAAGCCCCTGCAGTGGGGTAAAAATGGGCTGATGATGATGATGATGATGATATCCGTGTTTATAATAATATTCTAATCTCGCTATGAAATATACGTCTAATTTCCTCACATTCAATCAAAGTCACATACTTCTTGGTACACAACAATATAAGAAATTATATAGATACTAGCGACCCGCCCCAGCTTCGTACGGGTAGCAGAGCAATGTATGCCGTAGTTTTTTTTCTCTCGTAGTGTCGTATCTGCTTGTTGCGTCGAACCAGCGAGCTATTCGTCGAACATGTGGATTAGATTTAAATGTAATATATTTTCATTCTACTTGTAGTGTTATTAATGTATGTTGTTTCCAAATCTGTAAATATTTGAAAAAAAAGAAGAATATATACATAAAAACAAACTAAAATGTTTCTTTGTATATGTCGTAGAATGATTTGAATTTTTCGAATTCGAATTTTTGCGAAAACCCTAGGTACGAGTATATTACGAAAACACGGTAATTAGACAGTGGCGAAAACATTTGCCTATCTTACTGGAAAAGGATAGGGTTTTTGCAAAAACGCGAGTCGCTCTAGTAACATTGAATACTCTTAACTCTGATTGGCTAAATTTTTGCTTACTGACCAAATCTTACTCTGATTGGTTTTACCCTGTGAGCTTTGAAGTATTAGAATCATTGAGTTGTGAAGGGTTAAAAATAACAATATCGATTTATTGAAACTTCTGCATACTTTTAACCACATTTAAAACAAAAGAGTGCCAAAAACATAAACAAAACAACGTGCATGAATGATTGACATTTAAAACGTCAACCAATCAGAGGAGGTCTCGATTAGGGCGCTCCGACTGGCCAATCAGCGCTCTTATTTCCTAATAGCTAACGTTTCGTTTCGCAGTATTACTATAGCGACTAGTGTTTTTGTAAAAACCCTAACTTTTTCCAGTAAGATTGAGAAATGTTTACACCATTATTTAATTATCCCCTGTTTTTGCAAAATCCCTAGGGTTTTCGAGAAAATTCGAATTATTAAATCATTCTGCGACATATACAACATTGATAACTTCTGCTTAACTTTTACATCAAGCGCGTCGCGTCGCGTCGTCGTCGCCGCGCCGGTGTGGGGTGATAGTATTTATTTCGCTATAAATCTCAAGTCTCAAGTATATGCCAATCCTTACTTTAGTTTTTGAGTTTATCGCGTTCAGACAGACAGACGTGGCAGGGGACTTTATGTTATAATATGTAGTGATTGTAGCATGGGTCACTGAAATATGTTACTAGCGTATGGAATAGACGGCGCGCATTATTTTGGGCATGAAGAAAACACTGTGACAGACAGACAGACAGATGGCATAGGTTGAGTAATAAAGAAACTCAAAAATAATCAGTTATACTTAAGTCATATAGTTCCCAAACATTTAATACTTACGTATCCAATCTGTACGGTTTACTCTTCATAATCTATGATTTTCGTAAAGAAATAGCGGCAAAAGACTATAAATTGTTTTGATTGATTTTAGGTAATGGTTTGCTTACTTACCAATGATAAGATCTGTTTTCTTCGAAGTTAACTCATTTTTACTTGTTTTTAACACGCACCACGGCATTTTTGAATTGTTTAATTGTGGTTCATTTACATTTTCGGCACGTAATCACGATGAGTGTAGGCGATTGACATACAAGTGACTGAAAGAGTTGTTGCTGGTCGGCAACAAAACATGGACAAAACGTCTGGATCGCGGCGTCGTCGGTTCTCTAAATCTCTACGTTAGTAATATTATTTTAGTGGCGTAGTAGTATAGTAGTGGGTTAGCTTTGACGCGGAAAGGAATTATAAAAACACTTGGGTGCACGATCATCCAAATGTACTTTACTATGTTTACATATTAGATAACAACAATAATAATAATACATGGGATTTCCCACAAAGCGCCATCTAGTCCCAAAGTAAGCAAGGATTATCCTTGTATTATGGGTTACTAGACAACTAATATACATAATTAAATATTCTATATAATATGTTTTACATATATAAATATTTTTGCGAAGAGCGAAGACACCACACACATATAACAACTAAGACCCGGTACCAGTATCAATATTCATCATATTAATACTGATCCGACCTGGGATTCGAACCTGGGACCTCCAGCTTCGTAGGCAGGGTCGCTACCCACTAGGCTAAGCGGTCGTCAAAATCAATAAAGATAAACACAAAATTAAGGTAATACACATTGGTAATCAGATGTAAACCGTATAACACGTGATTAATTAATACGGAGCGCAATCAATTTTGTGCGATGCCTAATATCTCATCTGACTGATTATAATTGGGTCAACGCGATTTTCGGACGCGCGCGCAGGAGAAGACGAAGCCGCAACCGTTTCGCGGGGATAACCGAAGATTTACGAATCATAACGACGGCGTCGCGTTTGGCGCGAAAAACGATGCCCTAAAAAATCATTGTAACTATTATTAATTTAACGAGGTGAGGCATTTTCAATCGATTTGTCCATATATAGATTTAAAAAAACCACTTGGATCAAAAAAATAAAAACCGACTTTAAAAACATAAACTAAAAAGTTAAAAATAAAATTTTCACTTTAAAGAAAGGAGCATTAACAGGCGGCATATAGTTTATGAAGTCGGTGCCTACTCACTCAGACACTTTAAATTGTGTTCTATTTTTGTTATTGTTATAAATATATCATTGTTGTAATTGTTATTACCTGGTAAGTACCCATTTAAAGTGACTGAGTAGGCACCGACTTCATTAACTATATGCCGCCTGTTAATGCTCCTTTCTTTAAAGTGAAAATTTTATTTTTAACTTTTTAGTTTATGTTTTTGAACTCGGTTTTTATTTTTTTTCAATTATTTTATTTTTCAATTTTTAGTTGAACGCATCTGTAACTTATTTGTATTTAGTATAGTAGTGTCGTGATAGCCCAGAGCGCAACGAACCTGTCTCAAATTTATAAGGCCCCACAGGGCCATGGTTCGAATCCGGGCGTGTACCAATGAGTTTTCTGACTTAAGTGCACAATATCACTGACACCGTGCTTCGGAGGGCACGTTAAGCAGTCGGTCCCGGACGCTTTCAATAGATGGCGGTTGTTACAGTTCCCAACCCGCAGTGGAGCAGCGTGGTGGACTTGCAGTGGGGTAAAAATGGGCTGATGATGATGATGATGATGATAGTATAAATGGGGCTACTAAACGCGCTACTCTAATGAGACAGAACCACGATTACGCAACGTAAATTCAGTGTCAAATTGACACATCACCATGCCTAGTAGGCAGTGGTATTCCTATGTAAAACTTCAATCTTAATTATTATTTTTGTGCGAACTGAACATTTTGGCATATTCAACCGTATGAAGAAAGCTCAACAAAAAGTAACTGCTGTAAATCGTTGAGGAGTTCCCTCAATTGTGTATGTTCTCCATCATCAGACCTGTAATGGCACTTATAATACATATGGGTACAAAGATCTCATCAATAGAAATGAATCAAGTCCAAACACCAGGTAATTGCTATAAATCGTTAAGGAGTTCCTTCGACTGTGTATGGTCTCCATCATCAGACCTGTAATGGTACTTATAACCTTTATGGGTGCAAAGTTCTCATTAATAGAAATGAATTAAGTCCGAACACCAGGTAATTGCTGTAAATCGTTGAGGAGTTCCCTCGATTGTGCATGGTCTCCATCATCAGACCTGTAATGGCACTTATAATCTATATGGGTGCAAAGATCTCATCAATAGAAATGAATCAAGTCCAAACACCAGGTAATTGCTGTAAGTCGTTGAGGAGTTCCCTCGACTGTCTTTCAGCTCCACCATCAGATCAACTCCCGACCTTCATTAAATAGTACTAGTAGTCGTACTTTATCAAAATACTTAAAATACGATACTTTAAAATACGATTTTCGAAGGTTGCCCTCGATTTCTCTGGGATGCCATCATCAGATCCTGGTTTCCTTATCATGGTGCCATTTCGGAGATATCTCCCTTTCACAAAAAAAAAAATCATCCAATTCGGTTCATAAATAACGAAGTTATCCCTGAACACAAATAAAAAATAAAAAAAAAACATATATACGGTCGAATTGAGTAACCTCCTTCTTTTTTGATGTCGCTTAAAAACGGACTGAGTCAATTATGTTGAATGAAACTTCGGAGGCGCGAAAACTTCTGAAAACATCCTAAATTTCTTTAATAGATTGATACTGTTCATTAGAATAACCCTTTCGAAAACCACCATCTAAACTTTTCTACTTTTACTATAATTGAATAAATAAAAAAACTATGTTTGTGGCTATTAGGTATTTTTTAACCGACTTTAAAAAAAGTCGAGGTTCTCAATTCAACTGTACTTATATATTTTGTTATGTATATGTTATTTCTGGATATAATCGCCGATTGTGACCCGATTTGATTTTTTTTTTTACTTACTTAAATAGACTAAGTTTCGAGATTATTCTCATTTGCATTTGATGAAGAATTCCATCTCTAAGAGTAGAAAATTAGCGGATGAATTCCGTTTATTTAACTGATTTTAATAAAACTTGATACATAAGTGTACTTCCATAAAAAATAAAATGTTATCGTGACCTTGAGCTGAGCTTATAATGGGAAGAGTAGGCATATAAGGGAAACTACTCAACGGTGTACAACTGCTACCTCGTGTTTAGGCTCATGCATATGCCTACTTCATTTTGACGTGAACTTCCACCTGTGTTTTGACTGTCCTCGAGGAGGTCACAGTGACGAACAGAACTGAAACCAAAGCGGAGCAGCGGAAGCAGCACGAAAGATTGTATGCACTTGTATGGAGCCGTCATTTGATTCCGCTACTGCTCCGCTTCCACTTTATTCATGGCTGCACCCAAGCACCCTACCCGCAAAATAATTGCATTGCAATTCTTTCCCCATTTTATTTTGAATGATCCCCCTTTCGTTACTATATGATTTCCCCCAAACGGCGCTGTCTCGTTTGAGAAGCGCATTTAGGAGACCTATCCATACTCAAATACAATTAAGCAACAGTTACTTACTAACAACAAAAATTTTAAAAAGTAAATATTTAGGAAATTAAATAAAAACCAACTTCAAAATTTTACTTAATACAAACTTTATCTAAAAAGTTTAAAATATTCTTTTTTTATTAGTTTAAAGAAAATAGGAATAATAGGCGGCATATATAGCTTATGAAGTCGGTGCCAACACTTACCAGAGGAAGACGTAATGCGTGTGCTGACAGAGTGTGTTCGGACAGAAGCTCTTAGGAGTTCTATGATTGTTAGTGGCTCTCTGTGTCTAGATAACATAGGCGCTTGTAATGTCATTCTAGCATCACTCACCTCGGGTGAGGCGAAGATGCTTTACAAGTTATTATTTTTGTCTATCAACTGTCATTTAGTTGAATAAGTGTAACTGTAATATATTGTTAAAGTTTGTACAGACCGGCATGTTCAACTCATGAACAAGGTCTTTAATAAAGAAAAAAAAAACACTTACCAGGTAAGAGAAATTAAAACAATGATTATATAACTATTATAACAAACTATTACAACAAACATACACAATATAAAGTGGATGGCTTGACCCTTCGTAAACTATATAAAAAAAATATATATATTTTAAACTTTTTAAATTTGTACATATAAGTAAAGTTTCAATGTCGGTTTTTTTAATTCAATAAAAAATTATAGTGGGATAAGTTAAAGTGATTAATTTTTTAAAGTATTAAATTAAATGAACATTGAAGTGTGCCATTTTAGATTTTCTCCATTTTTTCACTATTATGCCCACATATATGCATTCCTGTTCACAAATTGTTACTGGATCCAATTTCCGTGCGTAATTGCTGTTGCGATTTTTCTTTATATGTACTCGTACGTTATCGATAATTAAAGTAATTTCAAAGTATACTTTCAGTATGATACGTGTACTGATAGTCGAGGCTAGTTCAAAGCTGATTTTATTAATGTACCCTTCATCAGCCTATTTTTACCCCACTCCAGGGGCTTAGGCCTCCCCGGGGAGAGGGGGGTTGGAGCTTAAATCCATCACGCTGCTCCACTGCGGGTTGGGGATTGTAACGACCGCCTTCTATTGACAGCATTCGGGACCGACTGCTTAACGTGCTCTCCGAGGCACGGAGTCAGTGATAGTTATGTACTTAAGTCAGAAAAACTCATTGGTACACGCCCGGATTCGAACCATGGCCCTATGGCCTTATAAATCTGAGACAGGTTCGTTGCACTTTGGGCTATCACGACTCATCATGAATCTATCACAAATCAATCAATATAGCCACTACAGCATATATATATATCTAACACTTTCCATATTGATTTTCTCATAATAAACTAATTGAAATTCAGTATGCAAGAGCTTGTGAGTTGTAAAAAATTCCTTACGGAACCAAAGCTCAAAAAGTGAAATAAACATTTTGATGGTAAATGGGGATATCATTTGATATAAAACTTTTGTTATTGATAAAACTTTATTTTTCGAATTTTATGTAAAGTGAGTGCAGATATTTTGCAGAAAATTTGACAATATTCGTATTGTTATTCAACACTTTTGCGAGCGTGGCGGTACCTGCTACAATATTTATTAAGGTCACTACAGGTCTTTGACTTCCTTTTAAATTTGCTATCTTGTACGACAATTTAGTTCCAATCACGTATCTCCGCGCTGATAACCACTCGCCATACAGACACTATGAATAGTGTTATTTTGAAAAAAAATTAATACGATTGTCAAAGTGCATAATTATTTTATATATATCAAAAAATAATTTACTTTTGACACCGAAAATGGATCTCAGTAAAAGTACAGGGTGTATGCATACAGATATAGAAATTAAAAAAAATATTCTTATAGCCTAGAGGCCTTATTCCGAAAATGACTCATTTGGCGGAATCGATTTCGAGGTGTAAATAGATTACTTGTTTAATATTATTGCAATTTAAATTCCCATTCCAATATATCATCATCATCATCAGCCCATTTTTACCCCACTGCAGGGGTGCAACCTCCCCCAGGGTGAGGAGGGGGGCTTGGAGCTTAAGTCCACCACGCTGCTCCACTGCGGGTTGGGGACTGTAACGACCGCCATCTATTGACAGCGTCCGGGACCGACTGCTTAACGTGCCCTCCGAAGCACAGTGTCAGTGATATTGTGTACTTAAGTCAGAAAAAGTCATTGGTACACGCCCGGATTCGAACCATGGCCCTATGGGGCCTTATAAATTTGGGACAGGTTCGTTGCGCTCTGGGCTATCACGACATTTCCAATACATGTTTATGAATAAATCCTAACATATAAACATAACACATAAAACATTAAAATAGTTCTTGCTATAATATGCGAAGCCTTATCCAATATAAAAGGCAAACTTTATTAGTTTTTCATTCCACGTTCCATACGATACGTAGCCGCTTCGAATTCAGTTCGCTGTTATGACCTACCACAAAGCAAATCGATTCCGCCAAGTGGGTCATTGTTGGAATAAATCGAATAGAATATGAATTATAATTTACATTGCGATGTACATTTATTACTTGTCATGATAAATGGTATCGTTCCTTAGATTATCACAAGTGTATAAACCTATTAGATACATATATAAATATTAACGCGTGTTTCGTAACAATAACAGCGTGATGATATATAGGTACCCCATATGTCGAATTATCATTTCATCTATTTAAACATAAAAGTTCCTGACAAACAAACGTAAAATTAATTAATTGTAGATTTACACTAAATTACTCACTTTGTTGATTCCATTGAAATAAACCCAACAAGGTTTTCCAGGTATACTTAGCTTCAGCATTTGTACAGACCCTGAAATGTAATTGTGATAAAATTGCAATTTTAATTATTTTTTAGCTTTAATACATGTGACGTCTCAGAAACGAGTAATATAGTATTATATTTTTATAAAAATATTTTTTCCTACAAATTTTTACCTACAAAAGTACTTAGTAGCGACCCTACGAAGCTGGAGGTCCAAGATTCGAATCCCAAGTCGGGTCAGTATTTATATGATGAATATTAAAACTGGTACCGAGTCTTGGTTGTTATATGTATGTGGTGTCTTCACTTGGTACCCAAAATACAAGCTAATGCTTAGTTTGGGGCCCAGACGTTGATATGATATATACGTTATTAAAAAAAAATAATAATAAAGTACTAATTTAAAATACATATTTATCTTTCTACCTATATATCTACGTAAACGACCGAGCCATTTTAAATTCCAGAGAGGTGATTGCTACAAAAAAAAATTGTGTAAAGAGTTGTTCTTATCTTCTTTTCGTCCAAATGAAGTACTAATTTAAAATACTCATTTATTTTTTTACCTTTCTACGCGAACGACGAAGCCGGGGCGGGTCGCTAGTTGTTAATAATATGCTACTTAGTACAGTCTCGTGGTTACCTGTGGTTCTGCGAGCATCACAGCAAAATATGAGCTACTTACTGTCGGTGTATAGAAAGAGTAAGAGACAGATGTAAATTTAACTGTTTTATTCAGAAAAGTTTGTTTAAACAAACCCAATTTAAATTTTATGTTTTTGATCTATGATAACAATTTTAATAAAATACATTTACGATGTTTTCTGAGCAAGTTAGAATGTGCCAAAAATGTAAATTTTTTTAAATATTGGAATGACATTATGTATTTTATGATGATCAGCTCCTATTAGTCGTAGCGTGATGTCGTAATAGCCTCTAGCCTTTTTCGATAAATGGACTATCCAATACAAAAAAAAATTCAATTCGAAACAGTAGTTCCTGAGATTAGCGAGTTCAAACAAACAAACTCTTCAGCTTTATAATATTAATATAGATATATGAATACTGTTACGTTTGCATCTTACACATCGATTATTGACAGATATTGAAACTTATATAATTTTAAGACAATATTTTCTGGAAAGCACTAGAATTATCGAACTTGTGACATCAATGTATCAGATTTGAAGCAAAAGTGATCAAAAAACGAAGGTATCGTTTCACTTTCAACTCTTTTTAGACGAATAAACTGTAGTAAGTTGTAACAATGCTGTGGAAAATGTTAATACACGTCATCTGATGAAATATTATTTTCATAAACAACATAATCCCACTGGAGACATAATAGATAGTATGCACTGCACAACCCTCATACAGAAGTTTTCTAGTTAGTCGCGTTCTCGCCGTATAAAATTATCGCGTTCATTTTGAATTGCATAAATTTTTCAGTAAGCCATACCATAGTATTCTATTTTTATTAAATCCAAAGAACATGTTCTGTAAAATATGTCACGAATTTTAACTTGGCGGTATTGAATATTATTATTCTGGAGCACAATCAAAATTAATAATACAGACTACAATAAAAATATAGAGTTTTTGGTTGCATATGTGTTACCATTTTCCTTAAAAACTAGTTTTTACTAGATAACACTACTTGTAACTAAGTGTCAAATCAATATTAATTTATAATAGGAAAAACGCGTTTTTACTAGAAACGGGTTCTAACTGTAACACATACATTAATAATAATAGTAAAATCCGGGACATCTCAGACGCGGTCATCTAGTCCCAAATTACGAAGGAGTCTGTACTATGGGTACTACACAACTGATATATGTACATACTAAGACATGTTTTTATAATATATAGGTACATATACAGGAACAAATTTTAACAACCATGCAAAAAAATTCTAGATGTTAGGTATCACCAATAGACCTCATTACGTAATTAAAAAATATAGGTCGCATCTTTCATAATAAATTATTTTATCTACAGTGTTATTATTTAACGTTTGGTTGTCTTCTTTGTGACGACGCGCTCGAGACCTTGAGACCGAGACGGAGCGGAGCGTGCGTCGGCCGTGAATGATGACAAGAGTTATTGGTTTTTTCGGGAATGGTTTGTGTAGTCATATCTCAATATTTTTCTATTGAACGATACTTAAAGGAAACAAGACAAGCTTAAAAATTAAATATAAATATAATAATAAAAATTTTTAAAATTTCACCTGGTAGTTATTTTACATCCAGACGCGGAACAAATCGACATGTCACACAAATATTTCTCCCAGACAGAATTCGCCTGCTAACTTTGTGTCTGCAATCGGTGCTTTCGACCACTCAACAAACCGGTTAGTCAATATCTTAATAAGAGGAACAAATGTGATGAATGTTATTAATAGCTACGTAGTATATACAGGATTGGGATGTAATTATTGGGTAACTGTAAATTTGACAACCTAGTTCCAAACTAGACAGAGCTTGTATTATGGGTACTATTTTACTGATATACGCATTTAAATATTTTCTTATATATTTACACACATATAAGAGTAATTACCGCTTCTACCTAAGTCCAAATCGACAACCTCAAGTTAACGATACCAGTTCATCGGATGAACTAAATAAGAATGAACTTTGAATCACACAAATTATTTTCTGATTGGCCTAAATAATAAAGCGTTAAACATGTCAAGCCAATCAAGTAGCGAAACCCCACATCATACACTAATGTTACAACACTATAAAATGTCTTCATCACTACAGAGCATCACCAGTAGAACCGCTGCTCTCAGGTAGGGGAGCAAGGGGGTTGTTGTAACAGGGGTAAGTAGTAACAGACCTTTTTCAAAGGGAATTTAAACTCTATTCACAATTTTTTTTTACCTAATCTTAAAATCATAACGCGCCACGCCACTTTATCACCGCCAGACCCGCCAGTGTCCCACCAGGCGGCGCAGTGAGTGGGTGTGTGCAAACGCTTCGTTGTTGACAGGTAACGTATTATTTTCTTTCGTAAATTTTTGGTTAGCTTTACTATTTACGGCTATGTGGAGCTTTATGTACTTTACTTGATGCTAAAATATAATTATTTATGATGTTGTGTAACAATTTTCGAGATTACTAAGTTGATTTAATAGTTATCGTGATAAATATTAAGAACTATGCCTAGGGGCTTGTTGTAACAAAACTTCGGGGTTTGTTGTAACATGTTACAACTTGTCCCAGATTGCTATAAGTTACTGTTATTATTTGTAATGTAACATACCTTATTTGTTTTCATTTAGAATGAGAGAGTATAAGAGAAAGGCAAAGCGGGCAACACAAAGTCAGGAGGTATACGAGTTAGCTGCAGCTGAAGTTAATTATTGTAAGATGTAAGGTAGAACTGAGAGATAATTAAAAGACTTAATTTGGAGTGATTATAAAGTGCCATGTAGACATATAAGTACCTATAGTAGTAAATAAGTACAAAATAAGATATTTAAAGTTTAATTAAATTTATTTTATCTGCAATTTAACTTTCGCTTTATTACAACTTTCTACTATCGACGACGAACACGACAACCTTTCCTTCTTTCAGTAAATTAATCGTCAGACACACGTCAGCTTTCCTAGGAAGTATTATAGGACATACCAAAACCTAACAACTCCATACTCCAACTCATCTATCCCTTATACATAGGCATATAAATATTTTACACACCCTGATAAAGACTAAATAGACATGTTCATGCACACAAGTAATTAGCCCGGGCGGGAATCAAACTCGCGATCTTTGGGCCTACAGTCGGCGCCTCCGATCACTAGACCAATCGGTTAGTTTCAATCAAATCAATTCGAAGTAATTTACGGTAAGTTAAAAACAAATAATTGGATATTGTGTGACCCGTCAAGTAAAAACTTGTAACGGCTTATAAATTCTATATACTCAAACTTACTAAAGTTTGTTTAGGCGTTCTATGTTAGAAAATTTTGCAGTACATGTGAAATCAAAGCGAATCAACCCTTTAATCTACACGGCTACCATGAGTTTGAAATGCTATCACTAGAGGCGCTATCCTTACGAAACTTGTAAGCTGTCGCCACCGAGTGTCGACACGTTAAACTACTTCGAACCCATCATGGAAGCCATGCAGAATTTGACCTCAGCAGTGACATTATTAAATTAAACCCAAATTACTTTAGGTTTGCAAATTAGTTATTTATCTTTTAACTGCAGGCATTTTCTTCATAAAATATTGAATCACTTTGATAACCGACGTAATATAAGTTCTAGGTATTTATGATATAATCGACAAATTCTTGTGTTCCTCATATTGTTATTTAAAAGTTAAAAAAATATCTGCTTATTGAAATTATCTAAGTATTTCTAACGATAACTTACACTTTTCCTTATTTTAAAACACTTCTAAGGGGTAAACCACGCAAATCCTTTAAAAAACTGAATTTTATTTTTAAAGTTGAGAAACTCTCATTAATGGGATTTTGAAGTCACTTGTCTGAGTCGAAATCAAATATCCTTAATAATAGAAATCGTAATCCTGTAATATACTGTATAAACAAGAAATACTGAAAAGGCCGATTTACAATGTTGTTTGTTTACATTTTTTATTTCATGTGTTGTTGCGATGTCTAAGCTCGGAAACTATATATTTCATATATCCGAAATTTGGATAGTTCATGTAATGTGTTCACCCAAAATTGAATATAAAATTAATAATATATTTTTTAAAAAAATCTGGGGGTGTCTATACAAGTAAATGATAACAATAAAAATTTTGTCGTTATCTAGAGCGCATTATGTACCTACTTACTTACAGTGAATTGATTTCTAAAGTATACTAATCAGGTAAAGACCACACTCTTCAGAGCCTTCTGTCAATCCTTTTATATTTGCAGTATGTGGATGAGTTACACGCAAAGGGCATATAGCGCTCTACGTGTTCAATACAATAATGCGTTCAGGGTGCTGATGCGGCTGCCGCGGTATTGTACCGCGTCCGGAATGTTCGCAGAGGCGCACGTGGACGGCTTTCATGCCATCATGTGCAAACGTTGTGCCTCCATTCTCTCGTGGGTGCGTGGCGGCCGCAACATCATCCTTGTGGCCCATTGGGTACATCTGTATGTCAAATTAAAAAATTGACTGATTGTTTAGTTTTAACTTTTAATTGCATTTAGTTATTGTTATGATTTGTTAACATTTTATTTTATGGTACTGTTTGATATATAAATAACGTGTAAAAATGGCTATGGGGATAGCACCCGACAAAAAATGATTATTATTATTATTAGTACATATATTTTGTTTATTTTGTATTACAAATATGGTAAAAAGGCACTTTAGGTGTCTGTGTATGCATTTTTGTTTTTTGGTAAATACATAACACGAATACATTGTATGGTGGTTCGGATTTCTGTTTTTTCTTTATTTCGACAAAAAATGTTAGAGACCATGATCATCCTTTCATGTTAGCCACAATGGTTATTGAAGAGAGATTTATTTTATTTTATTTATGTCATTTAGATTCCTGACTCAAGAAAAAAGAAACTTTTCAATATTTCATAAATAAAATTTTCGATCTTTAAAATTTAATATGTGCGGTACTTCCCTCCAGGGCACGTTCGTTTGACTTGCCCTGTATACTATAGAAACATAATATGTAAATTCTATGAATAAATCAAATACTCGATATTCATTTTCACACTAAATTCTATATGAAATACACCACTGCACGATTGTCAACTGACACGCGTAAATTCACTGTTAGTTAGCTACAGAACAATCAGCATTGACAAAGAGAACCGTCGAAATGGCCAATCTAAATAAATAATTCTATATGGACTGGGCGTTCATTGAACGAGAAATAGGCATATATACGTTTATTTAGAACTATAATAATACCCCATTACCCATATACTAGCGACATGATATTCCCAGAGATCAATAGTTCTGAATTCACAAAATCTTCGAATGTTTAAAGAAATACCACCATTTACGAATACTCCCTTTTGTATGTAAAAACCATAGAAAACTTATTGACTTTGACCGTTTGGATCTGGGATTGCAAACACATATTATGTACTCGTAGTGTGTAGTTGTTTGCCTCAGAGAAAACGTAAATGTTTTTATAACCATAAATTATAGTTAATAATAATAACAACGTGTGGGACATTTCACACACGGTCAACTAGTCCCAAACTAGGCGGAATCTGTTATTTGGGTACCAAACAATAAATACACATACTTAAATATCTATAACAAGCTTGCTGGCTTCTTACGCGTCGACTACACCGTTGTACTGGCGGCGGCGGCGCGGTAATGCTAAAGAGTAAATTGTGAGGTTATTTTGAATAATAATAATAGGACATTTACTTGCTACAAAAACACACGTGAATCCTGAAATGAAAAAATCAATCAGACAAAACAAAAAGGTTACTTAGATACATTGCAGTATATGTACAAATAGGCTGGAGCTCAGCTTTTGCCGACACACAAATGGTGTGGGCGCTGTTCTTCAGCAACAGCGTGACGCAAACACTCACGCGCAATACAGCAGTACATTACAGAGAGAAATTAAAAC
The DNA here is from genome assembly GCA_949709985.1 of Luffia ferchaultella. Taxonomy (NCBI): domain Eukaryota; kingdom Metazoa; phylum Arthropoda; class Insecta; order Lepidoptera; family Psychidae; genus Luffia; species Luffia ferchaultella. The sequence continues at coordinate 10,434,800 of OX453258.1, forward strand.
AATAAGAATAGGTGCGATAAAATGGTGGCTAGGTACATATATGTCGGTGGCATATAGTAATTTCCCTTACCTATCTACTCACGTTCCTACCAAGGATGTTCCAACTTTACTTGTTTATTTTGAATCCATATAGTTTGCATTTGTTTTTAAAAGATATCAATATAGTGAGAGTTTTAATTGGAGCAGGAATATCATTCCAACATTTGGAAGCCACGGACCGAAAACTTCCTTGGAAGGACGAAAGATAGGAAAGAGGCAGCGCGAAAAGCCGCGTTCTAATAGACTCTTAACAATGTCAGAATCGTCGTATCTTGTCCAATCAAATTTTTTATAGATGTAGCTTAGTATAGCATTTATTATACTATATGTATAATAGAATGGCTATCCCACAGGAACTGTGTATTTTTCTGGTATGAGATTTATTCTAAATGTTATCCAAAGCCTTAAGACACCTTCGTACTAAATTTCATCAATATCCATTCAGTCGTTTTAGAAATTAGGCCCGTCCACCAACCCACACTGAAGCAGCGTGGTGGATAAAGCTCCAAGCAACCTCATCTCGAGAGGAGGTCTAAGTCCCTACAGTGGAGCATAATTGGTTAATATGGTGACGGGTAAATACACAAAGACCGAGGCACAACACAAGATCTAGGTAATAACCCGCGTGAACTATAATAGGTGTGCGCTTCCCGCCCGTCTCCTTTACTCATCCGATGGCTCAAACACAGATTTATTCTCGAACTAAAGGGGCTGACCGTTTAGTTCGAGAATCAACCTGTGTTCTATTGAACTCCTCTATTGAACTAATTCAAAGTTCGGTGGTAGATACACCGAAAATTTGTAAGCGGCGTAAACAACCTGAGACTAAAGTAACCGTTTCATGTACCTAACCTCTGAAGAATTTTAGATTAAATTTTCTCTAAGCTTCAAAATCCAGGTTTTTTTTATAAAACTACCTTAATCGCATACATTTTAAATTAACCCATAAAAATTTTACAGCAAGGTATATTAATTACAAAATATCTTCTTAATTCTCATCAAAAGTTTAATTGTTTTATCATAAAACATGAAGAGCATTGTTCCCCACTAATAAAATGTTTTCCCAATTTCGCCCCTCCATAGATTTTAGACACATGATGACGTGCCGCACGTGCGAATGTCATCTGACAGGTTTTTTTTGTTAAGATTAGAATTGGTGTCATGTCAGTGTTGTGATATTAACACAATAGCTATTCGAAAGGGCGAGATCTGTGTCACGGGATTATGCTAAATAGATACGACTGAGATAAAGTTACGTAACATTATTGCTGTAGAGAAAAAAAATGTGACGCTTCTTTTTTGTACGAAGAATAGATTTCGAAATATATTAGAACAACATAGATACGGCATTCCACTTTTAACCCCCGACACAAAAAGAGGGGTGTTATAAGTTTGACGTGTGTGTCTACGTGTGTATCTCTCCGTGGCATGGTAGCTCCCAAACGGATGAACCGATTTCGATTTTGTTCTTTTGTTTTGAAAAGTGAATTAGTCGGAAGTATTCTTAGCTATGTATGATGAAAATCAGTCCAAGATGGCCGCCGCCACAAAATGGCGGGTATAATATTTTTCCCTAATTCATCAATATGGGTATCAAATGGAAGGACTTAACTACCTAGCAGAATTACATTAACATTAATGACATTATGAGAAAATTCAAATCCAAGATGGCCGCCACCACAAAATGGCGAATTATTAATTTTATTACAATTACATATTTTTTTCACAAGTCTCAATATGGGTAGCAAATAAAAAGGCGTGACTCGTAGAATAATGTACACTATATTGAAAGGGAATGAGGAATATTAACTAACGAAATGAAACACCAAAAACTTGAAAATTATTTTTTTGTCTGATCATGTATAGTTTACTTAACTAAATAACTAGGTAACTTTAAAAAATTTTAAATAAAAAATTAATTTAAAACTTAAAAAATCTCTGACACAAAAAACTAACTAACTGGGACCGCTAAGTAAACTTAAATACCTAATAATTAGTGGTCCCAGACGCCTTTAAAGATCAAAAATCATTTGAAAATGAACAATCTTGTATTATTTCTGAATTTTTAAATGTTTGTTTTTTTTTAAATGGCAACGTTAAAACGAGACCTCAAATTAAGATTGACAATTCATTGCTTGTTTAGTAAAAGTGAAGTAACATACTAAACATTTATCAAAAGGTCTTCGTTGTCGTTGCATAAATTGGCACTTTTTTTGCCATAGTTTTATATGGTGATGCACCAATCTAGTGTTGGCATATCGATTAATATAAAATAATACTTGTCAATCAGAAATTAGGGAATAAAACACTGATTTCATATTGATAATTAATTATTTAACATTAGTTTAATGTTCTAAGGCACCAGGGGCGCTGCAGTACTATGTTTAGTGAAAACGGCTTTTTCATTAACATCGTCACTAGGCCTACTACAAAAAGAAATAAATAATTAAAAAAGGAAATTAAAATTTTCAAAAATCCTACTACGAAAAGCCGTTAAGCAAGTCTAAAATAATAAAAAGTGGTCGCTTATAAAGAGAGTAATAAAAATAATTGTATTTTATCGATTTTATTTTATTGTATCGACCTAAAACAATAAAATTTAATATGTTAATTAACGGTCGTGCGTGGCCCGTAGATGCATAGATAGAAAGGAAATGTGCATATGGCTAACTATGGGCTAACTAAACATTACACGTCAAAGTTGACATGCCAGTGTCAGTCACTGTCAGGAACTCATTGTTACCGAAACGTGTGACAAGAAATTAATAAAATAGAGGACAACAGGGGCGTATAATAAGCTTACTTGCAATGATTTAAGCTCCACACATGTCAAAGGGGAATAACGCACAATTTTTTCCACCATTATAATAGTGGAAAAAATTGAAATGCTACTGTTTTTGTTTTCACAATATTATTTTTATAGACCGGATGGTATTGACAAAAATGCAGTAATTAATTAGATACACTTGTGAAGTATATAGAAACTCAAAAGAAAATATTCCATTGATTCTGTGTTGAGATTCTTAAAAAAGCACTTTCGAGAGAATCTCCATATAACGGAGCACGAAAATAGTTTTGGCTCTGACTGTTGAAAAGACGCTATTCTGTTTTCATACACTTTTGGTCCAATTCAAAAAATAAAAATATGTCATATTTTCACCATATTCTGTTGTAACTAGTCGGTTTAAGCGCAACTATTACACGAAATCTGTAATGCTTCGAAGTTCGCCGGGTCAGCTAGACTTAATTAAGACAATAGTCGTTGGATAAATCTTTACGGGCCTCTAATGTAAAAAGGTGATAGAAAAGAATTACGAAACGCACGACAACTTCTTTACAGTGTGTTTCATCAGTTTACCCACAGCTAAATAAATCCATCAATCTCAACATAAAATAAACATATCAATTCGACACTGACAACTCATTTATTTGTTTTGTACTCTTGATTTACACACTAATAATATGATTTTCAAATGACTGCCTTTAAGTTTGTAAATTAGGATATTCTATCGCTTTCCGAAAATCTCACATCAAATTAAATCGGTTTTCCATCGCAGTTTCTGAAACAAAAGTAGTGATCGGGATGTTTAAAAAATTATCTCACGGATGTGACAGCGACTTTATTTGGACAAATTTTTGAATTAAGTTTAACAAAAAAAAAAGATATTTTTTTAATTTTTCCCCAAAATACAAACTTTTAACTGCCTCATGACAAACTTCCGCACCGAAAACAGTCATTAGAAGGAAACAAGTTTTCTTTGCATTACGTCGTTTAAGTTTCACAACTCAGTGGCGAGGGCTGGCCCCGCATATTCATGAGCGGGCGTAGTCTGGCACAAACACGTCACTCGCTTCGTAGCTCCCGGTCAAAGGCTTTTAATCTTCATGGACGTCGTAATTCGTATTATGGCCGAATCGGTTTAACACTCCGTTAAATGTAACGGCGTACGATTCAGTAAATTTGTCGCCACTTTGCGATCGTCTAAAGTCTATCGCTAACGGATGACTGGACTAGTTAGCTACTAAAAGCTTCCTTTTTTAGGGTATCTGCGCACGAGCGCTGCTTAGTCTTTGTGTCCAAATAGACACCTTTACACTACATCTATATTTTGTGTCTACCATGGCTTAACACCTTTTAAATTCTTTCTCGATCCCAAGTAAAACAGACGTACAACAAACAATACTTAAGTACATGACAAGGAAATAGGAGCTTGACTTTAATCGCTATAAAAGTGAGAAAATATAGATTGCTTTAGGCAGAATAGAAACGAACTTGTACTATGCATGTGCGCGCAGATCAGCGTTTAGTGAGTCACGCATGCCCTTAAATTATTTAGTCATTCAGGATTTCAGGCGTCTAGTTTACGTGAGTCTAGTCGCCTCGCCGTCGCATCGCACATGGTAACCGTACACCATATTGAACACGAGGAAATAATTGATTCAGCTGCAGGCCATATAAAAAATCAGCTGCATTTACGTAAGCTATTTATTTTAAGTGGTACGTATTTTCTATAGAAGTTGATTAAAGGATATAAGAGTAATTCTTTCATTTCTGATGATTTAAACCATTATTAATACTTACGACTAAATTGAACTGTTTTTTATTTTTCTTTAGTCAGATAGTCCACACCAGTTGGCCTCCTAAAGGATTATTCCGTCAGCCCTTTTTATGCCTCACTGTAGGGGCTTAGGCCTCCCCTCAAAATGAGGGGGCTTGGAGATTAAATCCACCACGCTCTTCCAATGCGGGTTGGGGGATTGTAACGACCTCTACCTATTGACAGCAACCGGGACCCTAAAGGGAGCCTCTTAAAGGATACTTCCACTTTTTTAATTACAAAAAATATGAATATCACAAATATTAACAAATACATTCCTTTCAATCCTATGAATTATAGAAGTTCCTGTTATAACATACATTAACTTAGATTTAATTAAAAAAGAAAAAACCTCTACTTTTAATGGCATTACCACATGAGCGCATTTGTTGCGCTCTAACACAGACCAGTCAACCTATAGACCACGCTTTAATAAACGTCAGTACGAAAACGAAATCGCCAAAAAGTGGCGGGGTGCGGGGAGAGGTCGGCTAGTTTTCATTGGCTCGTTCAAAATTGTCAATTTAATGGCTTCCAACGTGCTTCAAACTGACGGCTCACTAGTGATGTAGTTATGTAGTGTCACTACATAGCCTTGGCGAATGCTACTCCCTGTCAAAGCGTGGTCTATAAGGTTGACTTGTCTGTGCGCTCTAATTACTATCCATTTAAGAAATACTTGTCATCGTTACAATCTTGTTTTTTCTACACATGCAGACGGTATCAATACAAACGCTTTTAGTTGCGTATCGTTGAGACTTGTAAAAACTTGAAAATAATCGAATTACATAGTTTTTTTTTTCTGTTGTATCAGTTAAAGTATTAAATAGACCAATCACTTGTTTTAACGACACTTCTAAAGAAACAAGCTTTTCCCTACATGATTTTCAACGGAGGTGTGGTATCTATAAGGTCCCATTTAAATAATGGGTACCTACAGCTCGCGCTAAACTTCTAGTTCGCTCTCAAGTCATAGCGAGTAGCGTCGCAGTAGGAAAAATGGGTATCAAAGGCTCGAAAGCGGGTCCCACATCTGCGCAAAATGCAGTGGCGTCAACTTCAAACCGAACTAGAAGTTTGGCGCGAGCTATACTGCTATAACGCTTTATCGGTAATCCACTTTAAAACTCCTAGATAAGAGTACTATACGTAAAGGTAGACGAAATGCTTATTATGTAAAATTAAGCTAATTATAATAATAATACATGGGACTTCCCACACAGCGTCATTTAGTCCCAAAGTAAGCAAGTATTATGCTTGTGTTATGGGTTACTAGACAACTGATATACATACTTAAATATTCTTTATAATATATACATATATAAATATTGTTGCGAAGACACCACACACATATAACAACCAAGTATCAATATCCATCATATTAATTAATACTGACCCGACCTGGGATTCGAACCCAGGACCTCCAGCTTCGCTACCCACTAGGCTAAGCGGTCGTCAGTTATGAAAATAATAAATTATATGAAGCATCTTACACACGATCATATAGTACCAAACTAGGCAGAGCCTGTTCTTTTGGTACCAGACAACAGATAAGCATACACAAACTATGTGTGAAAAGAAATTCCCAAGTTATTAACGTTTAGTAGACTTACCATTACTATGGTATGTTCAAGTTGACGCATAGGTACCATGCTGACTTAGTAGGGATACATCGGGAGTTAGTTAATGAACTATACTATCATCATTTCAAGTAATATAACCGAAGGAAAGAATATAACCGTCCCCCTCAGACTATAATGATAAACAACCAACAAAGTCTCACCGCAAGAGTTCCGTTTTTTTTTTCACTCTTTAGAAGTATAGTTCCAATCAAACTTTATGGCGGATCGGAATACAACGCTTTAAGCGTGCTTGCGTAGGTACAGTCATATACCCCTCGCTCCACTGCGTCCCGCTACACCTAAAACTGGTAAATGCGACGCAACTTGTGCCTATGTTCACATCCGCCATAAAGGTTGATTGGAACTATACGGAACTACAAAAGACACTAAAAATTTGCTCTCAATTCGAGACAGCAAGTACCATTAATATGTTTAGTTACTTTATGCGAATACCAGATAATCAATTTGGATAATAACTTTCGCAAACATCCCAAACTAGTAAAAAAATATATCTGTTATTCTTAATATGGCCTAAAAGCGTAGTCGGCCGGAGCTTTGCACTGTATATTCATGAACGCTGACAAAACAGACCACCTCACGACATGCGGGTAACGTCTTGGTTAATAGGTCATTATTCATGTTCAGCGGTTGTCATTTTATGGGTAGGTACTGTAAAGAAAAATCGAGCAGAGTTTCTGTATAGTATAGAAAACAGAATCATTTAGAACTTGTTTAGAATGTCACCGTGATGCGCCGATTTCACATCAACGAACGATAATTATGTGATACAATAATATGTTAAATATTTTTTCGTATGTAAAAAGATTTTTGGTATGAAGATGTCGCGCTGCATTATTTAAAAAAGTTGAGAACTCGTGCTAATTACACGTCTCATAGATTAGACAGATCATGCGTTTTTATCATTGTTTTTTTTTATATTTTGTCATATTAAAATGTATTCCAAAACTTTGAGTACAATTTTTACGTGTGCGGCACATTAAATTCAATTTTACGGCGCTATGTCAAAACATCAACTGGCATACTTTTGGTGTATGATGTTAATTTATTGTTTAGGTACATTTTACGGTCAAATGGTGGTATCTCTCGATGTAAGTACTCCTATATTAAAAAAAAAGATGAGAGTTATACTTTTCTTCTCCACCTCTTTTTATAACGGTATCCAATATTATTATAATAAAGTTCTTCATTCAGTCGATATCCTCATCGTAGACTACTAAATCATACAGTTCCAATCAACCTCTATGGCGGATGTGACTCGTCTTTGAATTATTTCTTTCTCAATAAAAATATCTGTTCCCACTTAGGTAACCAAACGAAAACAAACATTTATTGCAAGAAATCGATAAAAATATATTCGCACATGCAAACACATCTAGCAGTGATCGTTTTTTTTTTTTTTTTCATTATAAAACCCTTTCAAAATTGCATTTAAAAACGAACTGTTATTTAGCAATGCAAACGTAAATTATAAAGTCAAATCACGGTATCGGCCATCTTGCATCGGTCGTTTAGGAAAATCGCAAAGCTATCGAATCGGTTATAAAACTGTGGACGCATTAATATTTCAACAAAATGCAACGACGGGTTCTGTTTGAGCTGTTCCTCAAACACTCAAAAATTCACTAATTTATCAACGTCATCTCTAAAGTAGTGTATCTACGAAAAAAGTCTGTCTAACTCAAAAATTGTGAGGTTTTTATTATTTACTAGATTCTCTCTTTATTGACACCCATGGGGTATTAAGGTGTTACTAAAATGTATTTTATTGATCCTCTTTATGGGTACTATTATTCATCTAAATATAATTGGCTGGTCGAACTTGTTCGATGAAGATTCGCAAGATATATCCATATATCATCATATTGATAATAATAATAATGACGTATACATCACAACAAGGTCTAGGCCCCAAACTAAGCATTAGCTTGTGTTTTGGGTACCAAGCGAAGACACCACATACATATAACAACCAAGACCCGGTACCAGTATCAATATTCATCTTATAAATACATATAGATGGATTTACCCCTCCCTGAAATTCAATAAACAATAAAATTAAGTACTTGAATTGTTCATGGTTTGTTTTTTCTGTTAACGTAAACGAGTTTACGTACGCACTAGGTTCTTGCTTACCCCAGAGACACTTTTTTTACTCGTCTATTGAATAAATTCATGAGTGGGCCGACACGGTCGTCGAGAGGGGAAAAGCGCTGATTATCTGACAGTAATCTGGGCTCAACGAGCTGAAACACACGATATAGCCTTACCTATGAAGGCTGTATATTAAATTCCATGGTTTCAATTTACATTTCCAATCTGGCCGTCATCGATTCGCGTATCACGTGTCGAAAATTTTACAAACAGCTGTATTGAACATTTTAAAAAGGCTTCGGGACAAATAATAAAATTGATCTGAATACATTCGTTTATAAATGCGACTGTATATGTTCTATATATAGATAGGGCTATATAAAAGATTGTATCAACAGTGATAGGAAGCTCCAGTTCTGTGCAATATAGCTAATAAACATGGAAATGAAAATCTATACTTAATATTATAAAGCTGAAGAGTTGGTTTGTTTGTTTGTTTGAACGCGCAAATCTCAGGAACTACTGGTTCGAATTAAAAAAAATCTTTTTGTGTTGAATAGTCTATTTGTTGAGGAAGGCTATATATATGTATTAAATAATACAATCTGTCTGTCTGTCTATTCGAGCAAATCTCCAAAACGGCTAAACTGATTTTGATAAAACTTCACAGATGTGGAAAGAAAGTGGTCAAAAATGACATACACTACTTTTTGTATGTCTGTATGTACGTCCATCTGTCTATTCGAGCTAATCTCTAAAACAGCTAAACCGATTTTAATGAAATTTCACGGGTATGAAAAGGAGGTAGTCATAAGTGACACACGCTACTTTTTATCCATCTATCTTTCTGTACGTCTATGTGTCTATTCGAGCTAATCTCCAAAACCGATTTTAATGAAACCTTGATGAATGAATGCTGTCAAGAGTGACATCATACCTAATGAAGGTTGTCAAGAGTGACATCAGTTACTTTTTGTGGCTGTCTGTCGTTTGTCCTCACTGATCTATCAGCGTAGATAACGCCGAGACTACTAAGTCTAGGAAGCCGAAATTTGGAACAGTGGTTTATTTTATAACGTGAGTATTATTTTTCAAGAAAGGAATATATGGAAATTTCAAATTTAAGGAGGGAGGGATGGAGGGGCTTTGTATGAGAGTCTTTGTTCTTTAAAGTTAGAAACATAAAAATTTTAACATAAATAAATAATGACGTGTTTCAGGGTTTTTGGATTTCCATATTTTAAGGGTGGGAAACGGGATGTGAAAAGTATGGGAGTATCGGTTTTCTTAAAGGAGTGGGGAGAATGAAGATTGCAAGTTTGAATGGGTGTACCCAATATTAGTTTCAGCAAAAAGTACCTACATATAAACCATTTCGAATGTTAATACTACCAAAACAGGAATGTGTAGTCTACGCAAGCGAAGCTGCGGGTGGTCGCTAGCCATTTACAGTAGATTTTATATATTAAGTTTGGTAACTCGCCGAATTGTTGAAATCATAGATAGAAACGGTAGTGTCAACAAATTAATTGAATAAACTATTGATTTGTGTTAAAAAACTTGCTATTGGTACATCGTTTGTAGCACCCACCAAATAGAATTTTCACTTATTAATAGTCTATGCTGTGATACGTTCAGTAACGTACTTCAAATTGATCGGATTATTTATTACTATTTTTCGGTAATCAGTAATAATGCAGTAAAGCTTATAACTGAAATCGGAAATCAGTCCTACAAAAGGTTTTATTGTTGTAATGGCTTCATTTGTTACCCAATATGACTATGGAAAATACAAATCTACCCGTAAAGGGTTTTATTTATGGTTAAATACAATAGTATAACCAATCAACTAAACTGCATTTTCAGAAGTTTCACAAATCCTCACGGTGTACAAAAAGCACTAATCGAATTTCGAAACTTACTCTAACATTTAGTATTTCTTATACTATTATGGAATTATGCAAACAAGCGTACAAAAAATGAATTATAAACGTAAGGCAGCATAATATACCCTGACTGAAACTGTCACGCGTCAAGCGTCTGGACTTGGAGGAGACTTGTAATTTTCCGGGACAGGCGCCGGTGACTGCTTGCCGCGTTGTTTATTCATGAGCAGCTTGCTAAATCATATACAACCCATTTGATAGCGCTCCTTGAATAATTACAACGAGAAATTTACGTTTATGTATTATCCGTGCGCGGAGAGGAGGCTGAAATCCTTTTAGAACAGAGACATTCTCAGTGTTGCCATTTCACTTTCGAAATAATTACAAAACAATAATTACGGTGTATTAATAATTGCTAAAATATACTTGTCTCGTTTTGGCAAGGCAACGCTTTTGGTAACGAGTGCAAGGAGGAAGTGAATGATTACAACACTACGGACAACACTACGGAGTAATAATTTAACTGGATAGCACCGCGTGATCTCATCGCTTCGAATTATGACCGAATTAGATGGCTTACCATCATGGATCTATGACAAATTTTACACCGTGCCGTCTAGAGGAAAAATAAAATAGATTAATTATGTATGGAAACATCAATGCCAATCTCCATAACGGTAAAGTATGCGTTTTGGTTCCACGACACCGTTCCACGACAACTTTTACTCTTTTTCGATCCCCTTGAATTTATTTCGTATTACTTGTAAATTTAATAAGTTTATTTTTATAACCATTTTTCTTTTTGTTTTTAATTGATTGAGTTTGATCCTTAAGATAAGGAGGCGTTATTTGTTAACTTAAAATATTTTGTTAAGTTTTCTCAGATAACACCTTTGTCCACTCACCCCTTCAATTGTGTATTAACTTATCTTGTTATTTTAATCCAATTTGATTGCAATTCGTTTCAACATTTAGCTTTAACTCATATTCTAACTCTAACTATCCAATATCAGTCCAATATAAGCAGATCATCACCAGCCCATTTTACCCCACTGCAGGGGCTTAGGCCTCCCCCAGGGTGAAGAGGGGGTTTGGAGCTTAAATCCACCACGCTACTCCACTGCGGGTTGGAGATTGTAACGACCGCCATCTATTGACAGCGTCCGGGACCGACTGCTTAACGTGCTCTCCGAGGCACGGTGTCAGTGATAGTTAATGTGCTTAAGTCAGAAAAACTCATTGGTACACGCCCGGATTCGAACCTTGGCCCTATGGCCTTATAAATTTGAGACAGGTTCGTTGCGCTCTGGGCTATCACGACACATAGAAGCAGATATTCAGACTCAATTTATTATATACTCATTTAATACATATTTTAACTGAACTGGGTCTCGATTCTGAATTCTGAATTGGTTAGTAAAAATAATTAGTTGTAGTTGTAAGAATGCTGCTGCTGCTGTAGTTGTGCTGACGTAAAAAAATTTGTAAATGTCCCTCACTTAAAACGTCACCCTAGATTGAAACAATAATTAAAATTAGTGTGATATATCCGAGCAGTGTTTTGTCACCCAAATATTGCAGCGCGACTCGTGCGTCTATTATGAAGGGGAATCGACGCATTCGTATCCATTATTGTCGTCAAATTAAATCTCACGACCTTTCGCTTCGGCGATTCTGATTTGCTAATGGAACGCACTAAGTTAAATTGATGCGTGCCATGAGAGTATTGCAAATTGCAACACTTAATACTTCTCTGTTTCTGCAGAAAAAAATAATAAATGCTTCAGGAAAAGTATATTAATCAAGTCAAGTGCGATTGGTGATATTTGGATTTTTATACCCAAAAGCTTCTTGGGAATACGCTTAATATGAAGACTATTAATTGAAACATTGAAAAGTTTTATGGGACGATTTCCTCTGCGATATTCAATGCTCAGCAATCTGTAACGAAATCACTCAAAAGACAAAAGTGAACGACAAAGCGTAATTGAACATGTTCATCATACAGCGTAATCTAAAAAAATCGGACAAGTGCGAATCGGACTCGAACACATAGGGTTCCGTACCACCACACAATATAAAAAACGAGCGCATCGTTAATCGAACTTAACCATTAATCGTCATTATTATGTAATTTATGAATTATTGTACAAATATATTTCATTTTTATTTCGTTAGTTATTTAGAAGGCGCTCGATCCTCTCTGGCTAATCTGAAAAGTAACAACATGAGTGTACTGATAGCTAGAGACAATTTTTATTATTTATTTTATAACAGTGAACCTTTGACTTTTTGTATCGATATTTAATATTAAAAAAAAGTACTTCAAGTTTTCTGCAGATTTAGAGAGTCAAATTTCAGCTTTTTTAACCATTTAAAAATTACGAGCTAGTGTCAAACTACGTACCTACTCAATATCGGTCCTCGCTATAAAGGTTTCATTTTAATTAGAAAAAAATAGTTAAAATTGTTTTTCTACTACAATTTTTATTAATATTCAATTCTATACCATCTACTGATACCATTATGATGTTTCGTTGAACATATTTATTTAATTATAATACATCATCATCATTATCATCAGCCCATTTTTTACCCCACTGCAGGGGCTTAGGCCTCCCCCAGGGTGAGGAGGGGGGCTTGGAGCTTAAGTCTACCACGCTGCTCCACTGCGGGTTGGGAACTGTAACGACCGCCATCTATTGACAGCGTCCGGGACCGACTGCTTAACGTGCCCTCCGAAGCACGGTGTCAGTGATATTGTGTACTTAAGTCAGAAAAACTCATTGGTACACGCCCGGATTCGAACCATGGCCCTATGGGGCCTTATTAATTTGAGACAGGTTCGTTGCGCTCTGGGCTATCACGACACGACAATTCGGTCAGGTTGGCCGAATTATAATACGCGAATATCTAATTCAAACACTGGTAACAATATACTAAAAATGTATTTCTACTAAGCAAAACCGTAGGCAGTCGCTATAATTTATAATATTATTATATCAATCGACCTTACACACAAAAATTGTCTTATTAACCACTTTCAAGGTCATCTATACATAGACATTCTCAGTAAATACCTTACCTTTGACCTTTACACTCGTCCTAGATTTAATTTACATAGACCCTAGTCACTTAACTCACCCCTAAAGCCATTATGACTGTGCACTGGAACAAAAAAAAACCTCACCAATTTAGTTCACAAGGAAAAGAATAGTGGGTATGCTAGTATATACGCGAAAGTAAGAAGGTTACATATACTTCATCGTGCTTAACCCGAAAATTCTATCTAAGGAGATTAACTTTAATATTTCACTACGGTAACAGAATGCGCTTTCAAAGCACTTATACTTTAGCCGTTACCTCCTGCGGGATTTGCATGATATTGAACAAGGAATATGGCCACAGCAGTCGAATCCCAAAAGGTATTGCGATGAACGAACTCTTCTTTCAGATATTTGATTTAGTAAATGATATTATTGCAGTAAAAATGTCATATGTTCTTGTGTGACGTAGTAAAAATATCAAAAAAATCATTTTTTCCTTTTAATTATTTAACTTTGAATTATTTGAATTTGAAAAAAAAAATGTGTGTTATAAATGAAAACATGTAAGATGATCGGGATATTTAAATACCCGTATTTTCATTATTTTTCACGTAATATTGAAATTAAAGTTAATTATATTTGGCACACGCTAAAGTTTAAATAACCAGTGCCATCGTGTTTCTCTAAATACACTGAAGTTGCTCCAAAATTTTAATTTTAACAAATCCCTATTTTTGGTCTTGTTTACTTTCGTCGGTAGCGGTGGAGGTAAAATTCTAAATGAAAAGAAAAACAGCTTTGAGAAATAATTACAAAGTAACAACCAGTGCCATTCGTTAGCTCTTTCAAGAGCTAGGGTTTCATTGAAAATCATTTCAAACCAATTTGTTCCCGTTAGTTTCCGGTCCCGTTCCCAGTCCTGTTTATTTTTTGATAAGGACGGTAAAAGTTATCTTCTAAATTAAGGCTCAGTCATTGGTTTTGATGGAGTTATAAAGGAGATACGACGCCGACGTGTAGACAAAAGACGCCTCTAAGAAATAAAGAAATAATTACCCGGTTTTCGATGGTACATATGTATTTATATAGGTACATATGTGTATTTATGTATATTTATTGTATGTCTATTTCTTTGAATTAATTTAAAAAAATTTAAATGTAATATAATATTAGGTCTTAACCTATGAAGTTGCCGTTTTGTATGAAATAAGTTAAAGTATTTTTTTTTTCAAACGCGCAACGCAGTGGCAGTTTATTGATGCCCTTCTTGTAAAAATCAACTAGACGGGAGGCAACAAACTCTTCAAAGGCATTTTGTACTGTCTCTCGGAAATTGATTTTTTTTTCCTGTTAAAAAGTTGTCCAAATTTTGAAAAAAGTAATAGTCGGTAGGTACAGTACAACGGTCTGGTGAGTATGCCGGATGAGAACTTCCAACCCCAACTCTAGCAGCTTAGAGACCGTTTGTAGTGCAGTACGGGATCGCGCGTTGTCGTGAAGGAGCAGCGGGGACGACCGATTGACCAAAGCTGGTCGCAGACGTGCGAGCTTCTCCATCATTGTCTTCAGTTCTTCACAGTACACATCTGCAGTTATGCTCATGCCATTTTGTAAAAAGTTGTGATGGATCATACCGGCACTAGACCACCAAACAGTGACCATCACCTTTTCAGTGGTTATTTTTCGTTTAACACATTGCTTTGGTACTGAACCAAGATTTAACCAACTTGCTGAGTGCTTTCGATTGTCGAATAGAATTCATTTTTCATCACAGGTAACAATCCGGTTCAAAATTCCTTCATTTGTGTGCCTGTTGAGCAACATGAGGCAGGTCTCGACGCGTACCTACGTTGCGCTGGCGATCGTTAAGTTCGTGGGGTACCGATCTATCAAGCTTTTTTACTTTGCCAATTTGTCGCTAATGGTTCAATGTTGTTTTGATGCTAACATCAAAAGCTGCTGCTGGTTCAGCTTTAGTTTGAGTATCATCAGCTTCCACAATCGCCTTCAATTCATCATTGTTGACGAAAGTGTCCGCACGACCACGAGGTTCATTATTCAAGTCATAATTTCCAGAACGGAAGCGGGCAAACTAATAACGGGTTGTGCGTTAGTTTGTTAAGTTTTCTCCGTAAACGTTGTGGATGTTATGTGCCGTTTGTGCCGCATTAGTGTCACGACGGAACTCATATTTCATAATTACACGAATTTTTAAAGTGTCTATTATGACGAAAAATTTTCAAGTGTAATGAAAACAGAACACTAATCTAATCAATAAACAAAAGACTGACTGTAAAAAGAATGTCATATTTTTAAAATAAAATTACTTTGAATTTAGAATTCACTTCCAATCAAATTTTTTTTTGTATTTTTGTTTTGTTTGAAATGGGCAATACTGAATAACGGTAACTACATAGGGTAAGACCTAATAGTTGGCATTTATCGCTTTTGAGTAGTTTATTTTAGCAAACGTGCATCTTCTGGTCTGCTACGTTCAAAGTTCGGTGGTTACAGACTGTTATAAGGTATACCAAGCGAAGCGCAGACTATGAGAATGTAACCCCAATCGGTCAAGTACTACAGAAGGTACAAGATCACACACACCAACGGTTATATATTACATTGTTCTTGTTCTTACTAAGGCATTCAGTAAAATGATTTTATTTTATTGTAATACAAAGATGCCTGTAGATAAATACTTACTGTCAGCTAGGTAGATGCGCTAAAATGAAAATAATTTGGCTTTATTTATGTTAAAATATTATTTTTTAGTCTATTCTCATTTTCGGAATTTTAAACTATGAAGCCTTTATGAAAATATGTATTTCCTAAAACATAGTTTTCCTTCAACTTTTGTAATGCTATTAATTTCGAATACACTGTTTTGAGCCGTAGACGCAGAGTTCTAGCGATTCAGTTTACATTTTATGTTTACATGGAATGATCTTCTTGAGAAAAATATCACGTAGTTCATAAAGGAGACATAAAAATGCAATGAGTTTGTCGCCCTGGCGCCGCCAGGGCGTCGGGGCGTCGGGAAAGCTCTTTAACACGGATATATCACACACAATTTATAATATAGATCTTCTATATATTCTACCATTTTAGGGTTCCGAAGCATAAAACAGAAGAAAGAACACACAGTTTCGTGTGGTAATTCATTATCGAACTTACTAGCACTGAATGAAATTTCGCATGTAGGTAATTTTATTAGTTGTCAAAAAATTTATTTTGGTTTTTGTAAACGTGACGTGCAGATGAATTTTTTTTCTTATCATATCATTATCAATATCAGTATCATTAGAAAGCTTTTTTAAAAGAGATAAGTACTTATAAATTATTTATAATTTTTAAGCCCGAGTTTTTTTAAAGTATTCAACTCTAAAGTAGCTTTTTTCGTGTCCCCTAACCTATATAAGATTTCTAAACGAAAGCTCTTAGAAATTTGAAAAAACCTCTATAGACGAAAAATATACCTACTTATACGCACGTAGGCGTACTAACTACTGCACGTGGTTCGATTTCGCACGCATTTCGCCGGTTTCTTATTCGACGTATATTACCCACTTCAATAATCGTACAAAACTAGAAGCGGTTTTTATGTCGTCTGCTCTCTAATGAATCAATCATTATATAGACAAACTCGAAACACGCCGCATGGATGTTTCAAAATTATAAAATTTTAAAACCATACTACGGTAAAAAGTTATTAAAAAGTAAAATCATTAAATAAAAAAAAACTCTAAAAAGTCAAAAATAAGGATTCAAGCGATGTTACATTTTCTTCGGCATACCTTTCGTTTCTTTTACCATTTTATGTTAATAAAAGAACATTAAAAATAATATATCACAATTTAATTACTATTTAAAATATAAATTTTAATGCAGAGCAACTTGACTTTGTAATGATAATAACAGAATATATAAAATATACGTAATAAATGTAATGTCAACCAAAAAGGTTGATTAACAGATCTAACTAAACTATTTTTGTGTGTTTGTTTCATACACATTCCGGAGAGGCCGATACAATGTATTTACAATTTTTTTAATAAACAATACAATTTAAATAGTTTCTATAAACTTTATATAAATAGGTTACAATTATATTTATAATAACTTAGTTAATTTGTTTCTATAGGTAGAACACATAGTTTATTTATTGCTCTACGTGTTATACCACAGGATGTTTTTACCTCTGCCACCCTTACCCTCTGATCAGATCCACTGAACAGCTTAATGACTCTAGCTAAAGGCCATTGAAGAGGTGTTATATGCTCATTCTTTAAAAGAACTAGACTACCTTCTTCATTGTAAGGTTGACTCTTATGCCATTTCGGACGACTATTTAATTGTGAAATGTACTGTTTGTGCCATACATTCTAAAAATGTTGTTGCATCTGTGTTCATCGCCTCCAGAATCGCAACCTATTTGTAGACATAGATGTACAGTCAGGTTCAGGTATGGCAGACATTGGTCTCCCTATCAGAAAATGGCCAAGGGTAAGACATGATAGGTCTGTGGGATCCCTTGAAAGTTTATTATGGGACGCAACTTGCGTCAGCACTTTCGCTCTCTCCCACCTCAACTCAACAATGCGTGTGGCAGGGGCGGCCGCTGAGTCCGCGGCCCGTTTGAAACACAATAAATACTCAAACTTGGAAAAATCCTATATCTTCGTTCCTTTTGCTGTGGAGACCACGGGCTGTTGGTGCCTCGAAGCCAGAAATTTAATTAGGAGCATCGGTCGCCGACTTAAGGAGAGGGGGTGTGACCCTCGCTCGGGGTCGTTTCTGATGCAGAGGCTCGCCATAGCGATCCAGCGCGGTAATGCCGCGAGCGTTATGGGTACCTTTGCATCGGGTTCGCCAGGGACTGGTTATTTTTAGCTTTTAAGATTGTATATATAGACCTTATATCTTATAGATAAATATTAACCTAAATGTATAACTAGTATCATATATTTACTATTAAAATATCATTTACAATCTTCAAATCAAGTTTAGTTACGATCCGACAAAAGATAATTTTCTTTTCCTTTTTAATATTCTTTTCTATTGGATATTTTACTTTATAATGAATTTTCACCGTAGTTGGTATTAAAATTTTACGTTTTTTGTACAAAAAATTACATAGCTTTTATCACATTTTTAGTTATACAATTCAAAAAGTACATATATATTAGATATTTATGTTATACATATTTTAATTATCACTATGACATAGAAACACCGGTCGCTCAGTTCATTGAAAGATCTGGTGTCCGCCATATTGAATTTTTATTGACGTTATGTAACTAAATTAAATAACACTCCAGGGGTTAATACGAATTTATCGACGACGACTCATTTAATAAAATCGGCTAATGATTTGCAGGCTGTAGAAGGTTACTACACAAACTTTATGAGCGAATTATGTTATCCTCGAATTACACATATGCATATATTAATAATAATATAATAATACCTGGGACACCTCACACAGCGCCATCTAGTCCCAAACTAACCAAGGTTTGTATTATGGGTACCAGACAACTGATATATCAGTTGTAAGTATATATGTATGTATGTTTATATACATACTTAAATATTCTTTATAATAGGTATATACATATATAAATTTACACCCAGGCACGGAACAAATAGACATGTTCATGCACACAAATATTTGTCCCGGGCGGGAATCGAACCGGCGATCCTTGGCTCCGCAGTTAGGGTCTCTAATCACTCGGCCAATCGGTCAGTCATTCTGTCGGGTCAGGTCATTAATATACATGCATAAATACGTACACACGCATGAAACACATTACCTTACGTTTGACTACGCCGCAGGCGGGTAAAATCCTCTCCTCGATATCGCATTATGTGATGAAACAAACTGCGTTGCGAAAGTAATACCACCAGTTCCACTCCCAACCAGTTTATCGCATATGTACCATAAATTTTGACTATCTAATTAAAAATTATTAATTAAGTGTACTGAACGCTTAGCGCGCGGTGAGAAAAGGAAAGATATGCCTTTGTCACACGCATCTTACGTTCCATCCTTTTGACATACTGTAAAAATGTTACCTTACCATCAGCCCATTAATACCCTGCTGCAGGGACTTAGGCCTCCCCTCGGGATGAGGGGGCTCTAAGCTCAATCTATCACGCTGTTCCAATGCGGGTTGGTGGATTTTAATGACGGTCATCTATTTATGGCAACCGGGACTGACGGATTAACGTGGTCTCCGAGGCACAGAGTCAGTAATAGTTATGTACATAAGTTAGAAAAAAATCGTACATGCCCTGAGATTCGAACTACGGCTTTCTAAACCTGGAGCGGGCTCGCTAGCAGTCGGTTATCACAATATTGTTTCACGACTGTTAGAATGTTGTAACTTTATAATTTATTTACTGAAAGAAACAAGGTACTGACGAATTATTTACGAATAAATTTCATGCAATACTAATTCTAAATCTTTCTGAGATAAAACTATTTTAAATGATTTTTTTAAAGTTACATAACTTTTTAAGGCCAGGTTCTTGCTAAAATTAGAGGGAGAGACGCTTCCCAGAGGAAAGAAAGAGACTAATAATAGTACATTATGATGCAAGTACGGTAAGCTGCATATTATAGTCGAGGTGTTATAAACCGAGGTGTATAATAAACCGAGACTATAATAGGCAGCTTACTGAGTACGAGCATCATACGACGTTTCTCAATACATTCATAGTATGTAGAGATATCACAGTTGAACTAATAATAAAAGTCATTTTTATATAATAATAATATAATAATAATAACACACACAATCACAACAACGTCTAGGTCCCAAACTAAGCATTAGCTTGTATTTTGGGTACCAAGCGAAGACACCACATACATATAACAACCAAGACCCGGTGCCATTATTAATATTCATCATATAAATACTGACCCGACCTGGGATTCGAACCCGGGACCTCCAGCTTCGCAGGCAGGGTGCTGCCCACTAGGCTAAGCGGTCGTCAAATATACTGTTATTGATTTTTAAAATCCTTCATTTTCATTTAGTTTATTCGTCGCTTGTCCACGATTTATAGTAAACACGTATATTTGTCATAAGTTCAATATAAGAAGCAAACATTTGAAAACTTTTGAATCGAAAGCGTAAACTAAAACAAAATTGAGAACTGGCGCTTAAAATTTGTTTCCAAATAAATCGCCATTTAGTCATCAGAATCACAAGAGAGTTTTAATCGTTCATTTTGATGAAACTAAGCTATAAATATTTATTAACTATAATAATTGCAATACCTCATCCGCATTCAATTTTAGTCATAATGTTATTGAAACGTCGCAAGATTCACTTAATTTTATGGGGTGGAAAATACGATATGGCGTGTAAGCGGCAGGGGTGTTATGTAGCGTGTATGTGAAATCCCCCGGTCGTCATGGCAACGAGTAATACTTGCAAAACACGAACACACTGAGAATAAAATAGGTAAATAAGGGGTTTACATCTTTTTGCATTATTAATAGAATGCGCTGACTTCAAGGGTTGTTTTATTTTATTTTTACCATTTCAAAGTTTACATCGCTTTGTAAAGTCTGAATCTATCAGAAATATTTTATTCGGTAAATTAAGACTTAAAACAATTTTATATTAGGTTATAGAGAAAGTTTTCGTATTTTATACAAAAACTCAAGGCCTTTTTTTTATAGTTTAATTACATTTAATTGAAGTATATATATATATAACAGTCGCAAAACTCGCAAGGGGTCAAACCTAGACTTGTGGGTGGTTTATCTCAGTGAAGCCGTTTTTATTTAAGACGGATCTTGCAGTAGCTACGAGTCGTGTTAACTAGACCGTTATTTTGTAAAATCAAAATTCTTTCACAAAGTTTGTGCTTTCTTTTTTCTTTTTTCTGTCAAAGCAAATTGGCGTAGTATTCGGCAATCGTCGTAGTTTTTTTTTTTTGACAAGTAGTCTATTAACGAGATCCCTTCCACATCCCAAAAAATTAGTTTGCTTGCAGCCGATGGCCGTGCACTGCGTCGATGCTTGTTTGCTTTTTGGGTTTCATTGGCGATTCCAGATTTCATCACAAGTCACTATTCGTGAAATAGTGTCTTCCTCTTTATATTTGGCCATGTCCAAAAATGCTTAACAGTGTTCGACACGTGTTTGCCTATCAAACGGCGTCAAAATTTACGGTATTCCACGCGCGCTTACCTTCACATCACTTCATTTCATCAGCCCATTTTTTACCCCACTACAGGGGCTTAGGCCTCCCCCAGGGTGAGGGGGTGCTCACCTTAATTATCCCTATATCATCATGAATAACGTCATAAATAATTTAATGAACTCGTTCTTTGCTAATGTCAACATCCATAGCTATCTCCCACAACTTGAATTGCCGATCTTCGTGAATCAACTGTTTCACTTTTTCCACATTTCCACCCGTAATCGCTGAAACAGGCCGCCTAATATATACGAGGATCGTTGCCAGCCCGGTATTTACAGCCCGGTTGTGTTAAATTAAAATGTTTATTTCGTTTTATTTTTCTATTTAATATAGAGTCTCAAGTCAGCTCAAGTGGACGATTGTATGTGTATATGCACAGAGCTGTCTCAGGCTGTCTTGTTTTAATGAAAATGTCATCCAATGAACTTATCTTAGATTGCGAAACATATGTATGAAGTTTATGTAACGAATATATTATATCTTTCACCGATTCAATGTGTATATAATGACATTTTCTCATTGACATTCTGGCTGATTCAGATTTCAATCAGACCTATTGGGAAGTAGCTATTTGAAGTAAACCCATGGATAACAAAAATTAATAAATAAAATAAAATAACCAAATGTTTTAATCGAGCAGACGAAATAAATATCGCTCAAAACATCACATTTCACAGTGTATTTTATAAGCAGTGAACAGTGTAATTGAAATACCCATAAAAGTACGAATTGACCTTCCCATTGACGGCGGACGTCCCCGCACGCCGGTCTTCACCCCTGCAAAATTGCATTTGACATTTTCGATACTGTGAAGTGACATTTATGACTATATTAAAACCAAACGCTGATGTCAAATTTATTTAGCCTACGGAAATACCTCTACAAAGTCACACACCTTTATTTAAACTTCTAGGTATTTTTCATACCAAGGAATACAAAAAAATCCAACTACTCTACAAATTATAAAAAGGGCCAATGAAATCGTAGCACTATTATAATAATGACCCAGCAATGTGATAAATTAACATCTAAAACTCTATATTTACTAAATAGCTCGATGTTACTAACCATTATGAATAAATAGTGTTCAGGCATTATAAATATTGCCCGATTAATGACCATAACACATATATCGCTATCGGACCGAAAATTTATTCGAAATAGTTTACCTATTATTAACGTGAAAATTCGTAGTATGAATTGAAACACACGTGAATGTTTAATATATTATTCGGAAATCAAGCTCTTAACTTGGGCAACAGATCTAAAATACGTTCCACATAAAGTAATTTTCTGGGCACAAGCCACAGGCGAACGTTTTCCCGAAATCCTTTTACATTTCAATTGTTTATGAACTACATAAACTGTTCGTAAAATACTCTATTCGTGCCCATTCTGTAACGCAGTTGTATCATCACCGCAGCCCGACCCTATTGTTTCCAGTTACTAATATACGATACATTTTCAATTCATGCAATTTCCCGAAAAGAGCTTTATTAGTTACAGTGGTTATGACTGTAGTTTAATCATAGAGGAGTCCATAAGGCTTCCATAAAACACACTGTATAAATACCACTAAAGTGTTGGTCAATTGGTTAAATATGATGGTTAAGGACCCACCGATTGAATCTAATTTAAACGATAATAACAGTAATTTTATTTAAGTGTTTCATACCATATATATTATTTCTTTTCTTATTGTTCAAACAAAATCTCACACTATAATAAATACAAAGTTTTTTTTGCGGAAGCTCAATTAAAGCCCCACAATAATAATGTTGGGACCTGGATAATTTTTTTTAATGTTTCCTAAATAAAATCATCATCCAAGTCCTAACAGTGAACAGATTTTAAATTTGTACTATACGTTGTTTTTAAGAATAACATCTATTATGATAGCAGTAATTGAAATCTGCTTGATAGACAAGGATTATCCATCTTATAAAAGTCCTATTTTTACAAGTAAAAATTAAACAAAAATGCAGAACAAAACATCTCAAAATTTACCGATAAATACATTGTTGTACCTATTTATACTAAACTGAGTAATTTTATTTACACATAGACAGCGTGGTTAAGCTCAAGCAGGCCGTATTAGCTAAACAATTTTACTTCTTTTTACATTTTGATGATTTTAACTTAAAGCACGATAGTGCTTTAAACGTCGCATTTTAATGTTGGTCATTAGACCAACATTAAAATGCCACGTTTTGAATTAAAAAATGCAAATAGATGAATTGCCTGCTCAATTAATCGCTTTGCTTAGTTACTAGAAAAAAAATTATTGAATAAACCGATCGGGAGATTTATCGGTACGAATTTTTCATTCTTTTAGCCACTAAAATCCTTTCCTAGCTATTGAAAAACACTAAATCCTCGCCATACATCAAAGTCGAGCGATTCACGTAGCCAATAAAAAAACTGTTTCGATTCGTGTTACTGTTTCATCGAAAACTCTCTCTCAACCGGCAGTCTCTCCGTTGAAATATTTCATAACGTTTTCATGTTCAATAAAGCTATCTACTGTATATAGCTTGGAAGGGGACTGCAGCGCAAGTCGCTATATGTAGTGTTTATTCGTCGGATACTTAGATAATTTATTCAAAACAATTTTTTTAAATAACTATCTATAACTTTTGTTTATTTTTAATCGTTTCGCCAAACCTTGCGAGCCGGATGCTATGAAAATGACGCGTTGTAAATGCTCATAACTATTTATTCGGTATCTGGCATAGTAGGTTAAGGTTCTATAAGCAGAACATCTTCACGATAAATAGGCGCTACAAGTGGGGAAGCGGTGCGGTGGGGCAAAGGACGCTTCCCGGCGATCACTGCTGCGAGAGCCGAGTGAGCAGACAAAAAAGTTTAGTTAATTTTAAACAAAAGGTACTAAAATTTTACAGAAGTTTACGTGTGTCTTATAAATTTGATATATATGCGAAGTTACGAACGAAAAAGATATTTGTTCATAGCTACGCTAAGTCGACATCCCTACACGTGTGTCTCGCGCTAAATGTTAGTAAACCGACTTTAGTACCGAAGATGACTTACTTACTCGGGGCCGCGCGCTCCAAGTACTTAGTATCTGGTATGAACTGATACATATTTAAACCCACATTCAAAGACGACGGTTGAAAAACGGTAGATCTATCGAAAATATTGGTTTGAAATAAAAATTACATATTCAGTGAGCAGACTCCCCGTAGTATAGTGGCTAACCCTGCAGCCCCATACCAACCTGTACCAAACTGGCTGACTAACAACACATAGCCCAATCAGATCTAGAGACAAATCTTCACTTCACTTCATCAGCCCATTTTTACCCCACTGCAGGGGCTTAGGCCTCCCCCAGGGTGAGGAGGGGGGCTTGGAGCCTAAATTCACCACGCTACTCCACTGCGGGTTAGGGACTTTAACGACCGCCGTCTATTGACAGCGTCCGGAATCGACTGCTTAACGTGCCCTCCGAAGCACGAAGTCAGTGATTGTTGTGAACATAAGTCAGAAAAACTCATTGGTACACGCCCGGATTCGAACCATGGCCCTATGGGGCCTTATAAATTTGAGACAGGTTCGTTGCAGAGACAGATCTAGAAAATAGAAATTATACACAGAGGTTTTCGCAGTGCCGTCCAAAAATATGGATACATTGCAAAATAATTATGACGATTCTTTTTTCATAAAAATATTCAGACAGTTAAATTTGGTTTTTTTTTTTTCTCTATCGTATGTATCAGCCTCCATACGATTACAAAATACCTCGCACCTGCTCACTCGATCGGAATAACAATGTATTGTACGACCCTTATCTACTGTATATAGGGTTTGAATACAAAATTCGGAACCCTCATTAGGGATTACTTAAGTAGGCTACTTAAGGATTATCAAGTTAATGTCAGAACGATTTCGATAAGCTAATAAAATGAAAAATTATATAAAACAATTTCTCTTTTGTCATTTGACTTTTTGCTCCTTAAATTTACAAACTTCCATTGACTTTTTTACCGAACTTTGTTCACACAGTTCACATCACACAGGTGCGCGGAACATGTCGCGGTTGGCGGGAGAAGGGGAAGGAACAATCATATATCTACTCATGTGATTCAATCTCGAGGCAACTCGTCTCGTGTTTTATTAACCCATTTCTTAGACATTAACCCATTTGGGTCAGATTGAACATCACTAGTCATTTAGTTGACAGAGACATTTGATTGACAATGATTGATAAAAAGTTAATAAGTTGAACATTATACACACTAATTTTGCATATACGAAAATCCTTACATGGCTATTTAGTATAATCCGGATTATAAATTATTGAGTCGTTTTAAAATTATTACGGTCATTACTCCTAGATTACGATTGTATGGAAGTTTAAACTTCCAGCGAGGTCCAGATGGCGCCACTAGTTTTATATGTTTATTTCTGATATAAATTTTATTACTCTCCTCAAACCAAACGACCACAATACTAGGATTATGGAACAAATATAATTATTTCAGTAATATTCAACGATTTAGTATTTGAGTTACATATTCCCCATGCCACGTCTATTACGGCTTTGCGAGATAGTGATGGGGTCAATAGCTCTGAACTTCCATCTAAAACAATTCAAAGCATCCGCCGTCGCCACAGGGCGCCCATTAAGGGCGTTCCACCCTGAAAGTGCACCATGTAATCGCTTGTTCAAGAGAAAGATCTAGATTAACTCGTACCAAAACAGAACATGGGCTTGTATTGTATGAAACTTAAATAAAGTGAAATGAAACTATGTGCTTAAGGTGCGATGACGTCTGTCTAGTACGGCTATTTAATAATAGACGGAACCACCATATAAAGAAATGATTTTTATTTTTTTATAATCACATTTCTAGGTTTCAGTTAATAAAACGTAACATGCGACTATAAAAAATATTTCTCTTTAAGGTTTTTAACTGACATTATTGATTATTTCAACAGTTTCGAAGCATTTGTACTAAAACCTAAAATTTTAAAAAATCCACAGTCTTGCAGTCCCCGCAACCATCGGTTTCATTGAAAATGAACCTACCCAAAGCCGATTTTCACAGATTATATTATTTTACTAGCGACCGCCCGCAGCTTCGCTTGCGTAGATTACACATTCCTGTTTTAGGTAGTATTAACATTCGAAATGGTTAATACGTAGGTACTTTTTGCTAAAACTAATATTGGGGACACCCATTCAAACTTTCAATCTTCATTCTCCCCACTCCTTTAAGAAAATCGATACTCCCATACTTTTCACATCCCGTTTTCCACCCTTGATATCCAAAAACCTTGAAAGACGTCATTATTTATTTATGTTAAAATTTTTATGTTTCTAACTTTAAAGAACAAAGACTCTCATACGAAGCCCCTCCATCCCTCCTTCCTTCAATTTGAAATTTCAAAATATTCCTTTTTTTTTAAATTTATATTCACGTTATAAAATAAACCACTGTTCCAAATTTCGGCTTCCTAGATTTAGTAGTTTCGGCTTTATCTACGCTGATAGATCAGTGAGGACAAACGACAGACAGCCACAAAAAGTAACTGATGTCACTCTTGACAACCTTCTTTCACGTCTGCAAAGTTTCATTAAAATCTATTCAGCGGTTTTGGAGATTAGCTCGAATAGACACATAGACGTACAGACAGACAGACGAACAAAAAGTAGCGTATGTCACTTTTGACTACCTCCTTTTCATACCCGTGAAATTTAATCAAAATCGATTTAGCCGTTTTAGAGATTAGCTGGAATAGACAAATGGACGTACATACAGACATACAAAAAGTAGTGTATGTCATTTTTGACCACTTTCTATCCACATCTGTGAAGTTTCATCAAAATCGGTTTAACTGTTTTGGAGATTTGCTCAGACAGACAGAGAGACAGACAAACAGACAAACAGACAAACAGAAAAAAAAGACAAACAGACAAACAGACAAACAGACAAACAGACAAACAGACAAACAGACAAACAGACAAACAGACAAACAGACAAACAGACAAACAGACAAACAGACAAACAGACACACAAACAAACTCTTCAGCTTTATAATATTAGTATAGATTGCCACGAAAACGTGGCACTATTCTTTTCAACTCTTTAAACTCAGAAATAAATCAACGAAAAAATTCTCTGCTACCCGTGCGAAGCCGGGGCGGGTCGCTAGTTCAACATATTTGAAACATTTAGGTTTTAAACTGCAGCCTCTGATATCCTTAAACGTTCTGAACTCGATAATTAAGCATTCGAACGAATACAGGCCGAAAGGCGATGACCGTAATGTTAACAAGTTCCCGAACGTCCATAAAATCTAACATGTGATGTCAAATTTCTTGTTCGATTTCCAACCGATTTCAAAAATTTTGGTCTTAAACTGTAGCTACCGACGCCTTCTAACCTTTGGTATAACACTTTGAAGCGATCCGACGAATACCCTCTGAAATATAGTAACTTATATCCACAAACACAAGCGATCGACCAAAAAATCTCATCTTTCGGAAATAATTTCTCTTACAATTATCAACCGATTTCCAAAAACATGGTCTCAAATCGTAGCTACGTTAATGGCCGAGACGCTATTTTTTTTGATTTTCGATATCGGTCCCCGTTCTTGAAATATTGTGGATTTAGTAAAAAAAAAACCGAAAAAATCCCGATTTTTTTACATTTTCCAATTTTTTTCAAAAACTACCTAACTGATTTCCAAAATTTTGATGTCATACAATGCACAACTAAATTCTTAATTTTTTAAAACCTTAAAATCTTGGCTAGACCCCATACCCTCGGAGTTATGGCCAAAAATGCGTTTCCCGTGAAATGGATATGATAGTCATTTTCAATGACAAAATAAGGTTTTTACGACTGATTTCTATTATGGTTTTTTTTATGGTCGGTATTGTGGTAAGATTGGTTGGCTGGTTTTCTATTATGGTTCTATTATGGTTATGGTTCCAATAGTTTCGAAGCTTTTGTAGAAAAACCTTATTTTCCACAAATTTTAGGTTTTTGTACAAACACTTCGTAACTGTTGAAATAATCAATCGTGTCAGTTTAAAACATTAAAGAGAAATATATTTTATAGTCGCATGTAATGTTTTATCAACATTAACAGTAACCAGTAACAACTTTTATAAATTATGTGCAGAAATAGACTTAGACCTATTCAACACTAGTTGCGTGGTGGTGTGACAGCGGATGAGTCAATTTTTTTTTGACAAATAACTTGATTAGGTAGTCATAAATACTTAACCAATTATAAAGGGTGTGGCCTGAATTTTATTGATATCACAGGTTATAGCTGTGTGTTTTTGTTCATTGTTCTGATTTATTAATTGTACTTCTATCTATGAGGAGTTGTAATTGGCTTCATCGAAAATACCTTGTTCTCTTGATTGACGAAACTTGATTGTTCCTCCAAAAAAGTGAAAATAATAAATTAAAATAAAATAAATAAAACTTGAATCGTAGAAAAGTGATAATGAAAAATTTTTAATCATATCTTATATTGGTGGCTCTATGTATTATCCCACCTTAAAACTGTTATACACTGACACAAATTTATTGTCAAACGCCTTGAATAATAACACCATTAAAATGAAAAACAGATTTACGAACATCGTGGACAAAAGAAGATTTTCTTTAAAAAAAAACCAACATAATATGGTACTAATTTCATATATTTCATATTATGACATTGCTAGATGGCACCTACGACGTACTGCTTGTTTATCAAACGCGGTTGTCAATATTATCTATTTCATGAATTTTAGAGAGTTAATCGACCTTTGTTTATAAAATAAAAGCAGAAATATATAAGTTTACAAAAATACTTGAAACTATAGAGTAAATAAATTTTGCACCAGCGATTGGTTTTAATAGAGTCAGAAACTTCACTTCACAGTATCGAAACTGTCAGACACAATTTCGCGGGGGTGAAGCCCGGCACGTGGGGGCCTCGCGAACTGAAACTCACCATCTCGCCAAACGGGTATATCAGCCAGCTGGAGTAGGAGTGATTAGGCTTTTTAGGCTGAAAAGGGCTTTTAGTCAATTCGTCGTTTTATGCCTGAAAGAAACAAAATATTGGTGCTAAAAACTTGACTGAAGAAGTTGACAAGCTGGCCAAAGAGAATGCAGATTTCAAACTAATCAGTCGACATTGACAGCCGTAATGACAACGCCATCTACTTTCAACGCAACAACTAAGTTTGAAAAATCCCCCAATGGGAAAAATTCGGGATTCGAATTTCTAATAATTAGCTTCGCGATTCATTTAAGGACGTATGTACAAAAAGTGACAGCTCGAAAATAGGTTTTACTTGACAGCTTGCTTACTACTACACGCGCATCTGCACCAGAGGCAACACATACTTGGCTTTATACCAGAACTAATTAGTCTTGATCATTATTATTTTTATTTATTTAAAAATTAGTTTTCTTTTATGTCAGGTTTTTAATGTTGCTTTATTTTATATAATAACTAGCGATCCGCCCCGGTTTCGCACGGGTAGCAGAGCCATAATGTTTTTACGGTCGTAGTGTCGTATCAGCTTGTTGTGTCAAACATGTGGACTGGATTTCATTAGATTTAAATGTAACGCAAGTTCGTCCAACTTGAATTATTTTTAATGTATTTTATTTCGAATTCTATAAATATATGAAAAAGTAAAGAATAAATACCTAAAAACAAACTAAAATATTTCTTTGTATACAACATTGATAACTTCAGCCTAACCACGTGTGTCGCATCGTCCGGTATGGCTCCTAAGATATTGATTTAAATTGTAGAATACAAACGGCGATCATAATGTTCATGAAATGCTGAATGCTAAATATCGTATTTAATTTGATAAGGATTAATACCATATCCGTATAAATTGTTTTCCAATCACCTCATCATATTACATCATAAAAATAGTATAGTAAGCTATCCATAAAATATAGACATATGCTATCGCGGACTTTTCTTTAGTCCTATAAAAGAGACACAATTCCTCCATACATTATTTTGTTATATCTCAAAAGGATTAGGCCGCATTTTCGATGAAAGTTCCCAACCAGCTTGATTTTTTTCCGACTTCTTCAACAATAATCGTCATATTTCAACAAATTTTCTCTTGTATCACTCTGTCCATTGATGTCAATAATATGCCAATCCGTTCGGTACTTTTTGAGTTTGTCGCGTTCAGACAGACAGACAGACGCGGCGGGGGACTTTATTTTATAATATGTAGTGATAACAATAATACCTGGGACATCTCACACAGCGCTATCTAGTCCCAAACTAAGCAAAGCTTGTGTTATGGGTGTGGGTTACGATGTCTTTTAAAGTTCCATAAAAAAAAATTATTAGACAATACTATACTGTGCCACAGTTATCGTATGAGGAGTTTTGCAATACGAGTGCATTTTGTTTGTGATACGTGGCGATGGCGAAACCGAGGTCCCATTGAATGAGGTGACCTTTTCATTTCCCATTTCGTCAAATTCTACTATTTTTGATTCTGGACCGATTGTTTTCAAAATCAATGTGTAAGAGTCTGTATGGTCTTCGATTACGAATCTGTGCTCTGAACTAAAAAAAATTACTGCCTTTGAATCTGTTTTAGTTTTTGAACTGCTTGCTTTCAAAATCGATATCTATGGGTCCATGTGGTCTCCCTTCACAAATCTGCGGTCAAAACTGAAAATAGTGTCTGCCATTTTGAACTTCTTTCTTTCTGGGCCTAACACTACTAAAATAAAGTCTGTTTCGTATAGATTAAAATTTTATTATTATTTGGTCCACATTACAAAAAAAAAACAAGTCTGTATGCGTTATTACAACAACGATTAATACTTTTGTCAATACAGTTACTATCAATACGTTCTTTATGACATCGGAACTTGTACCGCAATGTTGTATTTTACAGTACTAAATCTTTTTACTTTACACCAATCACAAGCGAGCATTCTGTTTGCACCGCATGCGTAAACCGCGAAAAGCAACCCGCTCGCGCTCTTAGCTCCCACCATTATTTATTTCTATAAATTGAGGAACCGCGCGAACACCCCTGTTTTCACTAACTTGCCCTTCAAATTTCACGATCATTCAGACCGCCTTCTACAAACATTATAGTTAAAAAAAACTAAGAAACTTGCGCTTTAATACCAAATCGATCTAAAAAGGAGAAAATAACTTTTAGAATAAGAATAAAGTGTTTAATGAGGAAAAATAATGTTATTGTGACAAAACGTGGGGTGCCCGATATCAGTCGTTTTAAATATTTCATTGCACTCCACGATTTTTCACAATAACATTAATTTTCTATTTTTTTCTACTTATTTTCTTTTTTAAAGTTCGATTGTCTATCAAAGTCGTATCAAAGTGTAATTTATAATTTTTTTTTAATATACTATTTTTTATCTTTTTTTAGTCTTAATATTTTTTAAACTACATTCCATTAAAATTTACAAACATAAAGGTGGAACTCACAATTACCTATAAAACGATGAAATGATACAAACCGACACAAAGCTTCATGTCGGTGCTAATCTAACCACTGAGGAGTTCCCTTGTAAACAAATTATCGTGGTGCATCATCAGTTTATAGTGAAAATCATGGATAACTATCGAAATCCAACCTACATACAAAGTTTCGTGTTCGTGCTATTAACCGGTGAAGAGTATTCTTATGAGGAAACAATTCTGGCTGCAACATCAAGTTATGTTTATCATTTTAGTGCATTGTCATGGAAGATACATATGTATTCTGAATTTCAGCTTATTATCTTCAGTGGAAGTGGGTGACAATCGCGTTTAAACATTCTATTAGATACAAAAAAACATACAGGTGGAACTTATAAAAGCGTATTAAAATTAAAATAATTACACCATTCCAAGAGGACACCACTTTTTACATATGTTTTAATTTAATATTTTTATCATAAAAAAATTATTAGTTAGTCAACTCGGTAATCTATATATTATGTACATTGTATATATAGTGTAAGATTTTTATTTTAAGTTTAATAGCTTTCCGCCTTGGAAAAAAAATTCAAACTAATTCAATTCATAAAATATTATAAATTTACTTTCACCCACGTCTCAAGATTGATTGAGTTCAACTTTACCATACATACAGCATTTGATCGGAGAGAAACAAAGACGTACACCCAACCTTTCAATAGCGCTCCTCGGAGCGGTCTGAAACACGATGCCGTGTGCGCTTGGTTATAAGCTGTCAATGTGCTGTCAGTTCATACAAAATAGTATGGCGAAATTTTGGTGAAATTGCATATTGTTGATAATTTTTTTCTGCTAATTTTATTATCCGTTTATTATCAAAATTTCCTCTAACAGAAAGAAAGGATGAAGTATTAACTATACTGAAATGATTTTTAATCTCAAAAAACCTTGTGATGATGGTGTAATATGTACCGAAAAATGTTAATTTTCCGCGATTTCGGCAAAAGTGGGTTACAAAATAATATTTTTTCAGTGTGAAAGAGTGTAAAATATGCAAATGTTTTCTAACACAATTGTAAATTAAGAACTGATCTTTATTTTAGAATTAGGTTTATGACCATATATATACCTTTCCAAACATCCTAAAAATGTACTTAAACATGCCGTTTTTTTGTAATTGCCCCCTTAATAAAAATACAGTAAAACATCGATACTATTAATCGCCCCTAGTCCAATAGGACCACGAGTACATAGTAGTATATCGCGGTCCTACCAGAAGTTCAAATCGGTGGGACCATCTTCATGTTTTGAACTTGTATTGTTAGCGAGGTTTCGATGTGACGCGGCACAACGCTATCAAGACGACACATTCCTAAGATTGAATGACGATGAATCGTATTGGCGAGAACTGCAAGAAGTGTCAACTATTGTAATGCATTTGTAATGTGGATTTATATCTAATAAACATTGTTAATAAATCAAAAAATATACCATTTATTAGTATGTAGCGCATAATCCTCCTAACGTACGTTAGAATACTTTATCCTTTTGCCGAATAATTATTCCATTTAAATTTTGAATTGCTGGCTTATCTTTTATCCTTTCAAGCTTTATCAGCGTATCATAATATACGAAGGATATAATTCGAACTTATACTGACATGTGTTTGATATCGCTTGAAACACACAACTAAATTTGAAATAATATGATGACACTTACGAATGTATTAATTAATAAAATATTTTAGTGTAATTATCCATAATTTTATAGTAGATTCCATATGATATATAGTATATAGTAGATGTTCCAGACTAACCGACGCCTGGCATATTCGGTCTTAATAAAGTCTGCAGAGATAATTATGGAGGTGAAGATAACGACTTTTAAAACGTGACGCCGCGCCGGCCACTCGCCGCGTGCACCCGCCCTAGTTATTATGTTTTACGCCAGCCTGTGCACGCTTGTGTTTACTTAAGAGCCTGAAATATGTCAAGCGAAATGGTCATTTCTCCCGCGTTACACCACACTCCTCCGTAAACAATTACCAACTTTCTAAGAATTGTGCGTCTATTTAGGTATTAATAGTTCGAAGGCAAGCTTATATTGCACGCTTATTACAAATTTCTTCGTAATAACCGCAATGTAGAATAAACAATGCGAAGAAATTGCAAATTCATTCCAGACAACAAAGCGACATGAAACATGACTGAAATATTGACAACGATTGCGGTGGCGCAGCGGCGGCAGACCCGCGCAACGGGCGCGTATTGCCAGACCTAAACATGATTATTTCTCGCGTTCCAACAGAAACAGGAATTGCGTACTTCAATATATATATATCTATTTGTAAGATAATTCGCAACTCGATAGACTTACTGCTGGAATTTTTACTAAAGTGTTTTTACAGGGAAATGTCCGTGATTTTATGTTATCGTACGAATAAAACCTAAACGCGTTTCAGAAACAACTAACGGGCCAAAAAGCTCTGAATTTAGATTCACTAAATGTATATAATCATCGAAGCAATATTTTAGAAACGTCTTTGCGCAAAAACAATGATTTCAATTATCACTTGCTCGTGGCCAGTCGTGGCCACCAATTGTGTACATACATTACAGGTTCTTTTAAAAACTTTATGACAGTTGCGTAGAGCGTGAGATTTGTGGACTTTTTAAAAAGTTGTGAGACAGTATGGGACAAAATAATAATAATACATGGGACTTCCCACACGGCGCCATCTAGTCCCAAAGTAATGTAATACAAATAAACTACATGTAATGATACTAAACTTAATTATATGTTGTGTTATCGACATAACAAAATTATACTTTTCAGGTGAGTACAAACTTAAAAACGATATTCAGGAAAATTCGTCGAATTCAGTTAAATCTGCTATTAGGAAATAGCTTCAGTGCCTTTATTTGAATATTTCTTTTAACTTCAATGTACTACGTTAACTTCTTTCCGTGTATTTCTGTTTTGAAAGACTTTCAGCGGTAAAGTTTACATGATAAAAACTGTGAGCGTGTGGAGGCAGCGGCAGCGCCCACGAGAAAGAATTTTAATAATCGCGGACCCGCTCGCCGACAGACAACTTGAAATATTGCCTCCGAAAGGAAATTCCGGTCTGTGTGATTCAGCCTTACCTTTGACAGATAAAACTTTCTAGAAGAATATTTTATCTAGTCCCATTTCTAATATTAACGTTTGGTGAAGCTGTTCGCTTTATAAACTTAATGAAGTTATTTCCAGGCAGTTTATTTATTCTATTTATCTTAACATTTCTTATTTTTGTTCTGTATATCATAACTTCGTGTTCTTCTGTGACTTGTGTGTATGCTCTTATATGTAACCTCTTTTTTTATCATAAATACTGTTTATTTCTTTTTCTCTCTGCCCTAATTATAATGTATTCTTTAAACAAAAGTTGGCAACCCTAGGTGTACAACATATATGTGTAACAGACAGAGTGACGGATGCCTGCCACAACTTCTTCCAAACCGTCTTACTGTGTATATTATGTTTACTGATCTTTTGGCGGCCACCGACAAACACAAGTCGTAAAGGTAGCTATCAATTTCTTTTACCTTCACACCGTATTTTTGAGATCGACATAACTTCCGAAATATTATAGTTCGCCTCAAACTTTATGGCGGATCGGAATACAACGCTACTAGCGTGCTTGCGCAGGTACAGTCATATACCCCTCGCTCCACTCCGTCCCGCTAATACGTCTTATATTAGTTACTGCGTCGCGACTTGTGCCTATGTTCGGATCCGCCATAAAGTTCGATTGGAACTTACCAAACGGCAAGGCGATCATTTGATGATAGCTGGGCTTTGCAAGTCTATCGTATTGTGGCAGTAAGTGGCACGCGATACAACTGAAACGGACTCGGCTGTCGGTGTATAACCCAACGACAAGCGGGCGTTTTTCATTCTTTTGATAGTTTAAAGAAACATAGTGTTTTCCATGGCTCGCTGAGTGACTTTCAACTAGTGAACCATTCTAGTACAACGCCCTCAATGCACAGATTCAATTTTTTTGGGATAGTTCGAAGGAATATTTCCCCGCCGTCTTTCTTTTTTAATGAAACGTAAAGCTCAAAATGTCTGATACCGTTTCATCGCTGAAAAAGCTGTATAAAGGCGATAGGCGAACCGACTACGCAACGTGTTTAATTTGTGGCCATAATGACATCATAAATTGTAGCGGGTGTTATCTTTTCCCCAGTTTTAAATTAAATTTCGTTACGCCGCTCATACCACTCGTCCCGCAGGAGCGTTGTCGCGGTCCCTCGTAATGAGTTCGCGAGTGGGGACAATGTACCCATGAAAAGCTTTAATTAGGAAAACAATGTGGAAATGGTGAAAAGAACAGTTACTCGAAACGCAAAGTAATTACATTGTGAACAGCTTCAGTAGGGCATGAAAATAAAAAAATAAACTGTCACTTAAGTTGTGTTGAATCTGTTTGTC
This sequence comes from Luffia ferchaultella, assembly GCA_949709985.1. Taxonomy (NCBI): domain Eukaryota; kingdom Metazoa; phylum Arthropoda; class Insecta; order Lepidoptera; family Psychidae; genus Luffia; species Luffia ferchaultella. The sequence continues at coordinate 10,471,258 of OX453258.1, forward strand.
CAAATCCGAAACTTTAATCTAGACCCAGTTTAGTTAAAATATATTTTGTATATTTCTAGGGACTCGAATATAACAATCGTGGGAAAAAGATAACACATATTTTAATTGAGTTTGTTGGGTGGATTGTTAAACTGTAGCTGTCCAGTTCTAAGATTTAGGTTTAGTTTAAACAATTTGTTACGAACAGACAGAGTAACGACCGCCATCTAGCGTCAACCAGTAAAACCACTTTGAAGAAGGGTTTTACAACAAGGACAACACGAAACCCCTACTCAATACTAGATGGCGTTAGAGGAAAGAATGTTCTAGAATTGCCCAGCCCGGTCGATTGCGTTCGTGCGAGTGGAGTGATTTCTAGAATGCTCTCGAGGCTCGTTACGACCTATATAAATAGCCGCAGGAAGACGAGCGAGTCCAGTTCAGTTTTTGGGCTACTTTCGAGGCGACTTCGAAGCGTAACTAGTGATACAAGTGAAATCTACGACTTGGCTGCGATCTAGGAACATCGTTAGTGCTTAGTGTTTGGACTTAGTGCTTTGTGTTGGACCTAGTGTTAGTGAATAAATTCTTCAAAAGAGTCAGCAGGTCTTTCTCTCCAAATTCTTCGAACCCTAACAAGTAACAATATTTTAACTAAACTAAATTCAAATTAACGTTTCAGAATTGGACAGTTAAACTATTATAATGTAGACACATAATCCAAGTAAAAAACGATAGACAAAGTTGTATTGGTAATCCACATAATCAATACCAACATTCATATATATTTTGAGCGTTCAAACGCAACAAATCTAACGCCGTAGTGTGGAACGACCCCCCACTAACTGGACGGACGACCTGGATAGTTCACAGGCCATCGTTGGTTACTGGTTGCCCAACATCGTTGGTTCTGAGAATGGAGTGAGAATACTATATCCAACAGTGGACACCTGGAGGCTGAAGCAACATGTGTACTAGCTGGTATGTTGGTGGACGACGCCATCCGATTGTAGTATAAGGTCCATTCTGCTCACATGTACTGGTACGGTTTATTAGTTTGGTGTATAATAATAATACTGTATACATCACAGCAATGTCTAGGCCCCCAACTAAGCATCAGCTTGTGTTTTGGATACCAAGCGAAGACACCACATACATATTACAACCAAGACCCGGTACCAGTATTAATATTCATTATATAAATACTGACCCGACCTGGGATTCGAACCCGAGACCTCCGGCTTCGTAGGCAGGGTCAATACCCACTAGGCTAAGCGGTCGTCAATTGTATTGTATTATTTAGTTATTTAATAAAAGTACCGTAAATGTAAACCGTACCTCCGTAACCGTAAATGTAGTACCGTAAAAGTAAGTAATAAAGTACCTAACGACGGCAACGAAGCCCACTCAGGCCCGCTCGGGGTTGCTGCGATAAACCTTGAATGGGTTCACTCTGTGTAGTTGACATGCATGTCGTCTTCACGATCCCACTCTGATTTAAACACTAAACTGGCAGCAGTTCATCATATATGATGAATGTGATGTATGGGACAAGTATACCTTGTCATATATATCTATGCAAGCTTCTTACCGGATAGTCTAACGTACCCTGATATGGTGATTTTAAGAAACTAGAATTCCCTGTATTATGATTAGAGATTTGTATCTACTATTATATGATGTCGTGATAGCCCAGAGCGCAACGAAACTGTTTCAAATGTATAAGGCCCCCATAAGGCCATGGTTCGAATCCGGGCGTGTACCAATGAGTTTTTCTGACTTAACTATCACTGACCCCGTGCTTCGGAGGGCACGTTAGACAGTCGGTCCAGGACGCTGTCAATAGATGGCGGTCGTTACAGTTCCCAGCCCGCAGTGGAGCAGCGGACTTAAGCTCCAAGCCCCCCTCCTCACCCTGGAGGAGGCCTAAGCCCCTGCAGTGGGGTAAAAATGGGCTGATGATGATGATCTACTATTATAACGATCACTTACAAACATATACCTGGTCACAAGAACACGAAACAGATGATGATTCTGATGCTAAGATGTCTGGCACATTATCCGCGGCCCGCCATTGCCCCTAAAGAATTGAATAGGATAGGGTTCGTTCCAGTCATTCCCAGTCACGAGTTTTTTCCGGGTTGATAATTTTCCTAGCAAATTCGAACTTTTTCTTTTTAGTTATGGTAAATTCGAACTACTTTTAAAGGCATTTTAAAATTTTGCGAAATAGTGGTTCGAAAGTTCGATCGGGGACATGCAACTTAAGTTAAAAAGCCCCTTATAGGAATTTTGAAAAATCATTAAGGTACCCCATAATAGTTCTAAAATACCTATTTAAAAATAACTTTTATATTTTTATATTAATAAATATATTTAAAAAAACGTAACTAGGTCATTCGATCACTAAATTTTACTCTTCATATTTTTTTCATACCGGACCCTTATATGAAAATCGATTCTTAAGGAGTAAACTCCAAAAAGTATTAAATAGATGACAATTATTTTTTTCAGCGTCACTTTGTATGTAAGGGAGGAACCCCATAATGTTTTTAAAAAGAATTTTATAGACACTTTTATAGATTTTAAAAATATATAACAATATGTAAACTATGTATAAACTTTATACTGCCCTACTCAAGGTTCGACTGGCAGATATGGAGTTGGAAACATTATAAAAGTACGTTATTTAACTGCGGAATCCTAAAAATTGTTATAAAAATTTTACTTTTAAAATTCGAAAAATTCGTTCGATTTATCGAGATCGTCCTCGAGGAATTTAAATTAAGTCAAACTTTTTCGAACATCGCAAACTCAATTTTAATTGGTCGATCCGTTTAAAAGTTGTTTGAAAAAAATACTTTTTTTTAAAGTTATTGTCCTACAATAATTCTCGATTTTTTTTTAAATTTGATTAAATTCACGGTATTAGACGCAGTTTCGGCGATTAATTTCGATTAGATTTAAAAAAATAAATGATCCACTTTATTTCATTGAAAACACAATCGCGCTGTATTATACTGAGCTGCAATTCTGATCCCACTGCTTTTTTTATTGTTTCCAACAGCTAATCTATGAGATCATTGGAAAATAATAAAATTGATAATAGAAGCGCATAATAAGGAATTGCCATCTGTCGTTGCCGGCGATTGAATTCCATGAACCAAAATTTTGTACAAGTGCATAGATGGGGCCGTTTTTGGCGCCATTTTAGAGTTCCTATTTCCTATTCCTAGTTCCTATCCTAGAACTCTATATTTTCACCGTTCGTAATAGGGTTCCCGGCTCCGCCGTCCGTTCGTCCGTCCGTCTGTCACAGGGCCGCAGGGCTGTATCATCTAAACTGTAATAGGCAGATACTTGAAACTTTCACAGATTATGTATTATTATGGCCACTACATCAAAAAATAATAAAAATAAAATAAAGTTAATAATGAACGGTAGTCTCCATACAAGACGCGTGTTTTTTTAGCGTTTTTGGTGATTTATAGTTCCGAGATCATTGCGTACAATTGTAATTTTCATGGAGTGTGTACTTCTAAAGCTGTTAAAACAACAAATATTGAAAATAAAATAAAGTTAAAAATTTAAGGGTGTCCTCATACAAGAAACGAGTTTTTTTTAAAATTGGACGGTGGTATGAAACCATTCATGTGAGAGTCAGCCTCGCACTTGACCGGTTTTTACGAGTATTACTTTGTTAATCGTAGGTTGAATGCAGTCCCAACTTATAGAGCATGCATAGCATACCGTACAAAACAAAAAGTAAAAAAAATTTGTAAAAAAATGAAATAAAAATGAAAGTTTTAAATATTTTTTTTGGTAACCGTTATTTTGCGGCATCTGCTCACTTGAAACTTTTTGTTAAGTTGGTAAGCTCTACGTGCTCTATAAGTTTGGACTACGTTCACCCGAACACCAGATATAGTTAGATTCTTAGAGAAATTCATACGTATAATATATTGAACTACAAAGAAAGACTACGATTACTTTGTATTTTACAGCCTCCTAAAATATGAATTAAGCTCTTAACGTAGAAGATTAAGTTGCAACAAGCGAACATTAGAAGTCACAGCGGAGGATTTCCTATTACGCAACTTACTTAGTTTCAGGGGTACAGACAGCAATAAATTAATATAACTTTGCAAGTTATGTGGAGTTCATTTGTTGTAAAATTTACCGAAAATTCGCAGTTGATTGGATATCTAGTCATTTAAATGTATTTCAGAAACATAGCTTTCATTCATTGTTAGTTTCAATTGTCGTGTTTTGAAACATGATTGAAACATCAATGTTCAGTTTGATCGCCGAAAAAAATTAAAAAAGGCCCCAAATTCCGGCTTAGGCATTTCATGATCCTAGGTCAACGAGAAGTGAGCCATAGATTTTGATTTGTGTATCAAAATACACAACATAAGTGGCTGTATTTTTTTTTATTTAATAATTTAATTTATTAATAATAATTAATAGGATTTAATTTAGAAGCTTGATTTTTTTACAGCTCTAAGGAACCGTAGACTTAAGTATTTGGTATCAATTTCAACTTGATACCTTTATGTGTTCCTTGGAAATAGAGGCCCTTGAGAGACAAATCTAAAGAAATATTTTTTAAAGTGATATATACCTACAAATTAACAATTTTCAAATTTTTCCTTTCCTTGTACTGTGATAACTTGCTTTTTACCAAATTTTCTGATTTTAGGTCAACGGGAAGTACCCCTTAAGTTTTATTTATTTGCGAATGTCAAAATATGCCGCATAAATAGCCGTATTTTTAACACGCTATTATTAGCGCGATCAGGATGTATATATAATGTGTCTATCAAAATGACAGAATCTTTAAACGTAATTTTGATCAACTTCGAGACGTCTGATTAATTTGAAAATTTGTACACGTATTAAGAATCGATGACAATACAATAATTTTATAATTTTGACCTAATGATGTAACCAGGATATGTGGATATGCAGGGAAAAAAGACTCAATTTTTAGGTTATTTCCAATCTGTTTTATTGTCTATTTCTTAACAAAGTAACAAGTAACAGCTTTAATCGAGCTTTGTGATAATTATGAAACTACAAAATAAAATATATATATATATATATTAAAGTTGTAAAACTAAAGAAACACGCTTTAATGGCAAACCGAACTAAAAAGTTAAAAATAATTTTCTAGTATCAGTATACTTTATTTTTGACAAATTTAAAATACAAGTAGAGATGTTAAAAAAAATCATTTCATTGTAAAATAAGCGTGAATTCCTTCTAACTATACTCACACAATAACTTTAATTTTAAAAGTAGGTACATAGCAGTCAAATATTTATAACTATAGCAAGCACCCCACGCTTTTTTTTATATAAAATGAACTTTTTTTTTGTTTATATCCTTACTGTGATTTTAAACTTATCAAAAATAAATTATTTTTAGTTCGGTTTGCTATTAAAGCGTGTTTTTTATTCTTTTAAACTATAATTTATTTTTGTTGATTGCGTTTATAAACTTGACCCTTTTACAGCTCCAAAAGGCCATAGACCAAAGTAATGGATATTAATTTCAACTTGATATGTCCTGGCGTTCTAGAGAAAAAGGACCTTGACAATGAAATGATCCTAGAAGGGTTCCTTTTTTATTTTGAGTTTAAGAACCCTGAAAACAATTAAAACATGAATTAGATCAATTTAAAATTTTCAATAGCTTTTGTCGATTAAGCATGATCTCATTACAAAGACATTGTACTCTATTCTCATCACGTTAATTATAAAAAAGATCACTAATATTATTGTTACAACATAATATTGCTTTAACGTAAGCTACATAAAGATATTTCAAAATTATTTATTATCAAAAAATAATCGTCGCCTGTCTTTTTGTGAAATGTTTCAGTGTATTAGCCAATAAAAGCGATTCAAAACTTTTAAACTGTAGACCAATAGATCATAGCTAGGGTGGAGAGTATGAAATAAAAAGGGAACGGACGAAAAAGAATGAAAGTACCGGGGAAGCAGAGTCTCGTGCCGGTTTTGTGCTCGGGAAGTCGCGAACGGCGAGTAACGGAGCGTGGCTGTGCGCCGCATTTATCAAAGCGTTGCCTATCGCTATTCGTGTTGTGGGCCGCGAAATGACTCGCCAGAAAAGCGGCCAAAGAAAAATGATCTCGAGAACGTGAAACTCGCTCTCGGCACACCGGGGGCCATTGTCGCGGCCGCTTATCGGCGGGCGGCGTTTGTTACTGACACGGCCGAGGCAACAGATTTCACGCTACGATTTATATCTACGAATTGTACGAAGAATTTTTAGTCGTTATTCAAAAATTTACAGAAATATGACTTTAAAAATTGCTTGCGCCGAATGACAAATTGTGAACGACAAAGAATTGGGGTGTATGGATCAGTGAAGTTGTATTAGGACCAATTATGTAATTATGTTTGCCAGATGTGCACAATTCGGAACGAGACAAGCAAACCAATTGCCCACGGCATATTTGTTGGCGAATTCACCGCTTATTTAGATACTTCGATAATCGTTAAATTACTAATTTTTTTTAAATATTTAGATGTGTTCACCTAAACATTCATAATTACACGCATACATTATACATACAATATTACTTGGAAAAATACTGTCTATAAAATTTATTTGTACAAATTGAAATTAGTAATTAAATATAAAGGAAAGTAAAAACAATTCGAAATTAAAATAAAAAATCAAATCGAATACAATAAAATTCCAACTAAATGTACTAACAAATCTGGATTTTTCTAATTTAGCAACACTAGTCTAAATTCAATCTGTAAGAGCTGTTTGCATCTGCTATACTGAAAAGCTTAAGCCAAAGACATCAAGGAGTTGTAGCCGAATTGACAGGTTAGAGCAGGCCCCGTATCTACTAGTTTCGATCGATAGCAACAAAATACTGAGTTTTCACAGGAAATGTACGACTAACAAAAATTAATCTAAACAAAAATTATTATACATGATGTCATAATAACCTTCACCACAGAGGAATCTGCGAGGAAGTATACACGTACAAGTACGTGTACGTAAACGTACAGTACCTATTACAGTAGGTACGAGAAACGATCAAATTTTTCACAATAACATAACAGTAGATCGTCTCCACCGAGTTTTGAATTATTTCAATAGAGAAATAATGCTGGTAGCTTAAGTCGAGCTACACATACTACTGTATATGGATGTTACCAGTCATACCGATTTCTTTCATCATCATCATCAGCCCATTTTACCCCACTGCAGGGGCTTAGGCCTCCCCCAAGGTGAGGAGGGGGGCTTGGAGCTTAAATCCACCACACTACTCCACTGCGGGTTGGGGATTGTAACAACCGCCATCTATTGAGAGCGTCTGGGACCGACTGCTTAACGTGCTCTCCGAGGCAAGAAGTCAGTGATAGTTAATGTACTTAAGTCAGAAAAACTCATTGGTACACGCCCGGATTCGAATCATGGCTCTATGGCCTTATAAATTTGAGATAGGTTCGTTGCGCTCTGGGCTATCACGACACCGATTCTTTAAAGAAAATATTTTCTACACTCTCTATTTTCTACAATCTGATGCAAGTCTGATGCTCTTTATAATAGCAAAATTTAATAGAAACTATACAAATAAGAAACGTGTAAATATAAAGCAAATTCTCTCCAAATCCTTTTAAGATCTCGAGGAATAGCATACATTAGTTTCTCTTTCGATGTTATCGAGAAAGTTTGCTATTATACAAATAGTAATGAGCGCATCTGCTTCACCAAAATTATGTATCAAATATTAGACCATAGTAATATTAATAACTAGCGACCGCCCGCAGCTTCGCTTGCGTAGACTACGAATTCCTGTTATAGGTACTATTAATGTTCGAGATGGTTTATACGTATTTTTTGCTGGAACCAATTTTGGTTACACCCATTCAAACTTTCAATCTTCATTCCCCTTCCACCCTTTAAAAAAACCGATACAATTTTTCATCTCCCGTTTCCCACCCTTAAAATGTGGAAATCTAAAAACCCTGAAACACGTCATTATTTGAGTCCCTGCATTCCCATCCTTAAGTTTGAAATTTCTAAAAAAGCCTTTCTTAACTTAATGCTCACGTTATAAAATAAATCTATGTTCCAAATTTAAGCTTCCTAGACTTAGTAGTTTTGGCTGTAGTAGTTGATAGATCAGTGTGGACAAACGACAGACAGATAGACAAACAAACACAAAAAGTTGCTTATGACACTTTTGACAACCTTCTTTCCCGTCTGCAAAGTTTCCTTAAAACCTGTTTAGCCGTTTTGGAGATTAGCTCAAATAGACAGATACACGTACAGACAGACAGACGGACAAAAAGTAACATTTGTTAGTTTTGACGACCTTCTTTTCATACTTGTGATGTTTCATTAAAATCGGTTTAGACAGATGGACGTACAGAGAGCCATACAAAAAGTTCTGCGTGTCACTTCTGACTACATCCTTTCCATATGTGTAAAGTTTCATCAAAATCGGTTATGCCGTTTTGGCCCAAGCTGATTTGCTCGAATAGACAGACAGTTCGTTTTCAAATATATAGCCTATACCCCTCCGCTAGATTCAGGCTATCAAAGGCAAAAAGAATTTTTCAAATCAAATTCCGACTGGTAGTTTCAGAGATTAGCGCATTCAAACATACAAACTCTTCAGCTTTATAATAAGTATTTCTATTATATAGATTAATAGATTATAAGATAATAAGAAAATAAGATATTACTGAAAACCGTATCAAAGTCTATTGCGTGGTTTGAAAGTAAAAAGTTAACGAACAGAGGCAGGCAGCGAATTTATTTTCTCCCGCTATAGTTTTCATATTTCGATAAAAACTGCTAAGATATTAATTTAAATTGTGTGGTGTAAAGGGCAAATATAATATGCATGAAATGCTTAAGACAACTAACGTATTTAATTTGATAAGGATTAATATTACGTTTAAAAAACATCTTCGCAAATAGTACATAATGTTAGAACAAATTTGATTGTCATAAAAAAGGTTATAGTAAGTTAACCTTAAAAGATACACATATACTCTCGCGGACTTTTGGTTAGAACTTTTAAAGGGGAACAATTCCGTAATACATTATTTTTGGTTAACATCAATCGTTTACGCAGCGCGCGCGACGGACGCTCTCAAAAGGAATATTTTTTCCCGTTTTTGCAACATTTTTCATTGATGCTCCACTCCTATTGGTTGTAGCGTGATATAGTATAGCCTATAGCCTTCCTCGATAAATTAACTATTCAACACAACTATAATTTTTCAATTCGAACCAGTAGTTCCCGAGATTTGCGCGTTCAAACAAACAAACAAACAAACTCTTCAGCTTTATAATATTATAGCCTATAGCCTTCCTCGATAAATTAACTATTCAACACAACTATAATTTTTCAATTCGAACCAGTAGTTCCCGAGATTTGCGCGTTCAAACAAACAAACTTTTCAGCTTTATAATATTAGTATAGATGTAACCAAATGACGTCATTGCATGATTTACTTAAAAATTTGTATCTTCGACTAAATATCAATAAAATTTAGAGATGCACCGAATGTGGTTTGCGCCGAAGTTCGGCTTCGGCCGAATGTTCTGTTTAAACATGTGCCGAAGTCGAAGTTCGGCCGAACTTTGGTTTCAATTGGCGCCCTTTTCTCCGATGAACTTGTCGGTTCGCGTTCGTTTCGTCGGTTGCCATGCCACCCGCGCGCGTCTCGCCCATCACCGGTGATCACCTGCCGCTTCTCATTTGACGTTTTATCACAATTTTTAAATGAAAATAATTTTTGTTAATCTCAGTTTTTTAAATAAAGCGTAGAAATCAAATATTTTTATTGTTTTTACCTTCAAAATACTATACTACATTAGTAAAATGGTAACCAAACAAGTAGAACTGAGTATTTAAATGTAGTTACGCTGATAATTGGAGTTACCTACCGAATTTTGGCCGACATTCGGTATATCCTGGCATGTCTAATCGAAATTCTGCCGGAGACGAAGTTCGGTAAGACCTGCCGAACTTCAGCAGTACCAAATGCGAACCGAATTTCGGTGCAACTCTTATAAAAATTCTTTCACTTATTAGTTTTTCTTAAAAAATATATCATGCTTCTATAAAAAACAAAAACCACAAAATGTGCTTATTCAAATGTGCAAACTATGGCCATAGAATGCAATCAAATAGTTGCGCGCCTTTGTAACTATTTTGTCAGACTGGATCAAATTATTTTGAAAAACGCGTCAATATTTTTGTATACATGTTTAAGCAATATTTTTTTTAGTTGGTTACAGTGCAAGTGTCGTTTGCAGTTCATTAACTAATATTCCGATAAGATTCTTTTTGCAATGTTAAAAGTTTCCCCACATGATAAACCGATACGTGATATTATCCTGTATAATTTTGAATATAAAAATTATTGTAACTATAAAAGCTTATTACAAGGGTTTTTTTTTGTACAATAACTTATCGTTTCAACGAATATAATATTCTCAAAAAGTTTCCCCCTTATAGCAAATCAATACATTCAGTACCAACACAGAACTCATTATTCTTCTGGTAATCAGCCAAACAATGAAAAAACAACAGTCTTGTTCACAACATAAAAGATCTGTCAATATATCCCGCCCAAAGAACAATAACATTAGAGCCCTGTTGCTCATTAGCTCCTTACAACAACGTTTATAAGGAAAAAACAATCTGCCATAATAAAGAATAATGTTGGTCGACCGCCTTTGTGGCCAGTAAACGAGCGCCCGCCGTTACGCGATACTGAATAAGCAACTATCTCTGTAATTAATTACCTTATTTGCTACCGGTATTAACTGTTAAGAAAGTTTGCCTTGAAGGATCATATTTGAAATGTTCCGTTTTGTATAAATATTTTTTGTTGGACGAGCTAACAATGGATTTCCAGTATTCCCTAAAACCAGCCTAATTAACTAATTAATTAATTACTACTTAGTTTTATTTTTCAGAGAATCGAATACTCGTAAATTCATCGTTTTCCGGCTTAAAGCAAAGTGTGAGGTTGAATTTATTACAATCTTTTATGGCGGATCCGAAAGTAGGCACAAGTCGCGTCGCAATAACCAGTTTTAGGTGTAGCGGGTGGTAGTGGAGCGAGGGGTATATAACTGTACCTGCACAAGCCCGCTTAAAGCTTTGTATTCAGATCCGCCATAAAGTTTGACGCGAGCTGTACTTCTACAAGCGCGGTCAGCGGCGCGTTTTGGTCATGCTATCATGCTAAGTATATACCAATTTATTTAAAATTAATTTTAAGAAATGGAAGTTCAAAACAAGAGATGCCCCGCGAGCTATCAAAAATGCTACGCGGGCCACAAGTCGTGGGCCGCAGGCTGACTATCGCTGATTCTAGATAGACTGACTTCAAAATTCAAGGGGTAAGTGGACAAAGGTGTTATCTGAAAAAACCAAATAAATCGACTTATTGCATGGAATCAGATTTTAAATGATCATAAATCAACTGTGCAAATTTTGATTCGTGTCAATAATAAAGACCTATAGCAAAGGTATCAACTGACAAACATGCATACATTTCAGGCTTGCAAATGTAGTACAAGCAACATAAAAACATTCATAACTCATTTTGAACTTTTTGTTAGTTAACACCTTTGTCCACTCACCTCTTCAGTTGTTTTATTTAACTATGTATATTTTATTACAAATAGTAGGAACTAATTACATACACTGTATAAGTTACTTATTAATATTAAACCGATTCTACTATACTAAATAAAGATGCCTAGAATATGATGATCGAGTGAACAGCATTATCTGCAATCGTAAGCGTGTCGATAAATCGTTGTATTTAACTAGGCTGGACGATACGGACTACCCTTTGTCAAGTCTCATCAGAATCCATGGGGATAGTCTACTCGTGTACGGTACCTATAACTAGGTATGTAGCATCTCAAAAACGCGGCGGATTAATTGTAGAAATGCATAATGTCGTGATAGGCCAGAGCGCAACGAACCTGTCTCAAATTTATAAGGCCCCATAGGACCATGGTTCGAATCCGGGCGTGTACCAATGCGTTTTTCTGACTTAAGTACACAATATCACTGACACCGTGGAGGGCACGTTAAGCAGTCGGTCCTGGACGCTGTCAATAGATGGCGGTCGTTACAGTTGCCAACCCGCAGTGGAGCAGCGTGGTGGACTTAAGCTCCAAGCCCCCCTCCTCACCCTGGGGGAGGCCTAAGCCCCTGTAGTGGGGTAAAAATGGGCTGATGATGATAATGGCGTAATGGCGAACTTAATAAAACTTTGACAAAAGATATTTTTTTAACTACAACTTACAATGAATAATCGTATAGCTTGAGGACATGCAATAAATCGCTCTCATAAAAAATCCGCTCCCACTCATCATCTAGCTAGGCGGTATAGCCCTTTAGGGCGTACGTATTTAATGGACGACCTCCAACCAATACAAGTTAGCTTAGATAATATAATACATATTATTTAAGTAAATATATCTACATCGTGTATCGTTACTTTGTACGCCCTAAATGTTAAGATTAACATCGAAGGGTTCTACTAAGAAGGTAATCGAGTGAAAACTCCGCTAGTATCGCGTTTAATCTGACGACCCGGTTCGCTAAATGTCCGTAAGTAGGTCGTTATGTTTGTCGTCGACGTTAATGTTCTCGCAAACTGGTCGTTACAAGTCGCGATTGACGACACCGCGACCTTGAAGTGAAAGTTTCGTCATTAAGACATAAATAGTTCTTGAATAGACTTCTAACAAATAGGTAAACAATGATTACAAGGAGCATGAATTTAAAGGAGGGGTGAAACGTGAACTAGAGGCACAAAATATATATTATCTAGAGGTCGGTTTTATACCTTGTACCTTGATGCCAAGTGAAGTTTAAATAATCTCTGCCTATACCCCTTAAGAAAAAAGACAGAGTTTAAACATATGTTCATATACAAAAAGATTTTTATAGGCATTAACGGAGGTTGATATTATTCAAAGACTCCATTTGTGAAAAAATAGGTGAGTGAAATTTTCAAAACCAATTATTTTTCCCGAAAGAATTATAAGTACAGCGTTGTTACTAATCAAATGTAAATACTTTGAACGAAAAAGGATGGCCGCAGACATCCCGCCAGCAGCCGCCAACCGACGCGATCGTCAGCCGCCCGCGCATTCCCGTATGACACAATAATTTTGTGAAGCAATAATTCTATGTTTAGTACCCAATGATACTAACAGAAAAAAAACACATATATTTTACCATAGACGTAAAATTAAAGTAGCTGATGAGAAAATTACCTGTAGGTATACAGAATTCGTGCCAATGCTTCAAAAAGTTATCGAAGTCAAAGAATATTTGATTGCAACAGGTGAGTCGGGTTTCAAAATCACGTATCAAAATGTCAAGGGAAACCAAATGGTAAAAAATTATGGCCAACTGTCTCTTGTGTTACCTTGTATATATTTTAACTGTAAAAATTGTCGTGCAGATGGCCAAGTGGTGACAAACCCGCTTCTTGCTTAGAAGGTCGTGGTTCGAATCCCAGAAGGAGGCATGGCATGTCCAATGACTTTTTTCTGACTTAAGTCTATAACTATCACTGACACTGTCGGCTCCGATTGCCATCAATAGATGGCAGTTGTTAAGATCCACCAACCCGCACTAGAGCATTGTATGTTAAGCTCCAAGCACTCTCATCCCGAGGGGAGGCGTAAGCCCCTGCATTGGGGCATAATGGGTAAATATGGATATCGAACTGTCAAAATGGTAAAATTTTGCCAACAAATCGTTTTAAAAACTAGATCATAAATACAAAACCAAACATCGCAGATTAGAAATCTACCGATGACTTAGTATTTTTTATACAAAGATAGTCGATGAAAAAAGATATTAAAAAAAAAATACTTACATTTTATTACATTTACGAGTTGTAAGGCACACTTTTGACGTAGAAGGTTTTTGTAAGCGAAATGGAAAAAGCACGTTTTGTAAGCATACATATATACCTATCTAATGTATAAGTTATTTAAATACGCGTAAAGTGAGACGCCACAAAACGCGTTCCACAACTTTTACACATTGAAACTCGTCCGTATATTCCCCAGGCACGCTTCACGACAACTTCATAAAATAATTTTCAAACTTCCCTCGCCTCAACGACTGTGAATTCGATCAAAAGAGCTTTGTATGTGTCCGGGAAATACACATAGTCGGAACCTCAACTTTTCATGTTGTCATGTCATATCAAAGCATTATCTAACTTTACGAGGTCGCGAAAAAAAACTGTAAAGATTTAGTTAAGGCCCTAGCCCCGACGAACCATCTTGAATGGATTGGGGCATCGTTCAGCATCGAATCCTGTGCCTCACTTGGCTGGAGAATAAAAGTACGAATTGACTAGAAGCCTTCCTGCGTTTACCGTCTAACCACCCATACTCTAGCCATCTGGTGCAGGATGACAAGTTTTAATACGAGTTTCAGTGCGTAAGATCCTCGCCCGCCGGTCTGCAACCCTGTGAAATCCCCGCGCGCCAGTCGTCAATCCCCAAAATTGCGTAATGTCACTTCGATACTGTGAATTGATATTTATGACTCTATTGAAACGGAACTGCTGTCAAATTAATTTACTCTATGGACTAAAGATTGAGTATGTAGACAAGATTGTGTGCCCTCGTCAACAGAGAACAGTTTTAGTTAAAAAACAAAAGTTTCATGCATGAAAGAAAAATTCCTGGAAAGCAATATCCGCCATATCTCAAAGAAATATTATGCGCAATTGCAAAGTTATTCTTTAACAAACTGTCGAAGGTCCCGTTATATTTAAAATCTACTGGTTTCCCCGAATAAACTGTATTTTTATTTGTAGCTGTTTTCGAGACAATCGTCTTTGAATTAGTTTTTTCAAATGTTTCAGCTCGTCATAGATGCCAAATAAATAGTCATACAGTCGGTTGCAGGAAGCAGCATTAAATATTAAGGATGTCAATATCTTTTAACAGTCCATCAAACTGTTGCAAGAAAGTAAATTAATGGCACCTTAACCTAAACTATCTAATGCCCCATTAAACTAATTTTAGTTCTGTCAAATCATCGATTAACTTGCTTTTTGGTTGCAAGAAGGTACATTAAGTTTTAACGAGGTGGTAATGTGACATTTTTAACGTCAAATTTTAACTGGCCAATATCCACCCATTAACGTGTCTTTAAGTGCGCGAAATGTCATCCTAGTGCAAAAACTGTTGGAAGCAGTACATAAATATTAAGTAATTATTATTTTGTAGTCAATAATGTCTTTATCATCTTTAACTTCCTTGTCGGATTCGTCAGATGAAGAAAGACCAAGACGTACCATTCGAAATAGAGAAAATATATTTGAAAAATATGATGATGCAGAGTTCATATCACGATTCAGATTTTCAAAATCTTCTGTGGAGTGTATTCTAAACGAAATAGAAACTAATTTAACACCAGTCACACATCGTTCTAAATCAATTGATGCTATGAATCAATTACTGATTACTTTGCGGTTCTATGCAACTGGTGCATTTCAAGAAATATTAGGTGATACCATAAATATTCACAAATCAACAGTTTGTCGAATTGTACAAAAAGTAACAAATGAACTGGTACGTTTAGCTCCAGTGTATATAAAAATGCCTGCAATCAATGAATTGTCACAAGTCGCTGAATCATTTTATGAATTAGCAGGATTTCCAAGAGTTATAGGAGCTGTTGATGGAACACACATTAAAAGTGAGGTCACTTCACTGACAAGGTATATATACGTTTCGTTCCATGTAAGTCTTATTACCACTCCATAGTTTGTAGTAAACTATTTCCATGAGTAAGTGAAGACAAATTATCTATTAGTTAGTTTTTAAGTAAACATATTACTACAAATTAAAATGAAACACATATTTCAAATATTTAATTTAAAATAATATAAAACTTTATGCAGATTTTTTATATAAACAATTTCATACAACGGAACGTAACTTTCGCACAAGTCGTTCACTCAATTTCATTCTTTATTATTTATTGTTCTGGCATCACAGTTTAAAACTTGCCATTACTAAATGACACAAATCAAAGCTGTTAATGTGTGTACGTGCAACGTCATTAAAATAATGACTTTCCTTATTTTAATGGGATTTTAACTAAGGAAGCATTATATACATGTTTCTTGCAACCGACTGATAGACATCTAAAACACGTCGGTTTCATAGTTTGGTAGGTAAGTAATAACGTTTCCGCCCAGTATCGTGGCAGGTCAAAAAATACAAAATATTTCTTTAATTAACTCTTTAATTCTATCTAATTATTTTATAAAATCTTTTTAATTTTAAAATCTATTTTTTTAAATTTTTACCATTTACTATTTCGTTATTTACATTACAATATTTCGTTATTTACATTACAATATTTTTTTTCAAAATATGTTAATGGATAGATTCCGTATGAATTCTGTTTCAACCATAGAGACAATAGAAAGTAGGAAAGGGAGTCCGAAATGCGGGCCACAACAGAAAGAGACAGCGAATGGGAGTACCTTGATTTATACTATGGTGCATTATGGGTACAGTTATTTTCCATCCTTTTTTCTGCCACGGCCAACCGTTACATACAGGGCTTTATGGACCTCGCCTAGTCTAGTTATATTATTTCTATGGTGACAACTATATGTTTAACTGACACGAAAAAAAGCTTGTTAATTTTTTAGAGGCTATTTTGAGGCTACTTCTAAGAATAAGGAACAATTATTTACCTAATTAGATATATATTTTGAAAATAATATTTCCGTGGTCTCCAAAATGATAAAAACGTACATTGCTTTCAAAATTATTAGCGCAATGGATTCTGAGTAAAACGGTGTCTTTATACTCTTTATGCCTTAACATTACTTCAAAATTCTATTTTATTTTATTCACTGTGTTAAATGGTGATAACATAAATTGCAATATCAGATTTCTATTACCTAATAAGCGTGACCTAATTAACCTGGTGTAACATAACTCATGTATTCATAATCATGACCCACATCACGTATCATGGCAAAGATACAGCAAATGCGATACACATAAATAGTAACTACATCAATATATCCTAGGTATCGTATATCTGATTACCTAGAATTGTTGCCGTCCGATTCAATATGTCGTGTCGGCAAGCAACATTAACCATCGACATACTTGTAATTTTTCCACGGCCTTTGCCTTTAATTTAACATATGTAATAGAAACTAAACACAACACAATTTATGTACAGGACAAAGCAAAAAATACACCAACCGTTAATTATCCCTTTAGTTAAAATTTGTTTAATGCATTGCATTGTTAACTAAAGCGAGGTGACATTACCGAAACGCGAGATGAAAATTCTTTGTTTACATGTGGCATTCTCTCTTTGCATCTACCTTACGATAACATGACAACATATTAAGGCACAACACGTGTTTCCTTTATCCTTAGGTTGATTCAATTATATTTGAATAATTTCAAATCTCTACACCAGACATAATTTTATATGGTTAAATGAGTAATTACAAAAACGAAATCTTCGCATCTCGCTTATCTAAGTTCACAAAACAAATTCTCAGCAATAAATCGGTGGCAGCTTAACCCTTCGACGCTGTAATGAGATAAGCCAGGCCGAATAAATAACCTGACAACTGAGCACATAGCCAATCTAACGACACTCTTAGCTGCGTGGTTTTGATTTCACTCCGAAAACTGAATAATCTCAGAGATAGCCGAAGCAAAAACACACATTTAAACAAGAGTGTCGCTCCGTAAATAGATATTCGGCGTCACAGGCCGATACCATTACTACGTCTTTATTGGCACAATAAATCTGCGGACTGCTCAACCGCTATATTTCTGTAGGCTGTACTTAATGTTTGACTGAAGTTAAGACATTAGAACGTTAATCGAAATTATTACTATTTCAATATGAAGTATAATAATAATTTTGGTAAAAATAATATTAACCTTTTGACTTGTCATCAATCATTATCGATCAATTTTCTCTGTGATTTGAATGGCTCGTGACTTTCAATATAACCCAATTGGGTTAATTAATATGTAGTGCATAATTTAATAGTTTTAATATTATGTATAGCAGAATAGTTTTAATATATATGTATAGAATCATTGATTGACTCATGAAAGAAAAATAAGTATGTTATATATTCGTTGCGATTGTTGAAATTGTTATTAAAATATTCACTATTATTGTAATTATTTATAAATAAAAAACAGAGATGTACTTTAAGATATTTTAGATTGTAACAATAATATAAATACATTGTTTTTCACATTACTATGTAAATTATTTATTTGTGGCGTGCAAAGATATTTTTATAGACACAAAGCTAACGACATCGAATTAGGCTTGCGACTAAACGACCTTATATAGCAATCATTGATATAGGTATTGCTCTGCATGTCCTAGATTGCGATCTATTTTAATTCTGTATGAGCATACATAGGTTTACAGAGCAATAATTACGATCTCATTTATGCAGTAGTTTCACAGCGAATGACACTGTACCACTCCCCTCGTTACCGTAATAACTGACATGACGTAACGCCACTGCACCATAATTGGCTCTAAATAATCTATCGATAGGAAATTTATAGATGCGCCTTAAACCGACGAAGTGTGACTATAGAATTTGTTTATTATGTTGAATGACGCGTCGTGATATCGCGGTGAAGAGTCGTGATAGCCCAAAGCGCAACGAACCTGTCTCAAATTTATAAGGTCACTAGCGGCCCGTCCCGGCTTCGCACGGGTAGTATTCGTTTCTCATAAGAATCACTTTTTTTATCTCAGTCTTGTCTCATTCCCGTTCTTCCTTTCATTTTTTCGTTCCCATCGCAAAAATACTTTATTATTTCTGTTCTTGGCCCTAGTGTAGCTTCGTTTTCGTTTCCATTCTCATCAAAAATAACTTTTTTATCTCCGTCTTAACTCATTCCCGTTCTTCCCTTTCCCGTTTTTGTTCCCATCGCATAAATATTTTATCGTTTCCGTTCCTGGCCCTGGTCTCATTTCCTTTTTGTTTCCATTCTTATCAAGTACAACTTTTTTATTTCAGGGGTAACTCTTTCCCGTTCTTCCCTTTCCCGTTTTCGTTCCCGTAACACAAATATTTATCGTTTCAACAATTTCTGTCAGTCTTAATTAAATAAATTACACTTTTGCTAAATAATATTTAGTTATGCAATTATTAAATTACTATTACTATTACTATTACTACTAAAATGGCTATTAAAAAATAAGGGTTGATCGTAGAAGGGTGAAAATTGAGGATTGTATGTATTTTTGTATGTTGTATCATAAAAAAATAGAAATTAAAAATTTTGTCTAAAAAAAAAAATTTAGGGGTGGACTACCCCTAACATTTAGGGGGATGAAAAATAGATGTCCCAGAAGTGACACCTGTAGACATCTGACGGGGATAACTAATTAAATGACCATTGATCAGTTTATGACCGGAGAGGAAAAATGATTAAATTACTAAAATGGCTATTAAAAAATAAGGGTTGATCATAGAAGGGTGAAAATTGAAGATTGTATGTATTTTTGTATGTTGTATCATAAAAAAATAGAAATTAAAAATTTTGTCTAAAAAAAAAAAAAAATTAGGGGTGGACTACCCCTAACATTTAGGGGGATGAAAAATAGATGTTGGCCGATTCTCATAGATACCGGATAAGCACAAAAAATTTCATCGAAATCGGTCTAGCCGTTTCGGAGGAGTATGGCAACGAAAACTGTGACACGAGAATTTTATATATTAGAAAGAAGATAGATAGATAGGGCTATGGTTCGAATTTGGGCGTGCACCAATGAGTTTTTCTGACTTAAGTACATAACTATCACAGACTCCGTGCCTCGGAGAGCACGTTAAGCAGTCGGTCCCGGACGCTGTCAATAGGTGGCGGTTGTTACAATTCCCAACCCGCAGTGGAGCAGCGTGGTGGATTTAAGCTCCACCCCGGGGGAGGCCTAAGCCCCTGCAGTAGGGTAAAACTGAGCTGATGAAGTGAAGTGAAGAAGAAGTTGAATGACGCACATAAAACATTCGAAATTCAAATCTGATTGTCATTTTCCGTAAAAATCGAGAGTTTTAAAAACTATTTTTTGATTCGCGGACTCTCTTACAATGCACAACCAGCTGGTCTAACACGCAACTTTTTATCCGTAATCTTTCTATCGGCGTTGAGCTATAGCGGATTCGGCAACTTCTGTCAAATCGGTAACATGCACACTTTTATCCTTTCATGACAGCCAAAGGATAGGTAGCAGATTGAAACAGCTGAAGCGGATAACGAAATGTGACAAGTTAAAAAAATGTTTGTATGGTTTTTCAGATTGACACATTTATTTACGACCTCAAATATCGTCAAATATCCGTTCGACCTCGGCGTATAAAAGTGGCGTGTTACCGATTTTCATACTAAATTAGACCAAGAAAGCGTTGACAGTTAGCGGATTCGCGACTTCACCGCCAGAGCTATCCGCGGCAGATAAAGTAGTTTCGTGTTACGCATTTAGTGTTTCCGTGAAATAACAGCGCGGATAAGGTTTGGATAAAGTGGCGTGTTAGACCTGCAGATATTTGATAAGAAACTAATAAAAAAATTATAAAATCCAAGTCGTATTACCCATAATAAAATACTAACAATTTATCCACTAAAATAATGTACAGCACAAGTGGGTGAGCGATTTTATTAATTTTTTCTAGTGTCCAATCCGCATACAGGCAACTGCTCGGCCAAACTACCACGCAGATAGTGCCGGGTTAGGATACAAAATACAGAACGGTGCAGCCTGACCGGCTAAACGACATCCTCAACCTATACTCCGTGGTGTGTTAGGCTTTGAAATGAAAGCAAACCAGACGCTTTTGGATGCTTCGGTGCGTGGCTGCCTTTGGCGGGCGGTACTTTAAGGGCACCGCCTCACTCGACGTAGGAGAGTGAGCTGTATAAGCGTATGCGCAATGAAGCACTGATGCAATCGGTAAACAAGTAAGTAAACAACAAGTAAATAAAAAATCCCAGACTTTTGCCATGATAATTATTAATAAAATAATATCATGTAATAATTGCCAATGTGTTCTTACCTTGACAGCCGATAGCAACTTACAAGGAAGTTCGTGAATTAAAAAACACGTTACATAAAGAAATCAAAGGTTGGCACAGATGTATCAGAATTGGTTAACATCGGAAGCGCAGGTTTGCCCAAAGTTATCTAATGAAATAATTTTAATAAGAAAAATCATAAATTATAACGAAAATACTGAAAAAAAAAATTTATTACTAAATTCATTTGGTTTAAATTGTCTTGCAAATTGTAGGTAAGTACGTCCAGTCACATTAATTTTCTGATAGATTTGTACGTATACCTATTTTTTAACTAACGGAATTACTGGCAACACACAACTCGTTATTCACATAAGAATCCTATGAAAATATAAATAAAATGTAAGGGACCCAAAATTTTTTTTTTCTTTACCTTTCACTTACTTGTATAGAACTCCAAAAATTTAGTTAGATACATCAAATTGTATTGAACTTGTTGCACCTAATTGAAAAATGTCTTTTGGTGCAATGATATGGATTACGGAATCAAATCTTTTTGTGTTTGATACTATCATTCAGGTAAATCAGAAAATAATCATACATTATTTTAATTCTTCGAGTAACTATAACCAGAAATGTATTTAAACTCGTGAACATGTAAAACATAAAATAATAATCCGTAAACTACTAAAGCCAACATACGTAGGGGTGATTCGGTTACTTAATATCTGGACTTTCGCTTGATACTATTTCTTGAGACACCTAAATCTAAATATATACTTAGACCATGAGGTAAGGCCAATAATCCGATTACCACGATCAAACGTGGATAACGTATAATCTTCGTAGCCATAGCTACGGCGCGGAGCGGCGCCGGCGTAGCAACCTTATACATCCAGAATCGTATTACATATATTCTAATGTAAAATACATGTTTTACCAATGCGTGTATGAAGTTTTTATAGATTGGATAAATTATGAATTTGTTTATAGATCGTCCAACAAAGACGCATCTGACTGGTCTGGTGGTTGGTTTCTAATGGTGTGATTACAAATCGGTTTCCGGTATAAATAATTCTGATATGGAATTCATCACTTCGGTGACATGTTAAGGGCGAAGTATATTTGGAACGCGTGGCCCGAGTAAGTTAGACGTGTTCCCTACTAGCGCCGTTTCACTACAATTTAGCGAGACGCGTGTAGGGATGTCGACATCGCATAGCTACAAACAAATAACACTCTACTGCGAGAGCGCGTGAGCCGCATGACGTGCTAACCATAGTCCTAACTCTATCCACTCTGCCGGCCCTCGCCATAATGATCGATGGCAAGCGTTCTCTGCCCCACCGCACCGCTTCTCCCACTTGTGTCGCCTATTTATCGCGAAGATGTTCTACTTATAGAATCTTAACCTACTTTGGTACGGGCACTAAACTTAGAAAGGCCTATATATATTACTCATTTGTGTTTTCTGTTATGTTTTTTGCTCAAGGACCCATTTATGTTAGTCATCTATATCTTCATCTTATTTTTATAGTGCCGTATCTCAAAAGGAAAAAAATCCTTATAAGATCACTTGGTTGCTCGTCTGTCTGTCGGTAAGGACCTTTTTTAAACTACTTCAAAAAAGGAGTAGGTTTCTTAATTCGACCGTATTTAGATATATATTTTTTTTATGTGTGTTCGGGGATAACTTCGTCGTTTATAAACTGATATGGGTGATTATTTTTTTAATTTGAAAGCTGGTGCTTTCTGTGTGGTCCCATTTTAGTTTGGTCTGGTTCTCACAATGGCATCCATGAGAAAACCATATGTGTTAAATTTGCATTAAAATCGACTTCATTTAATTCTTCAGATGTTTGCGTCTGAAAGTCATAATTTGACTTTCAGACGCAAACATCTGAAGAAAATGATGAAAACTACAATACTCCTTAACGGTTAGGAGCTAGGGATAATGCACTGCGATTTTTCGACAGTTTTCTCTAAACAGCGCTGTCTCATTTGAGTAGTGTGTTTAGAAGCCCCATTTATATTAAATATGAATAAGTTACGGTTGCGTATAACTAAAACTTTAAAAAAAATCAACTTTACAAAAAAAATAAAAACCGAATTCAAAACCGTAAACTAAAAAGTTAAAAATAAAATTTTCACTTTAAAGAAAGTAGCATTAACAGGCGGCATATAGTTAATGAAGTCGGTGGCAACTCAGACACTTTGAATGGTTACTTACCAGGTAAAAACAATTACAACAATGATATATTTATAACTATAACATATATAGAACACAATTTAAAGTGAAAGACTTGGCACCGACTTCATTAACTATTTGCCGCCTATTAAAGCTCCTTTCTTTAAAGTGAAAATTTTATTTTTAACTTTTGTTCTTAGGAACGCGTATGGAGGTATTAAGTTCAAATTAATATCAAATACGTAAGTGTATATATACACCAATATTTTATTTTATTTTATTTTATTTGTATGGAAAACCAACAGCACAAATTAACTTATTGATAAACATAATAGTTATAAAAGGCCAATAACAGGTTTTCACTTATAGATTAATTTATAGTTATGGCAAATAAATTTCTTTTTTTGCTATTTAGTACCTACAAACTTAAAATTTTTTGGTTAATTTCCAACACAAATATCATATTGTCTGTATACAGAACCCTCAGTGGGCGAGTCCATTTCGCCCTTGTCCTGTTTTTTTACTCTACGATATACGAGAAAAAAAACAATAGTTCGTTTTATGTAGTGCTGATATACGGGCGCCATTAATAGATGGCGGACGTTACAATCCCCAACCAGCAGTGGAGCAGCGTGGTGAATTTAAGCTCCAAGCCCCCCCCCCCTCACCTTGGGTGCGGCCTAAGCCCCTGCAGTGGGCTGATGAAGATGAAGGTGAAGAAAAGTGCTGATACAATTAAAAGAAACTAAATCAATAAAGCCATATTGTTGTTTACTATGATGAATTTGCGATATCTATATGAACGAATATTCGAATACGATACAATGAGTCTATGTCTATTTCAGGGACCTATTCTCGTATTGTTATAAAATTAATTATTATTAATTCGATTGGCTAAGTGGTTAGTGACCCTAATTGCAGATTCAAAAATAGCAGGTTCGTAACCCATCCGGGACACATATTTGCATGAAAATGCCTATTTGTTCCACACCTGGGTGTTAAAATATCTATACTATACGTAAATATTTCTAAGAATATTTGAGTACGTAAATCATTTGTCCAATACTCTTAATACAAGCATATTACTTGTTTAGCATGGGCGCTGGCTGTGTGGAATGTCCCAGGTATTAATATTAAACAAGACACGAACGTACCTCAACTGAATTGTTAAGTCATTAAAAGTTGACGTCTTTTTCTACGCGAAATAATTGTAAAGTTATCGATTTCTCCACCAAACGCCATATATCACATAATAGAATTTTTTTTACCTAATTAAAAAAAATATCTTATACATGGTTGACAACGACGCTTCTTTTTGTTAATGTAAATAATGTCCGTGAAGTTTTTATTGTTAAATATTAACGCATTAGATATTACGTAACCGGTATGCATCTCACTCTCCACATACCAAAGACTCGAAATACAGCTTCTTATATCTTCATATAGTTTAAACTTAATATACAGACAAATTCTAAACTTAATCCGTTGTATTATATGTGCAACTATAATTGTACGACGTAAATTGAGAATCCTTGTTCAATCCGGAACTGTAATTGTGTAAGAGCATCCGTCCCGTTACTTCGACAAACCGAGGAAAGCTGTTATTGCTATATTTAATTCAAACAGCCGAAATTATGAAAGCTACTCACGGAAGCAATTTAACATAACTGTCTTCGGCGTTGAGTTGTAATTTAAATGTAAATAAAGCAGAAAAGGTTTGTTTCGTCCGACGCTAAATGTTTGTACCTTTTTAAAGTACTTACAGTACAGATACTACACTTAACGACAAAACTCTGGTTCCGTATAAAAGTACAAATTGCTCGCTCAGCACTCATCGCTACCACTCAGCTAGCTGGTGCAAGATACCGAATTCCAGTCCGAGTTTAGACCGCGAGGTCTCCGCGCTCTAGCCTTGCCCCCACGAAATAGTGTTTAACATTTTCTGACTATTATCTATTATCTATTATAACCTCAAGTATAACCAAACGCTGCTGTCAAATTTATTCACTCAATGTAAAAAACGCATAACGGCCATGAAAGGCACGAAGCGTACGCAATGGTTTTTGGTTTTTTTCGATCGACAAAAAAAAATGGAGGTTCTCAATTCGTAGGTATATTTATGATTTTTATGTATATTCAGATAAAACGTTTTTCAGATTTGGAAAGTTATTTGTTTTAATTTTAATTATTGTTAGAATGCTTGTAGACGCACTGTAATATATCATTATAAGAAAGCATGTTATAAAGTTGTTACAAGACACATTCAGGATTAAAGATTTATTTATTTAATTATTTATTTATTCGGAAAAACAACAGTTACAGAACACAAAAAAATTACATCAAAAGATATTAAATAACATAAAGTCGTCTGCAACCTCTACGTTTTTCACTAAAAAAATTTGTATTGAACACGAACTGAAGCATCCAGACAAGACAAAAAATTAAATAAACCAACTAACTATATCTACTTACATTAGAAGAAGATCTTGGATTTTGCGCCCAAATCGGGATTTGTTAGACACTATACAACCAATGCAACACTAAATGCGCATCGGTGACTTTTATAATATCACTTTTTGCTAGTTGGGTATTTACGTAATTAATTTTCATCTTTGTTTACTCAAAATTAGTTACCTACATTGGTATAGAAGCTCAAATCCATTCCACTCCACCAGCTCATTATGCCCCTCTGAGTAGTCTTAGGCGTACCCTCAGGATGAGGAGACCTAGACCTTAATCCAGCACGCTGCTCCAGTGCAGGTTGGTGGATTTTGACGACTGCCATCTGTTGATGCAACCCGGGATTGACGGCTTAACGTGCTCTCCGAGGCACGGAGTCGGTGATAGATTTGTATTTAAGTCAGAAAATCTCATTCGTACACGGCCGGATTGATTATGTTAATAAAACTAAAATAAGAATTATTTTTGGCTTTTCAATTTCTTTTTCTTTTGCAGCTTATAACATTTTAATTTTAAACTTTTAAACAAAAAATATCTATCAGGAACACCTCAACCAAACGCCCTCTAAAATTTAATTATATTTAAATTTTCAATTAATGTCTGAATATTTCTTTCAATAAATACGCACCAGGATCAATCCAACGTGTTTTTATAATAAAAGCTATCAAGTGTAAGCATGGAACGTTTCATGTGGAACATGTAAAAAAATCATATGAAATGCGTAATCATACGTCGTCGCACCGGCTACTTTCCTTCTCAACGAAATCGCAGATTGTGCCAAAAGAGAAGCCCGCGTCTGAAAAAGCTATTTTTCATGAAACTGATACATATTCGAAAAAATTAACAAAATCATTTTCTACCTGCTTTACACATACAATACGTCTTGACAAACAATATGTCCGGTGTTCAATCACAAAGGTCTTGTGCACCGGTCCGGACGGACGGCGGATGGCGCCGCGGTGGGGGCTAACCCGAAACACACTTCACTTCTTCATATCTCGACTATCTATTTTAAAATCTTATTTCCTTTTTTTTATTAAGTTTTAAGTAAAACAATCAAGTTTCATAAACAAATTAGTTTTATTTTAATTATTTTGTGTTTACCCATATATGCCCAAAGGGTCTTAACGTCCTACAGAGGACCCGCGCAGAGATGATGTTATTTATTTAAATTCATCGGCAACTACAGATATGTGAGAGCATCTATTTGATAGTTTATAAACATAACTTTATTTTCATTTACTTGTAATATTGAGTGACACGACAAGTGCTTTACTTTATTTCATGAAATTCAGTTATAAATGTATTGTACTAATAAAGTCGACTTCACTTTGATCTGGTTTGTTTCGTATTCTGTAATAGGCGCCAAAAGTATGTGTATATGTCCAGTGGGTCATGAAAAAATTATATTTCAATTATTTTTTCAGTAAACCAATGTTACATGTTACTTTCTGCTCTCACTTATACTAACATATTGAAAAATAACAAAATTATAAGAAAAAAAATAATTTAATTAATTCATAGAAATTTTAAAGGTACCACCTACATTAAAAAAAATTCTAATTTATTAATTATTCTCAATGAATATACGAGAATTGGTGTGATTATAAATTCTTGATGAGTGCTCTTATTATTCTTGTGCGAAATATCAATTTTCTAAGTCGAAACCTATGAAAAAACGCATTAAAACAGGACTCTACGACACTGCAGCGACGTGTTTATGATGAAATCTTTCATTCTATAATTATTATATTAATATAATATTCTAATAATAATTCACCTTGTTTGATTCCGACCACGATACACTTACGTCAAATAATTAAGAGAACCGTCAAGCGCGACTGAACGTGACGTTTGTAAACAAACATAGGTAATTAATCCCACAATTATTATCCGACGTACAGGACGAGCCTCTATTTAACCTACATAATGTAAGCAAAACAGAGGCGTTAATTACATTATTCCAGTTAACGAGCAATAAGCCCCGACATTAACCCGGTAAATGTGCGCCAAAGTGCCCGAAAGCTTTGCACGCGGGTTAGATTATTTTTTTAATACAATTAAGGGCCGTTCTTCCGCTACACAGGTGTAAATTAGACAAGAACAAAATTAAAAATATTCTGTGGTTATTTAATACTTAATTAGTTACATGGGCACAGGGTACAATATTTTTTGGGAAAGTATTCATGACAGTCGCAAAATATGAGCTTCGAAAGATTTTATTGCTCCTTCCGTTTTCTCGTACTTTTCAATACACTGATACAAAATAGAAACCGGCCGAGTGCAAGTCGGACTGGCTCTGTTAGGATTTCATACCGCATATCTAGAATATATTTTTAATATCAAAAGCATTTATTAGGGAGTGAAAACGAGAAGTCATCGTCTAAGTATAAATACAAATATTTTTTGTGAATGTATTGTATGGTGTTGATTTACCTTAAATAAAAAAAAAAAAAAAACAAAAAAAGTCCGCTGCGAAAAATAAAACTGATTTTCAAACCACGCTCGCCTCTGTGCGTGAGTGTTTTAAACACACTCTCTAGAGGATCACACTATTGAGACTGTTGGCTATGACACATACTCCCCTTCTCCCAACCAAGACCACATGCACTTGTATAATAGTATACTAAGTGGTACTGTATGGTACTAAGTGGTACGTAGTGATGCAGAGTGAGTGGTACTAAGTTATATGAAGTAGTTTTAAGTTCTATTAAGTGGTACTAAGTAACGCTGAGTGGTACTATGCAACGCTAAGTGGTGCTGAATAGGGCTGAGGGTACCAAAGTAGTACCAAATGGTACTACGTAGTACTAAGTTATACTCACCTATACCAGTACATTCAAAATGGTTCAGTTTCTTACGTTACGTTAGTTTTTGAAGTATTCAAATATAATTGACAAAGCTACTGACAATGAAAAAGAAAGAAATATCGATTCCTTGATTGGCTGACCATTTTGGTGTTTCATATGTATCAGGCGTCCCGTGACAACTCATTGTTTTTTTTTTGAAGTAAAACTTCTTTAGGCGCGACTAGGGAGTAACTCAGATTTTTTTTCTGACGGAAGTAACGCTTATTCTGACGGAAGTAACGCTTACTATAGTCTGTGTAGTTTCCGCTATTTAAAAATAATTATTTGGATTGGTCGTAAGTATATATCATATACTCCACGCTTCTTGACTTATACGCCAGCTAGTGGCAAATATCATAATCAATTAGAATTATTTATTTCCAAATTTTCAAACAGATCAATTGTGAATAGCAAAGTGAATAAAAATTCAACAGTTTAAAAAAAATATTTTAAATTGCAAAGTTTTTTAAAAATCTCTAACAGCCAAACCCAATTACCTATCTATCGACGGTCTAACCATACTAGGGTATATAAGAAATTCTATCCATTGTATAGTTTTGTCGTCTCAATAACCTATCGACGGATAGACATATCTACCGTCGAACGCCATCTATCGACGGGAGGCCCCGGGAGGGTCGATAGCTTACCAGAGTTAGATTTTTGTATGAAAATGAAAAGCACGCCATGATCAAGAAAATATCTCTTTAAGGTGTTGGGACAGTGACTGTCATCAATCTCCAAAAATGAGCAACGGAACTGTTAGTATAGTATAGTAAACGACGATTCATCATCAGGCTTCCATGCATCTTCACTCCTGAACTACTGACTTAAAGAGTTGGGACCATGAGCCCGGTGTGGGTTGGGGTCTGTGAACCACGACTATCACACAAGTGACAACGCAAAATCGCCAAACTAAATGTTTTTTTTTTATTTAACGTTTTAAAAATATTTAATAAATATTTTTTTATTTGATATAACAACCAAATAACGATTTTCGAATTCATTTCTTCACTTGAACTATAAGACCTTGCTTCTCGCTAAATTTCATATTTCTAGATCAACAAACTGCCTGTACATAATCGTAACTGACTCTGTGCCTCGGAGAGCACGTTATGCCGTCGGCCCCGGTACATCGGTACAATCCGCCAACCCGCATTGGACCAGCGTGGTGCATCAAGCTGCGAGCCCCCTCATCGCGAGGGGTGGCCTAAATCCTTGCAGTGGGGCATTAGCGGGCTGATGGTACGGTATGATAGATCAACAAAACTTGATTTTTTGCAGCTTTAAGGAACCGTAGACCTAAATACTTATTTGATATTAATCATAAAAGGTCTTAACTGACAAACAGACGAACAATGAAGTGATCCTATAAGTGTAACTTTTTCCTTTTGAAGTACGGGACTAACGGGATCCTAATAAACGGTTTTAGGTCTAGCATTACTAAGAAGCTATCTCTATATTCGCGTCAGTATAAAAGTGTAAATCGGGATCGCAAACGAATCGATATGAAATCTCCGTGACCTGACTAAATAAAACCAATATTATAATGCGCGTATCTTTGAAGGGAAAAACACATCTTGAATTATAAATAACTACTTACTTTGCCTAGCTTTTACTTTGAATCGTAGCTTTAAAGATTTAAGCGCACTCAGTTTTAGAAAGTTTGACGTATGCTTTATGATTCATGGAAGGGAACTCAAATGAATAATGTATTAAATGTAAAACATTGGTATTTATATACCTGATAATATTTTTTTGGTTTTAATGACTTTAATGCAATGTGAGCGAAATAAACTTCATTGGGGAATTTCAATTATTGTATGAGTAACATTAGTCCGTTCAATCAATCTTATTACCGAATCGACTGACCGAATGGTCGAGTGGTTAGAGATGTGGATTCGATTCCCGGCCGGGGCAAATATTTGTGTGCATGAACATGTTTATTTCGTTCCGTGTCTGGATGTAAAATTTATATATATATACATATATTTTAATAACATATACCTAACAATAACATCTAGGGCCTATATATGTATATATGTGTTTACTGTAAAGAATATTTAAGTATGTATATCAGTTATCTAGTAACCCATAACACAAGCATAATACTTGTTTACTTTGGGACTAGATAGCGCTGTTCGGGAAGTCAGTCAGTCAGTCCGTCGTCAATGCTTAGGAGCTGTTTTCACTCCTCGCTGCACACATACCTAAGGCGCGGTACAGCGGTTTCGGTCAAACTATAATTGCGTACAATTAATTTCTCAAATAAAATTTCATATACCTACGAAAACACACTTTTGGAATACCATACATAGAACCTTTTTTTATATAGGTAGTTTATAAATATGACTATAAATTTTATATACAATGTTTAATTACCACATAAATTAAATTTAAATAGCAGTGTACATAAATCGAATTCATTAAATTCCAGAATACGAATCGTTCAATAACTTTTCAAATTGCGACGTCTGATACGGTCACCGAAATTAAATTTAGTTGAAATTAACTTAATTGAAGTGAACGCAACGGAATACAAACAACTGAAAGGAAAACTCGACCGAATAAACATTTCTTGGAATCGAATTATCAAGCTAACAATTTATTAAATCATAAAACGGCCTTGGAGCTCCTTTCTAATTTAGTCACTAAGCGAGAACTATGAGTATGCTGTGAAAAACTGCGCAACTACACCCTCGTTCCCCTTGCCCACGTAAGTCTTTACAGTTTGGGATTTGTATCTTTATTTTACGATTAGTTCGAAAGTTGGCTTACACGTGTGCTAATTAAAATTTTCTTCTTTGTAACTGCAATGTAAGATAAATGAAAATGAGTGAATCGCGCTATATAGAGAGATATGCGTTCGCTTCCAACTGAAAGTTGTTACCTACTGCGGATGCAAAAAATTATTGAAGCAATATTTTTTGACCTATATTTGCAAAAAACAGTCTGACCGAAGGGGGTGCATGGAAATAAATTGATTTTTCACTTTTTATCTATGGTTATATGAGGAGTACCTATACATGCAACATTGTATAAGGATAGGGAAATGAATTTATTTCATAGCTTTTTTAATTTAATAATAATTTATTAATTACTTTGTAACATGTCATTTACATTTATAAATAAATAAACCACGTATACATGACAACAACGTCTAGGCCCCAAACTAAGCATTAGCTTGTGTTTTGGGTACCAAGCGAAGACACCACATACATGTAACAACCAAGACCCGGTACCAGTATCAATATTCACCATATAAATACTGACCCGACCTGGGATTCGAACCCGGGACCTTCAGCTTCGTAGGCAGGGTTGCTACCCACTAGGCTAAGCGGTCGTCAATTTATGCTATATATATGTATATTATAATATGTATATGTAGTTTAATAAATGTCGGATGATTTTCATTGGTGAGAAAACCGGTGACTTTGGTTTCCCTATAATTAAATATGTCAACCACAGAGTCAACAAAACATTTGAAGTCAAGCCTTTATTTGGTCTAACTTTGAAGACACTGAGTATCGACTACTATGCAGTAATCTTAAAAATCAACTATCTATTTTTACTAGATAACTTTATTAAAACGGCAGATAGACTAATCATGGTTTAATTTAATTCATTCATTAATTTGTTACTTTGTTACGATGGAAGTCGGTTAAATACCAGAAATCCTTCAAAGTCAGAACTGCGAAGGCTCTGATTCAATTCATTAATTAAACCACCCAAATTACAGGCCGACGCTCAATGTGGAAAATTACTCTCAGCTATTTTCCAGCGTGGTAAGAAATATCGGAAAACTAGTAATTATAATTATTATATATACTAAATGCGTTTTAAACCCACGTAGAAAACAATGGCAAGTTTTTCTTTGGAAAAATTTCAAGTTAAAAATAGTTCGAAGTTATGTGATAACCATTTTAAACCGGGTTATTATTATTAATGAATACCGTACACTGATAAGTGTTTTAACTCTTATATTTTTAAACTTATCAATTTTTTAAACACTGACAAGCCAAATGGCAGAGTTTAGAGCACCGAACTTCGAATCTAGCAGACTAGAAGACGCGCTTGCTAAAATCAACGATTTGAAGCTAACAAATTTCGTGAACTATATTTATTTTAATTTCTTTTTAGCAGTAGGTATGTGATAATAAAAATAGAAAAACAATTTTGGTATGTATATCAGTTGTCTAGTATCCCATAATACAAGCATAATACTTGCTTACTTTGGGACTAGATGGCGCTGCTTGGGATGTCCTAGATATTATTATCTACCTTTCATTCAATATGTAACTACTGGCGTTTCTGTTATTACTGACGGGTAATACACAAAGGCCTAGATACAACACAATATGGTATGGTATGGCAACACAATAAAGGTATCTAGATACAACGCAATATGTGGTAACCAATTGAGCGGGTCATACACGCGTCTCGTCCGTTTTTTTCCCCATCCTATGGCTTAAATGTGATAACCTTGGTACTCAAACTAAATAGCCAGTATTACTCCTCAATCGAACTACTTCATAGCTCAGTGATTTGGACCCACTAAACAGTAGTGCTTTGGGCTATCACGACCACTATCAAACGCAACGAACCTGTCTCAGATTTATAAGGCTATAGGGCCATGGTTCGAATCAGGGCGTGTACCCATGAGTTTTTCTGACTTCAGTACATAACCATCACTGACTCCTTGGATCGGAGAGCACGTTAAGCAGTCGGTCTCGGACGCTGTCAATAGATGGCGGTCGTTACAATCCCCAACCACGTGAGTCCTAAGCCAGTGCAGTGGGGTAAAAATGGGCTAATGAAGTGAAGTGAAACAGTAGTGACATCTGCTTCGAGCTTTCAGTTTTTAATACCATACTTAAAACACATAGTATAGTACTCTCGATATATGAACGAATTGAAAATTAATTTCACTGGTTTTAATGTCGTGCATTATAGTTCATACGAAGAACGAGTAAATAAAGTTGCGAGATTCAGCGCAAATCTGCTGTTAATGGACCGTTCGCAATAGTGAAAACCGCAAACTTTGCACAAAACGGAATACGATACAATATGTTTCCGCCGCCGGCTGTAATCAAGTACTAGTGTTTAAGCATAACTCATTTTCCATTTGTAACTAGTATTTTGTAATACCTAACGGCTATTTCATTTCATAAAATAAATGACCCCGTCGTCGAGCGAGCTGAAATTAGCCGTAAAAGACAATTTTATTTAGAAAGCGTTTTATGTATACTACTGGTCTGTGAGCGATTATTTAAATGATAAATGGCTGTATTAGTGAAAGTAATAATTTAATATTAAGTAAATGGAAATCGTTGCTTTGTGAAAATCGATTTTTTTTTAAATCGTGATAAACACCTTGATCTATTATAATCAAGCAATTCTCGTGATTATCTTCGAGGTTCCAAATATATAATAATTTACGTAAATATCGAATTTCATTTACTACTAGCTTCCGTCTGCCACTTTGCGCTCGTGGTATTTGGTTTTCTTTTTTACCACATTGCTTCTAAAAACAGCAGCGTGATGATGCATACTTTATATGACGAGCCTAGAACTAAAGTGGTCTATGTTAAATTTTTACCATAATCCACTTTTAAGCATATTTGAATCAAAAAATATAAATTCTATTAATGCAATAGTGGTCTATGTTACATTTCTGCGCGGAAACCACTTAAACTCCCTAAACTCAAAAAACATTACTGTAGAATTCATACACTTTTGACGACCGCTTAGCCTAGTGGGTACGAAGGTACGAAGGTACCCTGCCTACGAAGCTGGAAGTCCGGGTTCGAATCCCAGGTCGGGTCAGTATTTATATGATGAATATTGATACTGGTACCGTGTCTTGGTTGTTATATGTATGTGGTGTCTTCGCTTGGTACCCAGAACACAAAGTAATGCTTAGTTTGGGCTTAGACGTTGTTGTATTGTGTACGTTGTGATTATTATTACTTTTAATTTTTTGTGTAATTTTAAAGTGGTCAAAGGCCAGTTTACATTTTACAAATGTATCAAAACTAAACTGGTCTATGTTATGTGACATTACATGGTGACGCATAACTTCAGTGGTGAATCTAAAATTATTTTCCAGGGAAGCCTTGCCCTGAAAAGCAATCGTCGAGGAATCCTTAGCCATCGCAATAAAAGTTATTTCAAGTTAAAGTATCGGGTCATATTTTGGCCATCGATTTTCGGAATGTT
Source organism: Luffia ferchaultella (assembly GCA_949709985.1). Lineage (NCBI taxonomy): Eukaryota > Metazoa > Arthropoda > Insecta > Lepidoptera > Psychidae > Luffia > Luffia ferchaultella. Next base: position 10,506,064 of record OX453258.1, read on the forward strand.
ATTTACTTTGCCTCAATAAAATTTTACAAATAGAATTTTCATGAAACGTCTTTATTTTGTTACAGCATTATTGATTAATTAAGCCAAATTTAACCAAATACTACGTTTTCTTAGAATTTTTTAAAATAAATTTTGGTTTGTCGTGGACATCAAACAGTTTCGGAGTGGGCACGGAATTCCACTATTTAGGCCTATGCATAATTTCTTCTATTTTAATTTGAAAGATTCTTAGTTAATAAACTTCAAAGGTCTCTTTTTTACAGTTTTAGAATAGTGTGATCGACGATTTATTTAAAAGTCGTTAAATATTAAATAATAATAATATATGAGACATTTCACTCACAGTTATTTAACTCCAGTTTAGGTAGAACCTGTATTATGGGTACTAAAATTGATATATATTTTTCAATAGCATTTATAATATATATTTACATTTTTCACACCCAGCCACAGACATTCGTGCAAATAGACATTAATGCACACAATTATTATATTTTGCCGAGCGGGAATCGAACCCGCTACCTTTGAGTCTGCAGTCACTAAACCAATCGATCAGTTTTGTAAATGTATGCACTAAACTGATATACATTATCATGAAAAAGTTAAATAAACGTGGAAAGCTTTCGCACATCGAGTTAGAGAAATTCAGAACTCTCGCTCTACGTTCGATAACATGTTCATACGAGCGAAATACGACCTACTTTATTTTCCTTCCTTATTTTTGCAGCAAGGAATTTATGTAACGTATGTGCATCTACGGCTGGAAATTTTGCTGTGGTTTTTAAGGCTACGTGTACTCCAAAATTAGGTTCTCGGTTCGGGGTTAGTCGCATTAAGTTGTAATTTAACATTAGACACGCAATATTCTTAAGTAATTTAAAAAAAAATATATGAAATAAACTACTAAAAGAAGTCGTAATAGTATTACTTTGTTCAGAAAACTGACGAAAATTTATTTATATTAAAGTTTTTATATGAAGAAACATCTTGTTTCACGCAAATTAAATTATATTTTATTTAATTTGTAAATACAGACAGTCTAGAAAAATTATTAAGAATGTAAGTTTTAAGATATTCAAGTAAAATTTTAATTTGTATTCCCTGATGGTGAAGAATGTAGAAGCAAATTCGTCCGTAGTTCGTTAAGAGAAGCTGAGGTAGCTCTGAAACTCCACTCAGCGCGCGGCGGTTAAAATTGTAAATTTTGACAAAAAATATATTAAAACTTAAAACCTATATTTCTATATTTTGAATAACGGTGAATTTATATATTGAAAATTGTAAGACTCACTAGCGTATGTCAATAATCATCAATTTTTTGAATGTAAGGCGGAAATATTTTTGTATTTTTGTTATATCCGGACATGCATATGTGTGCGTGCATTAACACACACCAATACGATTACAAGTATTTTAGTGTATTAATTTTAAATTATCTGGGCTTTTTGTTTGCTCGTCGCGCCGCTCCGCTTCGCTTCTCACTTTAACATATACAAACCTAATCTAAACTACACCTTTAAAAACGGTGGACTATCAACCTAATTTGATCAAGAAGCTCCCGAGTAAGTCGCCACTGCGCTCTGTTTCGTTCTTTGCATTGACAGAAACATACCTATAACGTATCAATTTTGAAATGAAAGATTTTCTTAATTACTATCCAAAACGTCGTGATGTAACTTAACATTCCCTGATTTGAGACCGGAATGATAATTAAAAAAAAACACTAATAATTTTAAGATAAGCAAAATTTCGGACATCCACAGTGACATATATGTACATGGGCATATTTTAGTCTGTCGTTTTGGAAAACCTGTTACGAAAATATATCAATAAAGTTTGCTCTCCCTATTAAAGAGTTACTTACTGACTGAATGACTGACCGGTTGGCCGACTGGTTAGAAACCCTAACTGCGGAGCCGAGGGTCGCGGGTTCGATTTCTAAATATTTGTGTCCATGTCTATTTGTTTCGTGTCTGGGTGCAGAAAGTATATATGTACATATTATAAAGAATATTTAAGTATGTATATAAGTGTTGTTTAGCACCCCATAATACAAACAAAATATTTGCTTAAATTGGAACTAGATGGCGCTGTGTGGAATGTCCCAAGTATTATTACTATTATACATATTTATACGTTGGATAATGATTTTATTAATTTTAATGCAAATATTTGTTGTTATCAAATATTTGTAAAAGTATCGACATATGTATACATTATAAAAAAAATGAATATTTAAGTATATATATCGGTTGTCTAGTACCCCATAATACAAGCATAATATTTGCTTACTTTGGGGCTAGATGGCGCAGTGTGGGATGTCCCAGATATTATTATTATACATACGTATGTAATGTTTAAAAAAATGTCATACCTTCAATTAAACATTGATTACTAAATTTTGTTTCATATTATTTCATATTCAATCAATTCAGTTTGGAGAGCCTACCAAACTTGGAATGCAGCAGACTAGAAGGCGCAAGTTTGCTAAATTCAGAGACTCAAACAAAGTCTCAAAAATATTTTATTTATTTTTTCAGTATATGCCTTTCATTCAATAGCGTGTAACTATAGTCGTGACGGGCTATTACACCTCCATGAAGTTCTAGACACAATACAAACATCTAGTAAACGAATCGCGTGAGCTATACCCGAGTAGGTACCGCCCTTCTCCCATCCTAATTCTATAACTGAAATATGATAACTTTGATTCCACAACTTATTAATATATATAATATGATTTTATCCTTTCAATCGATTCGCCATTCTCAATAAAAACGAATCCATTTGAGAAATTGCAGAAACGAAATTCAAAGTTGCTAATTTTCAAAATATATCTTGCCACAGATTATTTCATATGTGACCTAGTCAAATGGATCGAACTTTTGTATTAGATTTGTTTAACTAAATTCCTACTTACTTTTTTTTTTAAATTAGATTATAGACATACATGGATGTTCATAGAGATAGCGCTTTGTGATAACAAAAATGTTAACAAAAAAATATTCCTACGCCATAGATCAAATATATCCAAATATTATTTAATTTACGGACATGTAAAATTCGTACTGGATAAGAAAATAAACATTTTGAAATTACGTTTCATGTGTAGGTAATTTAACAAAATATTTATTTAAAACAATAATGATGACGTATGATATGTCTCATCACTGAGTCTGGCATTTGGAAAAGCTTCATCCTAATCATTTTATTAAGTATAAATTACGTAGACATATAGTATAGGAATACCAAATTAACTACCAAATCTTAATAATAGTATTTGCATATCAGAACACGACTATCATCACAATAAACTTTTTAAGTTAAATCCGAAGAAACTACGATACACACAAAAAAATTTATAAAATATAATGATGAAAAAGATGTTTTCAAGAAACATATCTACTGCAGCGCACACTCGTGGTTTATAACCGTAAAGTTTTCTAAGAATTTATTTTGAGGTAATACCTATGTAATGCAAAAAAGCGTATTAAAAGCGGTACAGCCGTTTTAGAGACACGATCTACTTGCATCTCTGGTGGTCTATACCTGTACAACTTAGTTTATAGCACGTTCGGAATCATAAGGTTTATTCGAAAAAGTTACATGAAAATGTGTCTAATAATAAAATCCGTCCAATAATTTTGAAGGCATCTCATCAGCCCATTTTACTCCGCTGCAGGGGCTTAGGCCTCCCCCAGGGTGAAGAGGGCTTGGAGCTTAAATCCACCACGCTGCTCCACTGCGGGTTGGGGATTGTAACAACCGCCATCTATTGACACAGCGCCCGGAATCGACTGCTTAACGTGCTCTCCGAGGCACGGAGTCAGTGATAGTTGTGTACTTAAGTCAGAAAAACTCATTGGTACAGGCCCGGATTCGAACCATGGCCCTATGGCCTTACAAATTTGAGACAGGTTCGTTGCGCTTTGGGCTATCACGTCACGTCCCGTTCCCATTTGAAGGCATATCGACACCAATTCATTATATACATACACAAACTCACAGATAGAAAGCATTTTATGTAATATTATACATATAGAAAGAAAATAGTTATCGCCTGAACGGATAGTTTAATTACTGGCCAAGTTTCCGCTCATCGACAACAACTTCATAGTTGTAGGGTTCCCATTTGACGTGATATTTCAGGAACTCTCACTGCTGCTGTTAAAGTCAATCAATCTGCGGACATCCTAACAAAAGCAATTTTCAAAAATTTAAAGTAACACTTATCTGTATTTCGTTCATATAATATTTAGTTTATGTTTTATATAAAAGAGTTATGTTACAATCCGCCGATCCGCATTGGAGCAGTGTGGTGGATTTAAGCTCCAAGACCCCTCGGCCTGGGGGGAGGCCTAAGCCCCTGCAGTGGGGATATAACGGGCTGATGGCATGGCATGACATAATAACGTATAATAACGTATACATCACAACAACGTTTAGGCCCCAAACTAAGCATTAGCTTGTGTTTTGGGTACCAATCGAAGACACCACATACATATAACAACCAAGACCCAGTACCAGTATCGATATTCATCATATAAATACTGACCCGACCTGGGATTCGAACCTGGGACCTCCAGCTTCGCAGGCAGGGTCGCTACCCACTAGACTAAGCGGTCGTCACATAAAAGAAACATTTATACATAAATTTTCCTAAACATTTACAATTGACTATTACCTATTAGTAAAAATCTAATAACGTGGCATACAAACACTCGTATTAACGCCTGTGCTACGAGCATGAAATGCCGTCCGACAGAAATTTACTATACATATGCCACGCTTAAGTTTCGAGATATTGGGGTCCGCTGCTTCGATATTCGATGCAATTTTTGATTGGCTCTCAAACTATATTATTTATACTAGTGGAAGAGAGAAAAGCTATTACCGATAGTGTCAATGAACCTTTGTGCCCCGATTTGAGTTTACTTTATTCGTTCATTTCTTTATGAAGCATACAACAAATCTACATAAATACAACACTAATTTTACGTTGTCGTAAGTTAGTAGTAATTTAACAGTTTTTAAATATTAAATATATTGCCCTCCCATAAAATGTCCTGAAGTGTCGTAAACAAACATGGTGACCCTATTCACACGTTACAACGTTTATCACCGAGTATAGGTCCCTGGCGAGCAATCAGTTCAATCGTTGCGGTACCCCAGTTTTACGGTTGGAATGATTTGGTTGGCATCAACTTTGCGATAGAAAATCAACTTTAATTCTATTGAAATTAGGATTTATTATTAATTGAAATGTTCAGTAATAAATACTCGTATATTACAAAAAGTGTGAACTCTCTGATGAAATTATTCTCATCGGTATAGTATACATGTAATTATTGTTAACCATTTTTTGTATTGTAGATGCTTCTGCCAGTTATAGTTTTCTTTATAAAATTTTCGAAGGCAAACTAACATACAAGATACACGTAGATTAATTAGCAAGGAGTTGAGTTATGCTTGTTACGCAATTAAAAAATCAACGGATCTCCTGCTTTCGCACGAACTTCTTACGACATTGGAAATGAACCTAACGGAATAAAGTAAACACACATATTTTGGATAACATTTTTCGAAACAATTTTTTTTCGCAAAAAAAAAATTACACAACTGTATCTGAATAAGCTTAAAACTTCGAAATATAACATTCTATACAACATTTCGATCGAACAAACTGAATTAGTACGAAATGTAACACCGACGCATATTCGACTTCCAACTAAGGGCACCCTTAACCACTACTTCCGGTTGTCAAATTCTAACACTTTTAGTCTCAGTCGATCCCCTGTCTAATTACCTAGAGCCGCTTTTTTATTTTTTTCTTATTCGGACCTAGTTCTCGAGATATCGGGCTCCCAAAATGAAAATCGGGGAAAAAATTGCAAGTTTTTTCGTTTTTTGCCGATATTTTTTTTCTTTTTGAACTTTATTCAAATTGTCTTTTGCCATCTTGTAGATGTCGCCGAGCTGCGTGTTTTGACACCACGTTCATCCCGACATCTCGAAAACTCTTCGTGCAATCTGCCTGTCTCACAAAACTCATTTCATTTTGTCATTTCCAATGACAAAAGGAGCTACGTGGAGGGGATGTAGCTAAGGCAGTTTACCACTCATATTTCCATAGTTTAATGGAATAGGGGGTCCTGGTCTGCAGAACAGGAGCTGAAGCTAATCGCATTTTTGTACTTCAAAAATGTGCTATCAGATATGTGGCTGGATTGAAACCCATGTGAGACATGCGTGGATGCATTTAAAAAATTAGCTTCTGTATGCCAATAACTTTGTTTATTAAACATATTCGACGGTCGGAGTGTTGATAACCTCAGTGGAGAAGAACTCTGTTTGCAGAGCGGAAGGTCTCGCGTTCAATTCCTGACACACCAACCGCAGACTATTGTAGCACGAGTACCTACTAATAATATAAGAAATTCTAAATTGACTTTAGTGCAATATTGTATTAGTGTTATTACATGCAATAATTGGTTTTCCCCTCGCCGTTGATTAGCAACATTTCTTCATCACTGGTTTTGTTTAAAAAAATACTGTAAATCATAAGCGGTGACCAATTAAAAATTTAATCCTTCTGGAATGCACTAGAGCGTTCGAACCCTCGAATATTATGCACACGTAGCAAGCAAAATGTTAGAAAGGTAGTCACAGTCGGGTTATGAAGACCAAGTTTAAAGCAGAAATAATCAAATGGCAACTTGACGGACAAGTAAGTAAGTAAGTAAATCTTACTGGGCAAGTAGGTCAGCAATCCGCCTTTGATACAAAAAGTCGTGAGTTCGATCGCCGCCATAAGCGTATTGACCAATGAGTTATTAATTATAAAACCATAATTAAAATAACTATCACAAATTCCACCGACATCATCACTTCTGCGATAGTGGAAGTTAACCTGCACTGTACCAGCGCGGCAGACTTATATTCCGAACTCTTTAACTCAATGTTGACGAAGAGTGACTCCAACAGTGAAGGGGTTAAAGCCTTTGAAAAAGGGATGAATGGATGAATGGATGGATGGATGGATGGATGGATGATGAACGCTAACCTACGAGTAGTAATAGTGACAGCTGACAAGGCTTTCACAAATTACTTACATTGTTTAAAGTAACAACTTCTAGAGGCCATATAAACTCTTACTTTATAGCGGGGCGGTTGGCGCTTGTAAAATTTTACAGTAAGCTCCAAACGCCTGAAATTCAAACTAAAGTGGACAATATCATATGCATAATTCATTAACTTGCTATATAAATTCGCTGTGCGCGACATACGGCACTTACAAAGAATAAAAATATGTGTGGATATAAACCTAGAAAGAGTTTTGGAAACAAAGTCGTATACGATATATTTTTTTTTCATTTTAATTAATAACTTTACGTTCGTTCGCCGAAGAGTTCAAAATGCTTTGTAAAATTATTTTTCCTTAAAAATGTTCCAGTTTAAGGGCATATTAAAGCGTAATATCACAGAGTACCGTATATCGTTCCACGTCACATTATTTAACGTTCCATGATTTTAGAAATTGTATATGTGAAAATGTTAATTAAGTTAATATATACCAAGTACTTGAAAATGTTGCGTGGGTGATTTAAAACGGTTTTAACGTGCCTTTTCAATATTCAAGACTCGTGACTACCGGTCGTGGAATGTTATCCATCTCTCTCATAACTCATTTTACTCATTCTATAAGCTCGATGCTGTATATTTTGTTGGTTTGCAGCGCATTCAGGATCAAAGGAAAAGAATTTTCTAAAAAAACCTAAACGTAAAAACTGATCTAGAGGTTATATTATACCAAATCTCATATTTATTTTGAACTGAAGCTTCCACATAACAACATTATACATTTATATTATTTTGGCTATAATACAAATTATACTAACGAATAATTTATTACTTCCAAAGTTCCTTTTTGTATCATAATTAAAATGTATTAATTACTTCTATAGATGGGCACTGTCAATAGATAGCGGTCGTTATAATCCCCAACCCGCAGTGGAGCAGCGTGGTGGATGTAAACTCCAAGCTCCCCCACACCCTGGGGGAGGCCTAAGCCCCTTCAGTGGGGTAAAAATGGGCTGATGAAGAATTACTTCTATACCCTCCTCTACCATTCATTCATTGACTTACCATTTCAAAACTATTAACACTAATCTCACTATCTATCGCTACAATTTTATTTATTAAGAATTAAGAATTTATATAGGAAATGCCCGTGACTTCGTTCGTTATTTCTACAATTTCAACACAACATTACAACACATATAAAAAGTTTTTATAGTTTACGCAGAAACCTTAAATATTTCGTGAATAAAAAGTATTATATTTTCTAAAAAGTCCTCTCTACCTACCCACCAGTAAAAGTCAGCCAAAATTCGTTCAGCCGTTTCGGAGATTAGACTGGACAAATAAACAGACAGACGAAAATTTAAAAAACGCATATTTGGGTTTTGGTTAAGTGAAAAAAAAAACATATTGACATAAAAATATTTATTTTGAAATCACAGCCAGGCACTTAAAATGTATTTTGTGCCCGAAGCGCTACACTATACTTATTTTTCCTTCACCCCATCTCTGAGATTATTTGTGGTCAACACCTTTTGAGCACATATAGACAACTAAATGACCAGTGCAAATATTTTGTACACGCTGAAGTTTGAATAACCGGCGCCATCTGTTGGCTCCTAAAAACACTGTTCATTTTTCTTCATTAGAGGTGAACATAATCTTAAAAACACCTTTGAGAAATAACATATTAAGAAAGAACCAGCGCCATCCGTTGACTCCTTAAAAAAATTTTATAAAAAAAAATAATTTCCAGTAGTTACTTGCCCCTTTGGAATTTATTTGTTTTCCTGGATTTTTGCAATGAAAGCTATTTTCAAAATGACGACTCAATCATTTCTTTTTATGAAGTATATTGATTCATTTTAATACTTTATCTATATATTCGGCCATCAATACATTAATTTTCTCTTAACTTAGTGATTAACCACAAATAAGTTTTAGTGATATATTCCCAAAGTGCTAAGTTTGCACTCGTATTAAATTCCAAGTTCTGAAACATTTCTAGGGCGATAAACCGAAAGAAAACCTATATTGTAGAAAACTTGGCTCTAGCACGGGCGTTGAGTCACAAATCTTAAACGCTCCAGTGAACTAACATACGGCCCTGTTCAATGTCCTTGTTTTTCGTTCACCATTTTATGTTTCTAGAAAGATCTTCATTGTCGAATAGGATATTACTTTGCATATTGTTTTTTTTTAATATATAAACTATACATGTCATTTTCGGTTTAATAAAAATTCAATCAAAAAGTATGTAGATACTTTAATAAAATATTTTTTACTGCCATGTAATTCATCATCTTTATATATATTTATATATAAGACGACCGCTTAGCCTAGTGAGCAGCGCCCTGCCTGCGAAGTTGGAGGTCCCGGGTTCGAATTCCAGGTCGGGTCAGTATTTATACCGGGTCTTGGTTTTTATATGTTTGTGTTGTCTTCGCTTGGTACCCAAAATACAAGCTAATGCTTAGTTTGGGACCTAGGCGTTGTTGTGATTGTGTGTGTTATTATTATTATTATTATTATAAGAAGAAGACACTGGCTGACTTATATATCAGCGCACAGCCCAAACCGCTCAATTAGATATCACACATAAACATATAAATATTTAAATTATTTAGTTGAAATGTAATTTATAGAGCACAATTAAAATAATTAATTAATTCCTACGTATTTAATTGTGGTATTTAAACTAAGCCTGTCTTCAAAAATTACAACTTAATCTTGATTTACATATTTTCACAATACCAATTTTCTCCCAGCAACAAAAACATGGTACCAACTGGTAAGAATTTTAAAGAAAAAATACGCAGGCTAAAAAGAAAAGTCTTCATTTCCATGCTTTTTCTTTTAAACAAAAAATAAATTTCAACCGCCTCACTCGAGGCAGCGCTTCGAATACAATTTATTTATCTGCTCGTATCTCTGCCTGCCCGCCTGATAAGGACTACAATTTGAATATTTCCTGAATTATAGGCACACAGATTTAGGTACAAAAAAAACCTCAAGTAAAAATTGTTTTCTTCGTTTTGAAAAATATATTTTACTAGCTCCCGCCAAGACTTCGTCCACGTGGAATACGTATAGGTGATAACATATTTATATCGGTACCAAAACTATATAGTTTTGGTACCGATATAAAATATTGTCATTATTATGAATATACCTTTACTAACGGCCGCCCGCGGCTTCGTCCGCATGCACTACTCATTTGTATTATTCCGGCCTTAATATTATATTAGCTTATAGTTACCTACTTATCATATTCAAATTCAGTTTTTTTTAAATCATAATTAAAATTTTATCACATATTTCTCCTCCTCCTTAGAAAGGGCAACAAAAAAGCAAAACACGAAATTCTAATATTTAAGTATGAACTTTACTCTAGTAAGTAGTTGTAGTCCATACTATTACATAAATATAACATCTAGCCCTCAGTCGGAATGAATTTAAACAATGCCTTCTTATTTTATGCAATTGTGACAAAAAGTATCCACTAAATGAAAGAAGCAACAGCATTTTACCTGTAGATAAATTCGCGTGGTCAATGTGGTTTCGTATGAACAAGCGGTATTGTGGTAGGTTCCGTGTGAATAACTAAGTTATCTAAATTAATTTCATTATAAAACACAAATTATTATAAAATAACTTGATTTTGGTTTTCTGGGTTCGTTCCATGTATAGATTGTCTTCGTCGCTTTTTCTATAAACATTTTAAGGAAGAATATGAAGGGGATAATTATATTATACAATATTCATTGACCTGGATATATAAATTATGTCAGGGACATCCTTATCATTTCTCAGTTAATTCAAGCTGTTAATAACTATTTATATTTATTTATTTTACTGGTATAGTCATACAATGAAATTCTCTATTTTATTGTTTTTGTAATCAAAATCAAACGTATAAAAAATTATCCATACAAATAAAATTTCCAAGTTTCTAACTAAATGAGATACGAACTTGACACGCGAAAATCTTTTATTTAAAAGTGACTGAATTCACCCAATTTCATCCTATTGGGCTATGAGTTCGTTAGTGTTTGGTTGCATATGTGAATTTAAAGTCACAAATTAAATTATTGTAATTTGTATTAGTATCACGTACTTATTGACACCTTTTGTATAATAGTATAGGTATAATTTTATTATAAAGTATAAGTAAAAATAATGAATGTGTTTTATAATAAATATTTCGTTACCCATATGTATAATTCATAATCACATGACTTATAATTAATAAATATAATACAGAAAATTACGTTAATGCTCTTTAAAAAATTACTTCTAAGTAACTTATGGCGTTCTATTATATATATACGTGTATTTAATAAGAAAAGGTGTAAGATTACTTTACTTATTCTAATTTTATAATTTTTTTAACTTATTAAGTCACTTATTGTCAGCGATAAAGCGTAAAGGCTTTTTATTTTAATGTAGCCAAAATTCGAATTTAAAACACTTATTTTCACCGAAAGTTTTATATCTTTTATTACTGCTTTTAGATCTTCAGAAAAACGATTTTTTGTCAGGGTAATTGGGTTTCCAGACGAGATATAGTTTTGAATATCGCCCGCATTATGTAGGTACAGTGCTATTGCAGAATCACCCCAATGGAGTTTAAATCTTATTTGTCCAGTTCTATTTACCATGTGTGTGTACACACCGTCCCCATATGGCTTCCACATCAAAGTACGAATTGACTAGAAGCCCTCTTCTGCGCTTACAGTTTAACCACTCATACTCTATACAACCAGCTGGTGCAAGATGGCGAGTTTCCGTCCGCGAAGTCCCCGTGCGCTGGTCTTCACCTCCGCGAAATTGAGGTTTACAGTTTCGACACTATGAAGTGACATTGCTGACTCCATTCAAACGAAAAGCTGCTGTCAAATTTATTTACTCTATTGGTTTTCATGACATGTTTTCAATCTACGTAAATATAATGTAATGTTTGTTATACCTTGAGACAAACAGCTTTTTGGACATAATACTTATCTATTTGTCAAACACTGCTTTAGATTACTTGCTCTTAGAAGCAGCGTGATAATGATGTACCAATATAAATTACAAGTATATAGCTTTTTGTTTTCATTTACTTAAAAGTACGTAAAAGTTTCAACAAAATCGGTTCAGAATGGTCCTTTAGTATTGAACAAAAAATAAAAAAATATTTTGGGTTGGAAATAATTCATTATAGTTTCATAATAATGGAATCTACGAGACGCAGTTACATCTGCTAAGTAAATGCAAAATTGTTTCTACGTCAAATAGTAAAAAATAACAATAATTTTTCCTTAATTATTACAACTACCTATAGAAACGTAACGATACATATTTAAACATGACATGTTGGACATTCAACCCTAAAGCAACATCTAAATCGGAATGCAGAACTTGCAACGAACTAATTTCTACGACCAGTGTACAGCACACAGTTTGTGTCAACAATTCACCAGTTTATCGCTAAATCACGTCATACTGCGTGCATCGGCCGTCGGCACAGTTTGACCGCAAACAAACATAATTGTATTCGCAATTCACAATCGAACTCCAGTTTAAATAAGCTCGAAAATTACAGTGTAAATTGTCGACGCGCACGCAACATCCGGTGCGTTTAAAGTGCAGCTCTTATTATTCCATAAATCATTCCATATATTCGTAGTACATAAACGCGTTTCATATCGACCAAAGGTGTAAAAATGTCACTTCTACCGTTATTTATCGTCGTCCAAGTCGCGGTGGCACAATTAAACGGACAGTTTTGGTGGTTAAACGATAAAATGTCGAAATTTACAGGTATCAGAGCACCGTCAATAATCTACGAAGATTTAAACGATCTTGGAACCGACGAAAGTGATATCGTGATATTTAGAGATAACGATGTGACGAGTTCCGACAAAGCAGTGAAAGATCAACAGTCAAATGTGCGTGTTATAACGGAATTAAAAGAAAATGAAAATATTCAAGATGAAATTGTATTCGAAAGAGCAACGTTAGAAACTGATGTCATATCAGAAACACAAATGACAACTGTTAAAAACCATGTTGCTAACACTGAAACTACGAACATCATCGATGAGTTGCTTTTGAAAGATTTAGATTTTTACAATACGAACGACACGTACGAAAAAAATATTTTAGAAGATATTGGAGTGAATAAAAAATTTAAAGTAAATAATACCGAAGCTGATGAGCTAGAATTAGTTTTTCCTAATATTGAAAATATCACGCTACTTTATAAAGTAAATAACAATAGTTCTACGAATAGACCTCATTTGATAGAAAATCAGGATGAAGACACAAATATTGACGATGTAAATAAAAACAAAGACAACAAGTTAAAATTTAATATAGAGCATATTTGCACTTCCCTTAGACCTGATATTTGCAAACAACTGAACGGAACTATTTATTACAAATTCGAAATCAGGTAAAGTATATATTACTTATTATTATTGTCAAATATCGTTCAGGGGAAACAATAAAATATTTGTTAGATTTTAAAAAATGGATTATAAAAATTAATTCTCCGTATAATCCTCAGAACTGCATCAAACTAAGAAATATAACCGTAAAACAAGTTACCCGAATTCAATTTGGCATGTTTTACAAATTTCTTAAAATAGATATTAATTTATTTACCTACATATACTTTTAATTGCACCTGCTCGTGGGCAATAATAAATGTCGTGATAGCCCAGAGCGCAACAAACCTGTCTCAAATTTATAAGGTCCCATGGGGCCATGGTTCGAATCTGGGTGTGTACCAATGAGTTTCTCTGACTTAAGTACACAATATCACTGACACCGTGCTTCGGAGGGCACGTTAAGCAGTCGGTCCCGGACGCTGTCAATAGATGGCGGTCGTTACAGTTCCCAACCCGCAGTGGAGCAGCGTGGTGGACTTAAGCTCCAAGCCCCCCTCCTCACCCTGGGGGAGGCCTAAGCCCCTGCAGTGGGGTAAAAATGGGCTGATGATGATGATGATGTGGGCAATAAAATTTCTAACTTATCTTATTTTTTTAAAGCGCCGACCAATTAAAAAACAAACATTTCACCATCTGCTGCATCTTACCTTTAACGACGAAAGACAACACTTCACGTATATTATTTCCCGATGAGACAAAACGCAAGACGTCAAGACGGACTCGCAGCACGGAAATATTTAACAAGGATGATCCAAAGAAAAACGAAAGACAGAGATCTTTTCTGTTACGTTCGAGATTAAGTACAATAAACAAAGCATTTACGACGACCGAGAAGCCTTTACGAAAAATCGTCAGCGCGGACTATGAGGACCATGACCCATATTGGAACATAAAGAATACAGGAACGAGTAATTTTCCACAAAATCCTTATCGAGTATCAGCTACCAAGTATGATTATGATACCGCCGATTATAATGAAGAAATTGTATTGGATTTACCGAAACCAGGGGGATTGGGTTCATATACAGCACAAAGAAACAAGCCATTGCGCTTTAAATGGGCATTACTCAATAGAGACGTCAAACAAAAGGCCGCTGGGTACAATGGAGCCAGCTATGGTGACTATGATCTAGATCCAGTTATAGACGAACGTTTGGGTAATTACAGATTATATGAAATTGAGATATTTTTAATAACTATAATTCTCGTTAATTTAATTTAATGACGCCAAACTTGTTGAGAAGCACATCAAAAATATTAAAATTTGGTCATATTTTTGTTAATGTATCCTTGGTAATTATGTAATTCTTGAATAGTAAAACAAGGCTATGAAAATCTAAAATATTTGCATCTGAATTATTTACTATTGGCATATTTGAAAATATCATATTTTTTTTTTATTATTACTTATTTGTATATAATTATATTTACGTAATATATATTATTATTATATAATATATAATTATATTTATAATTATATTTAAGTATATATATACTTGCTAACAAGTTACTGTTGTGATGCGCTCTGTAATTCGTAGCAGGCATCACGATAATTTATCCCCATTTTCAAAAAATTTACAACACATATCTTATGGTAAACGATACTTACGCTTATTTTATATTTATTACATTACATATTTATTTACAGATAGTAATACCAAAGAACCGTCTGATTCGTCAGTCGATAACTCGAAAGATGAAGCAGACGAAGATGAAGACAATGGACCAGTGATTAGCTATCGCGCTGATCCCGACTTTCAAGTTTTACAAGGTTTCAAAATTCTTAATTTTTTACCAAAAACCAATAGAAAAGCTAAAAACAAGAAAAGGCCGAATCGAAAGCCGTTTCATTTAGAATCTGAGTCAGCCGAAACCGACAGTCATGATGAACTAAATGGGGTAATTAAGCTGTACAAAAACTGTGGAGGTAGTTCTATAAATATCGACTACAATAATGAAGGTAACGATTAATCGTTTGATAACATTGATAATTAAAATTCTTTTATTATTGTAATCTTTTAAACAATTTATAGAAGACGAAAGTGGAGAGGTGAAGCAGACATCGCAACCTTGGCTGGCGTTAGTCGTTAGGAAGGGCCGGTCGGAGAACACTCTTTGTTATGCCACTTTAATTCACCCACGAGCAGCGCTCACCGCGGCAAATTGTGTTTACGAGTACGTAAAAATCAATTTTCTAAGTTCAGCATCCTTCGAGTCGGATAGTTTCATTTTTAATCGTTCGACGCTTTGGCTTATAATGCCACCGTGATTGTCGTGATTAATAGACAAATCGGTTTTTATAGTTTTTTTTTTTACAGGGCAGAATCAAGAGAAATAGAAGTGACTCTTGGAAAATGGGATCTAAACGAGGGATCGCGACCACAACGCAGGTCGAACGTGGATGTATACATCCATCCCGATTACAGGCTTAACGGATTAGATCATGACTTGGCTATACTGGTTGGCAATTTTTTTACTTTAATCTACTTCACATAATTAGTATCCGATCGTGTAACACAGGCACGATTTAGAATAAACTATAGCAAAAAATATATATACATTCTTATATCGGTATATTAATAATTAAATAAACAAAATAAATGGATTTATGTGGTTAAAATAATATTTAGAAAAAATTCAAGAGTTTTTTTACAATTTTCAGTACTGGAGTATTCCGGTCCGTATAAATACCAACGTGAAACCGGTATGTTTGGCGGCGCCACGGGCTGATGATTCTTGTTCACTCGTGGGTTGGGGTGGAAGAAATCGAGGTATGGGATCTTTGAATGCCATAAAGATACCGTATTATTACTTTAATTGGTTTTAGAGTTATTTCCGCGGACTCGTACACATTTTGTTCGTGTTCCATTTATCAAAACAATAAAATCCGTAGACGTATTATCCAGCCAATTAGAAATTGAATTTATTAATTCAATTAAAATAATCGTATCGCATTCTATAAAAAGCTACGAAGAAATATGTTTTCAAAACCCTCACTTACTTACCAAATTGTCCGTTAAAACAACAATTAAATTATTTTGGATTACGTTTACATTTTTCTGATATAGAAACTATATAGAACGTTTTTTGAAAATTGTTTTATTTTTTATTTTTAGACATACTGCCTCGTCCTCGTTGGCAACGTGCAAAATTATTCAATACCCACGAGTGCATCCAACATTTCGCCAGGCAAAGAGATTTCAAAATGCCAGATGGGGCTTTGTGCGCGACCGTCGCTTCGCGGGTTTCCGTGGTAAAGCACTTTAATATGTTCCATTTCACTGAAAATATAATGGTAATAGAAACTGTTTTAATATTCAGGAAACCTACTAAAAATCTGCCTATAAACATAGGTCATAAACTTGCCGTTACTGTTTGTAGCAATGGCTGACCTTAGCTCCACATGCTCGTCTTTGCACCTTTATTTTAATAAAATATCACCATATTTCATTTACGTAATAAATAAACTTATGTATTTTATAGATATTAAATTCATTTCAGACGTTGTGTGCACGCGGATTGCCTAAAATTAAATGAAGGTTAGTTATAGACATCGTTCAAAGACGAGCGAGCTTGTCAGTCCCCTATCGCTACCTCAATGGACCCGCCGCCAGGAAAACCCCGCGTTGGTTGAAATAGTCGTCTCACAATATTCCGAAAAACAAACCTTCCAACAAAATCTTTTCATGACGAACTTAACACGTATTTAGAAAAAATCAATTTCTGAGACTCCTTTACACATATTTGGGAATTATTATATCGAATATATCCATGTTACGTACCTACTCTATGGCAATGTCCGATCAAACTTCGGCTCAAAATTAGATGAAATCGGCGAAGATGTGAGGTTAATAATGACTATTTTACTACAATTTTCGAATTCGAAAGCCAATGAGGCAAAACTTCGAAATTTCTATAAACATCCTAGTCATAGAAATTTTGTATAATAGAAATAAAATCTAAATTTCTAAAATTGGGATGTTAATAAAAATTTCGAAGTTGTGGATCTATAAAATAATAATATAATAATAATACATGGGACTTCCCACACAGCGTCATCTAGTCCCAAAGTAAGCAAGTATTATGCTTGTGTTATGGGTTACTAGACAACTGATATACATACTTAAATATTCTTTATAATATATACATATATAATTTTTATATATATATATATATATATATATATATATATATATATATATATATATAACAACCAAGACCCGGTACCAGTATCAATATTCATCATATTAATACTGACCCGACCTGGGATTCGAACCCCGGACCTCCAGCTTCGTAGGCAGGGTCGCTACCCACTAGGCTAAGCGGTCGTCGTCGTCGTAATAAAAACCTAGTTCTAACCCATATGAGACTGTGATTCAAAACATAACAGGATTAAAATGCCTATTAACGTCGTAACCGTTTAAGAGCGTTTGTATGGGCTTTCACGCGGCATGCCCCTTCTTAACTAGTAAAATCCCGTTCTACATTACTTATCTTATTGCTGCGTGTTGATACATACCCTATAACAGTGTGACGGTACATAGTACCTTATGCATTGAACCATATTTGTTTGATTGCGAAAATTTCATCAAAATCTGTTTGGGTTTCATGAGTAGGTATCAAACCAACGGACAAGAAACATTACTTTTTGAATTTAGAAATTACTAAAAAGTTATTTCAAAAAATTTTTGACAGTAATTTCCATTTACCCCAGCAGATAAAGAAGAGAATTATAAATGGCGGCCGCCTTCTATCTGTCTTTCCCTTTCATACCTGCATTTCGTAATGTTCACACTTATCACGATATATCAACATAATACAAACACCACCCCATGTTTTTACTAAAATTATAGATTAATAAAATAATCATTTTACAGACTGGCGTCGGCGGAGCGCTTTTGTGCCCAAGGGATGGCGTTCAGACCCTTACCGCAGTGGTGACATGGAGCGGGTCTAGTCCACATGGGCCATTCTTGCTTCTGCCAGTATACGAGTGGCCCAAACAGGCATTGTTGCAATTAAGCATCTCATAATTATGTAAATAGAACACCAATTTGATATAATATCTTTATTTCAATTTACAGTTTTTTAATACACATATTTAATACAAGAATATTGAGGGCAATCATACCGTTATGAAAATAATTAAACCATGCCATCCCTATAAATATATTGACGCACTATTAAATTACAGGAACTAAGAACGATAATTTGTTTAAATGCTAAAATTAAATGGAAATGAAAGTATCGAGATCCTTTATAGACAATTATTCGCCTAAAAGCCAAAATACAAAGTGCAAGATTAAAATCGACAATTATTGTACTTCTTAAACGTTTAATCAAAATTTACAGGAATCTTTGGTTTAAAACTAAGATAAACCCCCAAAACATATCTATTGCTTTGCTGTCTTATTTAGAATCGGGCTATATTGATACGAAGAACACGAATAAAATAAATGAAGTGAATCAACGTGTAATAAACTTTTAAATATTACACTACGACAACAAAACAATTTAAAATATACACACACTAACTTAATGACTTTTTCATAAGCAACAAGTCTTATAATTTACAGCCAGTTCGTTTGAGCCGCATACATCACACCTGACTGATCTGGTCATTATGATTTCGCAATACCCAAACACGGAAGTTTGACAGGTCTAAAACGTCATGAGTGAGTGAGAGAGCACTAATTGAAGAATGGTCCGTGACTAGGACCAATTATCATAATGGACGGAGTCATAATACGTTGCCGCTTTTGTATCAGGGTATCAACGCGTAATCGTGTATCTTTGTCCATCCCACGGAGTCTAGCTATGAGTAAAAGAGATAGTTGATGTACGTTTGGCAACGTTGGACTGTCAGTGTGAATCGTGTCAAGCCTTGACCGATTAGTCGGTCCAAATATTGCGGTGAAGTGTAGCATTTTATTGAATTTTATAACGGAACCTCATCGTTTTAGCTAAAAGTATTTGAATTTTGAAAGAATGTCGTGTTCAGCTGTGTCTTGTTCGTCAAGAACAACAAAAGGAGGATTACAAGACCCGGGTATGTCATTTCATACGTATTTGGCATAATTTTTAATGCTGTGAAATGAGTTCTTTATCCAGAAAAAACGTTTTCCAGTTCTAAAATATATTATGTGTATGAGATAACGATTAAAATCAAATGTAAAATGTGATATAATACAAACACAAAACACGTACAAAAAATGGGCATGCCTAAAAACAGATGACCCTGTCCATTATAATTGATAATTGGTCCTAGGTCCGTGAGCCACACTACGCTTTGTGAGCCTGAATAATGGCGCTCCCATTTTCAGACAACTTATGATGACCAAACTCGTGTCAGAAGTCGTGTCCAAAAAAATCATGGATATTAGAAATACATGAAGAATATTCAATTATTTCTGTCAATACAGTTAGGGTGCAATGTATACAACGAATTTAAATAATAATTCTTACAAACGTAAATAATATAAAATTCTATTACACAAATAATACTCTTGGGCAAGGATACTTTAAATTGCAGTGAACTTTTTTAACTAAACAACACGACTTTTTGAAGAATAAGAATGGATAGTCAGGTAAAAAAAAATTTTAACTAAACACAAATCTACATAGGTAATTTAAAAAAAAAATACAAAATATAATTCTAAAATAACATCGTTTTGATCACTAAAATGCACACAGATCACTGAATCGTAAAAATTGCAGCCCTTACAATCACGAGAATATATTTATCACGGGTATACAACAATCGTTGCTACTTCGCTTATATTTTAGAGACGATGGTTTCACGCAATCACCAGCGGCTCGTCGTCAGAGAAACCGTGGATCGGAGGCACGTCGTCGTCATCTGTACACGTTCGTATTATTAGTAACTTATATCAGATACGACAAGTTGCAAGAAAGCTATTTAAAGTCGGTTACTGCCTAAAGATAGCCATCAACCAATTATGAGACTGTATTCGTTTTTCAAATTCTTATTTAAGGCGTACAATGAGCGAGTCTTGTCATTTTTGAATTCTGTATTATATTTATATTATTATATTTACTAAGAAAAACTGATAAGTGAATGAATTTTATTGATATCCACAAAAATGCCGAAGAAACAAATTCTTCAAATAAATTGTGCTATGGCGTCACTCGGTTACATTACTATGGGCTAACGTGGATAATTTGTACGTAGCGGCACCGAGTGACGTCACGAGCGGATCGTGAAAACACAAACTTTGATTTGTTATATTTCCGGTAATAATAGGTATTTTCCCAAAATTCAAAAAGTAATATTGAAGAGAATGCGCTCATTGGTTGATGGTATTACATAAGCAAGTGCCCGACTCTAGCAGCCTTCCTTGAAATTACCAATAAAATTTATTTCGCATAGTTTATTTAATATGCGATTTGCGTATGCATTTTAAATAAACTAATATATTTTATTTTTACATTATAGTTAGAAAAAATGTGTGGGTTCACAAGACGGTTCTCCAAAACTAAACTTGATTCGTATTTATATTGTAAAGATTTTCTAGCCAATTACTAGACATAGGAATTTTACTGATTCAGAATAATACAGCAAGCTATACCTAATCTTAGAAGAGATATATTTAATTTTCAAGATATATTTAACTAACAATATTTATTTATGTAAGATATTCATTTCGAATAACTAAAAAACACTTCACTTATATACTTATACTTCGTATTTATATTAATTTACATTGAAAACATTTAGTAATAGTTATTGTTCTGATTTATAGACTCTTTTATACTTAGGGT
Organism: Luffia ferchaultella; assembly: GCA_949709985.1. Lineage (NCBI taxonomy): Eukaryota > Metazoa > Arthropoda > Insecta > Lepidoptera > Psychidae > Luffia > Luffia ferchaultella. The sequence goes on from OX453258.1 coordinate 10,527,363, forward strand.
CGTTAGGGTCGCGTAATCAACATCAGAAAAAAAAAGGAAATAATGAGATAACGTGCAGTTTTGTACTATTTTCACATTATTAATGCGATTAAACCAAGCAAAGATTCGAATCACGATTCCTCATGAACGTTAGTGTATCTACGCGAGTAAACTGCACATAAACATGCTTTACGTGTCATGGTCTCATACTAACCGTGGTCGCCTAAAGTGGCCTGCCCTCGTCGGCTGTCATACCGCGGCGTGGCGGCCGTGAACCGTAGAAAAGAGCGCGCCAATCGCCGATGCCTAAGCGCCAAATGGAGCAAAGCAGCCGCCAGCGCCAAAGCCGCTACGCCTGCCGCACCAGCGCCCCACCACACTGCACCTAATGCAGTCTTGGCTTCGGCATCATCTCCTGTACATAAATGTGAAAATTACAACCCGCATCTTCGCCTGATCAGGATTCATACTATTTAATTCTCCGTTCCAGTAGCGTTCTATTTTTATAAATAATTATGGGGCAGCCCTAAATTGCAATTGCGATCCCAATCATGATTCCGATTATGGTAATGGTCTTGACACCAGTCTCAAACCCGATCCCATCTCGATCTCAATCCCGAACAACTTTAAATATTTCCAATCCCTTGCCACAATCTTTCTCGGTAAGAGGAGGGTCTCTTACCCTTCCCTTTCAATTTCTATGAAAATTATTACATAGAATTTCAAATTTAATGCAAACAGAGCTTAATATAGCAAGTAAACAGTAGTCTATAACTCTCACAAAATCATTCATAACTTGTCAGGATCAATTCTATATCATTCATTCAGTACAGATTTTTCTTTTTTTGAGCTACCGCTGACGTATAAACTTTTCTAACGAATACACATAAACTAGGCTTATGAAATTAACTGAATTCTGAAAAGGTATGACTATGGCAAGAATATTCAACGATACACTACCTTGCATGTTGAGTGTATGCACTTCACTAAGATCACTGCAATAGCCATCTTGACTGCGTGCGCGCACAGCCACGTACAAGCGCGACGCGGGTTCAGCTAGCGCCAACACGGGCGGCGTCTCTGCTCTCACCACTTTCATATCGTCGTCGTGATGCAATAAGTCGACAGGCATCTCTTTTTTCGATATCAGTATTTCATATTTGTAACTGCAATAGAATTTATGAATAACAAAAATAAATATCTGAAAGTTGTTATTTAACATGCATATGACTACTATTGCTAACAAATGACGGTTGTAGTATGCTCTGTACATAATAGGTTAGAGAGGTGAGGACTTTAGTCAGTTGAACAAAGGACGCTCTGTACCGATAGTACGCACTAAGCGCCCTCGGTAATTTCTGTCTACTGCTTTGGTGATGACTGGACAATGCGATGCCTATGCGTGAAAAGTACTGTATCCATTCACACATTTTATAGTTGCCTGTACTAAATGCGCCGATAACTTCTGTGATCCGTCCGCTGACGCATGTAGCGCTGACGGGCTTAGCCCGCTAACCAGTACACGCGTATCAACTACCCAGCGCTATACTAATCACGTTAGATTAATTTTGTATAATAGCTAAGGACAACCGCCGTCATCGTTGAACGCCAGCGGAGTGCTAAATTCTCCCTTATGCGTGCTCTACAACATATTTTTTATCTAGTTAATGTAAAAACATACTTGTCATGTTCGGGGTTTTGCTCGACGTGCCAGCTAACCATTACGTGTCCGCTCTCGTCGAGCCACGCGACCACGTTTTGAGGCGGCGGGATCACCGGGGCGCGAATCGATTGACACGTCACCACTGCATCCTTTATGTCAACCTGTAAAATGCAATGATAATGAGCATATATTTAAATGAATAGATAAGCTCGTCCCACACGTTGCATTGTTGCATTCACAATATTCGGGAGGTGTCTAAGTATAACGTCGAATATACTAAAAATACTGAAATCCGTCGAAAAACTAAAGTTATCGACATAGCCGAATTGATTAGCAAGTTGAAGTGGCAATGGGCCGGTCACATTTGCCGTAGAACCGACAACCGATGGGGTAGACGGGTTCTCGAGTGGAGGCCACGTATTGGGAAGCGAAGCGTTGGACGCCCCCCGGCCAGACGGACTGATGACCTGAAGCACCATACCGGAGGTAATTGGATGCGGAAGGCGGAGAACCGTGTGTGGTGGCGAGCCTTGGGAGAGGCCTATATCCTGCAGTGGAGAGACACGGGCTGATGATGATGATGATACTAAAAATATAACGTAGCATGTCCTCGACATCGATTAATCTCATCACTAGTTCGGTTCCAGAAAGTCCGATCAAAAGTGACGCAGTTAAAGAGTGACCAACAAATTCAAACAACGCTCACTCATAACAATAATTGTAATATAATAGATATTACACCACGTGTGGTATAAACAATTTTCTTTTAGACTTACGTTGATGCACACGTTGTAACGTCCGCCTTGTGGAACCTTCTCGATCACGTGTTCCATTGCTGCGTCCTTGCTTGGGATCAGAGTGTAACGGCTCGTTTTGTTCCTTGTCAGTTCTGTAATTTCCAACTGAGAAAGAGAATTCTATTGTTGTAGTATGTTCTGCAGTTATGTAGAAACTAGCATCCACATCTATTAACGATCAATAGCGATTGACAATGACCACCATATTTACGCTGTTCCATAGAGTGTATAGAGTTGAAATGGCTTCTATGCCACTGATTGACAACTGTTCTGTTAGGAAATTTTTCAAATTGGCATCATTTTAAAGAAAACTACATGTTATTACATGATAAAAATCGTGGGTAATGAATTAAATTTATGTTAGTGTTTCCTCAGTTTTTACTTTGAACATGGTATATTAAAAGAAATGCAACGTTGTTCGATTAATAGGATTTTTTTCTCAATATGCTGCCAAAAGTACGTCATTCCACAAACGGCATTTCGAAACAACTAGCCAAGCAGTTGTCATCACTGGCATAGCTAATTCAACTCTATACTCTCTGTAAAAGCATGAATATGTCGTCAGATCCAGTCTTGTTAATCACCATTTAGAAAAATTTATAACTAAAAAAACAATTTTTTTTTAAATCTTTTTATTTTGGACCCCATTTTCTATAGAAAACAAAAACGGTATCTTGAAAAAAGTGGTAATACCGAATTATTTAAGAAACTGTCATTTTTCAAAGGTAATTCTTTAATCAATAATTTAGAAAAAGCGGTAATAAAAGGAGACAGAAGTTAGTTCGGTCGATGAACTTCTTTTGGAGTTGAATTGTTGGATTATTGAACAAAAAACTGACATGAAAAATTACTTTTTCCTAAGTAATTTACTATTACTCATCTATAGACACGATGTATCGAAAAAAGTGTTTTTAACGATGATTGATTGATTTCTTGAGCACGGGAAGTTTTCAAAATTCTTCCAATGTAAATACGCACAGAAAAAGACCATCTTACTAAAATGATTATGTGGCAGTATTATTAGTACTCAAATAATCGCTGCAACATATTTAACTACGTGTTGTTACGCCCCTTTTTGGGTTTGAATTGTACTTACCCTATATTGAACAGGCTCTTTCAACGCGTCGCAGTTAGCGTTCCATTTTATTTTTAATACTGACTTCTGTCCGTCCATTTCCAAACTGAGATCTTTAACGGGTGCCCTGAAACATAATATTATAAGAATCTTTTAGATTATTATATTTATTTCACTGTCAATACTGCATACGCAAAAATGGAACAACTTGAAGTCGAAAAAGTTGTATCAGAAATACATTTCTTAAAGATTTAGCATTGCTTTTTTTTGGAGATTTTAATTACAATTCTATATACGACTCTAGTCGTCTGAGTGACATAAAAGCATGTACACTTTCGACCGATGTAAACTGGCAACGCCCATGTAAACTAACCAATCGGCGTAATGCATCTAAAGACTTATCAGAAAACACGAGCGTTTATTGGCTAATCCCGCTTTACGAACCGCCAGAGTCCCAAAAATAGACCTCAGTGCAGACTATTTTGAGAAGACAAAATTCATTTTCCTGTATCCCTCTTTTATTAAAAAATGAACTTTCCATCTCATTGTGGTAAGTAAATAAGAATAAATTAAATATCAAAAATAACATTCTTAAATTTTTTTTTTCTGCCCATTACGTCCACCATATACATACTTTGGATTTTCCCTTGTGATAGCCTCCATGTTACGAGTCCAGGCGAGCGGGCCGCCGCGCAAGCCGGCCGTGAAGAAGTAACTCTCACAAGCGTGCAAGTTTTCTATGATTATCGTCGTATTTGTCGTCATTATAGGCACTGAAAACGAACGTTCGCTATAAGTATATGAAGGCAAAATTAAATACTATAATATGATTTAAAAAGCAATAGCTAGAATATGTTTCACTGTGAGATACTGGGTTACCATAAAAATATACAAATCCGAATAGGAAAACCAAAACTATACCGGCTACTGTTTTATAACTCAGCATAGATCACGGACAGTCTACGTGGACTTATAACGAAAAATAAAAGGGCGAACGCCTACTAAGAATGAAAGGCCTTTCTATTGAACATTTCGCGAGTTAAGGTAGCAACACAAAGATTTTCCATTCCACCAGCCCCATTATGCCCCACTGCAGGCTTACGCCTCCCCCTAGGGTGAGGGGGCTTGGAGCTTAATCCACCACGCTGCTCCAATGCGGGTTGGTGTATTACACACACATATTGCTCTTAGTAAAGTGTAATAACTTTTGTAATAAAGTTCCAAAAAAAATGTTAGCCTCAAATTCTAATCAATTTATAAAGCGAGTGAAAGTCCAACTCGTGAAGAAAGCTTACTATTGTATTATCGAATATTTAAATGATAAATGGGCATGGACAACATTGTAATAGTATAAGCCTTTAAAATTAAAAAAAAAAAACAAAGAATTAAGAAAAACGTATATATTTCAAAAATAAACAGGGAGGAGTTTCTTGCCAATTCTTTTCCTTCTAGTTTTCCTAACCGGTACCTAATCAATTCATTTTGACTTCCGATGTGTGTATACATACTATGTTAAGTATTTTTTTTATTTCGTTGTTTATGAATACTCGGCATTAAATAGGAACGTTAACTTAGCCGCTATTTTTAGATGAAAATAATTTTCGCACAAAATTTAAATACCTACTTTTTTAATTTCAATATTTAGCAAATATTTTAATTTTTAAACTCGCGATAATAATAACTATGAAATACAAGACAAACAACTCACCACTATCATAAAGTCCATCATAGCCATATTTGGTTCTATTGTAATGAACTTCATATTCCAACAATTTGTCCTTATAACGGTCGCCCGTTGGCCTGTTCCATGATAATTGTACTGAAGTTCTCCTTTCTTTCAATAGCATCACTGTCACATTCAAAGTTTCGTCTTTCTCGCCCTTCGTCTGTATGGGCATCGTGAATGGCATACCGAGAATCGAATCTTTATACGCCACAATGTGCACTCTCGTTTCCACGCCGGGCGGCAAATTGGCCACTGTAATTAACAATCACTCATTGATAATCAACATAGTTAAAAAAGATATATATTTTTTTAGAAAAGCCAGTTAATTTTGAAAATAGGTATGTATTGACAGTTCCAGGATAGCCCTTCATATAATAGAAGCATATTCTTAAATTCGTTTCTGTTCATTTGTTGGTCAAGATTAAAATTATAATAAATAAATTTACAAATTATATTAAGCTAGGGAAACAGTAAGTTTAAAATAGGACCCTTAACCTTGCGATTTCTAAACTAGGTAAAAATCTGTATTTTGGAAGATAGCATTCCATTTTAAGATTTAGTAATTGTTGCAGCTTTATGACCTACACAAATAATAGTTCTTAAATCATAACCGTGCGGCTCTGAAGTGATATGCGTATGCGCGACTGTGCAGGTCCGTACTACGCGCGTATTTTTGGCGCTATGAGTTGCTTGCGAATGTCTGTATGCGCAGATACAGCGGCGCGGGCAGCGAAGGATAGTAGTGGGAGGCTAACGCCGCACGCGCGAGCGAGTAGGGCGAGCTATTCGACCTCTCCTTCATCTATTTTATGCTACTGCGACGCTTTCTGTAAATAACTTCATAATGGCAAAGATCCGTGCGTAATACTGTACATCCCGCCACAACGCTTTTATGAAATTATGTTACAGCGACGGTTTTGTGATTAACTTCAGAACCGCACAGTTATGACACAAGAACCGTAGATACAACTATTTTTTTTTTAATATTATGGTTACTCCATTCGGAACTTATACAATGTTGGTACTAAATAGTTATTCGTTCTCAATATATGTTGTCGATAAAATTTTCATTGCAAGTAGTACTACAGAGATAGGTACAGCATAAATCATGCATCACACTGAGTATGGAGGAAATCGTCTAAATTTAAATTACATGTGTATATTGGTTATGTATTATACATTCGTGTCTAGTCAAGAATGAGCGAGTCGTAATTTTTGTAATTTATAGAAATATATGTATTAAGAAAATCTAATAAGTGAAAGAACTTTATTGATACCTACAAAAATGATACAAAGATACAATTTTTTTTTAAATAAATCGTGCCGTGACGTCACTCGGTTACATTACTATGGGCTAAAGTGGATAATTTGTACGTAGCGACTCCTAATGACGTCACGAGCGGGTCGTAAAAACACAAACTTTGATTTTTATATCTCCGGTAATAATAGGTATTTTCCCGAAATTCAACAAGTATAGTCATCAGTTTGTTATATATACTTTAGCGTGTGAAATAGCATATGATACATAATTTTGTAGAATAGGACGCTCTCATTGTATTAACTGTAATGTTATCTAAAGTATAAAACATAATAAATAAACGTATACTACATATTGAAAAAACACATTCACTGGAGGGATGCGCCATTTTATTTTAAACAATTTCTATGAGCATGAACAGACGGACGTAATTTTTGTCGATGGCAGCCGTCGCGTCGCTCTACATGAAGTATGTCGCCGACGACTGCCGTCCAGACTCCGACATACGTCAAGGTCTGCGGTCGGCGTGTCGTTACGTGTGCTGACGTCAATCGTTAGCTCAAAATCATAGTGAACGGATGTCTGTATATTACTAAGCTCGTAAATGAACGAGGAGATATATCTGGCTTTTGTTTCTCATTCCATACGGTGGCGTCGAGTGACCCCAGCGCCTGTCAACGATAGTATCCGGCAGTCAGCGAACAAAATGACGTCCGTCTGTTCGCGCCCTGACGGACTAAGACCCTCACATCCGCGATATTGGATACCTTCTCTATGACGATGAACCACTCATGTTGTATTTCTGTCAAAGGGTCGTCAGTTCACATATTTAAAGAATGTATCTAAGTGTAAATAAAAGAAATAAAACGCACAGGTGATATTATTGTCTTTGGTGGTGATAGGTGGCGGACGCGCGTACTCCTCGGGCGGCGTCACAATCACTATGTAGCCCTCTATCCCGCGCAGCTTGTGCCAAGACAATTTCACCGCTGTGTCGTTGAGACGTGCCATGCTGACGTTACTCAAGTCGTCCACATCGCCGACGTCGTCGAACACTATGTACGATACTTCGGACGCGTCCGACGTGAAAGCGCCGTTCGTAGCCGTCACCTGCAACGTATGGTTTGGTTCGTATTGGCTCAAATATATTCTAGGCCTAACTCTCGAAAAACTCATTTTTCGGATTAGATAACTGTACGGGTTGGGTTGTGAGGTCGCTGCAGTCGACTTCATAATATTATTATCTAATACTAGCTAACCCGGCGAACTTCGTACCGCCTCAGAACTTAGAACAGTTAAAAACATATATGTATTGCCCTCCCTCCCCTAGTAGCCCATAACCACAATCCTTATCTAAGGACTTGCTTTTACGTGATATCTATGTAAAGCGAAAAACGACGTGAAAATCCTAATCCATAAAAATACTTCCTCTCTGACATATTATTTCATAATAAAGTTATAAAGTCCACTGCAGCGATTTATTTTGATTTTACTGCCACCATACCTCGGCGACTAATAACTCAGTTGTGATTTAATCCTATCATATGAATTCAGAAAGACCAACATGTCTGGAATTTTTTATTTATATTGAATATTGTTCATGAATATTTTAAATGAGTAATGAATATACCATTATCAATACGATCCTCATTGTCGTTTCTATAAATACTAACTGTTAAATAAAACAACATCTAAAATATCATCATCAACATCATCAATCTGTGTCATCAACAGACGGCAGTCGTTAAAATCCACCAACCCGCACTGCAGCAGCGTGGTGGATTAAGCTTAAATCCTCCTCATCCTAGGTAAGAGGCCTAAGCCCCTGTAGTGGAGCATTAATGGGCTGGTGAAACTTCTAAAACTGTGAACCTTAACATTATCCAGACTTTCCTAAATACACCACAGTACTTACCCAGAATGAATAGTTTACATTGGGTACAAAGTATCCTATGACGGTGACATTTGTGTCAGTGAACCTCGTCTTGATAGGATGTATTGGAGGTGTATAATACAGTGTGTAGTACTTTATAACACCATTTGGCTGCTTTGGTGGATCCCATAGGACACTCAAGCGACGACCGGTCAATTGACGGATAGTCAATCGTGTAGGTGATGAAGGTACTGAAAACAATTCATTTTAATGTTTAAAAATATCGTGTGTTGAAATGCATACCTATTATATTTCCAAATATTTAAAAAAAGGAAAGATAATTATAAAGGGAATTTAATATTTGTTAAATTTTTAAAACCGTATAAAATTATTTTTACTGACATTCTATAATTTAAAATGAATTAATAATATTGATTATTTAATTTAATCATAATATTAAATTGATTTGTGATAGCCCAGAGCGCAACGAACCTGTCTCAAATTTATAAGACCCCATAGGGCCATGGTTCGAATCCGGGCGTGTACCAATGAGTTTTTCTTACTTAAGTACACAATATCACTGACACCGTGCTTCGGAGGGCACGTTAAGCAGTCGGTCCCGGACGCTGTCAATAGATGGCGGTCGTTACAGTTCCCAACCCACATTGGAGCAGCGTGGTGGACTTAAGCTCCAAGCCCCCCCTCCGCCCCTGGGGGAGGCCCAAGCCCCTGCAATGGGGTAAAAAATGGGCTGATGATGATTAAATTGATTACTTACCTCCTTCTCCTGTAGTGGTATTTACATATTTCATAGACGGATATGTACTATTTGACTTGCTGTCGTGAATGTAGAATGTGACATTGTAATGCGTATAAGGTTCCAAGTCCATGAATCTAAAAAATAAGACGTAATAAAAATATATTCACTAGAAATGTAAAACATAATATGCCAAAACAGGCACAGGTAATACAATTTTTTTATGAATAACGTCTTTAAGCATAAGTTTATCATATTTTTAGAAAATATCCACTCACTTTCTCATAAAAAAAAGCAAAAGGTAAGCATTTGCTATTTTATTGGCGCAGGTCCAAAACTATGTACTGACTTCTTCTTTAATACGGCTAAAGAAATAATGCGCATACAAATCTTCGCCTTACTTCGGCAAAGGTCGTATTTCCGAGCGGTCGGAAGGCGATATCTTCATAGAGCGGGTAAAATCCGGGAAACAAGTGATGTTTTATTAGCTTAGTTTGGGGCCTAGACGTTGTTGTGTTGTTATTATTATATTATTATTAAATATTTTTTTTATTAACTGTACAAATAAACAAATTAAAATATCAATTACAGTGAAGTTACGCGTTACCTATGAGACCCATGTTACGAGTTTTACCCAGTTTAGATATTATAGGCTTTAAGTAAAGCTAGTTGCAATACAATTATTTAGTACTTGCAGGGTGAATAATAAACTACAATTTTTTATTAAAACATTGAAAGTTAAAAATCACCTAAAAAACAAAACGAAAAATGGTGTTAATAACAGCTCTATATAATTCGTAACAAGAAGTGCACGTGTCCATTTAGCAACATGGCTTGCATCTACACTATTGTAAAATAACCTTGAATTTTAAATTCTTTGCGATAAGGTTTAAAATGCGAGTTGCGAGTATTAAGTTTAAGGCCCTTACTTTTTCGATTCGCCTTTTGTTGGAAACATGAAGTGTGCCGAAGATTTCTATGCGCATTATAACTTTAGCCGTACTGTACGAATAAATTATAATATTATATGTATATACAAGCTGCAAAGTAATTTTAGAGACAGTGCTTTGATTAGAGATTTAGTTCAGTTATTCATTTAATTAGCTGCGTCAAACGCTCAGTTTGCCTAAAATATGGACTTCGAAATAAATGGAGTAGACAACATTAACAGTGCTTTAAAGAGAACTTCAACATTACCTGTAGACACTATCATTTGTCCAAGTCATGTTGTGCCAAATTCCATCACTAACTTTAGAAATAGACGGTAGGAAACTATATAAAACCGTTTTCCGTTGCGGCATCCAACACGAAATGAGAAAACTACTAGAATTAATTGAAGTTTGATCCACGCCGATGCTTAGGAACTGTGGAATAATACATACTTTATTTAAAAAAATTTATGTTTCAATAATAATAATAATGTTTAACAAATTTAAGATTCAAATAATACTTTTTGACAATATGACTATGGCCATGCAGATGATCTCGACTAATGAAAATTGAACTGATAAGAACATAAAGATAATACAACTAGAGATGGCAAGCTCCATAAAGCCCTGTATGTAACGGTTGGCCATCGGTAGGGCATGGGAGAAAAAAAAATGGAAAATAACTGTAAGTACCTAGTTGTATCCCTATTTCACTTTTAAGCCGCAGTGCTTAAGACAATCATTTGACATTCACAGCAGTCAAAACTATCAACCAATGTGATTAACTATGGATGTTTAAACAGTATACTTCTGTATAAATCAAGGTACTTTTGTTCTCTGTCTCTTTCTGTTTAGGTCCGCATTTCGGATTGACTTGCTTACTCTATTCTATTATCTCTATGGATATGAAACCATTATCCACGCGCAATGAGAATAGACTAAATGCTTTTAAATCTGAGACTTTTTCAGTGTTGCAAATAATGAAACAATAATATGACAGCTTAACGACGAATCCTTACACTGGCACTTCACTCTCGCCTTGCCGAGGCGGTGCAGTTGATAACGAGTGCGAAAAAAAAGTAGATACTAAAGAGTAGTAATTTGAGTGCATAACGCTGCGTGACCAGATCGCATCCAGTGAACTAATTACTTGAGTTACTACCATCATGGCGCTATGAAAGTTTTGCGCCACGCCTTCTGGAGCTAACATGAATGAAATTATGTATAGATAAACTATTGCCAATCTAGGCGGAAATGAAATATGTTTTAAGTATGTAATTTGAAATCTATAGTCTACCTTAAGACTTTAAGTCTATGGTAAGTGACTAGATTGACTCTTATAGTACATTCATTCAAATTGAATTTTTTCTATTGTCATACAACTTAAAAGACCAAAAGCTACTTATTTTGTTAATTTTTGTTAGTGAATGGCAATACTGGTCATTCTTGTGTCATGCTCAGTCTTAAAAGGATTCTCATTGCTCACAGATAATGCAGCGTATAAGTAAACAATGGTATGTTAAAATCCTCATTACACATTTTTTCATTTCACTTCAGATTGACAAATCTTTTTAAAAGAAACGGACATTGTGTATATAAATAAACTTATTTTAAAATGCACAAACTAACGCCATCTAGCGCTTATGAGCCATGAAGAATGCCCTATGCACTGTCTAATTCGTCGACCGCTAAATCTCTTCGCCCCCCTGTGGTGATAAGAGAGTCAGCTTTTCAGTTATCAATCTAGGATAGCATGAGCAACTTATATGTAACTCGTGCAGTGATATATAACAATTATGAAATAAGCGTTATGATAAAAATCTCACGTGATATATATGTTTAGTGGCGACGCTCGAGCAGTTAACTTCATCGGAATTGTCGTTACAGTCCTTTTCGCCGTCGCATATAGAGTACGAGTTTATGCATAGTGAGCTATCGCTGCAGAGGAAAAAGCCCGACGGACATCCGATGGCCGTTTTTAAAGTCTGTGCAAAAGTAACCATTTATTAAAACTAATTAATTATTAATTGATGCAATGCAAAGTCAAAAATAAATCAAAATCTGCGCATTCATTGATCTCTGTCGGCGCCAAATTGTGATCGGCTTCAAAATTCATAATTTTTTCACATAGTTATTTTGTCAACATTTTCTATCCTTGAATTCCGACGAACCTTCAAAAACAGTATCGCGCACTTCCTTCTAAAGGCGTAAAAAATATTTTTTAAAGGAAATTCCAATAATGGGGTCTCTTTGTAAATATAAACTCGATCATTCAAATTGCTGAAGCGCGTCGAGCCAAACATCTTGATTTCTCTGAAATTTACGCGGGTGCGGGTTGCGCAGTCGTGGCGTCAGCTCTCGCTTCGCTGTTATCCATACCGAGGAGTTTGGCCCGAGCTATAAATGAGTAATGAACATACAGCAAAATCAGTAAGGAAAGGAGGTGTTAGCTTACCAATGATGGACAGTGAGTTTCGTCACTGCGGTCGAGACAGTCAAGCGTGCCGTCACAGATGGCGGTATCGGGCACACAGCCACGGCCGTCAGCGCAGGGTGTCTCGTCAGCGGCGCAGACGGGTGGGGCGCCGTCATGTCGCGAACAACCACGCTCGTCCTCACCGCCCACGCAATCTTCAGCCATGTCACAAACCCATGACAGAGGGATGCACACGCCTGTAAGTATTCATTTATTTAGTAAAAATGACGACCGCTTGGCCTAGTGGGTAGCGACCCTGCCTATGAAGCTGGAGGTCCCGGGTTCGAATCCCAGGTCGGGTCAGTATTTATATGGTGAATATTGATACTGGTACCGGGTCTTGGTTGTAATATGTATGTGGTGTCTTCGCTTGGTACCCAAAACACAAGCTAATGCTTAGTTTGGAGCCTAGACGTTGTTGTGATGTATACATTATTATTATTATTATTTGTATCAAAGCATCTTTTACATTGGTATGAGGCTGTGTGTTACCATTTAATGGACATAACAATTGGCCGGCCGCACCAAACTAATATCAACATCAGCTGGAAGTGAAACCGACATACAAATATGTATCAAGCAACTATTACCGGGTATACCATCTGAAACTTCTTTATTGTCTCTTATTTCATAAACATATGTAATATGAATATAGTTACATAAACAGTAATAGTAACAATATGACGTGTTTAGTCCTTGTGGATCTTACAGGTAATGGTTTATTTATCTTAATGTAAGCAAATGACATCAAAAAATTTAATTCCCATAGTGAAACTAAAACTTGGCTTTGCCCATTCTTTTCTACTTACATAGGGAATATCTCTTAATACAGTATTTGGTAACAGTATGTTGTAATATTTATTTATTTATATTAAGGAGAACCAACAGTTATACATAAATTAAAACAATTGGCAGCGAGTGGCCAACCATTTACAGGTGGCCACTGGTAGAAATAACATGAAAAACCTCCTCTCCTCTACCCCACTCCGCTATTCTGTTCCAGCGTTTTTCCTATCATTTTCGGTCAAGGTAGAAACGAATCAAGCCATCGTTTCCAAAATTTAGTAACCGACGACGACGTAGCATTAAAGAGTCATTTCCCTAAGACTGTATATATAGATGGGTTGTGACCAAAGCTAGGTATAGGCGTCTCATTGTAACAAAAACAAACAAAGGCTATGAACAAGACTAGAACTCGAAATTTTTGCAGATCGTGTGGAACTATGGTGAAGCCACATCCATCTAACAATATATCAACTTTAACGTAGATTGAGTTGCTCCGCTATGGGTCTAAAATCCAAACAAAACAACAAGTATAGTAGCGCCACGGCTACGGGACTTCTTTGGTGGCGCGGGCTATACAGCGCAGCCAAACGGCCACCGCAGTACGATTTCGACATATCGAAGAACCCGCTTAAGTAGGTACGGCATGCGTACAGACTCAACTAACCTGGAGAGCAAGTGAATTCGTTTCGACTACACCGCGTTCTTCTAGAAGAATCATTAGGGGGTGTAGTGTTCTCGGTGACTATAAACCCGCAGCCGACTTCGTCGGACCGATCACCGCAGTCATCAATACCGTCGCATCGCCACCAATACGGCAAGCAATTCCCGTTGTCGCATTTAAACATCCAATCGAGACAGGTCGTGTTAGCTGGGAATAGGGTAGGTTTGTCGGTAGATGGACGTGGTATGATCTTCGAGTTTCCGTTGGCGGCGCAATTCTTCTCGTCTGACTTCTCGTCGTCGCCACAATCGTTTTCGTCGTCGCATACCTGAATGGAAATATTTCATGTTTTTAAATGTTAAAAACTTAATAAAAACTTTAGAGTGAATATTGATGATAATGACGACCGCCTAGCCTAATGGGCAGCGACCCTGCCTGCGAAGCTGGTGGTCCCGGGTTCGAATCCCAGGTCGGGTCAGTATTTTTATGATGAATATTAATACTGGCACCGGGTCTTGGTTGTTATATGTATGTGGTGTCTTCGCTTGGTACCCAAAATACAAGCTAATGCTTAGTTTGGGACCTAGACGTTGTTGTGATTGTGTTATTATTATTATTATTATTAATCAACTATCTTAAAACAACTTATTTGTATCTATTAGAGCAAAAAACATATAATCATAGACGAATAAAATGTGACTTAGTATTACATTATTTCGCCTAAATTGGAGTGTTTGATGTTATATACACATACACTATAGAATGCACAAAGCCCGTATTGTGGAATACGCGCACATATATTGTATAAATAAGTGTACCTCTCATTCCAATCTCAGTAACATGTATACCTGATGACAGGAACTAAATCTGACATTTTAGCAATTTCAACTTTAAGCTTGACCATTATTTCTTATTTCCTCTCAACTAAGTATTATGTCTGTTATTAATGCTTCAAATGACAGGTATCAATCACTGACATTTTTAAATTATATAATAATACAAGTGGAGATATGGATTTTGAAGTGTCAGAAGTATTAAGCTAATGCAGAGCCTTACCAATAATATAAAAACGCATAATTTTTTTTTTTTTTTAATTTCTTTGAACGTCCACCTTTAACCTTTAATTCATCATGCGGCATATCTCACTCTGCTAACACAACTGTCGCTGTCGATACAAATACTAGAATTGGGTGAACAACGTTCTTGAAAACTAGACATTACATTGTTCTGCTAAGGCACCTGCGCGCGCACATCCTTTTATTCTAGTTCATGTACTGATAAATAACTCACCCAAGATTTGAAGATGCACTTTCCACTTGGACAACGGAACATATAGGGCGAGCATGTAGAATTTTTACACTTATCTTCATTTTCATCTACGCCTCCCGGACAATCGACCTCTCCGTCGCAAACCCAAGAGTTGGGAATGCAGCCAAACTTGCTGTCGTTACCGCAAGCGAAACCATTGGTCGAGCAATTGATGGTGTCAGGACGTTTTGGTTGAACCTGATAGAAGGTGAGCAATTACGTTAACCAGTTTTTAATTACAAAACTAGCTATATTTAAAATTTAAGAAACTCCTAAATAAACTAAACCACATATGACGTGATCTGATGCTTGATATTGTCAAATCAGGCACAATAGGTATGTGGGTTGTCACCTGATAAATCCTTGTTCAAGGGCGTCGGGTGGTGGACTCGATACGTGATATTATGGTTGATCTGATCAAGCCAGTTAGCTTTCATAGCAACTTTTTAAAACAGTTAAGACGAGTTATGTCTTATAGCATTAGTTTGTAGAAATCAATAATCTGATTAATATTCAAAATATTGTGTCCCAAATCAAAAATCGTCGACCTCATACACTTTTTCCCATATAGGGAAAACGAGACAAACAACGACGGACGGACGCTGTCAATAGATGGCGGTCGTTACAGTTCCCAACCCGCAGTGGAGCAGCGTGGTGGACTTAAGCTCCAAGCCCCCCTCCTCACCATGGGGGAGGCCTAAGCCCCTGCAGTGGGGTAGAAATGGGCTGATGATGATGATGAGATAAACAATAAACATCCCGTCGAAAATCTTGACCTTCTAATACTCACATGGCAGTTACGTTCATCAGACCCGTCCTTGCAATCGTTGTCACCGTCACAAAGCCATTTCTTGTCGATACAATGCCCATTAGCACATTGAAATTGGGTAGTTGAACAATTGCGCGGCTCACAATCTAAAAAACACAACGATCAACATCAACCATCAAAATTATATTTAAAAAAAACAAACGATCGCAGAAAAAAATATCATAACTGATTACTGTGTATTATTATAGCTGTAACATCTAACTGATACTTCATAAAATTGCCAATCTGGTTTCATAAATTTTTTTTTTCAATTATGAGCTAATTACATGTCATGGTATAGTATTATATATATAACGATTTACCTGGTATACATGAATATAATGATGTATTGATTACATAAAAAATATTACAATAAAATTAATAAATAAAAATAGATAACTAACATTTAATCTAAATAGAAGGTGGATTTAGTATAAAACTCTTAGTGATGATAGTACTGTAACATTTTAATTTGACAGAATTATTATAGAAGGAATGTATACCCTTTTCATCGGTCATATCGGCGCAGTCAAGGTCACCGTCACAGCGCCAGTGGGGTAAATAGCATCGCTGGTCCCAGTCGCAGGCGAGCATTGGCGGGGTGCACACCGCGCATCCGACTTCATCCGAATGATCGCCGCAGTCGTCGTTGCCGTCACAACGCCATATCTCTGATATACACATGCCGTTCTTGCACGCAAACTCCGACTAGCGATTACAACAGAAAATAAATTAGTTAAATCAGTTAAAAAATCAACATACAGATTTAGCATGCGGGCACGAAACCGGCGACGTTCAGTCAAAGGTATCTCAAGTTGGGTTTACGGACCAAACTTTTATTACCTTTATAAAGACGTTTATAAAGCAGAAATAGTAAAACGACTTAGCGTTTATAATGGGCTTAGGGAAATTTATAGTCAAACGAATAATATAATAATAATAATAATAATACATGGGACTTCCCACACAGCGTCATCTAGTCCCAAAGTAAGCAAGTATTATGCTTGTGTTATAGGTTACTAGACAACTGATATACATACTTAAATATTCTTTATAATACTTATATATTATTTTTTTTAATATATATAACAACCAAGACCCGGTACCAGTATCAATATTCATCATATTAATACTGACCCGACCTGGGATTCGAACCCGGGACCTCTAGCCCTGTAGGCAGGGTCGCTACCCACTAGGCCAAGCGGTCGTCAATAACATATACGAATAAACATATTTTCTTTAAAACGTTCCAAATTTAATATTAACATATCCAAATACTCACAGAAGCACAAGATCCAGCTTTCTGGGGGCACGTCATATTCGCCGCCGGTTCCATTCCATTGGGACAGATGCATTTGTCATCTTTCCTCACAAATCCGTCAGGACACAAACAACTAAAAGTCCCTTTCGGCCCTCCGAGGCAAAGCGCATTGCAAGTGTTGTTTTTCAATGAACACGCGTTATTGCCGTGTTGAATGAAATGAGCGAAAACTTTCAAGTCCATCAATCCAGAGAATGAATCATTAATAGTTATAACGTTGGCACCCATGTCCTTGTCCGCTATGAAAATCGATTTAGCCTTCCAATCGTCCCAATACATTTTATCTTTCAAAACCGCAACCGCAAACGGATGCGACACTTTTTCATCGTTCCAAAGAATTCTTCTAAAATAGTGTCCGTTCAGGTCAGCACTGGCGATATAGTCTTCCATTGCGTCCACCCAATATATTCTCTCTGCCATCTGATCGATAGTGATACCATTCGGCCATTCGACGATAGGCTTCCCGAACAATTTCTTAATGTCAGTACCGTCAAGATTAGACCTAGATATAGAGGGTCTCGCCCTATCCCAGTCCGTCCAGAAGAGATAACCCGCTTTCGGATGTACAGCGATTCCTCTCGGTTTAGACAACACTTTCGAATCCAAAATGGTAGTTCTCATTCTACCCGAACTGGTGAGATCTGTTCTTACAGCTTCTATTTTTTTTCTCAGGCCATCCACAAAGAAAAGTACATTAGAAATCCAATCTAAAGCCATACCTTCGATGCTCGATAGATCGGTGTCTACTATTATTTCTTCTGCCTTAGATCCATTTTTGAAACATTGACGCATGATTTTATCTACTTCGATATCACCCCAATATATGCAATTATTCTTCATGTCAAATTCTAACGCTACTACGTGTTTTTGATCTTTCACTGGATAAACAGTCGTGTTGTCAGCTAAATCTATTCTCGCTATTTTGTCTTTGAGAGCTACGAGTATGAATTCAGTGGGCTCTTCTAACGGACAGGGTATCATCTCTGGTGCGTAAGCTATGTAAGAAGAAACCGTACAGACGTCACCATCAATTTTTCTGTAACCTTTAGTTCGCATATAACTGAGGCCAGGAGAACAATCTCTAGGCGTAACATAGGGATCATACCTAATTGTCTTATTTCTTACACACTCCTTCCCAGAGAGTACGAAGCCATAGTCGCATTCAAAATCGCGCCTGCTACATTCGCATACTTCTTTCTTTATGGGCCTATCGTAATTTATGCCGTTGTAACAGTTGGAATGCGGATGGCGTCTCTGGAAAGTGTCTCTTGTTCCGAGTACACAAGATATTGAAGTGTTAGGTGGAGAAGGCGACCAGAACTTGTAGTCATCTGCAGTGCAATTGTGGTCGAATGCATTTTTAAGGTCTATGGTTATGATAATCCACTGGTGACGATCATTGCTCGAACCAAACATTGTGAACGTTGTCGTGTTTTCTCCAGGTTCCGTCATTAAACCATAAATTCGCAGATCATCAGCATTGAACCTAAAAATGCAGTAGTTTAATTAATAAAATTATTAGGAATTGTAGTGATATATAAATATGGCGATTGTAAAGGAAAAACTAGTATTTTATTGTCAAAGTGGTATCCGATGAGAATTGTCATTGAAATGATGAACCAATACTAACTGGTATGAATTCCAATCAATTCCTTCATTAGTTGAATACAATATCTTTCTAGTTTCTCCGCGTATCTTGAAATATTTCACCGCAACGATGACTCCTCCGTGGTCGCCGAAATTGAAGAAATAATAATCTTTTAGAATACGCTTCCAAGTCAAACCGGCATCCCTACTCAGGTATACTCCCGGGATGCCTTTTAATGACTTTCCCATTACTCCTGTCGCCATGATGATGCCTGGCGCTGACTTTGAGCTCATTATACTAGCTGATCTGCAAAAATTAAGATAAATACAAAAATTTTAGCACTGGACATTTATTATGCCAAACATATAACATGCAACCATTTTTTTTTTTTAAATTTAACTATGTGCTTTGAAAAAGCTTGAAAACAGCAGGCTAAAATGCATGACCTGCACTTTGATATAAAAATGAAATAAAACTACTAATAAAACAGCAATGAAAACTACAATGCAAAAATTGAACACTCTAACTAACGTCGTTTGCACACCGATGCTTCGCACCGCGGTATTGAGGCGATTTCAAATTGCAAGAGACGCATTTATAGGAACTTACTCCAAGTCAAAGCGAAACACAAACAATATCGCTATCGCCAAGATATCGCGGTTCGCGGCATCGGTAGGCAATCCGCGTATAAGCCAATTCTCCAGTATAATATGCGCAATGTATATAGTCGTTTGTTTCCTAAACCAAAATTTATAAAATCCAACAAATGGTCAAAAAATTTAATATACAAGAAAGAAACTTTTGACTGACGGGTGTCTTTAACAACGTAGTAGGTGTATTTCGAAATTTATCCGCTGCAGGCATGAAAGAGGAGTTAAGAGTTTTCTTTTTCGATACACGTAAGCCTATAACGCTTAAAGTAAAAATATATAACAATATACTCGAGAAATTCGATAATCAGACGAGAAATATTGAAACTATTCGGTAGATGTGTTAACACTTTCACTCCGCATAGTTCTTAGAAATTTTCTTGGTTCAAATAAGACCTTTGTGTAGGTGCACTGGCGTGTTGAAGGACTATTCTCTTCCTTTTCACTTATGACGTAAAGACCTATATGTTTGGGTCGAATCAAGTTATACAATTATTGGCTGTATAGCTAGAAATTTATAGCCCTGCCGCCAGGGGCTAGCTTAAAGTGCATTATTAATCGTGTTTTCATGCCTCCATAACAACCCTTCCTCAACACTGTGTTGAGGTGTTTACACCATGAAACATGCTTATCACGCTGGTCCGGTGCGGGATGTTGGCCAAGTTTGTGATATTTATTTGACGTAACGTCTTTTATAAATTAAAAACTCTTTGGTGACTTTTATTACCAATTCATTTTTGGTCATAAGTATATTGACCTGGTGTATGCAGCACAATCGGAGACGAGTTACCAAGTATATATCGAAATCCCGAAGCTACTCCAAGTGCGCCCGATGCCCTCGGACATTTTTTGTCACATCTCGTGTTAATCTATCTTCAATAACTATACATTGCCTGGCTATCGGAAATAATTTATTGATTTTTAGTGCTTAAAGACGTTTCTTTGAGACAGATAATACATATCAGGGTTTAGGGTAGTAACCCTGTTAAATTGGAGCAAATGGCCGCCACCGGAAACCATCTTCTCTTTGCTATTTAAGAAGCAACTCGAGCAACATTTAAACTTTTTACGCTAGCCGTACACACTCGCCGAGCGGAGCCGATAGCCAGCGACAGCGCTATACGGATAAAAGAGAAGGAGGAGATGGCTTCTCTTTTATCCGTACAACGCTGTCTCTGGCTCTCGCCTCCGCTCGGTAAGTGTGTACAGCCGGCGTTACATCTTTGTTACAAATGCAAGCAAAACCCTGAAAACTGCTTTATAGAGATTATACCTAACGAATTTAACTAAATTCCTAATTTATTAGGTTCTAATGAATGTAGTTTAGAAAATATTTGCCATTAAAATTTCGATATGTCGTCACACAGTCACGAGTAATCAAAATTAGTGCTTTTAGCAGATCCACAAACTTAAAATTTGGAATATAGGTAGTATTCAGAATAAAAAGGATGAGAAAGATCTTAAAGTGTGAACATACATATCTTATTTTAGTCATCATAAATTTTTAATTACGAAAGAATATAAAATGAATACAATAGTGGAGCCCGTCGCCGATTACATTCATAGTATATTAGGGAGCTTATTGCTGACCATTTATATTTACGATATAGTCACCAAAGAAGAAAAGGACTCCACAAAAAAAAAATTACAATCAAAAATTTACTTTCACAACACGCAAAAAGTTTTGAGATCCCGGGAAGAGTGAAGTGAGTCATTTTTATTTAACACTTGTACTTTTCGACTAAGCAAACATGAACTATGAAGATATACTGTACTGTGAGACTACTTCTGAGGCGTGAACAGATAAACAAATCATTGAATATTAATTAAAATTTAAACGTGG
The DNA here is from genome assembly GCA_949709985.1 of Luffia ferchaultella. Taxonomy (NCBI): domain Eukaryota; kingdom Metazoa; phylum Arthropoda; class Insecta; order Lepidoptera; family Psychidae; genus Luffia; species Luffia ferchaultella. The sequence goes on from OX453258.1 coordinate 10,548,861, forward strand.
TTGCCTAGTCAAAAAGTACAAGTATTAAATTAAATTAAATCGATTACAGAATGGGTAACTTGGCTCTTTTCGAGATCTCAAAACTTTGTAAAATAAGACTCGGCAAATTTTTTGCTTCAAATACTTTTGTTCGAATACTTTTATGTAGAAACATTCAAAAGCGTAAAGTGATTTCCGAACTTTAAATAAACAACTTATTACAAGGAAACTTCGAATGACAAATAACAGTACACGTACACAGATTAACTTAGTAAATTATCACTAAATGACTCATTTAATATTATTTGTGCAAATGGTTATATGGCAAATGTCTGACCTTAAAATAAATATAAAATTTAAAAAAACCCCGGACATAAAAAAAATACATTTCAAAAGTCTGGAACAACACAGGTTTATAATTTTCAAAAGATTTTTGATCCTTAATAGCGTCGGGGACCTGTAGGTAAGTGCTTTTATTTTAAGTAAGTACCTATATTTTGTTGTGATATGACGTAATTTATTAAAAGGAAGAAACTTAGATGGTAAGGTTACTTGTTTACGCCTTTAAGGATACGAAATAATTTGAACATTAACAAACCTGTGTCATTGCCGACTTATAAAATGTTAGATTTAGGTCTGGGATTTTTTTACTTGTAATATATTTTAATGGAATTTTTCTTTTTAAATTATATTGGAGGAAACTCAAAAAATAACTACTATCCGATCAAACATCTATAATAAAAAGATGTGTATCTATTTCACAGCAATTTAATTAGCCATTAAGCTAACAATTTGTATCTTCTGTAAAAAATCTTGTAAACCATGTACACTAAATTAAGTTGTTGTTCCTCCAAAAATGTGAAAATAAAATAAAAAATAAAAATAAAATAAATTTGATCGAATAATATATGTTAATCATTTTTCCCTTATTCGTTTTATGGGCAAGCGTTAGATGCATAGTTTAAAATCAGCATGATATTAAAAACAATAATAATACTTCTACTGACTAGTCTAAAATCCCAACATAAAAACAATCAATCAATTCGTTCGACCTTCAGCCAAACGCAATGTCTGAACGGGACTTATCCCAATACACCAAAGGGAACGTAGATATAGGACGGAGTCTAGGTTGCAGTTTGGATTAGGAGTGACGGGAGTGAAATACAACCGGTATACGTGCAACGTTTAGCCATAAAAATGGAGCCAACAGACAAATCTTTTCATTATATTAGTACGAATGTATGATTGTTAACAGTAATTGAATTTATCGGCAATCCTTTACCTTTCACTGTCTGTAACATAATATCCAGGGGAGCTGCAAACAATTCATAATCCTATATCACAATACAGTCAACTTATCAGTCATGTCGCAAAGTGGAGAACAGACTCATACGAAAAAGGCTATGAGGCATATGGTTTATAATGAGATAAATATTATAGCACCTAACAATATTGTTTCTGAGCTACTTGTATCCACTTTGTACAGATGTATAGTTCCAATCAAACTTTATGGCGGATGTGAACATAGGCACAAGTCGCGTCGCAGTAACCAGTTTTAGGTATAACGGGACGCAGTGGAGCGAGGGGCATATGACTGAACCTGCGCAAGCACGCCTAAAGCGTTGTACTCCGATCCGCCATAAAGTTTGATTGGAACTATACATTACTGATAAATCACCTGCTGCCTATATCAGGTGCCTATATTAAAATTTGACTATAGTATACTAAAAACTGATATAAATATGACTACGGAATAATACACAATGAATTTCTGTAGGCAATGATGATTCAGTCAAGTTTAAACAGATGTATTTGAAACATTGTACATGTGTACTTATTCTGTAAATAATAATTATTATTATTATTATACCTGGGAATAATTATTATACTTAACATGAACAGAATCTCTGTGAGTAAAGTGTTCATATTACTATAGAAAAATTTTAACCCTTGATTCAAAAAGATATACAATAGCCTTTACCTGTCCATCTGTCTGTATGTAGCGGAAATCGAAAGAAAATCGTGCAAAGTCGAAATGTGTATAATTACAATTAAAAAGCTTGAAGTAATCATAAAATCGAAATTTTAACAACCTCCGACACAAGAAAGCAATTCTTAAAAAGTTTAAAATAATACCCGATTATTTAATTGCAAATGTTTTTTTTTTATTCCTAAAGACGTCGAGGACTACTAACTAAAATAGTAGTACATTTAAGTCGGTGTAATATACTGACTTAACATAATAAAAGGTAGAACTAAAACGGTTGCCGCGCTGCGTTAAACACGCCGCGTGTAGTCGTCATCTTTTTTGAACATTAGAAATGTTTATTTAAAGGCACCACCGTTGCGTTACAAGAAAACAGGACGAGATTGCCGTCATACAATGTATGAAGTTTCGGATTTTATAATAAGGATACAACGTTAGGTAAATGCCGACGGTTTCATATTAAATTTAAAATAAGGAAAAATGTTTAAAACATAAAATACGAAATGATGGTGTCAATAAAATAACAGTTTATTTACTAAATATAGAAACTTACTCCGAATCAGAGCAAGACAGTCGACGGACATAAACAATATCGTTCGCTAACGCTGAGATAGCCTCGCAGTGCAGCTGCCGGTGTGCAAACGGTATATGGATCAAAAATTATTTGACAAAAGTAGATATTATTTTCAGAATTTTTAAGTTTTTTTTTTTCGTGGATGTTTTTTAATTATGTTTTAAAGGTTATACTTATGAATCAATAATAAAAGTATGTGTTCCTCACTGGATGTATTATTTTATTTTATTTTTATTTTATTTTATTTGGAAGATATTTCAAAACGAAATAAAAAATATTACCTAGATAAATTATAAACCTTTTGTACTATGTAAGTACATTACCTGGCAGTAAATATTGCAGATCGACCTTTGAAAAGAGAAAATCGGCTAATTTCGGCTTCTTAGAGCGTTATCTCTATTGCACACTATTTATATGACGTTTGTTAGTCAACAACAATAAAGTATTTAGTTCTGAATTCAAATTCTGATAAACGATAAATCTAATAATTGGTGGACATGGATATCGGCATTTGTTTGTATTCGGAAATGCGATTGTTGCCGATGTGCAATATTTATTGCCGGGTACTGTATATCCGATTAATCGGTCCCCACAACTTTTTTTTAGCTAATGCCTACTGCAGTCATTTACACAACTGATGACTCAAACACCGAACAGTTTGGCAATAACAAGTCTAAAAATATTTTTTTTTCAAGAGTTGGCATTATTGTTTATTAAAATAAATTCTCAGTAACAAGAATTTGTAAGTGGCTTGACATTTAACGAATTAGTAGAATTATAAAATGGTTGGCAAATATTTCTTATAAAAATAAAAAATCTAACTGGTATGTTTTTTATTTAAGAAAAACTGGACTGCTATGATATTCTTACACATTCTGACTAAGAAATTAAACAAAATTTAACAATCGTCGTCTTCTTTTCCTATAAAGAACTTTAGTGTATTTATATTTAAAAAACAGTTTTGTCTAAGAAATCTTATCTTACACTAATAAATACTATTAAATGAGCAGTTCTCGTGTATATATAAATTTATTTCGCGTGCGTACCTATTTATTTCGGAAACGGCTCTAACGATTTGGATGAAATTTTGTATTTAGATAATGTTTTGCTTTTTAAGTTTACCCTGTATTTCTTGTAAACGCATTTTTTTTAAATTATATCAACCTACCTATTTAATATAGCGCCATCTCGTAAATTTTTGTGGTACTTGTACTGTTTCTGGCGGATAATAAATCAACTATTACCTCAAAACTTTGTCAGGCGCTATATGATACTTGACATTAGCAAAATCAAAATAGTTGCCACAGTCAAAAGAATACGAAGAAAAATAAATCCGAGTTTAGAAGAAATTAAACTGAGTAGAACTTGAAGAAACATACCTAGTCACCGGATACAGCTGACTGAACTTTTGACATAGGTGAAGGCTGCATGAGTTCTCAATGTGACAGTTCAGTGGGTTACCTGATTAAATATACACAATTATATGAATATTGATAAACAACACAGTGTTGTTATTATGAGCATGACAATGTGACTGTCTGATAAAGAAAATAATAACATTGGATTATCTACAGTACTAAATAGGCTCATCTGATTAGATTCAATTTCAAATTAAAATTTTTTGAAACGATTATTATTTTGAGGAGCTATTTCATATTAACACTAACTTATTACTGTGGTATTCACTTTAAAGAGATACACTCTTAATTTACAATCCCAATAAATTATACAGCGGTAAAGTGACCTATTTCAAATGTACAATATTACATAATAAATGTAATATAATATTTAAAAAATATATCTATAGATATTAATACTATTTAAGTATTTATATCAGTTGTCTGGTATCCATAGTACATAGTTTGGAACTAGATGGCGCTGTGTGGGATGTTCCAGGTATTATTATTATTACAAATTTGTTTTGTAACCAAATGGCTAAAACTCTGAAAAAGACACTGCACGGTAATAAATATAAAAGGCTGTGAAGTAAATGCCTTATTCTTCACAATTTTTTGAATTTATCTTCAGTGAAGTTTTGAAGTGTACGCAATAAATAGGCATATAATTCATAAGGTAGATAACAAAACCCTCCATATAACAGCCCAATTTACGTATATATATATATCTTTTTTTATATATTAATAATAAAACCGAATGATGTTACTTTCTCTGACTGTTGATGTGCATGTTTAAAACTGTAGTTGCCGACGATTTTGGAAAACAATACATTACAAAACGTTAATTTGGGGCACGAACTCCCTACATTATTGAACTACCCTAAGTATATTAGTCTATACTTTGAGTTTATATAGACGATGAGGAAAATTATTATTGAGGAAAAATGATAATAAGAACTTATGTGTTGGCATGATACGGTGTATTCTGGAAAATAGCTAATTTAATTCAGACGAAAAAGAAACAACTTCTTTTTATTCATTATTACACTTTATAATGACATACCATTTTCGTCTTCAGTGGGTGGCGCGATCGGTGACCAGGTGCTGCCGTGGTCATAGGTTATCAAAGACATGAGGTGTTCCGGTCCGATATGATTAGTTGGTGCTTTGGAATCAACTCGCGATGCTATATAGATGCCTTTTAGACCCTCCACACGGTACAAATCTGTGAATGGGTCTTCTGTCACATCCCTGTAACAAAAATTATAAAAATATTATATGCAGTGTTAATATCAAATGAAAATTACCACCAAATAATGACATTTTAATAAACAAATAAAACCAAAAAGACATTTCGCATATTTATATAATTTCTTGTCACAGTTATTTCATGTAATAAAGTAGGTTATGGTATCACCAAAAATAAAGGTAAACATTTAAAATAGAATTTTTGTATTTTTATATTGACTATTAATGATCATAAATTCATTTTTACACTTGAATGGCACTAGAGACGTGGTGTAATAGAGAAGAATGTTGAAGGACAACAAAAAGTAGTCTAAACCGTAGTCGCTACATATATGTCCGTTAATACTTACTCAAGCCAACTGTACTTCCAGTTGCCATCAGGGAAATAGCAAAGGATCTGTTCTAAGCTAATCACAAAGTTATATTGAGTGAAATTCTTGCTGATTTCCGAAACGTAAAGATCTGCCAACGCCTCTGTATGCATTACCGAGACGAATATCCTTTTATCTGTTACATCTGCTATGTGGAACTTTTTGAGATCCAATTCTGTTTGGAATTCAGCCTTGTAGAATGGACCCCTTTGATGAGATATATATAAGTCTATCGTGTTCCTCTGAAAGAAACCAATCAGAATATATATGTAAGTCAGAATATAATATAATATAATATATATAGAAGGCAGGACAGAAGACACTGTAGGTTCAATAAATGGTATCCAACAAAAATTCAGATATATCTTTGGAAAAATCTATGTGAAAGATATATGCCTATATCTACTATGACCCTACTTTTATGTACCTACTAAGTAAGTTACCAATAAAGTTGCTATGGATTATGCATATCGTTTAAACAAAAGGTGTTTTCTATGAAATTGTCACTTGTTCCTTTCTTAACCTAAGATCCGTTAGGGCGGGGCCACGAATTTCAGCCGCGAGCGCATTAGTATATATTGACATGTTTCATACGAATTCTAAACATTTCCTTTAGCCTCTTGTTATGGCCAGGCCGTTATACTTCAGGGTGTTAATGTGTATGTAAACGGCAGATAAATATTTCGAAGCAGTTAATCTAGTGTTTACGCATTAATTCTTTGCAAATATTGCTTAAATATTTAAATAATAATAATACATGGGATTTCTCACACAGCGCCACTAGTCCCAAAGCTTGTGTTATGGGTTACTAGACAACTGATATACATACTTAAATATTCTTTATAATGTATATATACTATATAAATAATTTACACCCAGACACGGAACGAAATTATGCACACAAATATTTGTCTCGGGCGGGCATCGAACCTGCGACCTTCAGCTCCGCAGTTAGGGTTTCTAACCACTTGGGCATTCGGTCAGTCCGAAATATAAATTTTATTTTAATCATTTTTTTTACACGACTATAGTAAATATATTGAGTAAAACAGAACACACAAAATAAAAAGGACTTTCAAATTCAACAATTATTAAACAAAATTACAAATTACACAAGACAAACACTTGTTTATTTAAATTCGTTGACTGATGCGCGCTACCTTCACATATTAATTCTTAGAATTTTTTTTTTGGTGATTGAGATGAGCATGAACTCTCATTACTTTGTAAGTTTTATTAAAAAAAATATAATATTTAGCACTAGACGAGAACGGATGGAAACTAGTTATATGCGAAAGGCGGAGGACCGTGTGTGGTGGCGAACCTTGGAAGAGGCCTATATCCTGCAGTGGAGAGACACGGGCTGATGATGATAACTAGACGAGAAAGCAGTGCTGAGCTGAGAGCAATATACAAAGCGAATGTGTGTGACAGAAGAGTCAGCAAGAGAAAGTACATGACATTTTTTTTAATTTAAACTTTTTATTTAAATACGTAACTAATAACCAAGTTATGAACGTTTTAAATCTCCAAATGGACAAGGAGAGCATTATAGGGGCGTGATGTCATGCCTCGGTACGGTCATTTAAAATTATGTTAAACCTTGTTTCGCAAAACTTTATTTTTAACCGATTTTAACAACTTCTGAGCACCCGAATAAGAGCCCCTATGAACCGTAACCAAACAATATTGACAAGGTAAGAGGGGTAGTCTTTGCCTACGTTACTAGGAAACAAACGTAAGTTCATTAGGGGCCGTCCATTTATCACGTGATCTTTCTTTAAGCATTTTTTAACCCCCCCACCCCCATGGTGATGCATGGTGAGGTTTAAGACTACCCCCCACCCCCCACCCAACATCACGTGTATTATTAGTATCTACAAAAACTCTTAAATTTTTTAGAATATTTTAAAATATTATCTTAAATACGGGTATAAAGTATAATCTTATTTTATTCTGAAATTAAGGACCATGATAAAAATGTCTAGACAGAAATGTTGCAGGTTGTTTTTGATTGGTATAAAAATAATACCCCCCCCCCCCCCCCTTTCAAGCCTCACGTGATTAATGGACGGCCCCTTATATGTGTATGCACCTATGCAACATCATTTTAGACACATTATTATGACTGCTATTTTATTTATATTTTCTAGTTTTTATACATCTAAACCTACATCTGTACGTGTATATTTCATAAAATATTGTGTATAAAATTAAAGACAAAAAGCCTTACGATTACAGACAATTCTAATTAATAAGATAGTAGTGCATTGACCGACAGTATATACACTATCGCATATTACTAATATGTGCTAGAACAAAGAACGCGGCGTTCAGTTCCAGTTGATTCTAATTAATAATGCGAAAGATATGAATCATCAATATACACTACGTATTTAAACACAAAACAAGTAAATTCATCATACTAAATAAACCTACAGCCAGATACCCACGTAAACTGGAAGCATCTATTCAATTTCATGCGTCTTTGCTGGATTTGAGCATGAAGGCGCATGTAGCTCGTTTATGAAGAAAAAGCCAGAGCGGTGCAAGGTGGCTTCCATTACCAGTTGGTACACACTAATATAGAAGAAGAAGTTAAGAAACTCGTTGTACAGGTGGGTTTATTGCCGGTTCTCAATCACGGGACCGCACAACTACTAGAGTAAGCAGAAAAAAACTAACAATAGAATCAAGCAGTTGATATGCTTGAGGAGCTAAAAGCATGGGAGTATGGAAGTCTGACGGATGCCGTAACTCCTTACAGCCGCCAACCACTGGAGAGTACAACCCATACACAAATCAAACAAATCGACCAAAATTGATCATATAACAGCCCTGCGGGTGATTCTGACCTATCGCTTTACATAACACGGGTGATATGTAAATCTTTATCTCGGGCGGAAAGCCAATTCCTCTAACCATATATCGTTTCTCTGAACTTCTAAAGGCAATATTAGAAGATAACACATTTACCGAAAATAAATGTTTTTAAGTTTGCATTTTAGCAACACGTTTACATCTTGTTAGACATGTACTTAAAAACATAGTCCGAAACAAGACCCATGATTAAGTAATATGAAATGATAGACAATAAAGATTCTACTTGTTTATCCTGTTATCGTGTGGCCTTGTGTTTTGTTAATAAGAAGGAATGCATTACTTTCGTTTCATATTATAATCTTAGGTGACAAATTAAGTTAGTACCTAAATACACAGTTGGTATCGATAGGAAGCCCCAAAGATCGCTAACTTAATCCGTTATTTTTTTATTTTAGACTGTTACAGGTTCCAATATCATCGATCGGAATAATAGACCGCCCTTTGGGCAATCAGGTCTGCCTCAAAATAACAAATTTAACGATTATAACAATGCACAAAAACTCTTTCAGAAAAACAAATAACAGTAGTTTCCGAGGCAAAACTCTACGGTTGCTATTTAGAACCGGACCACAACCTTGCCGCTATCAAAGGAAACGTGGCGCGACAAACGGCAAAAACAAATATATAGAAATCGTAGGAAGCATCCCAGTTGCTACTTGTAGCTGTGATAGTTTTCCTTGATGTGAGTGATATGAGGAGTGAGACTGTATTATTCAACGAGTGATAGATTAACTTATAAAATGTACTTTTATAAGTAAAAATATTGTAAAAATGGCATAGAAAATGACAGATAGCGTTTAACCAATAAGCGAAAACTAGATGCACTTTATCTTTGTAATGTTATTGTAAAAGGTAACTTGAAAATAACATTTTATAATGAAAACTACTTTGTATTACTAGGTACCTACTATAAATTTACGCTTTCCTTTACAGAGCTTATTTTCTTCACAATCGATACTAAAAGTCAAAGGTTCACTGTAATAAAATAAGTAATAAAAATTGTCTCTAGCTATCAGTGCACTCATGTTATTACTTTTCGGATTAGCCAGAGAGGATCGAGCGCCTTCTAAATAACTAACGAAATAAAAATGGAATATATTTATACAATAATTCTTAAATTACATAATAATAACGATTAATGGTTAAGTTCGATTAACGTCGCGCTCGTTTTTTTTATATTGTGGTGGTACGGAACCCTTCGTGTGCGAGTCCGATTCGCACTTGGCCGGTTTTTATTGTATGGTAACTTATTCTGGTAATCAGAAAAGTACATGTAAATTAAATAAATTTTCTTCCTGAACAATAAAGAGATACAACAAAATTGCAAACTTTAACTTAAAGCTGTAACATAAGTTTTAAATACATATATTATGATAATATACCTTCAGATAGTACTAAAATTGGATTCGAAAAAAATCGAAATCAAGCTGTTGTGTTATAAAGTTTGTGCCTTTGCAATACCCGTCATAGTCCAGGAAGACATGCTGAACTGGTAGCATGCGGGTTAAGAAATTGAAAATTTAATGTAAAAAAAATAAACTTACATAATAATAGAAACCAGAAGAATTTTTCTACTTTTGCCAATAAAATTAGTTTGAAATATAACATGCAAGTGTGATCTTAACACCACGGGACATAATATCATTTAATTAAAACCAAAAATTTTGAAGTGTAGTGTCAATTTTAACAGAAATAACTGATTAATCAATCTAACATTTGAATTAATCACTATTATGTACGGTTCAGTGAATAAAATATGCATATTGCACGATTTTTTTCTAGAATCGCATAATATGCATATATTAGCTGCGTTTTGCGCTAGTACGTAAAAAATCGAGCTTGTATACATATTGACAAGTTGACTGTTTTCATTATGAAAGCATGAACGTCATTGTCCTGCGCAGCGCCCTATGAAGGAAGCATATCGAATAACTTCGGTGAGATCTAACACCTCAAAGTGACTCTAGATGATGATGATGGTGTACAACTCTCTCGTCGCATGGCGGTATTGTCGTGTGGCACCCGAACGTATAGGCACTTCACCTTCCCGATTATTGGCAAAACATTTGATATAAAACTTGTTTTATGTTTGCTCCATAGGGCGCGGCGCATGAATACGACGAGTTTCGTACCTCTATGCTTTGACATAAACATCCAAAACATGCCTATATCATTATTCCGCACTGTGTCAACAAATTCATGTATTTATGACTGTTCGATTATGAATCATATGAACTCTGACCAATTCACTCAACATTCAAAATAATTTTTCTACGTGACCTCATTCGACAAAAATGAATATACAAAAGATAATTCAGTAATATAAATTATACTATTATGAAACTATATCTATATAATACATCGATACTTTGAAGAGTTCATACATGAAAGATTCTGTTGCTAAATAATCAACTGGTATAAGTCATCGCTGAACCTAAAATAACATTTTCATTTTACAAACACGTGAAACGTAAGAATTCTATAAGTACAGCTGGTTTTTTATATATTGATTTATCCAATCAGGTCCTAAATGGTACTTGTAAAACTAGAAGTCAAAGTTCGGCCAAGCTCCGTTGGAAAATAACGACGTTCGAACGCGAACGGACGGGCGGACAGACTACCACACCAAAACTATTAAGTACCAGCGGTACATAATAAAAATAAAACATTTATTTTATATTACGTAATAAGTTTACTAAGAATTAATAAAAGCGGAAATATTTTTTTTAAATAAGTAATTAATATTCAAAGCATGTTGTAATTATTATTTTTTCTACCGATTTTGATTTGTTTTAGATTTGGTTGTAATATCGAGTCCATTTTTATATTTCCTTGCGAAATACGATATTTCCAATAACAGACACCTATGCCCTATTTTCAGAGAAAAGCTCTGACATAACTTCATCGAAATTGGCTACAATAGATTATGTTTTGTAGTGGCATTTTTTTAATAATATGATCTAATAAAACTGTTCTTGTAGGACCTCTCACGAAGACTAACTCAATTAGGATTTGCGCCATATGTACAAACAACCGCAAAACTATAATCAAATTCGACGCAAGAAGGGCGACCAATCCGATTAACTGAAGAATATACCTATACGCAGCAAAAGATTTTTATGACTTTTACGATGAAATCATGTTCAGAAAAATTTTTATTAAACAAATTTTAAACTATTTTTTTTATATTTTACACGTATAGTTAAAATTTCACATACCACACGATTGGCATCAATATAATAGATTATATCATGGCCGTCGAGAGAATGCGTTTTTGACACATGAAATTTATAGCTATAACATTTTTATTGTGAGTTGACATAATGATATAATTTTTAATTTAATTTTGTATCATTAACATGTAAACGACAATGATATTTGAAAACGGGAATTGTCGCAACGGTACAAATTCACATCAACCATCCGATTACGGCCTGTCAGGAACGTATTCTCTCGACGGCCATGATATAATTATACGCGATAAATAGGTACATACATCCCACGTCACAGCAAAAGCCAAATAAGAGGCACAAAAGTTAACACAGGTACAGATTGATTCAAACTTAATTTATAATCCAAACGTAACGTCATGTAGCGCCGCAGTATAGTAGCAAAATTTTGGTCGTCAGCGGATCAACGAGGGTGCTGTACCTACCGCCGCAAACTCGCATTCGCCTCGTGTTCCGGCTCGATCTGTACTATATGCCGTCCGAAGATTATTATGTTTTAGCACAGTAGGATGTCACGCTTTCGTATAAAGTTTCGGAATATGGGGCCCGTTACTACTACATTCGACATTGTTTTGTTCTCAAACGACATGAGTTAAAACGATAAAAACGATAGCTTTTGAAAGACTAAAAACACATATCGGAGTACGGGTACACCATATTACTTCGTCGCTACACTTTATTTATTTCTCAGGTGAATAACATAGATTCTACTGTCAACAATAACTGACCCAGATTGCCTGACTCACACAAAAAAATAAGAAGTGTAAAACATTGATGGATTAGCGCTTAATTTTTTTTTACCACGATTCCATTTCTAAGTATCGTCCACATTTTATTTTCGTAGCCACTGTTTACAAACATTATTTTCAGAAAATGCGATGGAAAAAAAATATCTTGATGTATAGGTACCACAGAAGTTATAACAATAATTTTTGTTAGTATCTATAGAATATCAGTTACCTAGTTAGATGTTATAGTAAATACTTGAACCAACAGTAACTGTTTATATTTCCAAGTTAATTTAATCCATTTATACATATAAAAAACCAAACTACGATTGTATATTAGATCGAGGAGAAAGTCTTTTCGTATTTTATATGCAAATTCAGGCCATTTTTTTTTTTCATAGTTTAATTACATTTAATTAAGGTATATAATGTGCCGTTTTGTTCAAGAATTTGTTGCCATCTTGTAAATAGTGACATGATACCGTTGCTGTAAAAATTTTGAGGTTTGTGGACAAAAAATGAGAAAAGTAATTTGGACAGTCTTCTCTTGATGTTAACTTTGCAGATAAAAATTTTTGGAGAAACCGAAAGAAGTGGACATCTGATGGTGCAAGGTCAGAGCTATATATGGTGGATGCATTAACACTTCTGAGCCAAACTCTCTCAATAGTGTTATCTGCTATTGGCAGTAAACATCCGAATCGATGGTAAAAGCTCATAATGAACGATGGCTTTCTAATCCCACCATACACTCAAAATCACTATATAGCACGTTAATCCGGATTTTGCCAGTCTGTGGAGCTTAGCCGCACTTCAACCATAGTCTTTTATGTACGTTCTTATTGTAAGTGATCTACTTCACATCACAAATTATCAATCTTTTCGATAAAGGTACGGTTTCATTACATTGTAATACAGAATCACAAGTTGAAACATGATTCATTAAATTTCTTTCAATTAACTTTGGTGGCACCCAAATATCATTTTTTTTTGTATACCTAGATTTATCCAAATGACTTATAACTGTTTTATAGTCAATGTCCAGCTCTTCGGCAATCTCGTGACTATTAACATACCGATCTTGCTCCACTTTTTTCATAAAACTTCACTTCACGTCATCAGCCCATTTTTACCCCACTGCAGGGACTTAGGCCTCCCCCAGGGTGAGGGGGGCTTGGAGCTTAAATCCACCACGCTGCTCCACTGCGAGTTGGGGATTGTAATGACCGTCATCTATTGACAGCACCCGGGACCGACTGCTTAACGTGCTCTCCGAAGCACGGAGCTAGTGATAGTTATGTACTTAAGTCAGAAAAACTCATTGGTACACGCCCGGATTTGAACCATGGCCCTATGGCCTTTTAAATCTGAGACAGGTTCGTTTCGCTTAGGGCTATCACATTTCATAAATGAAATTAATTATATTCATAGCAAGGAAACTAGAGGAACTCCATCTTTAACATTAAAATTTCCTGGTTGAAAACGCTTAAGCCAACTTTGTGCTACTCTTACTAACAGTGCATTAGATCCTTAAACAGCACATTTTTTTTGCGGCTTGTATCTTTTTTATTTTATTTTTTGAAACAAAATTTCATTATATCGAACTTTTTCGTTAGATTCACTCATTTCTTTGGACAGAAAAACGTGGAAAAACAGTCGAATAATAGCGGGAAACAGTTATTTAAATCGTATTTGTTTTTCAAATGTCACCTTTGCAATGGTATTATAACCAGCCAGTTACAAACGGTACCACAAAACAGATTGGATTAGAACTAAAGTAATTAAAAAAAGTAATAAGCGAATAGAACAGCGCACTGAGGCGCAAGCAAACCATACTAGTTCATACAATTTAACCTGTCTTGACATTACGATACTTTTATATATTTATGTAGATTATTCCAGTATTTTAAGGAAAGGACATAACATTATGAAGGTAAATATATAAATATTCTAGAAGGTAAACGAGCCGAGACGGCGAGTTCCGAATCGACCCATATTATCCACTTGATAAAGCGCTTCCTGTCACTTGACGAGTTCAAATACGTGCTTGTTAGGTATATGATACTATAGGAATGATAAAGAGGGTCTCACTAGTTTACCACCTACTTACATTTGAAACACAATATTTTTAAATAATAATCGATGTTACACAAATTATACGAAAGGGAGAAAAAATATCCAAAATTCAAATAATCAAAATCCTTAAAACCGTGGGTAGTTTTGACCTCCCGGAAGGCCAGTAATACTTGAAGAGATAATCCTTCATGGACTCATACACGATACACAAAGACATGGGCCCTAAGACGCTTTGGAATAAGACACAATCTAGTAGAGGCACTCAGAAAATCAACAGTTGTTTAACTAATATGTATATATAACAAAGGTTTCTTGATTAAATTATCATTTACTGTTAACTTGAACTTGCTTAACGAAAGGGTCAATATATTATCACAAATTATACTGTACAGAAGCAAATGCCCGCGACTTCGTTTGCATGGTTTCATAATTTCTGCAGTTTTTCAAGTTAACACATGAATCCTATACTATTTCGAAATCACAGACACAGACTTCTATTTTATTTGTATGTATGTATGTATGTATAAGATGTATACTTTGCACCAGAAAGGATTCTTTAATATTTTATAAACGTAACCTCGGTACAAATAGTTAATTTGTTTTCAGTCCTCAAATTATATTCATACCTTCCATCCCTGGATATATTTTTAAGTACCTAATACATATGATTAGTTTGATAATATGATAGATGAAATTATGTTGAACAACTAATGCAGCATTTCATAGTAACAACAACTGTTATGGTTTAACAGTCTGAGCTGAGGCCCTGATAAGCCAGTAATTTCAATTGGGCAGACCAGTTTAGTAACAGCCACTATTTGAACTGAATAAATGTGTTCGTCTGGAGTTCTACTGATTACAACTTTCCTATATAGGTGATTCCATTGCATCAGCCCTTTTTTATACCCCACTGCAGGGGCTTAAGCCTCCCCTCAAGATGAGGGGGCTCAGAGCTTAAATCTATTGCCATCTATTGACAACAACCGGGACCGACAGCTTAACGTGCTCTCTGAGGCACGGAGTCAGTGATAGTTAATGTACTAAAGTTAGAAAAAACTCATTGGTACACGCCCAGATTCCAGCCACGGCCACATGGCCTTATTGATTGGAAATAAGTTCGCTGCGCTCGGGCTATCACGACACATATAGGTAATTAGTTAATACTAATTGTTAAAAAAATTAATGGTAGGTTCGGAAAGGGTCACCCTAGACGATCGTACAGGAACCAGATTGGGGACGTACTGGAAAAGGGTCAAATCCGGAGTAGCGGGAGAGCGTGTATGAGAAGAGTGACGAGTGTCGATGAGGCGAAAGAGGTATGTCAGGATCGCACTAGTAAGTGGAAATCTGTAGTCTCTGCCTAGACTACAGATACAAGCAGGGGTATATGAATATCAAAAAATGTAGGTACAACATTGTGAAAACTATCGAATTATGCTATTTCAGGCGTTAAGGTATAAGGTCGATTACTACACTTTTTGAACTTTGGACAAATATTCATTATTACCAGAAATATAACAAATCAAAGTTAAATACACAAGTGTACTTATGACCCGCTCGCAATGTCACTCGGTGCGCGCTACGTAGAAACGAACCACGTTAGCCCATAGTAATGTACCGGAATGCTCGTAGCTTTTTTTTATATTTAGTTTTTTTAGTAATAATTCTATGTATGAACAAGTTATAAATAAATATGTCAAATGTCAAACTGACAAGTCGGAAAAAATTTCACTGAATATTTATTTATTATATATAAAGTTACAAAGGCGGAAATAAAATTTCTCAGTGACGAAATACAGAATGTAAACAAACTTAAATATCACGCTTTTGGCTGCTGAGTAACCTGTTAGAAATGTCACTGGTTCCGAATTAGAAAGCCCTGCACCGCCGGATTATGTCGAGCAAGATGGTTTGGAATAGCATGTTTAGTAGACAAATAAATGTAGCTGATAAGCGGATGCAGGCCACGCCGAGGCTACTTTCTGAACAAGAACTAATCCTCGGCATACGCCGTATGCATTAGTCCCTAGTAGCACTGGCTGCCGGATCGCAGGCAGTCCACGCGCAAGTAGCAGCTAAAAAAGAGCAATTTTGGAATTTAAGAAAGTACATACTCCAAGACAATACTACAAAGAGCAGCCTAGATCAAATCCTTTGAGAATCTGAGGACAACAAGAAAACGTTAAAGACATCTTGTTTTACGAGCTCAAACCAAGTCAGATCCTAGACAAGCATTAGGCAACATACAACAGTTGGCTGGTCCTTCTCCGTTCACCTACGTCTGGAACACATTGCCGCCGTGCGCGTTCCCTGTTTGTGACGCTTCGGTTTTGTAGTAATTATACAAGAAACCTGTTGGCAACCACCTAGTTTCGGTGCATCATTCAGCACAAGTGGTTTGACGTCCCTAGACAACGAAACCGCTAAACCGTCTTCCGACTTCAGAAACCGCCAAAACTTGGCAAGCAATGATATTGGAAGTAAACTAGCAAGCGCTATCAAGCAGATGCGAGGCTGAGTTGGTAATGGATTCAAGTTGCGGTTCCAGCTCCATCGCGGACAAAACTACGCTGCTTGAATGTCCTATCTGTGCTGATGGTAAGGAGTACAGGGGTGCTCGTGGACTTGCAATTCACAACGGCCGCCGCCACATACGAAGAACCGCCGCCGTAGGCCTTGGGCCAATAACCGCACCACCTCAAAACGATACTGACCACACGATCGATGGGGCATTATGCACGGGCACGCCATTTTCGATGCGGCTTGCACACATGAAACGGGACATCAAAATCATAAGGAGGATCCCAAGAGGAGCCCGGGTGTCAGTGGCACGTAGCCTTGCAGAGTGTGTGGCTAGGGTGGTCGCTGAAAACACAGTATCTACATGGGAAAACCTACTCACATTTTCATACCGTACCCTCCATATAGCCGACAATAGACACAAGCCATTAACCACAATAATAAAACAAAACATATTAGATAACACGATCCCAGATATTATTACTCCGAAAACCCGTAATAATCATAACATTTTGAAAACAATAGAAAACAAGCTGTCGGACGGCAATGTAAAAGGAGCTAGTAAACTTTTATTTTCAAGCGACTCCATGGCCACAGACTCTGCTGAGACACTCGCAGCCCTACGCGACAAACACCCGCAGCCACCCGCCTCTGCGCTCCTCACAAAATTGCCTAATTCTGAACTTCCAAAAAACCTCAACGTGGACGATGAAGCAGTGATAAACAGTATACGTTCCTTTCCCAATGGATCAGCCGGCGGCTTGGACGGTTTAACCCCTCAACATTTAAAAGACCTTACGGGTCCTTTAGTGGGGGATGCGGGGCGTTCTCTTCTTACTGAACTTACTAATTTAGTGAATATTATGTTGGCAGGACGGGTAGTTGAAGAGATCACCCCCATCCTCTACGGAGCGAACCTCGTGGCTCTATCTAAGAAGGACGGGGGTGTCCGTCCAATCGCCGTCGGTAGTACCTTCCGTCGTTTGGCATCAAAATTATGTTGCCGAGTTTTACATGAAAAACTTACAAATAAGTTTGAGCCACGGCAGCTCGGTTTCGGTTCCAAAGGTGGTTGCGAGGCGGCGGTGCATGCGGCGCGTTCTTTTTTAGTCAATAATCTGGATTACGAGGTATTTATAAAAATTGATGTTAAAAATGCGTTTAATTCAGTCGACAGGGGTGCCTTACTGAAAGAAATTCGAAATGAAATACCAGAAATATTTGATTATGTTTGGCAATGTTATGGCACTCCATCAAAATTATTATTTGGAGATAACGAAATTACTTCAGCTGTAGGCTGCCAGCAAGGAGACCCGCTCGGCCCGGTCATTTTCAGTTTGGCTATTAACCCTATCATTCGTAGTTTAAATTCAAAATTTAATTTGTGGTTCCTTGATGATGGCTCCCTGAGTGGAAAAGCGACGACAGTACTGGATGACCTTAAGATAATCATACATCGTTTTTCAGATATCGGTCTGACATTAAATTTTAACAAGTGTGAGATATACATTCCGGATACAGTACACATTAGTAATCGTTCAGAAATTTTGAATGAATTCAATGTTATCACTCCAAATGTCATCGTTGTCACCAGATCAAACCTAACTCTTCTCGGCGCACCAATATTTGACGACGCTCTCCCACCCATAGTAAATAAAAAATTAGAACTTTTTGGTAATTCGTGTGAACGGCTTTTTAAGATTAAGCCACACATGGCTATATATATTCTGCGGCTCTGCCTATTTACTCCACAGTTTCTGTACTTGCTTCGCTGTTGCCCTCTATGGAAATTCCCTTTGGTTACTGCACAGGTTGACAACACATTAAGACATACAGTCAGCAAAATTTTAAATTTAAAATTTGATGATCGCTCATGGAGACAAGCAACATTGCCAATTAAATTTGGTGGTTTGGGTATCCGCTCTTCGACAAGTGTAGCACTCCCGGCTTTCCTATCCTCCACTTATAGCACGGCTACCCTCATCGGCAGGATCTTAAATATACCACGCCTAGCCGATGTTGAGGTGACTGGCTTGGCGGAGGCTCGGACAGTTTGGATTGCGGCTTTCCCCGGGGAAAAGATGCCTAGCGAGGTAGGTACACAAAATTCGTGGGACCTACCAGCAGTCAAAGCCGTACATGCCGATCTCATCGACCGGTCCCCTGACGATGCTGATCGAGCGAGACTCCTTGCTGTATCTGAAAAGGAATCGGGTCACTGGCTACACGCACTCCCATCCAAAAACATCGGTACAATTTTGGATCCCGTTTCACTGCGCATCGCTGTGTGTTTGCGGTTAGGCACAGAAGTGTGCGAGCCTCATCAATGCCCATGTGGCCGTGGTGTGGACCGGCTGGGTCACCACGGACTTTCGTGTCTCAAAAGCGCCGGTCGTATCTACCGCCACGGAGCCATTAATGACTTGATCCGCCGGGCTCTTGTGACAGCATCTATCCCCTCATCTTTAGAGCCGAAAGGTTTGTTCAGGGACGATGGCAAGAGACCCGACGGAGCAACGTTGGTGCCTTGGTGCCTGGGCCGTGCTTTGATTTGGGATGCCACATGTGTGGATACTCTGGCTCCGTCCCATGTCCGGGCCACGGCCCAGAGTGCTGGCGCGGCGGCCGACCAGGCCCAATTATGTAAACGTCGCAAATACTCGGGGTTGATTCCTCACTACGAGTTTGCGGCGGTTGCGGTAGAGACACTCGGTCCGTGGTCGTCTGATACGAAAAAATTCGTAAAAGATTTGTCCACCCGTCTGGTCAGCACTGCTGGCGATCCCAGAGCGGGTGCCTATTTCGCACAACAACTGAGCATCGCTGTGCAGCGCGGAAATAGTGCAAGCGTAATGGGATCGATGCCACATGGGACCAACCTGGAGGATATTTTTATGCTGTAAATATTGTAAATATTGTTAATTAGTTCTTAGATTTATTTGTAAGTTTTGATTGAATTATCTTTATTTTTATTACATATTAATTTGTAATTATCTAATTACATATTAATTACCAGTTATAAATAAATAAATAAATAAATAAATAAAATACCCATTTTTGTTCTCTTATAATTAACTAAATTTTTGTGTTCAATAAATTGGATAACATACCAGCTTTTTTCTAAATTCAACCATCTTCCCATGTTAGCATTTTTGGTACAATAAGATAATTTGTTCTCGATAAAAAAAAAGAGTTACGGTGTAAAAAAAATCATGAATTTCACGACTTATCTCGTAAGAATCGTACCTTAAGCAAAAAACTAAATATGCAAATTTAATTATTACCATAAAAGAGTTAATGCTTTTAATCTACATAGTTTTCTCTTATCGCTTACGGTTAAATATGGGAAAAAAACTTGTAATTAGCTATTGTAATATTTTTCGATTTCAAGGTTTCCGTAAAGTTTTTTTATTTAAGTCAACAGTTCTTGAGATATTCACTCCTAAAGTCCTAATTTTTGTTAGAGTCATATGTCCCCCCTCTACCACTTAAACCGTTGTTTTTGGATATGTGGAAAAAATGTATAACATATATATAACGTAGTAAAAAGAAAAACTATCACAGCTAACTAGACTGTATTATTTGACGAGTAATAGAGTAACTTATAAAATGTACTTTTATAAGTAAAAGTTTTGTAAAAATTCCATAGAAAATGACAGCGCTTAGGCAATAAGCGAAAAGTAGATGCATTTTACCTTTGTGATGTTATTGTAAATGATAATTAAAAAAAAAAACATTTTATGATGAAAATTACATTGTATCACTAGGTACTATAAATTTACGCTTTCCTTTGCAGAGCTTATTCTCTTCACAGTCGATAGGTACTAAAAATCAAAGGTTCACTGTAATAAAATAAGTAATAAAAATTGTCTCTAGTTATCAGTACACTCATGTTATTACTTTTCAGATCAGCCAAAGAGGATCGAGCGCTTTCTAAATAATTAACGAAATAAAAATGAAATATATTTATACAATAATTCTTAAATTACATAATAATAACGATTAATGGTTAAGTTCGATTAACGTCGCGCTCGGTTTTTTATATTGTATGGTGGTACGGACCCCTTCATGTGCGAACCGATTCGCACTTGGCCGGTTTTTTATATTCTATGGTAGTACGGAACCTTTCGTGTGCCAGTCCAAATTTAACCCTTGCTAAAATAGGGGATGAAAATTCGTACGTGTATGCAGTCATTTTCAAGGTTAAATGCATGGATATTACTTTTTTGATCTTTCAGTTGAAAACTACAAATGAAATATTTCAGTGTTTTTATTAAAACATTAAATAACCCTTAATGCTAACACGCGAATGTAATCTATGCAAGTGAAGTCGCCGGTGGTCGTTAGTATTTCAGTGAAAAACCAAAATCATATGACGCGTTCATTATACAAATTGAATAAATGGTTTTTTTTTCACTTTCAAATTTTTAAATTATTATCTTGTTTACTATTAGAAATTATGAAGTGCGTTTTTTTGTTTGCTTAAGACCTACGTCGTAACTCGTAACGGAGCAACGAAAAAACGTCCTTTTTTTACATGTAGATAATTGAACAGACAGAGTATTGTTGAAGTTCCCATGGGATACAAAACTAATCAAGATTCGAAATAAACTATGAGCAAAACTTTAAGGCACACCTAAACTAGAAGAACAGGAAGACTTATAAAAACAAAAGAACTAGATATAAGAAATTATAAAAGTATGAATTGACTAAAAGCTCTCTTCTGCTTTTACCATCTAACCAGTCATACTCTAGCTAGCTCGTGTAAGATGGCGAGTTTTTTAGTCTGAGTGTCCGGTCTTCACCCCGCGAAATACCCGTGCGCCGATCTTCAACCCCGCAAAATTGCGTAATGTCACTTCGATACTGCGAAGTAACATTTATGAGTCTATTAAAACCAATCGCTGCTGTCAAATTAATTTACTCTATGGAAAAAATAGTATACCACTACGGGAATACATAGAGCAAAATCCATAGTTTGTTAATTATTCTTTCCCGTGGCAAGAACCTACCTAAAAATAATTAATATTACATTTACATTTCATAATTATAGATATTACTTTGTGGCCTGACTGAAACTTATATAGCCGTCTTATCGCTAAATTATTAAATTGATTATATAGCTGATAAGAACCATTCTAACTTTGTTTCTCTCTGATAAGCCGGTTTGATGGACACAACAAAAGAAATATTACAACTCAGTGATTGATGATATTTATATTATATTTATAGGGTAAAAACACATTAATAAGAATTGCTTTAGGTATATACCCAAAATATATATAAAACTTTAAATAACTATTATAGCAAGCATGTTTTTATTCACATGAGGAACTTAATGCCGAGTAAAAAAAAAGTGCATAAGTTAGATTGGTGATGGGATAGATGAATTTCTAGGCATTTTAAGTCATAGATGAATGTAACTGACAATTATTGAGTCTCAATATTTATTAAGCACAAGTAATTTAACAGAAACAGCTGTTATATCATATGAGGGACTGGCATACAAAAAGGGGTATTAATTGCATATTTATCTGGCTGATGGAATGGAATGGAAATAAGAAAGGGATACATCTCTTATTACTTAAGATTGCGGAACATTAGTTTTATTCAAAATAAAACAATTCAACCATAAGCAACCAAAATAGGCTACTAAAAAATTTATCTAGTTTATATCTCAATTTTGGGTTCTGAAATTCAGCCAAAAAAAATTGGATATTAAAGCGTCATATTAGTCGAAAAATCGCAACACTTCAGTTGGTTAGGAACCTTGTGTCTTAGTTTTTTTTACTTATGTGAAATTAATAAGTTAGAGGTATGGTGTTGCAATCACCAGCTCCTCATACCATAGTACATGATTAAAACTTACCTCTTTAGACTGTTTAGTAGCAAACATATAATCTCCTTTGATTTGGAAATCTTTGGCATCCTCAAATAAAACTCTTGCACTGTGCATGTCAGCCGGATCATTGACACTTAAAATTGTGCTTGTTATATCAGGTTTCCATCGTTCAACGTAGAACATCTTAGGGAAGCCAGACCCCGATGACCAGAAAAATGTCTTCACATAACTTGATATCTGGCCAAAAGTTTTGCCTCCATCCAATGTCAAATAGAGCTAAAAAAATATTAAAATACTACTTGGAATATTGAAATATACTGGATGGTAATTTAAAATGGGGCAATAAGGACAGTTATCTAAACCTATAGTTATCTAAATCTATAGCAAAATGTTTCAAGAGACACTCAACAACCCATATAAGCAAGAAAAAGAACAATTTTTACATTTGCTGCATGTCAGCCGCTTCAATAAAATCACAAAAATTTTTAAAGGACAATGTATACGCTTTTACATTAAGATCCCAGTTAAATGGTAGATCTTGAATGTCTTCAAGATCTGATTCTTAACAAGTTTAAAACTACAATAAAATGACTACTTGGATGATAAAAATCCTTGGACGTAAGCCGCTCGCCTATCAATTTGTTCCATTAACAGTAATATTCAAGCACTTGTCAGAATTTTTTTTTATAATTTTGTTAAAAAAAGCATCCCTCAGTTTCTTGTGTATTTCTTCTGAGAGGAAAATGTTTTGAATGCGCCTTTGTGGTGACCTTTTTCCACAAAGTAATAAAATAAATTCACTCTTGTGACGTATTTCAAGATTTGATTTGCATACTATGCTATGGTGTCAACCAATCTGTTTTACATCGACCAAAACAGTCTATGGGACCAACTGTGGTTGGAATATAACAAATGTCAGAAATCACAAAAAATCCCATGCATTTCTTAGGAAATGTGAGTTCTGGTAGAAAATGTTTCAAGTTCCCTAGTGGCTTTCCATGACTATATAATTTATGAGCTAAAATATTTTTTTAAACATAACCTATTTGGTCATTTTGTATAATATATATAGTTAATATACATAATTTTATTTTAAACTAAGTTAAAAATACAATAACATACACCAAAATGAAAAAAAAAATTAGTCAAGAATAAAAGTAACTTTTGGAGTTTTTTTTCTTATGGTGTCAATCTATCTGGTTTCTTATAAACCTTATACCTAAAAAATACTAGATTCAATTTTTATTAGATATTGAAGGAATGCAATACCTTACATTTTTATGATCTGACATTTCTTGTACTGCAACCTGATATGGTCACAGTCTTTAGAACTTGAAAAAGGAAAACATTAGAATAGGTAGATGTTCAAAATATACCATTGAAATATGCTAAAAAAACATATTCCAAGACTGAATGTTGATTATTAATAAAATAACTTACTCTCCTGTTGGTGTCCACCTTATCCAATACAACATATATATCTGGTAATTCATCATCAAAAGCCAAATCACTTGGATGGAAATTGAGATCTGATCTATGAATATTACGTCCATTGTCATTGGTATAGTATATTTTTTTATTAGTGGAATCCACAAAAACGCACTGAAATAATAAATAATGTTATTAGGTGCTATAATCAATAAACATTAAAAACATAGGTAAAAGTAATTGGTTTTCATTGAACACATTTTAAATTAAGTATGAAATCAGAGATAATGTTCATTTGGTGTTACAGATAAATAAATTTAATTTGTTAGTTTTTAACAATGTCATTGTTATTATGAAAAAAATATACTTACAAATTCAGGATATTTAGGATGATTGAAAAACTTATCTAATTGAGCATAACCACTGTCAGGTTCATCAGATAATCTAAAATGTTCCGTTTTGTTGGTGAAATTCTTTCCATAATCATAGGAAATGAAGAGTGTGGAAGGTGCCACACTGCCTTTGGTTCTTGGACTGGTATCACGTGCCAGACAGATTATCACGTTTGACCCCTCTCCCACCCAATGTACCATCAATTGTTGATGACTGTCATTGAGGTGTGTTATCTAGAAATGAATAAAGTGATGTTTATGAAAATATGTTAAAATTAATATAGTAATTTTAATTTGTGGCTGTTTGTGGCATATCAGCTTACTATTTAATTGTTCATTAAAGGGCATAAGTATAAAAGAACATTAATTGTAATTAAACAATAAATATTACCGAAATAATAAAACAAATAATCCAATATTTAATATCAAAATTGAATATGGAACACATACCTATTTCCGTAGAGGTTTCCAAAAAATAATTAATATGGCAATGATTTGTAAGCAATTTGTAAGTAAACATGTAAACATGCACTGTCACGATTCACGATACCTACGTTAAAAATAGAAAGTGTACCTAATGTGTAGGTAGCTACTGCTTACCAACAATTTAGGGACAACAAAATGAGAATTTACGTATCTATTGAACTAAATATAGGCCGGCAATGAAAAGTAAACAAGTCGAAGCTGCCTAATTGAATTTAATATGAAAACAGTTATTACCCATGTAGATATATTTTTTTGTATAGGAGATGTTAATGTCGCTTCACGTTTTCGCCTTTCATAATGCGTAGTTTTTCCATCTTCTAGATTTATCGTTATTAATTTATTTTGATTCCCTGAATCCTCGGCCACGTACAAGGTATTCCCAGGAGTTCCATATTGCCGAATACACAAAGCACAAGAAAACAAACACAACGTTATTAAGACTCCGAATTTATGTACTAAAATTACCAACATTTTGATCACATTAGAACATTGTCATCTGAATCTGAATAAAATATGACAAATTATGTACGAAACAGTATAGTGACAAATAAAACGCTCCAATAAACCTAGCGAAACCTGACTGAACCCAACTGAACCGACTGAACCTGACCAACACAGAACAATAATCCACATTACTTGACAATAATTGACAATTTATTATCCAATTCAGCAGAAGACCTGCACAGAGCAAATTTTTTGTTTTGATTGGCACAGCCTAGTTCCTATGTTAGGCGAGAGAAATCTGAGAGAGAAATAGACTATTTCATGTTACTAATGTGTGAAAGAAATCAAAATATCTTATTGTTTCTTTTACACTTTCGACTCATTAAATTATCAATCAATACACTTATCTCTTTCTGTCACGAAGCGTCATCAGGAACATTATAGGAAGAAGACAAGAATAGTTCTGGTGTCTCATTCATACATAAGGGCTGTTTCATACACGTACACAATCATAGACATTATATTAATCAGGGCGTTGTGTATATACGCACCCAGTCATTATTCTGTGCACACACATGTGCATTTCAATTGGTAACATGGAGAGGTTATGAAAGGAATTAGTAAATTCGAGAAGTAAAGAAAAATACAAATTAAAAATGCCATATTTTATTTGAAAATTCTACAATTTTATAATAAATAACCTAAAGGACCGTTGGTATCTTAGTTTTAGTATATTTTACCTATTATTAAACTCTAGCTACAACAATTTTGATTCTTTAGCTATTTGCTTTAACTTCCTGCAAAATTTGCCACTGCTACGTATTCTGGTTCAGGATGTCTTTATTATCGGCAATAATTGATTACATAATTTATTTTGTACACAAAATATAAATACTAACTAATTTAATTTATCCTTTACATGTATCATGAAGGCAAAAGAAAGGTGCTAATGAAGTTTGTACAATGTTGAATGACTACATAAAAAATATAAACAAACTTTGTTTTCTCAAACTGCACTTGGACGGCACATAAAAACATACTGTCATGAGATTTTGGACTACATTGGCTGTGTGAGATTTAAAAAAATAGTGTTCTTTCCAGTGCGTGGGCATTCCTATTCATCTTGTGACAGAGTTTTCAGAGGGATCAAAAGAAAAATTAAATGTTTTGATAGAATATACACACCTGTACAATATCGTGATAGTGCCATCAGTGCGTGCCCTACTGGGTATGAAGTAAAAACCAGCCAAAAGCAAGTCGGACTCGCACACCAAAGGTTCCGTACCATCGTACCATATAAAAATATCAGTATCAAGCAAAAACGAGTAAAAAAATAACATTTGTTGTACGGGAGACCGCCTGAAATATTTGTTTTATTTTAATTTCATTATTTATTTTTAAAGTAAATATATAACTAAATATTCTGTGAATATTTCAAGCGTCTACCTGTTGCCGTTATCAATATCGAGCAAAAAAATCACATTTGTTGTACAGAAGCCTCCTTAAATATTTATTTTATTCTGTTTTTTGTACCTATTTGTTCTTATATCAGTAACAGAATACATCATCTATGAAAATTTCTACTGTCTAAATATTCACGAAAAGTTCAGGAGATACAG
The DNA here is from genome assembly GCA_949709985.1 of Luffia ferchaultella. Lineage (NCBI taxonomy): Eukaryota > Metazoa > Arthropoda > Insecta > Lepidoptera > Psychidae > Luffia > Luffia ferchaultella. Next base: position 10,576,065 of record OX453258.1, read on the forward strand.
CCTGGTAACAGGCGGACAGCGAAGTCTTTAATAATAGGGTCCCATTTTTAACCCTTGGGTACGTAATCCAAAAAATGGTAGAAAGTTGTGACATTTTAAACTTCCAAGGGTGGTGGCCTAACTTATTAAAAAAAAAAAAACATGTTGGCTCCTTCGACAGAAACATGCCCAGGGTTCAAAAGCAAAAGCTTATGATTTCTAAATACCTACACTCAATGCAATTTTATGCATGCAACCCAGGATTAGTTATAATTATGTCGTGAGTTTATCGAGGGCCAAATCTAATAACATGTAAGTATTAACTTCTCCACACAGGTGTTACAATGCTTAATATGTAGGTAGAAAAAGTTTTATTATCGAATACACAAAACCCTATTAATTGCGAAAAAATCGAAGACATCAAAAATCTTATGCTGTATATTCCTTCAGAGCATGAAGTATTTTATCAAGAAATTATTCAATGGTCTGTTACAACAGCTGAAAGTGACAATGAAAATGTTGACAAAAAATGATTTTTTTTTTATTTTTATGCACAAAGTTAATTACTATGATCAAATAAACATGTATTAATGAATTAAAACGTGTTGTTATTTAATTTAATTAACTTTACCACGAAAATGATATAAAGTGTTTCAATTTGAAAACAAGTTCAGGAATTTCAATATTTTTTTTTTCTATGTGACAGAAATTACGAGATTATATATATATATACATATATATAATATGTATAAATCAAGATATTGGTAGGTAATATAAAAAATATATGTTTATTTCCTTTATTTAACTAAAATGGTATGTATGCATTCCATGTTGTAGTGAGTAACTTTCTATTAAATGAATAACACTTGTGTCAGAAGGTCATGCTACTTCCTTTATATAATTATACACGTATTGCACCAAAAAAATTCATTGAACTCAAGTAAACACCTGGCGCCTGAAGGAAATTTGAATGTTGTGAGTTTTGGCCTAGTAGCTAATATAGTTAAAACTTACTATGAATGAACACAAGTACGCAGCGACCGTGTGGCTGCCCCGCAAGAAATAATTTGTGTTATATAAACGCGCCCTAAATATACCTATCTGTTAATATTTTTATTAAACACCTTTTTGCTGATTTTATATGATTATTCCAAAAACAGTAGGAAACCTCTCCCGAGCTAGCAACATTACACGGTCGGGAAGTGGGGCAGGTGCGGGACGTACTTAATGTTTTTCAATGTTTTTGGACAAACTATAGTAATCTGTGTTTTGGTTGGACACAGTGCAATGCAACACAGTGCGGTATGCAGTGTTGTGCAACGGTATGTGTAATCATAATTGAGCGCGACTACTGGTTTGTTCTGTATTCTGAGATTCCACCACATATACGTGCCACCAAACTAAAAGGCTCTCAAGTTAGCACCAGATACAGAAACTAATACAAAATATTTTAAATGATTTATTTAATTAATAATAAATACAACAGAATGGTGACGAGAATAAAAACGAAAAAGCAATAAAAATATAGAATATAAAAACACCGGTCACGTCCCATACTAGCTTGGACCTAATTTTTAGGGTATTTGTATAAATATAATAAATGGTAGATTTGATAAGTATCTATAGGTGTATTAAAAATAATCATATATTAATATTGTCGATACGAAGTCAGAAATAATAAATACCTAAAAAAAAAATACTACAGACATGGCTGTATGGGCAGTACTTTCCCGTGGTCCCATTGAGTTGACTCATCAATGGGACCAGAGGGAAAAATTTCCCGTGGTCCCATTAACTAGTAATGTAATTAAAATCATATTTTTGTCGAAAGTTTGTATTAATTTTTGTATTGATTTCGCTATCATGAACAACAGAAATAATAGGGTCAGCGGAATTCATATTATAAAGATTTAGGCTTGAATATGAAGGTCTCTTACTATCCATATTTTTTTTTTTTTTAATAATAATAGACATTTATTCACTTTCTTGTACAAAAAGAGATTTAACCTAATACAATTTTCAAGGTAATGTAATAAAGACACAAAACCATCGTTAGGTTAACGGTGGCAGCTGTGAGTGTTAAACTGGGCTACAGCTGCCTACGTCTTCCACCCAGAAAAGTTGAAGTGACAAATATAACATAACTATTAACAAAATATATAACAAAAGCAAATGTGAATTAGGTATTAAGAATGATACAAATTAATTATACCACATAGAGAATGGAAGTGTAACGCTATATGAATGTATAATAATGAGTGAGTGTGTGTATGTGTGTGTGTATGTAAGTAAGTATGCATGCATGTGTTTTCTTGGGTGAGTGCATGCGTGTTTGTAGCTATGAGCTCCTAAGTAATTTTTCAGTTTCCTCAAAGTTCGTTTGTAATAGCCAGTCACGAATACTTTTTTTGCATTTGTTAAACGGGAGTGGGTAAATATTTATAGCTTTATTAGCTGCATTGTAGAGTTTTTTAATTGCATAGACTAGCAAATGCGTTATGATCATTGTGCATTACAATATTTTTTAATTACTACCTACTACTAGATAGGATGAATTTTGTGGTAGCATGCATTATAATACTTATTTACATTTTACAGATGCCGCCGATAACGACATTTATTAGGTCTATAAAACCAATACGTTTTGATTTTCGCACTTCCAAAAACAACGTGTCTGAGCCATTCTTACGTATTCGTTGCGATTGGGGAATACCCATGATCCGTTTTATTCAATAGTTAAACCAATCACTACCCTCTCGTTGTCAAAAGTTCAGCCGTCACTGTGCATCTGACACAAAACAGCCTTTACTTTATTTTAGATGACTAATCAACGTATCCTAAGGGAACCTTTTTTCTGTGGTCCTTATGACCAAGGAACGGGTTTAAAATATTTTAAATAATATTTAATTATAATAGGCTACTTGACTATTTGAAAAATGAATGAGACTGAGTTTTCTCAATATATCATAAGAGTGAAATAATTTTAAAAAATAAATCATTATTAAAAAAGTTAGGAATGTTTAAAATGCCCTGTTAGACAGAGAGGGCGATACCACACGGCGTTCCTATGTGTGATGAATTCTTTCGATTCTATTATTTCTATTGTTCTTAACTATGAAATTAATACAACGATATAATTACTTTCGATAAAAATATGATTTTAATTCCATCACTAGGTAATGGGACCACGGGGAAAAAAATCTCCTTGGACCCGTTAATGGGTCAACTCAATGGAACCACGAAGAACTGCTCGTTCTTTTGCCTTCTTTTCAATGAGATAATATGACTGCGCTATGCTTTATAGGTCATTGACATATGTAGTTAAATATATTTTTTTATTGAGTTAGAGATTATTGGACTATTACTGAACTATTCTTAAGTAGGTACTGAATTGTGGTGATGTTTATGATTAAATAAATAGACTAATTTTTCGTAAACTAATCCAATTTTATTTCAAAAATCCTTTTCGTTTTTTATGGTACATTCTTTTGCGGGAATTTCATTCTTTATTCGGGATTTTATTTCATAAGGAGCGAAATAATTGGACGTTGATTGGTGACTGGCAGCACTTAATCATAACAAAAACAAAATAAAATTCTTTTGAAGTTTTGAGATTATATAGGTACTTACTGAACTTATTTGTTTATCAATCATACTTTGGGGTCGTATTTATGCAAGTAAAGCACGGATGAAATGAAATAGCAATTCCTTTTTGCTTATTTTGATTGTCCTACTATACAAGCAAACGGAGCGGTTACGTTTTTATTACATAAGTCTGCCTGTGTAAATGATGTTCAAGGCGGCTACTTTTTTTAAATAAATAAAACTCAGATACTTACTTCTTTTTTTGAGGTTTGTGTTTATTTATTTTTATTCTAAATAGGTCACCGCTTGTAATGGCATTCGAAATCTACGAAATCTAATATTTTTAATACCAGAATCAAAACACGAACTAATGAGAAAAAGTGTACTACAGAGGTCACACTACAGTTAAACCCAATTTACCCACTTTGTGTTACCCACGTTCCGTTTCGTTCACAGAATTCCCAATATACCCACGTTCCGTTTCGTTCACAGAATTATTGCCTTCACAAACAATTTAACTTACATGAACGTTTTTTTAAATTTTTTTGGGTTCTATTTTTTACAGTGATAAGTTAATTAAACTAAGTGACTTTTAAACTATTTTTTTGTATTTAAAAAAAAAACCGCGATCCATTTTGACCATCATTGTTTACGAATTAAAAGTTGTTTTATTTTATTCGTTAATTTATCTTAATTTTTTAAATATGCTGTATTTATATTTATTAGAATTATTATGAGCAGTTAAAATTGACGATATATGCTTATTAAGTTCATCGATTTCTGAAGTTCAAAATAATTAAATGTTATACTTGTTTTATTTAATTAATACGTGCGACTGTACCTGCGCGACTTCGTACTATGGAAATGATTGCTACTTTTAATTCATTTTCATTTGATGAAATGACTAATTTTTTTCACAGTGATTTCACCTGTGAAATTGCACAGACAGTGATTTTTAAACTCCACGAGCTTCGCTCGTAATATACTATTAATCAATCAATCAACATCAATCACTCATATAATATCAATCACTCAATCAACATCAATCAATCATATCAATTTTACAAAATATAACTACCATTTGCTATTAAAAATTAAATTTGAAATATGAGTTATATGATTATGACCAAATAACGGCCAATGTTTCAATTTTGACAACAGATTCGTGATCGGAGTCCATGCACATTTTTAGATATCGATTTTGAAAGCAATTTTTAGTGACTAAAACAGTCATATTTTCACAAGTCATAACGGACATTTAAAAAAAAATTGGAAACTTATATTCAAATAGACTAACAAGTACTAAACTAATCTATATTTATTTACACTAAGACTAAACATCCAACGATAATTTTACATAAATCGCAGCACACATACAATACTTAAACTACGTAATTGCGACACAATTGCCCTTCACGACTCCCGAGCTACAACTGCTACAAGTAAAATCACATTGAAAATATTGAAACTGTGAAAGAGTGAAATCACAATGAAACTATGAAAAAGTTAAATTTCATTCAAAACGATGAAATGCGCGTGGTCTGCGATTTCGTTGAGTATTATTTGGTAGCAGAAGTAGCACGTAGCTGACCATGTGAAAGAAAGTAGCAGGTGCGACGTATGATTACGCATTTCATGTGTTTTTTCACATGCTACTTGTGAAATGTTCCAAGCTTTCGTACATAATCAACTTCAAGCGGCCTTTTAGATAGGTGGCGCGTATAGTACGTACGTAGTACGTACTTACGGTATGTTATAGTGTGGTATAGTATAGTATAGATAGTACCTATAGTAAGTCGGTGATATCAGGTGATATATTCCTCTATCTGTGCTTAACACGGCTATGACACTTCATACAACAAAAAAAATCTTTAGAGTTAGTTCCTGCGGACGCCACGAACAAAGAAATAGCGCTGCAAGCAGTTCAACCGTACCTGACGGCCATTCAAAAATCAATGTTTTGTTTATTGATAGACAGATAGACTGTTAGTCTGTGCTGTAAATCACACAGATAGTCTGTGCACAAATAGTCAAATTCAGTGCAAATTCACGTCAAATTCTTAATTGGTCTGAATTGTTTTTTTCGGTTTATCGTTTTTATACATTTTATCCTTGCATTTATTTGGTACGATGTCGAGAATCATTAAATGTTGTGTAGGAAACTGCACCTCAACAAACCAAAACCATCGGCTATATACACTTCCACGAAACGGTGACCTGCGATCACTGTGGCTCAGCTACTTGGTGGAGTATAATTCTTCACTGCGACTTTTAAATAAAAGTCAATGTGTTCATAAAAGTGTCTGCGACAAGCATTTTGAGAAAAGATTTATTATCAATGAAAAACGAACACGTTTATCATGTCCGACTTTATTTACGGATGAGGAAATTGAATCTGGTGTCCCTCGGAAAGATCTGTTCTTTCACAGGAGTAAGTAAAACTACTACGTCTTATTAAAACTGTATGTACTGTAAAACAGGGTGAATAATTGTTACGAGGCGATTAGAGAATATATAGGTATGTTTCAAAGACAGTTTCATTCGTTTATTTTAGTTTCTGTAGATATTATCCTGAAACCCGCCTAGCAGCGCGACATGACGCGTCCCGCTTTCACTACCTACATATACTTTACCTTTTTTCTATAGAATTTAACCAAACCTGCATTTCAAACATATTTCTCTAATAACCATGCTATCTTTATTCATCCTGTTGTGGTACTTATGCGTAAACTGCAACAAATTAAATTATAAATATTTTTAGATATAACTACTGAGCATTCTTATACCAGCCAAGGAGAGCTAAGTAAGGAAAAACATGTAATTATGCATGATCATACTTACCATTCTAAGGAGCTTGACAGTCACTTTAAAGCACAATGTTACAATATTGCTGAGTCGCAGTCAGTTGAAGTTTCTGAATCTGTGCCTAGTACTTCACGAGAAATACAGCAGCCCGATGTCACTCCTAATATCAACACATCAACATTGTCCACAGTAGGTAAGTTTTTCTAAAAACAAAATGCTTATTTGCTTATACACTGTGTTTTTGTAACCAATTGTGTCCAAAATAGATTATTATTAATAGTCAGTTAAAATAACTCTATCAAAGTCAAAATGTTTTATTGAATGTGCTGTGCAATACGTGTGCCACCAACCACTTGTTGGCCCTATCACATCATAGCAAAAGACAATTACTGTATAATTTGTATTTGTTGAGCAGCGGAAAATAAACAGACCATTTAATAGTCTGCATTCCCACTTGGTCGATTCAGTGATTAAATGGTGGGTTTGCACTGCCATATTATGGTGGCATTCTATTATTTGCTCAATATGTGTGTTTTCCTTTTCAGTTGCTCACCCACAGCCACAAAGAAAACGGCAACGAATAATTTCTAAAGTTTCAGAGTTAACTCCGAAATGTAAAAAAATTTACAGTTCAATGAAGAAGTTATCGAAATGTAAAAGAAAGTTAATTTACAGTTTTGAAACTAAACTTGAAAAAGCCAAAACTGTGTTAAGGTCGAGACCCTTCAGTGAAATAAAAAATATGAATAAGGTTGCCCACTCATTCATCGAGATGCAAATAAAACATAAGAAATTAAAAATGAAACAAGATACAGGGAAAAAAGGAAGGAGGTACACTAACAAAGAAAAATTACTGTGTCTTTCTCTTATGAAACATAGTTCTAAAGGTTATCGGTTATTAGAAAAAATCTTTGTTTTGCCATCCAAGAGGACTCTGAACAGATTGACAGAGAATGTTAAAATTGGAACTGGAATCAATGTACTGATATTCAAACAATTAACCCAATCTGTGAAAAATTGGAAACCAATAAAAAAGATATGTTCCATAGTATATGATGAAGTTGCTTTATCTTCAAGTTTAAAATTTGTAGAATCTGAGGATAAAATCACGGGATTCACAGATTTCGGCACAGAAAGGCATTTCGAGTTAGCTGACCACGCCTTAACTTTTATGATTCGCGGCGTGTGTTCATCCTGGAGACAAGTTGTGGCATATTATTTCATGGCGGGAACAGTACCTGCATTTCGAGTTAGCTGACCACGCCTTAACTTTTATGATTCGCGGCGTGTGTTCATCCTGGAGACAAGTTGTGGCATATTATTTCATGGCGGGAACAGTACCTGCACATACTTTTAAAAAAATCATAAGTGATATAACATCTGCAGTGCTTAAAACTGGATTAAATCCAATTGCCATAATATCATACCAAGGGCCTACGTTTCAAACAACAATCAAGGAATTACAAGCAGAGACTAGGCGGAAATAATTATTAAATGAAGAAAATCCAGGTACATATAAAGAGCAAAGTTCTAGTTTTCAGATTTCATTTTATGCACATATTACTTTTATAACATTTTTCTTTTTATTCCAGATGGTACAGTGGATGTCAACGGCTATAAATTACATGTAATTTTTGATCCTCCACACTTAATAAAAGGAGTTAGAAATAATTTTTTAACAAAGACATGATTTTTAATAAAAAACGAGCGCAATGGAAAGATATTGTTGATGCATATAAAATAGACTGTGCATTAGGGGATGTGCGCATGTTACCAAAACTAACTGACGAGCATGTAATCCCCAACAAAATAAAAAAAATGAAAGTCAGTAAATGTACCCAAACTTTGAGTGAAAGGACAGGTGCCTTTCTAAAATTTGTTTCTACAATTGGTAAGTAGTAGCCGCAGCACTGAACTTTTTTTTAATTAAACTTCTTTGATTTCTTGAAAGAGATTGGTCTTTGTAAGCAGTGATTTTTTTCCTTTATTCAAATCTGCTTTCAGCTTATACTAGCTAGATATTATTTTGGTTTAAAATCAACCGTAATATTAAAGAAACACTAATTATTATAGCTGATGTACAAAACCGTTGGTGTGCAGAGTCCAACTCGCTCTAGGCCGTTTTTTATTTTGCTAGTAATCATTTTTTGTATGTTGTTATAAGCATTTACAACAATAAACCAATAAGCGAGACAATGATAAATACATCTGAAGTCATTCTATTTTTTGATAAGCTGTTTGACAGTATGAATAGTTCACGAGGTAGTACCTGTCCAGGTAAACTTAGAGGCCCTGTCAGGCAAGGGTCAGTACATATTGATTTCTGGAAAGATGCAATAAAAATTTTATAAGAAATATATTTTGTGGATTCAATTAGCAAAAGAGCTAAAAAAAAGGAGCACATTATCAACTCACGGCCTCTCACCGATGTGGATATGGAACCGGGTGCGAAGGGGTCAATCACTCCTAATCATTTATTGATTGGCAGATCCTGCGCGGCACCGCGAGTTGGTATCTTCGGCGACTCCGAGCTCATCGGCCGGTCGTCTTGGCGGACGGCACAGCGACTGGCGGACGTCTTCTGGAGCAGATAGTTGAAGGAGTACCTGCCCACGCTCCTTGCCCACGAATAATTCTGAACATAATTTCTAAAATTATCACTTTTGTTACATGATCTTTCATCATAAAGGTCATAAAATGTAAACCTATTTTCATGAATTTCCGCCGTTGCCTGATGACTAAATTGTAACAAATTACTAATTTGTATGGTATTTGATATAAACACAATGTCATATACATTTTTGTGATACAAACAATGAATTATACAATTTGTTTGTATTAATCGTATTATTTCAAGTATGGAAAGCTGCTAAAAAAAATTTCTATAATTATCAAGCTAACTCTTTGACTAGTGTAAATTACATTTTTTGTTTTGGTGACTTTCAAATCCACCCAAATCAAAAACAGCTAGCTGACCACAATGGTAATTATCGCTTTATCACGAGGTTCAGTATTAGTAAAGATATTGTCAATACCCTTGCTGTGGTAGAGGCAACTCTTGTAGGTTCAGAAAAAAGATTCACTAAATCACAACATCCAAACAGCAAATTGAACCTACTACTCAGTACACAACTGTTTGCGAGATCTATATTGAAGTCCCCACAGACCACAATGTTCTTGCCTTTATTATTTTAAACAGTGCCTCATCCATTTTATTTTCAAACAAATTGTATGATAAGGGTGGGGGCTACACTTATTACAACAAGCCGCTCAAGATTTATACAGGCTATTGCAATTGTCCGTTCACCAGATAGGCTTATAACTTCAATGTGTTCTCCAACATAAGTGTGTGACGGGCAAGTATATTAGTATGGGCAAGCCTTTGTATAACGATTTTTCGCTGCTGATTGAACTTGCTACCTGGCGATTTTTGAATCCAAACATAAACTAGTGATTTTAGAGCCAGTGCTCAGTAGGTAAGACATAAAATATTGATATTACTATAGTTCAAAAATAATTCCAGTTCCTTGGTCCCACTTGGTCCTCATGCCCTGAATATTTTGGTGCACCAGGTTTAGCTTAAGTAGGTACTATTTTTTAATTATATTTATTATAGTATAAACTGATGAGAAGCAGGCATTTTTTAATGAAAATTATTGCCTAATTTTAAGTTACTCGTTGAAGTCTTATTAACTAATTTGATTAGTTGGAACAGATTCCAAAGCATCAACGCTATTTTTATGCTCAATAGAAGCTATCATTTTGTTAGCCAGGGAGCTGGCTAAATTAATAATATTATAAGATAACAGATTTACTAACTGTCGTTTATAATACTTAGATGGAAGATACATTTCATTTGTAAAATAAAATATTTTCCTATTAGGGTTATTAGTGTCAATGACTGAAATGAAAATTACCATGACGACATGTCAGTGGATCATGTTTAATTATCCATTGTTTCTTGTATATAGATTTTTTTATTGAACGATTGAATTTCAAAACAGTATGGCTTTTCTGTTTTTACTATAAAAAAATTATTATGTCATGGTATTATATATTATTATCATAAAGAATTATTAGGTATGTCTGTGTGTGCAAAATACAGTTTCTAAAGAAGAAAATCTAATTTTAATTCTTACTGTATTTTGCACATACAGAGGGCCAAGTGTGAGTTTTTTACTATTAACTGTGTCATATGCGTTTTTCATAATTTGTATGGAAACTGGTACAGCACATCTAGCGGTCGTTTTAGGTAACTACGAGTTTCCATACAAATTACGGAAAACGCATACGACACAGTTAATAGTAAAAAAACTCGCACTTGGCCCTCAGAATAGAAACGCATAATCCGGGCAGTGTCATCCTACCAAATCAAATTTCCCGCCAAGCGCCGCCATGTAGCACAGTAGCGCCGCTATGTCAGTGGTGGTGTCCGCAGGAACTTGTCTACTTACCCCATAAAGCCCTGAGTGACGCGCTTAATATAAACAATTTGTCCCACAGAACAATATATACTTCCCTACGGGAAGAAGAAATGTAACTCTATGCGGGGAAAAAACGACAAGAATAGCGCCAACTACTGGTTGCCCCTAGAACCATATAATTGTCAGCAATCACAAACCTCATGCCTCATACACGTGCACTCCTATATCTAAACACACATACAAACACACTTATTTTTGACGTAAAATTATTAGCCCCCACTGAACTGAATAATCAGTCAAACTTGCAGTGTTACCATGTAGTAATGTGCAATAATATTTTCATGTATTTGAGGTAGAATTCCTATAGTTACAGTTCTTACCAGTTCTTACCTAGTTTAAGAGATACAGATCGCAAATTGATATTATATGTTATTTAGATGGATTATATGATTACGAATAATAATATCAGTACTGAATAACTATGAGGATTTTTAGTTATGTAAAACACCGAATAAAATATTTTGTTATAATTTTACTAATAAAAAATCATTATTATCTTACTATATAGTTATGTAATGAAAATTTTATAAATAAAATTGTAACATATTCGTATGGTCAACCCTGTACATAAGATATTTTTCCAAAACAATAATTGTTATGGGTTATGACGACAGCTTATCCTAGTGGGTAGCGACCCTGCCTACGAAGCTGGAGGTCCCAGGTCGGGTCAGTATTTATATGATGAATATTGATACTGGTACCGGTAATCCTGGTCTTGGTTGTTATATGTATGTGTTGCCTTCGTTTGGTACCTAAAACACAAGCTAATGCTTAGATTACTAAAGCGCCCTTTGGGGCCAAGACGTTGTTGTGATGTAGACGTTATTATTATTATGTGTGGGTAGACGATACTTAAAACAATCGTTTTGGGAATTTTTATCTATTTGTATAAACACCATAATAAACACAAAATTTACTGAACCTATTTCGGTAAAACTTTTTGTGATTTAGCAGTCGTAATCAAAGGTCTAATCTAATATACAATTTGAAGATAAGGATGCAGGAATCAAACATCAGTGATGTAAAATCAAATAAATATATATAGGTAGGTAATTATTATTTACAAAAATTTGTTTGTGTAGTTGTCTACATCTTATGTATATGTGAGTAAAATATTTACACTAGATTTATTCATCATCTGTAAAACTTTAATATTATGACTAAAATATTGAGATACAGCGCTGTGGCGACGCGCCAGTGACTAACAATAACATTGTAGCGGTCAGCGGCCATTTGTGGGATACCCCTCACTGTAACTCGCAGTCGCACCGTTCTTGCGTGAATTTATGTTTAACTTAGTAGGTAATCTCGAAAAATGTTGTACTTGTGCATTGTCCTGGTGGAACGTAGAAGATAATTTGTTCCTTCGTGAAATGCCGAAGTGTTTCCATAAATATTTTATGAAAACGGTTCACAAATCGAAATAACATTCGCTGTTGAGAGTTTTTCATTTCTGGAGGTAGGAAATGTGGATTACACCATAAGCATCCGAAAAAAATTAAGTCATTTTGTTAGACGATAAAAAACATTGACTGACTTATTGGCCGAAAGGTTAAAGACCCTAATCGCAGAACCAAAGGTCACATATTCAACTCCCGCCCGAGACTAATATTTGTGTGCATCAACATGTGTATCTGTTTGGTGCCTGAGTGCAAAATATCTATGTATTTATATACTGCAAAGAATATTAAGCATGTTGTCTAGTGCCCATAATACAAGCAAAAACTTGCTTACTTTGGGACTAGATGGCGCTGTTAAGATTAATTTCCATTCAAATTGAGTTCGTTAGATAGAACAAAGTATTATGGAAACTGTCTTATTACTTGTATAATTCAATTTCGTTATCATACTCTTATAATTTTTTGATTCATGTTTCATAAAAGTGACTGGGTAAGGGTAAGACCATATTTTCTAACGTACAGTTTTTATGATCAATTGGAAACATATTGGTATAATATGTTAATGTTTCTGCACATTATGCTTTGAATGGTTTATTAAAAGAAGGCAACTTTACAGTTAATACAAACTTTTTATCAAAATGACCTAAACTTCACATGCGCCATTCCGAAAAAAATCTTAATCAAGCAGTCGTAAATCAGTGACTGGAAATCCATTTCAACTCTATACTCTCAATGGACTTGTTAATATGTCGTCATTTGGTCGTCAGGTTTCGTTCAGTCAATCGCCTTTTTAAAAAATCAAAAGAACTAATTTATGTTTTTTTTTAAAGTTTTAACCATATTTTGGATATAAAACAAAAAAGGTACACTATAAAAAGTGATCCTATCGAATTGACCATTCCCAAAATTTTTAAATAAATTACAATACATTTTTTTTAAAGAATATGCAATTTTAATAACAAAATAGATAATTTATTTGATTGATGGGACAGTAATCAACAGTTTAATTAAAGAGTTCGTACAAATATTTCACACAATGATTTTGTTAAATTCTTAATTAACTTGCTCACTGCGCGCGCGTAGTTTATGAATTGTTCCATATACATCGTTAATAGTCGAATAAAACACTTTTATTACAGTCATTCATATATTCTGCTGCGATTATCTTGGGAAAAAAATCTTGAAAACATAGGATAATTGTGTTTCTGGTATCATTGGAAAATAATGTTGCTACAATAAAAAAGAAAAGTTGGCACACAGTAACTGGTATCACTGCTCCTGGCCCCCGTAGGTATGTCATGACCGCGGCGAACAAGTTGCCTGGGCCTGATTTGTCCAAACATAACCTTATTTTATTAAAATGTATTTAATTTCAGTGTGTAAAAAATTACAAAAATTTTGTTGGTCATAAATTGAAGGTATGTATGTTATAATATTAGGTTAATAACTATGTCTATGTTAATAACATACTTTCATGTTTTAATAATAACATATAGGTATAGGTACTTACCTAATTAATTACTAACTATATTTTTTTTATTATCATAGGTAATTATAAGATTCTATAGGCCTTACATTTGAATAACTTCATTTTGTACACATATTTGTAAACATTAATAATAAAAATTGTGTGGTCCCCCTGTCCATAGCAACAACTAGTTTGGTTGTCTCCTGCAGGCGTGGATACAGTCCTTCGTTTAGAAGAGGGGTAATGTTTGTGTGATTTTACTTATTCAGAAAATTCATTCTAAATTTATATAGCATATTCATCAAGATGAGGCATATCATACTTCAAAACAATTGAAAAGGTGAGGAAAATGGCTGATTGTTGAAGTCATTCTTAGCATTAGTTGGCTGTATAACAAATATGAACACCAAGTTACTTTAAGCAATTATTTATTAAAGTGTAAGACAAAACTCAAAACACCAGCGTGGCCATGTCTAGATCAGAGAGAGGGGAGGGACGAAAAGTTGCCATTGCAAAAAGGCACAGAATATAACAGTTTCCTCCCCCTTTAAATAAAGACTAACAAACAATTAGGTACTCAGGTACTCAAGTTACAGATAAACTCACAAATTCAATTTCACAACAGGTTTCTTTACCTACTCTGCTACTCCTATGCAGAGACACACTAGACAAAACGAGTGATTTTCTATAAGACAGCTTTTTTAAATACACTCTGTGTAAATTCAGAAGAATCCCCAAGTACCTATATCCACAATATGTGGTTGGTAATTATATATTTATATAAAATAAAACATAACTCCAAGACAATATTTTTTGGAGTGGCGATATTTTGGCACTTCATGTAAATATGTACTGTATACAATATAGTAAATTATCACCTACTTTACTTTTTTTTGGTGAAATTTTATTTAATTTTGGGGCCTAGCATTAATTACACCTTGAATATTTTTGTATATTTATACTCCAATATTTATCTTTAACCTTAATTAAAAGAAATCCCTTATCGATCTGTTGAGTGTACAAGCTATTTATAAAAATAACAATTAAAAACCTACTTGGCTAGCGGCGGGCGGTGTGGTGTGGCGCGGGGCGGGTTACGTCAAAGCAATAAACGCGGGCTGTCCGCCCGCACCTTGCTTTATTTAGTAAGTTAACTAGCTTTCCGCCCGCGGCTCCGCTCGCGTGGAGTACACAGTCGTACCGGAACCCCTTTTTCCAGGATAAAAAGTAGCTTATGTCATTCTTCAGTTTATAAACTATATCTATGTGAAAAATTGTAGCCATTCCGGTACAACTGTGTACTTAGTCCATACAAGCGGAGCTGCAGGCAGAAAGCTAGTTTTAAAATAAAATATAGCTCATGTTACTCAATGATAATGTAGCTTTCTATAGGTAAAAGAATTTATAAAATCAGTGTGTAACTGTGTAGTCCACGCGAGTGGAGCCACAAACAGAAAGCTAGTATCTTTATAAATTATAGCCTATGTGTTATTCTGATGTATAAGCTATATTATTGTTAAGTTTCATTAATATCCATTCAGTAGTTTTTGGATGAAAGAGCAATAAACATCCAGACAACCATACTATGCATCCATACATACAAACTTTTGCGTTTATAATATTAGTAAGGATTGAGCACAAAAAAGAGATCACCACGTCTTATGTTCTTCGAGAAGCTTTGTTTTCGTATGTAAAGAATGACAAGTAAACATGTTTTAAGTAAATAGTATAATAGAAAAGTTTACGAATTATTTTTTATTCGTTATTATTAAAATTTAAGCTAGATAAAACAAAAGTGTGGATCATGAAAATATCTCTACAAATGAAGAAGTTATAGGACATTAAAGTTGTCCTTGCAAAAATAATTTCGCTACAAATTTGTAAATATATATAAATATTTCGCAAATATCTATATCATTAGGTGTCGTAGATAAAATTAACGTTTCGTTGTTGTTTAAAAAGAATGCAAAATATATTTCTAAAATATGTACTTACATATAAGTCAGTGTTACATTATGTGTTGATATATTTCCTTCAAATATTGAATTATGTCCCATAAATTAACGTTTTGTTTTCGTACATAAAAAAAGATTATAAATATGAATTTATATATATATATATTTTTAAGAATATTTAAGTATATATATCAGTTGTCTAGTACCCATTATAGAAGCATAATATTTGCTTACTTTAAGTCTAGATGGCACTGTGTGGGATGTTCCAGGTATTTTTTTTATTTTTACTTATCTGTTTAAGATTTAGCTCATAATTATTTGTCATCCCTAGGTCCCTCTTCGACGGCCGGAAGCATTCAGTGTACTTAACTCGTGCCACCTGCGTCGCCTACGACTTGGCGATATTGACTGACCTGACCATACGCTCGGCGAGACATTATGAAGATGTCTACTGCTGGTATGCTGAGGTTGACAAGAAGAGGTGAATATTTTACTCATTGAACCCTTATTTTATTATTATTATTATACAATAAAATAACCTTCATTTCAGAAATTAGAGTTTCGTAAAAATATCCATATCAGCCCATTATGCTCCACTGCAGGGGATTAGGCCTCCCCTCAGAGTAAGGTACTTGGAGCTTAATCTACCACGATGCTCCAGTGCGGGTTGGTGAATTGTTGGTGTAACGTACTGTCCGAAGCACGGAGTCAGTAATAGTTATATACTTAAATCAGAAAAAACTTATTGGTACATGCCGGTTTCTGGGATTTGAACCAAGATCTTCTAAACTTCTTAAACTAACAAACACTTTACAAAAATTAGTCAAATATCATAAACTCTGCCGGCCTTGTCACTTCCTCCCAACTCTTCCAAGACCAGCATAGTGGGCTTATGATACAAACTCTTTAACTTGATGCCGAGTATGAGCAGTACTTCAGTAGAGGAGTCTTAAAGTCTGATGATGAGCAACCCTTCTTATCTTGCAGTTCTTCCTGGTGGCAGAAACATGCTAGAGTCTAACGCCGGAATCAGCGTTTTCATCTGCGACACATACAACTTCCAGAAGCTATTACAGCGCGAAATATGGTGTCGCGTTGACACAACCGAACCGAAACCGAAGGTTAAATCTACTAACACCAAGGTCAGTTTAGTCGCTGTAGATACGACCTGCACTACAATCGAGCGGCGTCATCTATCACCAAATATTTGATTTATACCCTCGAAATTCCAGTATGCATAATATTTTGTTGAGGGATTACATTTTACCAATTAATCAATCAAATATTTTTATTCACGTGAAATTGCCCAAGTACTTTTAAAAATTGTCAAGATTAACAGTTACAGTTAATTTCTATTTTATGAAAATAATAGTAATAATACCTGAGACATCCCACACAGCGCCATCTAGTCCCAAAGTGAGCAAGTATTATGCTTGTATTATGAGGTACTAGACAATTGATATGAAGTATTTATAATAGATACTTTTACACCCAGACACGGAACAAATAGACATATTCATGCATGCAAATATTAGTTCCGGGCGGGAATCGAACCCGCGACCTTTGGCTTCGCAGTTAAGGTCACTACTAACCACTTGATCGATCAGTCAGTCAGTCATTTAGCAGAAGAACCGACAAGAAACTCAGCAATTACTCTTTTAAAAAAATTATAAGTATCAGCAATAAGGATATAAAAATAACAATAACACTTTGACAAATTAAGAAGAAATACATAAAGCAAAATGAAGCAAAACATACCAACTGCTTAGGTTGGCGTCCAGACTTCTCGATCACTTAAACAATTATCAGTAGATGAGATACGCTGCTTCTGGACCACTTTCTCCAGGGCGAAAGTAGATGAGATACGCTGCTTCTGGACCACTTTCTCCAGGGCGAAAGTAGATGAGATACGCTGCTTCTGGACCACTTTCTCCAGGGCGAAAGTAGATGAGATACGCTGCTTCTGGACCACTTTGTCCAAGGCGAAAGTAGATGAGATACGCTGCTTAAAACTTCATTATAACACCTACTTAAAGAAATTAAAAACTTTCTTCTATAAAATTCTAACATCTATTTAAAGAAATTAAATTGCAGATAAGTTTTGTTCTAATTAACTAAATAGTGTCAGTTATGACTTAAAACGTACTCCATATCATAAGTCATCGATAAATTTATTAGCGATTCTGTTAAAAAATCTTACGCTCCAAAAATTGTTGCAAATTTCTCACAGGTGATTTGATTTGCGTTCCCACGCCATTGTTATAAGATTTTCGTTATATTATTGAACGGATACACATATTTCTTTAAAAAAAAACCTAATACAAACACGTTCTAATTTGCCCTTTTTTTTGCAGGGTGGCGGCAGACAATAATTTATTATTAAGGCTTCCATAAGAAAAAAGCCTCATTCGTTTAAGCTATTAAAGTGACAGATCCATTTATATGCAGTCAACCTTTTCATGTCATGTAAAAAAAAACCTTACACAGGTTATAACGTGTCGCTGTTCCCACGCATCGAAGTTCTGCACCTCACGATTTTTTTTTTTAAATGTCTATTGTTGTAGATGAATATTTGAAGCCGTCAAATTTTTGGAATTTATTAATGCATCAAAAATCTTAACGCACCTGTGAATAAAAAAACTGACTCCCCCTCCAATGGTACACAAATGGTTTCTATTTAAGGTCACGTCTCTGATATCAAACGTCATAGAAATTTTCGGAGCGCCTCGCATCATATATAGTAAAAAAAAAACCGACTTCAAAAACATAAACTAAAAAGTTAAAAATAAAATTTTCACTTTAAAGAAAGGAGCATTAAAAGGCGGCATATAGTTAATGAAGTCGATGCCTACTCACTCAGAAACTTTAAATTGTATTTGTTCTATATTCGTTATAGTTATAAATATGTCATTGTTGTAATTGTTATTACCTGGTAAGTACCCATTTAAAGTGTCTGAGTTGCCACCGACTTCATTAACTATATGCCGCCTGTTGATGCTCCTTTCTTTAAAATGAAAATTTTATTTTTAACTTTTTAGTTTATGTTTTTGAAGTCGGTTTTTATTTTATTTTTTTAAATTATTTTATTTTTCAATTTTTAGTTGAACGCATCTGTAACTTATTTGTATTTAGTATAAATGGGGCTTCTAAACGCGCTACTCAAATGAGACAGCACCGCGATTACGCTACGTAAATTCAGTGTCAAATTGACGCATCAGCACGCCTAGTAGGTAGTGGTATTCCTATGTAAAACTTCAATCTTAATTATTATTTTTGTGCAAAGTGAACATTTTGGCATATTGAACCGTATGAAGTAAGCCCAACAAAAGGTAACTGCTGTAATTCGTTGAGGAATTCCCTCGACTGTTTATGATCTTCATCATCAGACCTGTAATGGCACTTATAACCCATATGGGTGCAAAGTTCTCATCAACAGAAATGAATTAAGTCCAAACACCAGGTAATTGCTGTAAGTCGTTAAGGAGTTCCTTCGACTGTGTATGTTCTCCATCATCAGACCTGTAATGGTACTTATAACCCATATGGGTGCAAAGTTCTCATTATTAGAAATGAATTAAGTCCAAACACCAGGTAATTGCTGTAAATCGTTAAGGAGTTCCCTCGATTGTGTATGGTCTCCATCATCAGACCTGTAATGGCACTTATAATCCATATGGGTGCAAAGATCTCATCAATAGAAATGAATCAAGTCCAAACACCTGGTAATTGCTGTAAATCGTTAAGGAGATCCCTCGACTGTCTTTCAGCTCCATCATCAGATCGACTCCCGACCTTCATTAGATAGTACTAGTAGTAGTACTTTATCAAAATACTTAAAATACGATACTTTAAAATACGATTTTCGAAGGTTGCCCTCGATTTCTCTAGGATGCCATCATCAGATCCTGGTTTCTTTATCATGGTTCCACTCCGGTGATATCTCCCTTCCACAAAAAAAAATCATCCAATTCGGTTCATAAACAACGAAGTTATCCCTGAACACACATAAAAAAAACCCGTGCGTGTCAACTCCGACGCGCGATAGGAGTTTACTCGAATGATTCGATTTTAGTAATTTATATATCAGACAACTTAATAATTTCACTACGAAACGACGTTTTCTATATTTGTTGTTTACATTATATGGTTCATAATATACAGAAATTTCAAATTCCTACTTAGTTTAGAGATAGACCCCGTAAATCATTTTATTCCGATCCCCTCCACTTTCTACCCGCTGTCGGGCCTTTCACAGCTAGTACGCTTATACCTGCCCCCTCTTTCTTCGCTCCGCCGTTACCCCCGCCAAGACGCACTTAACGCTTCAACGCTCGCTTTCTCGATTTTACCCTCCATAAAATTTCGATACCGGGCCCCTTATATCGTTTCTTACAGAGTGAACTCCAAAAATTTAAAAAAAAAACATATATACGGTCGAATTGAGTAACCTCCTTCTTTTTTGAAGTCGCTTAATAATTTTAAGTGAAATTGAAAAACTTTTATATATGAAAATTTCGTTGAAGAAATGGAGGTACGAATATTTATAATAGTGTTTGTTGAAAAGTAATGGTTTTTGTAATTTTTTTATCGGCATATAACAATATTTTATTTTTATATGTCAATTTTATATTTTGTAATATTCATTTACATATTTTTTTTGTTTCAGCATTTTGAACCATGGATTTCAATTGAGAGTTCACAACATGAGTTTGATTTGTATAATCTACTTTTCAATGAGGAACTAGTAGCCATTTTAGATGAGAAAGCAAATGAAATACAATCAATGTGAGTATACTAAAAAGAGAGTTTATTACGCATATTTTTTTATTGTGATAATTTGACACTTTGATTAATTATAAATTTCACTTTGCAGTTTTTCACAAATCGGTGGTGGGAAACAGACTTCTCGCGAATGTCAACAGCAAAATAACGGATCTTCAGCATCACAAGATGAAATAATTAGTGTAAACGGTGATAAAGTGAAGTGTCAACCATGCAATGTCACCATCAAAAAAAGGTATTTAAGCAGTCATTTGAACAGTAATTTACATAAAAATAATAGTGCACAAAGTTCTACTGAATTATCGAATGTAAAATTAGTAGAAAATGCTTTTGGTAATAAAGTTTTGATGTATAAAATTTTTTCGAATCACTCCTCCGTAGGTTTACAATTCGAAACCCCTGAAATGTTTTAGGAATCAATTAAAGAGTCGATTCGATTTTTGATTAATATTTCAAAGTCAGTTAACATCCTTAAAAGTCAATTTTATAAGTCATGCTGATTTTGTTCAAGAAACAAAAAACTTAGAAAACTCCTTTGAATTTCAAACATGTAATTTTGTATTATGTATGGGGGATACATTAGATGATTTTTTTGATTATTTAAGTTCAACCATCAAAACAAAGTTAAGTGAATTTGAAAGCAAAGATAGTGGATGGTCTTTAAAAAAAATGAAATATATTTTAATGAATGTTAATAAGTTCAATCCGTTTCGCGGTTCATCATATATTGATTTACCAAAAGATATAAAAATGAAAAAAGCTATTATCAACGTAAAAAACAAGGATGTTGTGTCTGAAATGGAGTTTACTTGCAGCAAGATATCAAAACGTACAACATTCAGATAGAGTCAACTCTTATTTAAAATATCAAAACAAATTAAATTTTAATGGGATAGCTTTTCCTGTTAAGCTTAAAGATATTTCTAAAGTTGAACAGTTGAATAATATAAGCATAAACGTGTTTACTTTAGAATATTCAAGCAAAAATAAGCGTCATGAGGTAATTGGCCCCGTTTATCATACAAAATGTCGCAAGCCGTTACATATAAATTTACTGTACATTACGAATGGTGTCAGAGGTCATTATTGTTTTATTAAAAATATATCAAGGCTTATAAGCAATCAGTTATCTTCAACACATAGACGTTCATTTATATGCGATGGTTGTTTATTAAATTTTTTGAGTAAAGATCGTTTAGAGAATCATCAAAAATCTGATTGTATGCATATTAGAACCGAATTACCAAACGAATCCTTAAAAAAACGAAATTGGTTTAACGAAGATGTATCAACCAATATTCTACAATTTGAAAATTTCATTAAAAAGTATAAATTACCATTCGTAATATATGCTGATTTCGAAGCATTGTTAAAACCTTTGAATAGTGAACCGTTACAATCAAATGTGAAACCCTCAACTATTAATACACATAAACATGAAGTGTATAGTTTTGGTTATTATATAAAATGTTCTTTTAATGATTGATTTTCTAAATACAGAACGTATACAGGATCTAATTGTACAAACGTATTTATGGAAACACTTAAACAAGATTTAACATTTATTACTAAGAAAATTCGTTTTCCGGCCCAACCATTACAATTAACATGAAAATAAACGAGTTATATCTAGTTCAAAAAAAGTGTGTTAAACTTCACTTTAAACGTGTGCAATAATAATGATTTGTCCTTACGAACAATATTACTCACAGCAAGCTGGTTCAGGCGTTGGCATAGTTTACAAGGGTGCTCCGTTACAACGTGGGCATAGTATAGGAAGTTTTTTGGGTGGTATATTGCGATCCGTTTTACCGTTACTCTCCACGGGGGCCAAAGCAGTTGAAAAAGAATTATTGAACACAGGGGTAACTCTATTCGGAGATATGATTCATGCACGCCCCATGAAAGAATCTATTAGAGGTCGGCTAAAACAAATGGGAGGGAACCTGAAGAGAAAAGCGGATGAAAAAATAGATAAACTCTTGAATGGTTCTGGGTATATAATTAAGAATCATCGCAAGCGGTCATCATTACAAAACAGAATTTGTTTTCATAGTGAATAATGTCATTTTTACATAGTCATTCGTGTGAATGTATAAAATCAGAATTAGACTTATTTGCACTTCCGTCGACACAAACAAGTATTGAAAATGGACAATGGATTCATTACAAACCCATTTCTTCCTTAACTGATGACGGGCCTATTGAATTCAATGTCCCGGGAACTGGTGATGATTATACTGATTTGTCACATACTCTGTTACATGTAAAAGCAAAAGTAATAAATCAAGATGGGAGTTCTATTACAACAACAAACAATGTAGCACCTGTAAATAATTGGCTGCGCTCTCTTTTCAACCAGCTGGACGTTTATTTAAATCAAAAACTTATATCACCACCAAACAAGACATATGCCTATCATGCTTATATTGAAAATTTACTCAACTATGGGCCAGCAGCAAAAGAATCACATCTTACTTGCAGTTTGTGGCACGATGACACTGCTAAAAAAATGGATAAAACTGATAGCACTAACAACGGATTTTATAAAAGAACAGAGTACATCAAAGCTAGTAAAGAAGTAGAAATGATTGGCCACTTGCATGGCGATATATTCAACCAGGAAAAATTTTTAATAAATGGTGTTGAAATGTGCATAAAATTAATTAGATCTAGAGAAAGTTTTAACTTAATGTCTTCTGATAGTGATGTTAAGCACAAAGTTTGGTTTACTGATGCAACTCTCATGATTCGTAGAGCACGCATTAATCCGAGTGTGTTACTTGCGCATCAAAAAGCGTTGTCGACGACTACTGCAAAATATCCTATTACACGTGTTGAAGTAAAAGTTTTAACTATCCCAGCAGATGCTCAAGGGAAAACACTTGACAAGATTTTTCTTGGCCAAATTCCTAAAAGGTGTATAGTGGGCTTCGTTAACAATAAAGCATTCAATGGACATCTCGAATCAAATCCCTTCAATTTTCATCATTACAGTATAAACTCATTTAGTTTATGTATTGATGGACAACAAATACCTTCAAAACCTTTGCAACCAACATTCAACGCTGACGATTGCAATTTATATGCTTTAGCTTATCACTCATTATTTTCTGGCACTGGTATACATTTCCATAACGAGGGTAATCTATATCAAGAGAAAATTATGCCGACGGTTATTGTTTATTGGCGTTTGATTTAACACCAGATCTATCCGCTAATTCAAATTCTCACTGGAACTTCATAAAGCATGGTAGTGTAAGACTAGAAATACGTTTTGATACTGCTCTCACAAATACTACGAATTGTATTGTATATGCAGAATTTGATAATATTATTGAAATTGATAAAAATCGCAATGTGAGTGTTGACTATAGTAGTTAAAAGCAGTATCTTATTGAGTTGTCAGCTATAACTCAAAGTACCTATGACATGAACAGACATGAATACCGATGAAATAAAACATTATGTTGCAAAGGTCAACCCATATTTAAATTTCCATGTTTGTGCTTCGAATAGACTACCAGTAACAACATCAAAGCCTGTATTTTTGATTAGTAACTTAGATCCAGATAGCAAACCAGGGTCTCACTGGATTTCGATATATATAAATAGCAAGGGATGTGGTGAATATTTTGATTCTTATGGATGTAAACCTACGAGTTTACATTTGAATTTTCTAAACAAAAACCCAAAATCGTGGTTTTATAATAATTTAAGACTACAAAATCTATTTAGTTCGGTATGTGGAAAATATTGTTTATTATATGTTTATTTTAAATATAAAGAAAAAAGTATGTATGATTTTGTTAGTATTTTTACTGAAAATACATTGTGTAATGATTTTATTGTAAAAGAAATGTTTGAATGTGTATTTGGAAAATAAAGTAACATGGAGATCAAATAAAATCACTGTCTTTTATTTCATATAATTTATTTAATATCAAAACTTTTTTTTACCCATGTAAGAAATAAATCTTAAACTAAAATTACTTATAATTATGGTAATACAAAAAAAACACAAATAAATTTATTTCTTTAAAAACTAATGAATACAAAAAAATTTCAATTATTTTCTAAATTATCTACATTCCTATTATAAAAGAAAAATTTTTTTGCTCCTTCACTTGATGACACTTCACTTGTGATGTTATATATCAATCCTTTTGTTTGGTTTAAATGGCGATTATCTTCATCTGTATAATACTTAACACGTAACTCAGCGTGTTTCCAGTGTTGTGACTTAGGTACCTTTTTTAGTTTTTCTAAATCATAGACCTCTATTTTTATTAAATGCGAGGCATCTAGACTTTCCGTATTTGCTGATACGTATGCCGTACCATTTTCGCACAAGCGTCCCACAGTAGATGTCATTTTATTTGCATCATTATTTTTCTTCTTTTTCATAGGAATGTCCAAAAATTTCTCAATGTTGCCAAATAATTGTACGTTTCTTTTCCGATATACTACGGGTGAAAATAATGCATCAGTGTCCAACTCTTCATCATTATCAGCTTCATCAGCATTATAAAAATTGACGTAATTGCCACACACATCGAATGATTTCTGTAAAAAGAAAAAAACATATAAGTAATCTAAAAAAAAAAAAACTTTAACTGAAATAAAATTCTCCTGTAATAATAAAACAAGTAATCTTGCACAAATTGAGACTAAAACAAAATAAAAACTTTTACTATAGGAAAAAAAACACAGAATTTATCACACAAAAACTTAAAACTGAAATAAAATTAAAAACTAAATACATAGTTATGACAATAATTATTACTGACCTCCATATTTTCTTAAAACTGGACACGTCTTCTAACAGTTGAATAATATTTGATTACTTCTTTTCGTTCCGGCTGCTGCTAACGATATGAATGAAAATTTCAAAAGTCGACGGTTTTAAATATCCATCTACAACAGACACAAAAAATTCTTGAGACACACACCTGTGCTATCTGCGACGGCGACTCCGCGACAAGTTAGAACCTGTGAAATGTATTTTTTACGATTAAGTTCACACAATAACATCAAAAGGTTGTCTGCATATAAATGGATCTGTCACTTTAATAGCTTAAACGAATGAGGCTTTTTTTTCTTATCTTATGGAAGCCTTAATAATAAATTATTGTCTGCTGCCACCCCCCGCAAAAAATGGACAAGTTAAAATGTGTATAATGTTTTTACCATTGGAGGGGGAGTCAGTTTTTTTATTCACAGGTGCGTTAAGATTTTTGATGCATTAATAAATTCCAAAAATTCGACGGCTTCAAATATTCATCTACAACAATAGACATTTAAAAAAAAAAACAAAAATTCATTACATAACCTAATCTTTTACATACAGTAATTAATAGTACACGTAAATTATTTAAATGTGCTAATGACTAATAACCTTTTGAAAGAAAATTTTATGAAAACATTATAATAAATTCAGATAATATTATATAATTATTAATTATTATAAAGTGTGGCCTATGAGAGTCCATTTAAAAGATAAAATTAAAAACATTCAACAAAATTCACTGGCACTTGAGATATAGCGTCACTGCTTTGCATTCTTCTGACGCGCTCCTTCCGATCGTTCCAACGGGCAAAGGAAGCTACGCATATACCTATCCCCTCTCCCTCCACTTTTGACCCGCTGTCGGGCTGCCCCCTCTTCCTCCACTCCACCGCCCGATCGTTCTAAAAGGCATCACCATCTCTTTTCTGACGCGCTCTGTCCGATCCCCTCCACTTTCTACCCGCTGTCGGGCCTTTCACAGCTAGTACGCTTATACCTGCCCCCTCTTTCTTCGCTCCGCCGTTACGCCCGCCAAGACGCACTTAACGCTTCAACGCTCGCTTTCTCGATTTTACTCTCCATAAAATTTCGATACCGGGCCCCTTACATCGTTTCTTGAGGAGTAAACTCCAAAAATCGTGAGGTGCAGAACTTCGATGCGTGGGAACAGCGACACGTTATAACCTGTGTAAGGTTTTTTTTTTACATGACATGAAAAGGTTGACTGCATATAAATGGATCTGTCACTTTAATAGCTTAAACGAATGAGGCTTTTTTCTTATGGAAGCCTTAATAATAAATTATTGTCTGCCGCCACCCCGCAAAAAAAAAAAGGGCAAATTAGAACGTGTTTGTATTAGGTTTTTTTTAAAGAAATATGTGTATCCGTTCAATAATATAACGAAAATCTTATAACAATGGCGTGGGAACGCAAATCAAATCACCTGTGAGAAATTTGTAACAATTTTTCGAACGTAAGATTTTTTAACAGAATCGCTAATAAATTTATCGATGACTTATGATATGGAGTACGTTTTAAGTCATAACTGATACTATTTAGTTAATTAGAACAAAACTTATCTGCAATTTAATTTCTTTAAATAGATGTTAGAATTTTATCGAAGAAAGTTTTTAATTTCTTTAAGTAGATGTTATAATGAAGTTTTAAGCAGCGTATCTCATCTACTTTCGCCCTGGAGAAAGTGGTCCAGAAGCAGCGTATCTCATCTACTATTATCTGCTGTGTATTAAGCCCTTTACAGCTGAAATATTTTTGTACAAAAGTTTTAAATTAAAAGTTTATTATTAGCAGTTTATTTATTAGTATTAACTTAGTCAGATAAAACTCATTGGTAGATGCCCCTATTTGGAATTCGAACCACGACCTTTTAAACAAGAATCTGGCTCGCCATCCCACGGCTATTACGACACCAATAAGTGACTAACACTAGGCTAGTTGACATTTTTTTTAAATTATTTAAATGAAAGAGTTTTCTAAATATATCATAACAGTGAAATAAGTTTAAAAAAATAAATCATTATTAACAAAGTTATATGTGATACCTGTTACAGATACGTGAACCGTAAAGGCGTAGCGCTGCCGGTTTCGTCTGAGCGCACGCGCCGAGCGAAACGCGATCGTCTCGACCAAAAGCAAATACTAGTGCCTGAGCTGTACCGTGTGCATCTTTTCGCGGCGCCGCTATGGTTCTCTACGGTGGCTTTTCAGTGTATATTATACAGGTAGTTTGATCATGGGCATATGATGTAAACATTTGATTATACCGGGTGTTCGGCTGAACGTAGTTCAAACTTATAGAGTATGTAGAGCTTACCGAACTAAACAGTTTCAAGTGAGCATATGGTGAAAACTAACGGTTACCGAGAAAAACATGTTTAAAGTTTATTTTTCATCATAATTTTTTTATAACTTTGTTTAGTTCGATAAGCTCTACACGCTTTATAAGTTTGGACTACGTTCAGCCGAACAGCAGATATAACGTCTGGATAGGGAGTCGGTCTCAAAATAACGTAGCTAAAAATATTACCTAACTGTTCGGTTATAATTTATGTATGCAGAGATTGTATAGACGTCTGCTCTCATATCTGAACACCGTTCAAAACGGTGGACGGGTGAATAGAGAAGTGCATCTCCAACAAGTCTCGCCATGAACGCTAGTTGTAGCAAACTGAATCTTTTTCACGATTTTAGCTGAAATTTTAAAATGATCAAAATACAAAGTGTTCAGATCAGAGCGCAGGCGTCTGTCTGTACACGGTTAGTACATGGTCAGTATGGCGTAGCGAGTGTTTGTGGTCTGTTGAGTCACACACACAAGTATGTAAAAGTTTCCTCGTCATTTTTGATGACTTTGTCATACAGATATTAAATAAACAAAAGACGCAGACTAAACTTGTGCCACGAATGAAATTGTTTATTTCGCTTTCCAACAGTTAACAGCGAAATTAAACCACTGACCTCGACGTAAAACCCGCACGTCATTTTGACACTCGACAACTTATACTTGTCATTTCACATTGTTTTCGACATTCTTCATAATTGGTGACGTTTCCTGCATTAGGTACACGATTTCGCCAGTTTCAAATTTAATTAGTATTTGATGCTTATACGAGAGCTGCTATTTATTAATCCGGAATAATAATAAAAAACATACATCTATCATTTAATAGCGTTTTATTGCTTTTTAAAATATTTGCGATGATGATCAATGCACTTTTCATAACATATTTTCCATTTGGATTGGAGTATCTCCGAAACGTGCATTTTGAACGCATCAATGGCCTTTTCGCGGCTCGAAAAACGTTGACCACGTATTTTATTCTTCTCGCTTGAAAATAAATAGAAATCGTTGGGTGCCGAATCGAGGCTGTGCGGTGGATGACCCGTTCATTAAATGTTTTGACCTTCCAAAAATTGAGTCGTTTCGGCCGACATGTGACAGCTGGCATTGTCATGACGAAGAATGATTCCGCGTTGTCGGTTATTCCTTCGTCTTGCTTTAAAGACTTCTGGCATACAAATGGTCGTCTACTGTTCCCAATGAATCGTTTTACGATTCTCTGGTGGCATTGTAGCCACATGTCCATTTATACCAAAAAAACAGGCCACCGTTCAGAAACATTGTTAAGTGATGTAACTTTTCATGTGTAAGTATGACATTATATGGAAGTTTTCCCCCGGCAAACGCGTCTCACATCATCAGCCCATTTTTACCCCACTGCAGGGGCTTAGGCCTCCCCCAGGGCGAGGAGGGGGGCTTGGAGCTTAAGTCCACCACGCTGCTCCACTGCGGGTTGGGAACTGTAACGACAACCATCTATTGACAGCGTCCGGGACCGACTGCTTAACGTGCCCTCCGAAGCACGGTGTCAGTGATATTGTGTACTTAAGTCAGAAAAACTCATTGGTACACGCCCAGATTCGAACCATGGCCCTATGGGGCCTTATAAATTTGAGACAGGTTCGTTGCGCCCTGGGCTATCACAACATAGACAAAGATGTCAAACGCGTCTCACGCCCCCGCTGAATGGATCGTACAGTAAATGTCTTACCGTGTCTTTAGCGGGGAGGCGGCGCGGGCAGATTTGCTATTTCTATGACACTCTATGAGGCGTTTGCTCAGCAATGGATTCTTTGTGGGTGAAACTTATTGGTTGGAGGTTTGACCGATAAGCGTATGTTTCTGCATATATGTGTTCTGAGGGGTTGGGGGTGGGATGGGTTGAGGAAAGAGGGCCGAAGATTTCCCATGTTATTTCTATCAGTGGGAACCTGTACATAGTTGGCTGTTAACCACTCACTGCTAATTATTTTAATTTGTGTATAACTATTGGTTCTCCTTAAAATGAATAAATAAAATAAAGTTACGCACGTATAAGATTTGGCCCCTTTTTTGTTGGCCTTGCATTCGCGTGTCTCGGTCTAGCCGTAAATAATCAAAGATGTCATTATAACATTTCAGAATAAACGCGCTTCTAACAGCTGATGAGATACGACGCTCGGTTGCGATCGACGTCGGCCTCGGTATACCGAAAATCGACAACGTGACTTGCCCAGGTTTTGAATGGCCACTTTTAGATTTCGGATGGAGTTTGGCCAAAGTGCTGAACGTCAATGAAAACGAGAAATCGGAGAAGAAGGAAGGGAATACGTGAACAAACAAGCGATAAAAGAGAAAGAGGTAGAAAATTTGAGAAGAAAACATCGAGCCGGTTGAGGTCAAGAATAAAACGTTAAATGACATATTGCAAGAGAAGGATGATTCTGAAAACGTAAGTGACATGGAAATTAAAATATACTATATAAATTACGAATCGGTTGACTAAGCGATTGGCTTAGTGGTTGGAGTCTCTGATTGCAGAACCAAGGGTCGCGGGTTCGATTCCCGCCCTAGACAAATATTTGTGTGCATGAACATATCTATTTGTTTCGTGCCTGGGTGTAAAAAAAGTGTATCAAGGGATTTTTTAATCACCAGTTAAATTTTTTCTAGGCTTTGGGTAGCATCTAAACGCTTCATTTAAAATGAAGTAGGTCAAATTTTTTCACTTTAAAAATATTATCGATACAACGTGATTACTAAGTTAAATATGAATGAGAAAGGTGCAATCACGGGTGTAAAGTGTTACATATGTAATGTAGGGTAGATGCAAATACTGCGGATTAAATCAGTTGATTGCTAATTGCTCGTATTATTACATTAAATTACTAAAAATGTCGTACGGAAAAATCGAACCTTTCGACGCTACGTCCAAAAAGTGGACTGCGTCTATAAGTTGTATTAACCAGTACATCGCGTTGAACGACATTTAGGCTGAGCTGTAGGTAGCCACATTGATAACGGTCGTCGGGGCGGGGAATGTATGATGTCATGGTCGACCTTTGTGGACCGGTTCTGCCGGAGACCAAGACATTCGATGAACTCGTGGACATTGTTAAAAATCACTTGGAACCACGATGGTCCGATATCGCCGAGCGACACATAATTAGACAACGGCGACAGCAACATGGCGAGGAGCTATCTCAGTATCTTCAAAACCTAAAACATTTGGCTACCACCACAGACAACTCAACCTTATAGACCACGCTTTGACAGGGAGTAGCATTCGCCAAGGCTATGTAGTGACACTACATAACTACGTCCCTAGTGAGCCGTCAGTTGGAAGCACGTCGGAACCCATTTAATTGTCAATTTTGAACGAGCCAATGAAAATTAGCCGACCTCTCCCCGCACCCCGCCACTTTTTGGCGATTTCGTTTTTGTACTGACGTTTATTAAGGCGTGGTCTATAGGTTGACTGGTCTGTGGCTACCACATACAATTTTGGTTTAAATTTGGAGGAGAACTTGAGAAATGTATTTGTTTCTGGGCTTGCCGGCGAGGACATGCGAAGTCTGATACTTGCAGAAGCAAAACTTAATTATAAACGAGCAGTTGAATTGGCTCTGGCGCTGTAGACTGCTGAACGTCATGCGGGAATGAGTGGCTCAAGTGGCGTCGGGGTGGCGCAACCTGGCGTGGGGAGCGCGGGCAGTACAGCGGTCTTCACTGGGGGGCGCGAGCTACAGCAGTGGTGGCGGCGCGGACACAGTGCAACGGCTAGGGTAGGAGCGGCGTCATGGCCACGCACACCCTGCTGGCGGTGTGGCAACATTCGGCGGATAGGTGTCGTTACAAAAATCTCAATTGTGACCATTGCGGGGCGAAAGTACACCTCAAAGTCATACGTAAATCTAAAGAAGGTGCGACCGGTACAAATGTGAAAGTGAGGCAGCGTAATCAGTTCTATTTAGATAGTGACTCGGACACGGACGGGAGTGAATTTTTAAACATGAAAGTGTACGGAAAGGATGATAAACCGTATGTATTACAATTATCTATTGAAAATGTACCGATTGTTTTTGAAATAGACACTGGAAGCAAAATTTCGGCGATTAGTGAACAGTTATACGAGCGAAGTCATCTGTCCGCTCGGTTTCATCACGGCGCGCGTGAGTGGGATGTGCAGTGAGACGCAAGCCGCAGGTGACGATGACGGCGGGCGGTCGCTGCCGCTGTTTGTAATTTCAGGAGGCGGACCGCTTCTTCACTTTCGCAGCTGAATGCGTCAGCTCGGCTTATCAAATAATAATAACACATGGGACTTCTCACACAGCGCCATCTAGTCCCAAAGTAAGCAAGTATTATGCTTGTGTTATGGGTTACTAGACAACTAAATATAAAGATTAATTTAAATAATATTGCACATTACGAACTAGTAGTTGATTTGTTAATTAAAGAATTTAGTGATGTGTTCTCGCCCGAATCAGGAACTTATAAATATACCGTTTTGTTGAATTTAGTAAGTAAGGAACCCATCTTTTGTAATGCGCGCACATTGACTTTCGCGCTGCGCGGCCCGGTCGAGGAAGAATTGAAACGAATGGACGAATGAATGAATGAATGAAAACGAATGGCGAGGGGACGATAGTTAAGGCCGAAAATAGCAAATACGGTACGCCGATCGTTCTGGTTATAAAAAATGTGGAAGCATACGCATTTCTGAAGATTATAAAATAACGATCAAACCGCGCCATAAAACGTGACTCGCACCCGTTACCACGTATCGAAGAAATCTTCGCGGCGCTTAGTGGCGGTAAATTATTTTCTAAAATTGATATCACAAATGCGTACCAGCAGGTGCTGCCGGACGAGGAGTCACGAGCGTGCACCGCTATAAGCACGCACGGAGGATATTTTTGTTATGTTCGCACGCCTTTCGTTTTAAATTGTATACCGGAAAAATTTCAATAGATAGAAAAAATATTAAGTAGCGTCTCGGGGACAACTGTATTTTTGGACGATATTTGCGTTATCGGTCGCAATATGAAGGAACATATCAACAACCTAAGGGCGGTGTCGATGCGCCTGTAAAACGCAGGCTTACATATTAATTTGTCAAAATGCGTGTTTTTTAACTCACAATTTACTTATCTAGGTCACGTTATTGATAAAAAGTGGTTTGCACCCGGACCAAAATAAAATATAAGCGATCATGAACGCGCCTCGCCTTGCCGATGTGTCATAAGTGAAAGCATTTTTAAGACTTGTAAACTATTACGGTAAATTTGTACGGCAGTTGAGCGCAATATTACACCCCGTGTACAGTTCCAATCAACCTTTATGGCGGATGTGAACATAGGCACAAGTCGCGTCGCAGTAAACAGTTTTAGGTGTAGCTGGACGCAGTGGAGCGAGGGCATCTGACTGAACCTGCGCAAGCATGCATAAAGCGTTGTATTCCGATCCGCCATAAAGTTTGATTAGAACTATACGCATTATTAAAAAAAATTGGCAATGGAATTCTGAATGCGAGAGTGCATTCAAAAGTATCAAAACTGTTTTGGCTAGCGAACGAGTACTGGAACACTACGATGCGAAGCTACCGCTCGTGTTATCCATGGACAGCAGCGCGTACGGGTTGGGCGCTGTACTGGCACACCGATACCCGGATGGCAATGAGCGACCTGTTGTTATGTTTCACGCACACTTAATGACGCCGAGAAATCGTATAGCCAGCTGGACAAAGAGGCGTTAGCGATATTTTTTGGTGTTACGAAAAACCACCAGTATTTATACGGACGACACTTCATCCTACGCACGCATCACAAGCCTCTGTCGTATATTCTTGGTGACAAATTATGTATCCCGCAGACGGCGGCGTATCCCCAACTCGCAGTGGAGCAGCGTGGTGGATTTAAGCTCCAAGCCCCCCTCACACTGGGAAAGGCCTAAGTCCCTGCAGTGGGGTGAAAATGGGCTGATGAAGTGAAGTGAAGACGGCGGCGAGCAGGCTGCAGCGGTACGCGGCGCGATTGGCCACCAACGATTATACCGTGGAGTGGGTGAAGGCGGCCGACAATGCCGCCGTTCTCACGTCTACCCCTGCCGAGTGGTGTGTGCACACGTGGTGTCGGCGACAGCCCGGTAACTGTTTCTGTATCATATTTACATTACGTCGGAAACGAATTCCCTATTAGATACAGGGATGCCGCGGACGCAACAAGGCGTGATCCTGTACTTATAATTATATATAAAATTTATGGATTTATATTATTCGTGTGGCCGCAATCGAGCGAATCCGACTCCGAGAAGCCATATTTTAACCGAAAGCAAAATTCATTTGTCGAAGAAGATTGTATTGTTTATAATTATGGAATCGTTATACCGTATGCGTTGCAGAAATACATATTACAAGAGTTACACGAAGGACATTTGGGTGGGGTTAAAATGAAGAGTATCGCGCGAAGTTACATGTATTGGCCAGGCGTGGACGCAGCAATCGAAGCAGTGTGTCGTGCGTGCGACCCGTGCCGGCAGCAGCGAGACACACCGCCGCACGCCTCGCTCACGCCATGGTCATTCTCGGCACGCCCATGGCAACGACTACATGTAGACTTTGCAGAGTGTCGGGATATACATTACCTTATCATCGTCGACACACACACGAAATGGATCGAAGTGTTGATGATGACCACAACTAACGCAGGAACCGTAATTAATAAATTTCGGAAAATATTCGCTCGTTTTGGATTACCAGTACAGGTCGTGACTGACAATGGCCCTCCCTTCACTTCGAATGAAATAGAAAAATATATGACGCGAAACTCCATCGCGCATTGCTTGACAAGTTCAAACAGGCCACAAGGTAATGGCGCGGCAGAGAACGCAGTGGAGACGGTAAAAAATGTATTAAAAACGCAACGCAATAATAGAAGGCGAGGGTCCGGGACAAGCTTTTAGTAGGATGTTATTTCAGTATAGAAACTGTGGGCATGCTACTACGGGTGCATCTCTTGCTATAGCTATGTTCGGGCGGAGGTTGCGTGGGCGGCTGGACGCGCTGCGACCGAACGTTGCACAACGCGCATTAGATGCGCAGGATAATGCGCATGCGTGGATGGCTCTCAGCACAGCGTGGTGACTCGTGACGTTGTGTTTGCGCGTGATTATTGTGTCTCTAGACCAAATAAGGTAGAAGGACGCTTGAGAGGGTGGTCGGACCGGCCTCGTACGATGTGGAGTTGCTATCGGGTGTGACACAACGCCATCTTGACCAGCTATTGCTGCCGAGCAAGGTAGTTAAACGACACTCTCTGTCGCGTGCTGCTCTCGGGGTTCAGAACGGTACGAAACGTGGCGGATCGAAAGAGGCGGTAGCGAGCGACTCGAACGGAGGTAGGAACGCGGATATGAACTCGGACGGTCTCGAAGTGGACGTACAAAATGAACCTGAGGCAACGTGCGAGCCAAGCGAAGTGCTCTCAAAAGTAGCTATGCCTGTGGCGGATGCGTCCGGTGAAGTAATTGAATTGACACATGATTCAAATGATTCTAATAAACGTACTAAGCGACCACGTCGGCAAGTTAATCATAAATGTTATTTTGATTAGATGCGGCTATTAGCGGAAGAGATGAGTAGGAAAAGGTTCCTCTTCAGCAAGTTGTCTTGTGTCTAAATAATTAATTCAGTTTTATATGAAATTTCATGTAAAATTAAGTTCTGTAAGTTTTGCAAAGTTATAAAATTCGTTCGTTTCTAATAGATTTTTATAGTCATAACTATTATTTGTCCAATTATAAGATGAAGTGTTACCTATGTAATGTAGGGTACTGTTCGTATTATTACATCAAATACTTAACTGAGTAAAAGGCAATTCAGACCTAGGTGAAACTGAGTCGCTTACTGTCTGCTGACGTCGCATTGGCAGACAATAAGCGGCTCCTCGTCGGCTATGTCTGAACACGCCTGTTACGAACCTAATTACGGAACCAAGGGTCACGGGTTCAGTTACCGCCCGGGACAAATTTGTGTGCATGAACATGTCTATTTGTTCCGTGTCTGGATGTAAAATATTAATATATTATAAGAAATATTTAAGCATTCAGTATGTAAAGCAGTTGTCTAGGACCCATAATACAAGCTTTGTATAGTTTAGGACTAGATGGCGCTGTATGCGATGTCCCAGGTATTATTATTTAACTCGCTTGTCTTCCGTCTTTATCTTTTTTTTTTTCTTTTACAGTGTTTCGTGTTGAACTTGCAAAGCGTGAGAGCCGGCGGTGGGGTAGGAGACGAGTTGGAGCCTCCCGACAGAGATGATTCCGAAGTGTACAGGATCATCTTTGATATATCCTTCTTCATAATCATCGTCATCCTCCTGGCTATCTTGCATGGTGAGTAGGATATATGATGGCTAATGGATAGAGTATAACGCCGAAGTTCTGTTTTTCCCAATCGTTCACACGATTTAGCAAGAAATATGATTTAGACTTAATACAGTGTCACCTATTAGTGGCTATTTGTCTGTGAAAATAATAAATAAAAATAAAAAAATAATAGAAGAAGTTTGGCGCGAGCTGTCAAATGATCTGAATTAGTGAAGTTACTATTTGCAAGTCGAAATAGTACCAGATGTAAATTTTCATATTATTGGTCAGTCATGGTTCATTGTTTCCTTTACCACTTGACGTTTTTCTTAACAATCCTCGATATTATAAGAAAGTCAACTTCATAACACACCAATGTTTTAGGTTTGATCATCGATGCATTCGGTGAGCTGCGTGACCAGTTGGAGTCCTTCAAAGAAGACATGGAGTTGAAGTGCTTTATATGCGGCACTGGCAAAGAAGAATTAAATAAGGTGCTGGATAATTTTGTTATAATAACGTATAATGCCTTTAATTTTCGCATTACTTATGTCTTTACACAGTCTCAAAAGCAAGTGTAGCGACACTTTTTTGTGGTAATTTAAAATGACGCGTAACGATAGTGTGCCGACGCCCAAACATGATTGAATTGTGATATTTTGGATTCGTTAATCAATGATTTCTTTTTCAATCTAGTGGTAGCCAGCTTCCAAGTTTGGTGGAATTATATTTCCATTCCATTCCATCAGCCCATTATACCCCACTGCCGGGGTTTAAGCCTCCTCCCAGGGTGAGGGTAAAAGTTATATTATATACAATTAAAAGATTTAAAATAACCATTCTCTGTCAAACCCAGCTGAAAGGCCTCCATAACGCTCGCGGCATTACCGCGTCGGATCGCTATGGCGAGCCTCTGTCCGAGCCTCTGTCTGGCGAGCGTTGTTCCAGAAATCGACGTCAAGCCAGAAACAAGCGGTGAGGAAAGTAGTAACAGTTATCAGAAAAATAAAAAATAAATCTTAGTCATGCACCGTTAAAATTATAGGCACCAAAAAATCTCTCTTTGATGATTTTTCACGTTCTATGACTGCAAATCTTTACTTTTTTCGGGCGACGTAGCCCTGAATAACCCTTCCGTAAATTACAGCCTAAAATTAAGACATAACTGCCTCAAATCATCACAGAGTGTCAGTTTTCTTGATTTTTTTTTTGGTGTCAATAATTTTAAAAGCGCACGACTAAGATTTGTTAAATATTTTTCTGATGACTGTCACCCCTTGCCTCATTACTTGTTACCGGCTTGACGTTGATTTCTGGGACACCCGATAGAATTTATTATTACTTTAAAAGTATTGAAATTTATTATAGTAATAGAAAGTTAATTAAATCTATATCACCAAAAATTGTAGTGCCGCAAATTATGAAGTGAGAATAATTTGAAACTGTTTATAATGTCTAACGTACAAAATTAAATACCTTTGTTTATTATTTTTTAGGTCAAGAAACATACGTATGAAACATGTACACTCAATGATGTTGGGATTTCTTCCCGGTTGGTGATTACTTCAGGAAACAATATGAAGACATGATGGGAGAATAAATAAAGATATTTATTAAAGTCGTTACCAAAGTTAGCTACCTGATTTTTTTTTTTGTAATTATATTTTTTATTTATTATATATATATATTAATAATATTTAAAAAAAATTATTTATATATTATTATTTTATTATATAATTAGATATATATAAATATATAATAAGAAATAAAGAAACAAAACCAGTAAAAAAAATTGTACTTCAATAATAGAATATGAGCTAAATCATTTTTTTATCGCTTGTTTCTATTAAGGGAGCCTTTCCAGTACTTGTTTTTCTATTAACTTTCGATATAGTTTATTGAAGGTTTGAACTCGTTAATGAAAACGTTTAAATAAATTAACTTATAGTATGTTTGTGTTTTATTTGGCCTTATACAAAGAGCGGTCACTGGCTAAGGAAACGATTTTTATATTTTCTGAGAGTTGTCATCTAACATTCATGAGGTACAACAGTTAAAACGTAGGACAGTTACAATTAAATTTTATAGCGTATCCGAAAGTAGGCACACGTCACGTCGGAGTAACCAGTTTTAGGTGGTAGCGCGACGCAGTGGAGCGAGTGGTATATGACTTCCAGCACAAGCACGGTTGTAGCGTTGTATTCAGATCCGCCATAAAGTTTGACGCGATCTATATATACTACAATTTAACAACAGAGCGTAACTCATTACATAGTTCTGCTGAAATTTTTTTTTTTTTTAAATATTTATTAATTAGTGAAATTTAAAACATACTTTCATTAGTCTAATACATAGGAATTGCTAGGATTGTCTGTATTTCAAAATAAAGTTTAATTGACCCCATTCATATATATTATATTCCAATCTAATATTTATTTTGATAACTAATAATATTACACCATAAATGTATTAGATGGATTGCGGTGTCACGGTAGTTGGGCATGGTCCGCTAATTCTTGTGACGAATCGTCACAAGATACAGTCACTTGAAATAAAAGTCACCACGAAGCAGCCGATGCATTGTAACGTATGAAAGTGATTTACGTTTGTTTTACTGTTGCCCAATGCCATCGTCTGTGATGCCAAAGTTTAAAAACTGTTCCTGAAGAATCACGGAGTCACTAGTAATAGAATAATATCAAAGTCGAGCTATCACGACACAGCTCGTGATAGCCCGAGCGCAGCGAAACTGTTTGAAATCTATAAGGCTACGTGGCCGCGGTTCAAATCGGGGCGTGTACGAATGAGTTTTTCTAACCCTCATCCCAAACTCCTTGCTTCGGAGAACACGTTAAGCAGTCGGTCCCGGTTGCTGTCATTAGATGTCGGTCGTTACAATCCGCCAACCCGCATTCTCTGCCTACGAAGCTGGAGGTCCCGGGTTTAAATCGCAGGTCGCGTCAGTATTTATATGATGAATATTAATATTAAAAATTTTAATCAAATAAATAAAATTTTTGCATATTTTGCGTATTATTTTCCGTATTATTATTATTCTACGTATAATTTTTTATTGTAGGTACAAAATTAAAATCAAAATTAATTTCAATCAAATCTTTCCATATGTTAACGGATTTTATGGGCACACTACGCGTGCGAGCGTTTCGTTTGACACTCCCTATAACTTTATGGCAACTTTATGGTTCGCCTCAAACTTTATGGCAGATAGGAATACAACACTATAAGCGTTTTTGCGCAGGTACAGTCGTCGCTCCACTGCGTCCCGCTATACCTAAAACTGGTTACTGCGACGCGACTTGTGCCTATGTTCATATCCGCCATAAAGTTTGATTGGAACTGTACCTAGCGACGGTCAATACTAGTGCCGAGGTCTCTCGGATGTGGGACGCTGCCAGCAAGCGTATTAAAACAAGTGGCGTCCCACATCAGCGGCCTCCCCTGTTACCAGGAAACGACGGTCATTCTGACGGGTCTCTTGCCATCGTCACGTACAATTTTTCGTTCAGCTCGAGCACGGCCCTCACATCTTTGAAATCAGGCCCCAGGCTAAATTAAAATATATATATATATATTTCTAATTAATATGTTAAGTGCTTTTCATAAGCTTCATAGGAATTTAATACACAATCTTATAATTATTTTCGAGCCCTTGAATATTATTGGAAGCTTTATTACAATAGCAAAGGTTTTTTTTTTAAACTGTTAATATAATAAAATTGTCGCGACGAGCAGTAGCGAAATGAACGCGATATCAATCAGACATGACATCGAATACTCTGGCAGCACTAAACAGGGAGTTGGAGTACAGAAAGGAAATATGGTATGGTTAAGTTGGTAGTAAATCAAGTGCATAAAAGAGGTTCAAAATGGATACTAGTTTCACTTTTGCGTCACCTCTCATCGGGAACAGACCTGAAGATCAGACGGAGAGCCTGTCGTGCAGTAACCTATAGGTGAGTATTAACCTAGATTTGGAATGTGCCTATAACTACCTTTAATTATATGTGATTTTCTAATGATATCTTTGAACCATATTCATGATTGAATAATATGATCTTTAACATAAAATAGAAATGGAAATTGTACCTACCTAAAGGTTATAAAACCATATGTTGGGTTTATTATTATAGAATCACTTGTTAAGTTTATTATTTGAATGGTATGACTCTGTTAATAAAGAGTAGAAATAGATAGAATACAAAGTATAATTAAAGCTATGAAATCGCGTGACGAGTATAATTATGAAACAACGTGTCGAATTTAATGCTTAATTTCAAGTAAACTTGAGAATAAGCGCTTAACCTTAGGTAGATTTGGTTAAATCCCATTACCATTATAAATTGTGGTTGTTCTTGCGGTCCCTGGCAGACACTGTCTCATGACTCATTACAGTGTTTGCCCGTATTGTTATTTATTTGAGGTATGACCTTAGTCGTGGTGCCCAACTCATATGGCTAGTGTACTAGAAGTTGAATGCGAAGCAGTAGCGAACCAATCTAGAATTAAATACTTAACCTGAACATATGGGTAAGCTGATTGATTGTCTACATTCCGAATCTTTGTTAAATCACCAAAGTAATATTATTCTTAGAGTATTTCATTATAAATAATAAATCCCCATAACTCACTTCATGACATGGTGGAGGAATAAGCTGGGATTTTCAGTGGCCAAGGAGATCCCAGTTTCCCTTTTAAATTGTGATGATTTGGAATGAACAGAGGAGACAACCAATATGCAGTAATAA
This sequence comes from Luffia ferchaultella, assembly GCA_949709985.1. Taxonomy (NCBI): domain Eukaryota; kingdom Metazoa; phylum Arthropoda; class Insecta; order Lepidoptera; family Psychidae; genus Luffia; species Luffia ferchaultella. The sequence continues at coordinate 10,616,790 of OX453258.1, forward strand.
TTATTCAGAATTTAGTAGCTAGAAAAGTACCTAGTCATATTTGTTATAAATAATTAAATATTATGTCTGAGGAATCTAAGCGAAATGATATTTGCCTAAGGATGGAATTCATGTAAGTAACATGTCGACTACAGTAGGAAGAATAGAAGCGTTCAACTCGGTGACGGACAATTTGACGTTATACGTCGACAGGTTGAAAAAATATTTCATATACAATTAAATAATAGAGGTGAGAAAAGTTATGGGCAGTGCAAGCTACGAGTTATTGGTAACATTGTGCATGCTGTAAAAACCAGCATTGCGATCTTATGAAGATTTACTAGAAATCATAAAACATCACCTTGAACCTACCCCCAGTGTACTCGCGGAAAAATTTTAATTTAGACTGCGGACTGCAAATAGTTACAGAAACGATTGCGAAATTTGTAGCAATTATTAATTATGTGTGCCACTTATTGTTTGCGACGATTAGTGGTCATATTTCGAAATGACACATCATCCCCCTCCTTATTTACCCTACTCCGAAAATTGTTCCTACCCCCACTCACTTTGTAAATAAAATCGCTTGCACTCAACGCTCGCATCCGCGCCACTTAAATATTAATAAATAACTAAAATACGCATATTAAATATTCTCTTTTGTACATAGGTATAACTGTGAAAGGCTTTCCAAGAAGGGTGCTACGGTGGCCACCAGTAGTGGAAGCTGAGAATACCGACAAGGTCAACGCATTGGAGCAACATATCAGGTGAGTCCTTTTTGATCCATTCCTGTTCGGTGTATTATTTCAGTGTCACCATTTTTTTTTGGGCAAAAGTTCAATCCGCTTTTAGTCGTATTAGGGAATACCAGAATCAAACGCGCATACGTCATTTTTGGTCACTTCGAGCGTGGATAGGTATTTTTTTATTACGACTACCTACGTCATTTTACAAAAAATAAATTAAATTATTTTCTTGATATTCAACGCGATTATCTAATAATATCATTATAAATCGTAATTTATTACTGCTAGTTCTTCCTATACCGTTTACATTTATTATATAAAATGGGCTCAAAAGAGAAGAGATTGTTCGATCGTAATCGTAATTTACATAAAATTAGACGTAAATTACAGTTTTATTTTCAACGCGTTCAATCTATGTATGACATTATGTCGCAGTTGAATAAAGACCCCAGTAAAACGGAGTCTTTCCTTGCAAACGCAGCCACAATTGACGCAGTTCACCTCAGTTACGTGGCTGCATTAGACGAGATAAATGAAATGCTCGCATCCAATTTAGAAGACTCATAACCAAGTTAAAACATAAGTATAATGAAATTTTGTCGCAAAAGAATGCACAACTCGTAAAAACAGTAGAATCCAACACTTCGACTAGACAGGTTCCCAAATTACCACGTTTAGAATTAAAATGTATGTATATACAGTATATATACATACATTTATATAGAATAAAACATATCCCCATATATAAAACTAACTATTTACAAAATTTTATTCTAATTATACTGTCTAGAACTTGTAATGAATTATTTTCGGAAATTGACATATTCTGGACTTCAAGATGCACATTCAGAAACAAAGTAATTCAATTAATAGAATCTAAAGCACGAATTATTGACTGAACGTAATGGGTAGGTACCTCAGGTGAATACACAACATTTTATATTGCACACACTCGCTTATTCGTATACACACCCTCATACACTCACACACACCCTCACACACCCTCACACACCCTTGCACTACACACCCCTCTATAAAACACATCACTTAATATCTTAAAACTGTAAATTTGAGTCATGGTCGGGCCCGGTTATATATTCTTATTAACTGTTTTGTACTTTAAGTCTCAATATAATAAAACGCTAATAAAGAAAATTGTGTTAATTCGTAATTGGTACAACATAATTATCGGCGGTGGATCGAGACGAGCGACATCTTCCGGCTTCCTAGATCAACAACCACAATCTACTCATAGCGAGATTATTTAATTTATTAATGTTAAGCATTATATTTTAACGTACTCGCACTTAAATTATAATGAACAATTTCTTTTTAAATTTTTAGATCTAATTAAGCTAAATAAATAAAAGAAAAATAAACTAAATATAAAATAAACTAAAAGCCAATTAAAGATCCTCGCAAATAGAATTCAATTAATAGATCGATGGAGTGAACAATTTTTAAACACGTTACAATAAACAATTTCATTTTAAATTTTTAGATCTAATTTTAGTTTAAGAGCCGCTTTTTGTTTTTTTTTTTTTCTTTGGAACTGCTTCTTTTTAACTTGGTAAAGTGTTCGCTGGCAGCTATATTATTACAATTCGTTGGGAATAATACCTACTTAATACTAATAGTTATTTACTACTCCACCGAACATAATAATTTTATTTTCTCGTCATTTATCAAAATTAATTTCACTAGTTTACGGAATAAGTTTTGTCTTGTTAAAATTCTTAATTAGATTAGCTGTTTATTTATTATTTTTTTCTTCTCTCGATACGAATTTAATCATCATTCAACCATTTTCATTTATCGGGGACTTAAATTTTACAGCTTCGAATTTTAAGATTTTGCCAACTAACCACAACTTAGAAATTTTTTTTCATACAAACCAGATCTTTTCATTCATTTTCCGCTATCGAGGACTTAATTAAGCGTTGTGACATACTGATTTAAAAATTTCTTTTAAGGCATAACTTAAAAAAAAATTTGACATATACACATACACTTATACACATGATTTTGTTTTTCGAACCTGATCTACACTCAATCAATTTAACATATCGGGAACTTATGCGTTGCGACATATAGATTAAATTTTTTTTTGGGAATCACACCTCAAATTTTCATTTATCGGGGACTTAGATTTTACAGCTTCGAATTTTAAGATTTTGCCAACTAACCACAACTTAGAATTTTTTTTTTCATACAAAGCAGATCTTCATTCATTCATTTTCCGCTATCGGGGACTTAAGCGTTGTGACATACTGATTTTAAAAAAATTTTTTAGGCATAACTTCAATTTTTTTTTACATATACACATACACTTACTTATACACACAATTTTGTTATTCGAACCTGATCTACACTCAATCAATTTAACATATCGGGAACTTATGCGTTGCGACATATAGATTAAATTTTTTTTTGGGAATCACACCTCAAATTTTCATTTATCGGGGACTTAGATTTTACAGCTTCGAATTTTAAGATTTTGCCAACTAACCACAACTTAGAATTTTTTTTTTCATACAAAGCAGATCTTCATTCATTCATTTTCCTCTATCGGGGACTTAAGCGTTGTGACATACTGATTTAAAAAAAATTTTTTAGGCATAACTTCAATTTTTTTTTACATATACACATACACTTACTTATACACACAATTTTGTTATTCGAACCTGATCTACACTCAATCAATTTAACATATCGGGAACTTATGCGTTGCGACATATAGATTAAATTTTTTTTTGGGAATCACACCTCAAATTTTCATTTATCGGGGACTTAGATTTTACAGCTTCGAATTTTAAGATTTTGCCAACTAACCACAACTTAGAATTTTTTTTTTTCATACACAGCAGATCTTCATTCATTCATTTTCCGCTATCGGGGACTTAAGCGTTGTGACATACTGATTTTAAAAAAAATTTTTAGGCATAACTTCAATTTTTTTTTTACATATACACATACACTTACTTATACACACAATTTTGTTATTCGAACCTGATCTACACTCAATCAATTTAACATATCGGGAACTTATGCGTTGCGACATCTAGATTAAATTTTTTTTTGGGAATCACACCTCAAATTTTCATTTATCGGGGACTTAGATTTTTCAGCTTCGAATTTTAAGATTTTGCCAACTAACCACAACTTAGAATTTTTTTTTTTCATACAAAGCAGATCTTCATTCATTCATTTTCCTCTATCGGGGACTTAAGCGTTGTGACATACTGATTTAAAAAAAAATTTTTAGGCATAACTTCAATTTTTTTTTACATATACACATACACTTACTTATACACACAATTTTGTTATTCGAACCTGATCTACATTTAATCAATTTAACATATTATGCGTTGCGACATATAGACACTTACAGTATAGGTACACATAAGGTTGCTTAACAACAACAGCAACAGTCGTGTCTGTATTTTGTTCATGAGGTATTATAGTACCTAGTGAACTGAAATAGTGTTAAGCCAGTCTTTACTGCTTATTTAGAAAATATTGAAATACTTAAGAATGTACAGAAAGCGTTGTCAGATGCCGGACTCAAGGTACACCTAAAAATTGCAATTTTTTGCAAGAGTTAAAATACCTAGTACACATTGTTAATTCGGATGGACTGCGCACTGATCTGCAGAAATTGGCGAGCATAAAAAAATTCCGTCGCGTTTCGACCGCAAAGCAATTGAGAGCACTCATCGAAGTGTGCTCATGTTACAGGCGATTCGTGAACAATTTCTCTATAATTATAACCCTGATGACCCCCACTATTAGGGAAGAGAAAGAGCAAAGACCCGATCGAATGGCCCGAAGAAGTCGACGCCTTGAAGGAAGCATTGATATCTGCACCGGTCTTGGCTTGTCTCGATTTCTCGCTTCCCTTCACACTTCACTGCGACGCTTCATCAGTGAGCATCGGTAGTGTACTCACCGAAGAATTTGATGGCATTGAACACCCGGTCGCTTTTCACTCCAGACTTCTGTCGAAAACTGAGAAAAACTATAGCACGACCGAGCGCGAACTGTTGGCAGTAGTCGACTCCGTAAATCATTTCAGAGCTTACCTAGACGGGGTCAGATTCTCCATAATCTCGGATCACATGAGCCTTAAATGGTTTAAAACAATAAGCAACCCGTCAGGTCGCTTGGCCCGTTGGGCTATGTAACTGTCGTGCTTTAATTTCGACGTCGTGCACAGACAAGGCTGTCTGAACGTCGCGTCGTACCAGATACCCGCAAGCAAGCATCCATCTGCTCGATAATTTGCAAGAGTAGTGACAATACCCCTGACAACTGGTATAACGAGTTATATAAAGATACCATTAACATACCAAATTTTCATAAAAACTACCAGATAAAAAACGGAGTCTTGCTCAGATATTGCAAACCTAAAAACGTGATGAACGAACGAAACGCCTGGAAAATTGTAGTACCGAGTGACCAACATTAACATACCAAATTTTCATAAAAACTACCAGATAAAAAACGGAGTCTTGCTCAGATATTGCAAACCTAAAAACGTGATGAACGAACGAAACGCCTGGAAAATTGTAGTACCGAGTGACCAAATTACCAAGTGCATCGAGGAAACTCACGATAACATCGACGTCGCCCATCCAGGTATATTTAAAACTTATCAAAAAATAAGACAACATAATCATTGAAGAAATATGCAAGGATATAAAAAAAATGTATATCCAATTGTAGTACCTGCAAGAATTACAAACACACCAATACACCACCTCGTGGGCTTATGACAAATAGAAAACAAGTCGACACGCCTATGCACACAATAAATATAGATATTATCGGCCCGCTACCCAAATCCTATTCGGGTCACATTTATATACTTTGTGTAGTCAACGTATTTTCCAAATACTTCTGGTTGCATCCTATACGATCAGCAACCACGAAATCGGTGGCGTCCTTCTTAGAATCTTCTTGAAACACGGTACACCAAGCGTCATAATTTGCGATAACGCTAAATTTTTTAAAAGAGAAAGGCTTTTAAAAAAATGGGAAGGATTTTCCATCTAAAATTTTTTTTATGTGTTCTACTCGCCACAATCTAATACCATAGAGAGGTATAACCAAACAGTGCAAACGTTCTTGTCGATTTTAGTTAAAAAAGACCATAGAAGCTGGAGCAAACACTTATCTAAGTCCAGTTATATCTCAACAGCACGGTCAACCTGGCAACAGCGAACACTCCTTACTTCCTTCCTAATGACCGGCTGCGAAATAATAATGGACGGTAGTTTTCACATGTTATGCGAACTACCAAATCCGCACCACGATCTAGAAATAGGCCAGAGAAGCGAGTATGTCGCAGCGCTAAATGACCTCTCTGCTATATTCTGGCGCATCGACAAAGCACTGCTAGAAGCGTACAAGAAAAACGCCCAGCTCGATAACGCTCGCCGAAGCAAGCTATCACTACATGTCGGTGACATAGTGTAGAGGCAAAACTTCACGCAATCTGACGCTATTTAAATTCTTCTCGCCAAAACTTGCACCGAGTTTAGTAAAGTGTTCGGTCGTAAATAAACTCTCCGACGTGATATATGAATTGAAGGACGAGGGTAAAGGTAGTGTAGGGAAATACCACGTCAAGGACATACTTAAAACCATAATTAGCACCATCGTCATATACCTCGTAAGCAATCCACAGTATAAACACACGATCACAAGCGTGTCTGTATTTAACACAACCCTACGATCTATTTGTTTTAGCATTTCATTTTTGTGGAATCATTGAAAATTTTCTACTTCGTCGCTACATTTCTTTTCGCTACAACCGGACATCAAATACCGATCCCGCCGGTTAAAAAAATTCTTTCAAAACGCTGCGTTATTATTACAGTATCAAGAGACTTCCCGCCATAGCTCAATTAGCTAGAATAGGAACCATCAAACGGGCCGGAGTGTCTGACATGGCGATCATGGGAAGCGAGGTATGATGTGGGAAGGATCTATGGACTAAACTAAATTAATTTTGAAAATGTCTGATAGGATATACTAGTTTTGGTGAAGAAGGAATGAAAGCGAACGAAAGAGAAATTTCTTAACGAAGGTTTACTTGAATGAGATCGTGAATGTCAGATCCACCGACTACGTAAGGTTACCTACCGTTTTATCTTTTTGTGATGTTAAATTTTGTCCATTTGAAAAGCCGATTTATTGTAGTATCATTTTTGTTTCCACATCATACACTCTGGTACATACCACTCAGCAACCACGGGGTCCAAACGTAGGACATTCAACACACATAACACCTTCACATCCGGTGTTAGGGAGGGCTCATTTCGTGTTGTAGTCCCTTTCATTTTCGTCTGTTTCCCCGGCTGTTACGCCACTCCGTAGCTTCATTTTAGCTGGGTGGGTATTGTAGCGAGAATGTTCCTCGCTACTTTACAAATTATCCGAAATACGTACGGAAACGCTAAATTCATAGAAGCCAGATACATATATCGATTGCCCTAGCAAATCCGTATAAAAATAGTAGTTTTATTTAGGCACGAACCAAAATAAGCATTCTCTTTGTGTTCGAAATCTATGACATACGTTTAGCCAAAGGGCGGTCCCGGCTACGCGATTTGATTCGCATTCAGAGACCTTAAATCGGTGCGAGTCTGTTCAAGTTTTTCGTTTTGTTTGTATCATAAAATAGTTTTAGATTTCACTATTTTAATTGGCAAAAGTGACAGTGTCCAGATTCATTTGTGAGCGCTCCGACAAGTACCACGTATTCCTCGACACTGTAGATTTTATTGATCGTGAACCTTTTTCTAATTTCTTGTATTGCGTGCGTTATTTTTTGTTCAAATAAAATATTCATACAAAATACAGAACGTTATTCTTGTGGTGGCTGTATATTAAAACTCCACTAGTCGCTGATTATTTTCTTATATTTCTTTAACACACGTACATAGCTTTTACTCTGATGGTTGTTTGCTTACTGCATACCTTACCGGGCCTGCGCTTCGTCTTATATACAATTTGGGCAGGTCCCGGTAAGGCGGTCCCCCCGCAGATTTTGAGGGACCGTTTATGCGTATTTTGTTCTATGTAGGCCAACTTTCTCTTGACCTACATAGAACATCTCTTGATATTTTATTCCACAAACATATATATTATATCACATTTTAAAATGCCTGTCGGCTATATAAACATTGGCAACCACATTTATAAACACTTAATATTTACAGCTCAATAACATCGAATTTTTCATCGCTGCGAAGCGCCCGCCGGTCTGCGCCCGCTCGCTGTCACGCGATCCCGCTCTGAGGGTCGCGGGCAGGCGCGCCCGCCGATAGTACACGTCGTGCGCCGTCCATCGGTGCTTTCCCATCTCGCGTGCGTATCTTTATTCTGTCACCAGACTGCGTCAAAGGTGACACGCACGGGATCAAAAACGACCGTTAGCCGAAATTTTGGTTCGATTTCGGTCCGAGGGCGGTGTGGTACACGCGGGGTCCCCCCGCACACCGCCACCCGCTAACGGCCGTTCTTGTGAGATGGGCGGGGCTACCGATGGCTCTAATTTTCCATATCGGGCGCCTCGCGTCTGATGATGCGTGATTCGAGTTATTGAGCTGCAATAGACATTATTATACCTAAATCCGAGAAGTATCTCGTCGATATCGAGCCTGTGTGGCGCGCGGTTCGATATCGGTCGCACGGCGACGCCCCGCCCCCTACAATGTGAGCGTCTTGCGGACGCTAGTCGCCGTCGACTTCGAGATACACTCCCGGACCTAGGTATATTCAATTTTCACATACAAAATTATTAAATACACATACACAATGATTTAATACTAACACAAAATGACTAAAACAAACAACATTAAAAAAAAAAAAAAAAAACTTAAATATTATTTTATCACTGCGGTGTGGCTGTCCGCAACAGTCTCCCCCCGGCGCAGTATTTACGCAGCCTCACTGGCCGTCGGGAGGACAGCCAACCGTGACACTGGGCGTCGAAACACGCCTCCACTTGTTTTTACGTCCGCACTACGTATTACACTGTCGGGGCCCGGGTATGTCCGCTGCACTATACCCCGCGGCCACGTGTTACGTGGTAGCGAGTGATCGATCACAATGACCACATCTCCCTCTTTCAGCGGCGTTTCATTTTTCGTCGTCATCCCTCGCGGCGCCAGAGTGGGTAGGTATTCTCTGACCCAGCGGCGCCAGAATTCGTCCGCCAGCGCTTGGCTCGCGCGCCAGGTGCGGCGGTCAGCCAGGTCACAGCTCCCGGTCGTCGGCAGTCCCGCTGACGACCCGAGTAGCAGGTGGTTTGGTGTGATCGCCTCCGGACATGACGGGTCCACAGAGACGTGCGTGAGCGGCCGCGCGTTCACTGTATGCTCCGCCTCGAGCAAAAGCGTCTGCAGCACCTCTTCCTTCGGCGCCTTGTCCGTCAAGACGACGCGCAGTGCCTCTTTTATAGAGCGCACGAGCCGTTCCCATGCTCCGCCTTGATGTGGCGCGCCAGGTGGGATAAAGTCCCAGCTGATACGGTTTGTGAGTGCAAAGTCGCGCAGCTCGGGCTCCCACTCCTTGGCGGCCGCTCGCAGCTCTTTGTCAGCGCCGCGCAGGTTGGTGCCATTGTCTGACACGATGCGCCGGGGCCAACCACGTCGCGCAGCCATGCGCCTGATGGCCATTATGGTCGAGCTGGTGGTCAAACTGGCGGCCAGCTCAATGTGCACTGCTCGGGTCGTCAGGCACGTGAACAGCACGCCCCACCGCTTTTCGTGGCGGCGTCCCACCGTGATCATTATGGGACCGAAGTAGTCGATGCCGCAGTTCGAAAATGGCCGCTGATACGGCTCCAGCCGCGCCGCAGGCAGGTCGCCTTTCGTAGGCATTCTGGCGGCCGCTTTTCTTATCTTACATAGCGTGCATTTCCGGGCCAGGGCACGCACCGACGGCCGGAGCCGTATGATCCAAAATTTTTGTCGCAGATCATTGACAACTCTTTCCTGGTTTACGTGCCCCGCTCTTTGATGATCCCGCTGTATAATCAGTCGGGTGAGTGGATGCTGCCCGTCCAATATCACCGGTTTTTTCTGATCGGTGGCGACTGGGGCGGCCCCGATTCTGGTTCTCATTTTGATTAGATCTTCATCGAGCACGGGATCCAGCTTGTACAGGCGGCTTGATGTCAACACTGGTTTAGCTGAACGCAGCCGCTGGAGATCCTCGGTGAAGCTTTCTTCTTGGGCCAGCCTCAGCCATAGGCGTTCCGACCGCTCCAGGTGGTGCAGCTCTAAGCGGGTCGCCTTTTTTCGTACTAACTCGACGAAGAGTAGTACTCGTGCTGTGCTACGTATGAGCCGCTCGTACTGTGAGAACCTCGTGATATCAGGTAGGCTCTCTTTTAGGTCATACGTTGGTCCAGCTGTGACGTGGCAGATGACCTCCGTTTCACGGTCCTCCGTTGATACATTTTCTTCTGGCCATTTTGTTGCGTCGTATTTCAAAAAGGCCGGACCGTGAAACCATCGGTCGGTTTCTTTTATTTCGTTATCATACTGCGGCCGCGTGGCATCGTCCGCGACGTTCTCCGCAGTGGGAACCCAGCGCCATTGTCTCGCTGCGCTAAGTTCTTCTATCTCGCCCAGCCGGTGCGCTACGAACGGTGTGTAGCGGCGGGCGTTGTTTCTGATCCAATGCAGGACCGTTCTCGAGTCGGTCCAGAAGGTGGTCCCTTGCACTTGCCACCTGTGTTCTCGATGCAGGTGGTCGGCCAGCCGGGCGCCGATTACGGCCGCCTGAAGCTCCAATCGCGGGATGCTTTGTTGCTTTCGCGGCGCCACCTTCGACTTTCCACTGGCGAGCGACACGACTGTCTCGCTTCCACTTGTGAAGCGCCAGTACGCTACCGTAGCGTACGCCCTCTCGCTGGCGTCACAGAACACGTGCAGCTCGATTCGTGTCGGTGCGCCGAGCGGGTAGTGACACCGCGGCAGGTGTAGGTGCGTGACATAGTCCAAGCCACGCAGCCACGAACTAAAGTCGGCCGCCTCTTTGTCTGGTAGCGTGTCGTCCCAGTCCAGTTGTAGGTTCCATAAATCCTGCAATATTATTTTTGCAGTGATCGTGTATTGTGATAAAAGCCCGAGCGGGTCATAAATGGACATCACTGCGCTCAGGGCTTCTCGTTTCGTTGGATGTCGCCTTCTGTCTCTGACGGCGGCCGGCACGCGATTCATAGCCGTATTAAAGCCCAGCGTGTCGGCACTGGCACACCAGTATAGGCCAAGAATTTTATCATTGGAGTTCGGGCCCAACTGTGTGGTACTGTTGGTGCGCATTTCTGGCGGTATCACGTCGGCCACCTTTTGGCTATTCGTGTTCCAATTTCGCAACACGAAGCTCGCCTGCGCATGTACGTGCGTCACTTCTAGCACGGTTTTCACTGCTTCACTTTCGTCACCGAAGCTATCCACGTAGTCGTCCATGTAGTGACTACGTGTTATCGCTTCGTGCGCTCTCGGGTATTCGGTGGCGTGCCGCTCGGCGTTCCTGTTCCTGACGCTGTGTGCCAAGAACGGTGAGCTGGATGCCCCGAATATCATTGACGTCATTTTATATTTTAGAGGCGGTTTATTTCGTTCTTCGCCTCGCCATAAAAATTGCTGCGCCGGCTGGTCCTCTGTTCTTATTTTTATTTGCAAGAACATTTCCGCTATATCGCTGGTAACCGCGCAAGGTTGCTCTCTAAAGCGGTATAATATGCCCGGCAAAGACTGCAGCAGATCGGGTCCTTCTAATAGCTTGTCGTTCAAACACGTGCCTTGAAACGAGGCGGCCGCGTCGAAGACAAGTCTAATTTTGTTCGGTTTGTTTACGTTCTGAACAGCGAAATGCGGCAGGTACCACGACATCGGTTTATTTTCTTCTGTGCCGTCACACTGTACTGCGTATCCTTTTGTTAGCAAATTGTCAATCTGTGACTTGTACGCAGCCGCAAATTCGGGGTCCCGGTCCATTTTCTTTTCTATTGACCGTAACCGCTGGAGCGCTCCGTGGTAGTTGGCAGGCATGATGACGTCATCCTCGCGCCACGGCAGTCCCACCTCGTATCTTTGATTCTGATGTCGCGCCGTCTCATTGAACATTTGCAGAGCCCTTTCATTGTTAGGGTCTGTTTTTTGTTCGTAATGAGACCCCGAGCGCGTCAATCGCGAAGTGGTGGTCGACCAGCGCTTCCAGGTCGCGGTCTCTGGCGCGGCGTTCCGGTGCGCTGATGTACAGTACCGCATCTGCTCGCTGCGATAGCACTCTCGGCACATTGCCAAATATCACCCATCCCAAAGGTGTTCTTGATGCGGCCGGTTCGCTAACCCGCCCGCGTCGCAGCTCCTGCGACACGCTGAGGTGCCAGTTATCGGCACCAATAAGCACGGTAGGTCGCGCCGTACCGTAACACTCGTTTTCGAGTTCACTTAAATGTTTATATTTGGTTAAATTTTTCGACACTGTTTGTTGGTGTAGATTTAATTTTGGCACTGTATACGCACACAATTTATAATTTTTACTCGTTTTTATGCCGCGCACATTCACTGTTATTTTGATGCTGTCCGCGGCATCTTGCGTAGCGTTTATGCCCTGTATGCGCAGAGGGGTAGGCTGACCCTCCGCGCCTACGTGTCGCGCGATGTCTTCACTAATTAACGACACCGTGGCTCCTTCGTCGAACAGAGCAAACGTATTTATCTCGCCCTCGGGGCCCGAGATAATCACTGGACACACTTTTAGTAAAGTCGCACGGTCCGCCGATTTAATTGTTGTCACGGCGACTTCAGTCGCGTCACTCGACGCGGCGCGTAAATTTGCCGGCACTTCTTTTGCAGGCGTTTGCGAGTCGTTATGTAAAAGCCTGTGGTGCGGGCGTACGCATTGCCCTATACCACAGCACTTTACACGGCAATGTAGACGCGAGTGTTTTTCATCTAGGCATTTAAAACACGCACGCGCTTCTTTTGCCCATTTCCATCGATCGTCTACACTCATTGTTTTAATTCTTCCGCAGTCAGCTGCATTATGTGCTTTTCCGCAGCACAAACAAGCTACGGATGCGGCGTCCGCAGTGTAAACCGTCGTCGCCTTTCTTCTGTCCGGGCGGCGCGCGGCTATCGTTAATGTTTTTAACGGCTCTTTTTTCTTTATGGCTTCGCTGCCCGCTGCTGGCCATGATGATGAGTGTGTGTATTTTAGGGCGCGATCTGATTCTCTCATTAAGAATCGCCCTAATAATACCACTTCCGGTTCTGGTGCTCTTTCGTTGTCGCACGCATAGTCGCACCACTTTGATCTCAGGTGCGGCGTGAGTTTATCTAGTACTTCACGTGTGAGCAACGGGTTATATAGGTATCCTTTGTTGTCCAATGTAGACAACACGCTCACTATATTTTTTATTTTGACCGCGAATTTATTTAGATCGCTCGCGGTCGGTCCAGGTCTAGGCATTTTTCTGAGTTCGTCTAATGCCTTGTCCACGACTATTTCTGGACGACCGAAACACCTGCTCGAGTGTTATCATCACTTCTTCGTGATCTGTGGTGCTATATAGCAGGTCGGCCACCGCGTCCCGCGCTTCTCCTTTGAGGCAGTTTCTGAGCCTTGCCATATTTTCCAGTTTAGAGAAACGATACAGCTGTGTCGATTCTCGCATGGCAGCTTTAAAAGCGAGCCACTCCGCCGGTGCGCCATTGAAAATAGGTAGATCAGACGCCTGTCGTGGCGGCGGTCGCACTCTTGCCATTTTAGTGAGCGCCTCGGTGAGTTGCTCGAGTGGCGTAGCCGGCGAGCGATTGTCTTCTCGTTCGTATCGAGGTGATGGCGAGCGAGCGCGCGTGCGGCTTCTTACAGAAAGCGGCGGCGGCGAGCGGTCGTGGCGGACCGGTCGTGGCGAGTGCGCCGAGCGAGACGGGTCGTGTGCTGCCGGCGGCGGCGGGCGGCTGCGGCGGTGCGGTGTGGGCGAGCGGCTGTGACGGCGCGGCGTGAGCGAGCGGTGTGAGGCGGCCGCTGGCGAGTGCGGGCGCCGGTGCGCTCCGAGCGGTGCGTCGACGCGGCGGGCCCTCGTAACATGCGAGGCCGGCGGCGTGCCCTCGCGGCGGGCGTGCGCCGGCGGCGAATGTTCACGTCGTGATGACGTAGTCGGCTCTTCACGGTCTGGTATTCTTATAATTTCGTTCTGTTCCTTTTCTGTGACCGTGTCCTTAGGAGTATCGGTGGCAGGTTCGGGCACGGCTGTTCTGAGCCAGTCTTCGAAGTGTTGCCTTTTTCCTTTGTTTATTTCTTCTTCTTCTAGGCTCTGGCTATCTTCGATTATTTCCTGCCGTGTGCACTCCAATTTTTTCTTTATTAATTCTGCCTCTATGAGCAGCTCTCGCTTTTTTATCTCTGCGAGACGTTCTGCTGCTTCAAATTCGGCCCGGCGTATTTGTGCGGATACGCTAGCGGTCGAGCGCACCGAGCGGTTTGGCGACCGTGGGCGCGGCCTCAACGCGGTCCTTTTCTGCGGCGAGCGGCGCGGAGACATCTCTCGTGATGACGACCGGCGGCATGGCGGCGAGCGGGCGCGCGTTGGCAGGCGCTCTGGAGGCGGCAAACGGCGGTGGTGCGGCGACCGCACGTTACGTGGTGAGCGGGTTCTGCTCCTCTTCTGGCGGTTCGGTGAAACCGGTATGAAGAATGTGGTGTCATCTGTTCGTGGGGTTTCTTCTTGTTGCTCTTCCCACGATGACATTCTGGATGCCTCCCTCCGTAGCGGGCCCGCTATTTGTATCTGGGGCTCGTGGTCGCTACGAGGGTTATTTATATCCCGCGGGGGTTCTGATTCCTCCCCCCGCGAAGGCGATCCAGGTGGCATACGGAATATCAGACCAGCGGCGGCGGTAGCTCCGGCTGCAGCGGTCGTGGTCGTGGTCGCGGTCGTGGTCGCTGTCGCAGTGGCGCTACGGTCCTTCGTGACCCTAGCGGTAGCGGTGCTGGTGACGCGGCTCGCGGCGGCCCTCGTGGCGGCGGCGGCGGCGCCAGTGTTCTGGTCGTAGGTGACCCCAGCGGCGGCGGTACCGGTGGCGCGGCTGTCGGCAGCCCTTGTGGTGGCGGCGGCGGCGCCTGCGTATCGGCGATCGATGGCCCTAGCGGCAGCGGTGCCGGTGGCGCGGCTCGCGGCGGCCCTCGTGGCGGCGGCGGCGGCGCCCGTGTTCTGGTCATCGATGACCGAGTCGGCTTGGTCGGCGGCGACCTCGATGGCGAGCCTTTGTGCTTCCTCTTGCTCTTGGATGTCTCCATGGCTTCTGGTAACAACCATCTTGCTTTGCCAACTTAAAGATATTCAGCTGGATGCAGGGCAGCTGTCTTCAAGTTGTTTTTCCAGTTTCACTATGTTGGTTTTTCGCACTTGATGATCTTCAGCTGGGTTTCCAGATGCTCCAAGATCTTCAAGTGTATATCCGTAGCTCGTAGGACCAGACTATGCTGGTCTTCGAGTTCTTCATTAATCCGCGGCTCGTAAGGACCAGACTATGCTGGTCTTCACTTCTTTAATTTTCCGGCGAACGAAGGACCAGACTATGCTGGTCTTCACTTCTTTAATTTTCCGGCGAACGAAGGACCAGACTATGCTGGTCTTCACTTCTTTAATTTTCCGGCGAACGAAGGACCAGACTGTGGTGGCTGTATATTAAAACTCCACTAGTCGCTGATTATTTTCTTATATTTCTTTAACACACGTACATAGCTTTTACTCTGATGGTTGTTTGCTTACTGCATACCTTACCGGGCCTGCGCTTCGTCTTATATACAATTTGGGCAGGTCCCGGTAAGGCGGTCCCCCCGCAGATTTTGAGGGACCGTTTATGCGTATTTTGTTCTATGTAGGCCAACTTTCTCTTGACCTACATAGAACATCTCTTGATATTTTATTCCACAAACATATATATTATATCACATTTTAAAATGCCTATCGGCTATATAAACATTGGCAACCACATTTATAAACACTTAATATTTACAGCTCAATAACATCGAATTTTTCATCGCTGCGAAGCGCCCGCCGGTCTGCGCCCGCTCGCTGTCACGCGATCCCGCTCTGAGGGTCGCGGGCAGGCGCGCCCGCCGATAGTACACGTCGTGCGCCGTCCATCGGTGCTTTCCCATCTCGCGTGCGTATCTTTATTCTGTCACCAGACTGCGTCAAAGGTGACACGCACGGGATCAAAAACGACCGTTAGCCGAAATTTTGGTTCGATTTCGGTCCGAGGGCGGTGTGGTACACGCGGGGGTCCCCCCGCACACCGCCACCCGCTAACGGCCGTTCTTGTGAGATGGGCGGGGCTACCGATGGCTCTAATTTTCCATATCGGGCGCCTCGCGTCTGATGATGCGTGATTCGAGTTATTGAGCTGCAATAGACATTATTATACCTAAATCCGAGAAGTATCTCGTCGATATCGAGCCTGTGTGGCGCGCGGTTCGATATCGGTCGCACGGCGACGCCCCGCCCCCTACAATGTGAGCGTCTTGCGGACGCTAGTCGCCGTCGACTTCGAGATACACTCCCGGACCTAGGTATATTCAATTTTCACATACAAAATTATTAAATACACATACACAATGATTTAATACTAACACAAAATGACTAAAACAAACAACATTAAAAAAAAAAAAAAAAACTTAAATATTATTTTATCACTGCGGTGTGGCTGTCCGCAACAATTCTGTTATATCTGTGATGTCTAAGTGTGCTAAATGCAACGTGGTTTTCACTGATGGAGTTAGGTGTGATCGTTGTAACAAAATTTATGACTTTGGTTGTGCCCAAATTACCGAAGCCAAGTATCGTAGGCTTGGCCCGGATCGACGAACTACCTGGAGATGCTCTCAATGCAAAACTGGCCCAATCCCGAGTGAGAAGTTAGGCATTTACGAGACTGGTGCTTCTGAAACTTCAATAGATGTATCAGCGGCCATCCAAGCGATACTAACTGAAGTTCGAGACCTAAGAAACCAACTTTCGGGACTGCCCACCTTGTTTGCAGATGTTAAGGGCATTAAGGAGGACATTGCCAATTTAAAAAATGCTTGTGAATTCAATAGTGCAACACTTAACGACCACGCTGAGAAGATAATTGGGATCGAGCGTGACATTTCTCGGCTCCAAGAGGTTTCACGGTCGTTGGAAGCTACGAGAAATGAACTTAATGCAATAAGAAGAGACTTAAAAGTAAAGGAACAATGGGCAAGACTTAACAACGTTGAGATAAAAGGTATACCAACTAAAAAATCCGAGAATCTTTTTGAGATCATTGACTCGATTGGAAAAGTGATCGGTTACAGTTTTCCTAAGACTCAAATCAACTACATTTCCAGAGTTCCTATGCAAAATACGAAAGACAAATTGATAATTGTCAATTTTATTAATAGATATGTAAAAGAAGAATTTGTAGCGGCTGCTCGTGCCAACAAGTCGTTATCTACTGGTAATTTGCCAGGTTTCCAAGGCATTAATCAACGTATCTTCGTGAATGACCACCTCACCCCAGCTAATAAAAAGCTTCTCACCCGTACTAAGGATTTAGCCAAGGAGAAGCAGTTTCAATACATTTGGGTTAAATACGGCAAGATACATGTTAGAAAAAGTGACATATCTAGCGTATTAGTTATTTCTAAAGACAGTGATTTAAACAAGATGTGCTAAAATACTGCTTAACTTGCTTTATTCAATCACTTATTCCACTCAATTACCATATCTTTCGAATTTTTATAGCAAATTTAGTTTTAAATTTATTGTTTTCATTTTTGTGCCTGTCTTATAATTATAATTCACTGTGTCGTAATCATAAAATGTTTACTACCCCTTTCTTGATAAACCTGTTGCACTGTGCATTTATTGAATTAGTTGTTTTGTTCGCTCATTATTACTTATGTCTACCCGCTTTTTTCACACTTATTATATTTTTAATTGTTTTATGCTTGTTTAAAACAACTTATACTGTGCTGACACAAACTGATATATACTTAGTTTATAGTCATAGGTATTGCCTTTTCGCCGACGGGAATGCTTTTTCTTTCTTGATGAATTTTACCACCTATTTCCAAAAGTTATTTAATTTAATTGTTTTTGTTCACTTACTATGTATCAATTATATTTGAAGTGGTACAATATTATTACTAAAAAATATAACGCATATATATTTTCTAGTGTTGAGTAAACATATTTGCTTGCCTAGACTTCGTGTGATACGATTTATGGTTAGAATTATAATCTGTTTTTCTAAAATTTTTTATGGCAATGGCGACTAATGCTAATGGAGATAAATTAACTTTCTATTATCAAAACGTTCGCGGGTTGCGTTTGAAGAAAATCACTTATGATTTAGACATCTTCAACACTAGTATTTCTGCGATGAGAGGGCTAATGAGCGATAATTTCTTCAATATTAATATTCAGTGATATGATGTGCCTTCTGGCAAGTAGGTTTTTAATTGTTTAGGTTTATCGATCGATTTGTGTGAATTTTGTTTTTTAATTCTCTTATCTTTTAGGTTGCTCTTCTTTTAATAATCTGATTTATATTGGTGTAAATCTGTTATTAGCTATGTGTTCTTCTTTTGTTACTAATTTTACTGTGTATTTTTGTAAGCTGATGATTTACCGAATAAATAAATAAATAAAATAAATAAATATAAACAGAGATCTCGCTATCAGGCAGATTGCCGCAGACTAGTAGTCCCAGTCGCGAGCCACGGCCCACTGCAGCTGCAATAGCCTCCCAAGGCACCGAGCATATGTAAGGTATTCGTCTTTATTATTAATATTATTATTTATCTTTACATCCACGCAACGCCGAGGAGTTAAAGACAGACGCGCGGTCAAGCGCGGCGTCCTGCGGACGAAGACGAGATCTACGGTTCAGAGACGACTCCACTTCGGACGGCCACCGCCGGGTGCAGCCAGCTCGGCGCCCGCTAAATTGTACGCCGCCCGTCCCTCTCGCATCCAGACATCGCCGCAAGCCAGCATCACGACCGAATCGAACACGAAAAACGGTACGAACTTTCAGATCACGTGATAGACCCCGCCGGTTCCATACGAACCTTAAGTGATAAGATTTAATCATTACGTTAAGTACATTGTGATAAACGATTACAAATTGTAAACCAAAGGTATACGGAACGGTCCTTGAACCAAAAGGCCGACCTCCGCTGCTGAGCCCGTCTGGCACACTATATATCGCTTTATTACTAAAACTCAATGCAACAATTTTTTTTCCATTTTAAGAATACATACAAATAATAATATTAAGAATACATCGTCAATCAATGTGGACGATCTCAGTTCCAGATTCAGTGACGTGTTCAGCGATGGTTTGGGCCAGTACACGAATGGCCCGGTCGGCCTGCGCGTGCGACCTGGTCCCACGCTGGTATTCCTGTGGGCGCGCCCTCTCGCTTACGCGTTGCGCGAACCGATAGAGCGCACTTTCGACGCACTGGTACGCGATAGAGTTATCACACCACCAGTCGAGTCGTAGGACTGGGCCACGCCAATTCTACCGGTAATCAAAAGAGATGGTACTATTCGAATTTGCGACTTTTGTGTCACCACTCAGTGGGAACAGACGAGAACCTTTCGTACAGTAACCTATAAGGTGAGTGAGTATTAGCCTAGATTTGTAATGTGCCTATAACTACCTTTAATTACATGTGATTTTCTAATCATATCTTTGAACCATATTCATATTTGAATAAAATGATCTTTAACATGAAATAGAAATGCAAATTGTACCTACCTAAAGGTTATAAAACCATGAGTTGGGTTTATTGTTATAGAATCGCATGTTTACTTTATTAATAGAATGTCATGACTCTTTATTAACATAGTATAGAATAGAAAGTATAATTACAGCTATGAAATCGCGTGACCAGTATAATTATGAAATAACTTGTCGAATTTAATGCTTAGTTTCGAGTAAACTTGAGGATAAGCGCTTAACCTTAGTTAGATTAGGCTAAATCCCATTACCATTATAAATTGTGGTTGTTCTTGCGGTCCCTGGCAGACACTGTCTCATGACTCATTACAGTGTTTGCCCGGTATTGTTATTTATTTCGGGTATGACCTTAGTCGTGGTGCCCAACTCATATGCACTGAGTGAATTCAATACTTAACCTGAACATATGGGTAAGCTGATTGATTGTCTACATTCCGAATCTTTGTTAAATCACCAAAGTAATATTATTCTTAGAGTATTTCATTATAAATACAAACCCCCCATGACACACTTCGTGACGTGGTGGGGAAATAAGCTGGGATTTTCAGTGGCCAAGGAGATCCCAGTTTCCCTTTTAAATTGTGATGATTTGGAATGAACAGAGGAGACAATCAATCTGCAGTAATAATTATTCAGAATTTAGTAGCTAGAAAAGTACCTAGTCATATTTGTTATAAATAATTTATTATTATGTCTGAGGAATCTAAGCGAAATGATATTTGCTTAAAATTTGTAAAATTGTGTTTTGAATATCGTCGATTTATACTGACCCACCTCTTACTAAATTGCGCAGTAATATTAAATATGTAGATATATGTCCTGAACAAAGATTAAAAAAGTGTTTGCGCAATGTGATGTAGTAATGTTTAAAGAGTTCAGAAAGATGTTAGTGAAATATTTAAATTATTGTCATGTGGTGTCATGTATAAACAGTTTTGGGCAATTAGTTACAAGTGTAGTGTAACATGCTGTAACCTATGAAAATGTCGTATCGTCACGACGGTTCATTCTGATATTATGACCGTTCAAGTAGTAATTGTTCCGACGCTCAAATTAAATGAGGAACACATGTTCATATAGTATTATGGAACCTTCGTGTCATGTTCCTTGAGACTCCTTAAACATTTTCCATCGGCGACAAGGATGGAATTCATGGAAGTAACATGTCGACTACAGTAGGAAGAATAGCGCGTTCAACCTGGTGACGGACAATTAGACGTTATACGCCGACAGGTTGAAACAATATTTCATATACAATGAAATAATAGAGGTGAGAAAAGTACTTAATTTGATTACCGTTATGGACAGTGCAAGCTACGAGTTATTGGTAACATTGCGTGCATGCTGTAAAAACCAGCATTGCGATCTTATGAAGATTTAGTAGAAATTATGAAACATCACCTTGAACCTACCCCCAGTGTAGTCGCGGAAAAATTTAAATTTAGACTGCGGACGGTGAATAATATTACAGAAACGATTGCGAAATTCGTAGCAGAATAAAGATAATTAACAAAATATCGCAATGTTGGAATAAACTCACAGGAAAGTAATCTGGACCAATTTGTTTGTGGACTACGTAACAAAATTATTAGAATTTTTTTTAATGGGTCTTTAAAATAGGCATTTCAGTTGGCTGTGGTGCTCGAGGCGGCAGAGGTAGATGCAGTATCGGCGAACCTCGTTGGCGGTGGCGGCGCCAGCAGCAGCATTTCGAACGAACTTATGACGTTAGCGGCTTGTCAGGCCATGTCAGTGCGGGAATCCCTCGCACACAACAAGACTGGATTCTACAATCGAAGTGAGCGCGGGCGCAGTAGCGGCAAGAGTGGAGGCACGCAGTGGCAAAGCTATAGCTCGCCTAGGACCGCGCACGGCAAAGTGTGTGCGTTAGGCGAGACATAGAAAAAATGTGTCTACGAGGGCGACAAGGCAAAACAGAGAAGGTCGGGGGTATTCAAGAACGATGTGATGAGCCGTGCGACCACGAAGACGTACCCCATAGTGTAAACAGACAGTGAAGAAAGCGACAGTAGTGAGGTAAATTATCATTCATTACATAATATCGGCTCATTAAAAATTTAGGTACCATTTATAATCAATGAATGCGAAAAAAAAAGATTAAAATGGAAGTAGATACGGGAAGCAGTGTCGTGTATAAACTATGACTGAGTATTATAAAGATATATTTCTTGAGTGTCCCCTTACGAAGTGCATTTTAATTTTAAAATATTACCTAGGTATACGTGAAACTGTCACACCGGTAGCCGGTAAAATTAATAGCAAGTGTTAAATTTAGAAATATAGTTAAAGTACGTAGTGAAAATATTTTTCTTTCCATTTTTAGCATTCCACATAGGGGTCAGCGGTCTTCAATCGTCCCCTTCGTTTTGCATCGACCTTTACCTCATTCCTTTACACTCGTTTATTTTTAATACGTTACAAGATGAAATAATATTTAAATTCAATAGTAGACGTACATTTTGATTACATGTTAAACTTCATCTTTTACGAATACCGATCCCGCCGATACCGATTACGAATCTTTCAAAACGCAGCGTTATTATTATAGTATCGAGAGACTTCCCGCCATAGCTCAATTAGCTAGAATAGGAACCACCAATCGGGCCGGAGTGTCTGACATGGCGATCACGGAAAGCGAGGTATGATGTGGGAAGGATCTATGGACTAAACTAAATTAATTTTGAAAATGTATGATAGGCTATACTAGTTTTGGTGAAGAAGGAATGAAAGCGAACGAAAGAGAAATTTCTTAACGAAGGTTTACCTGAATGAGATCGTGAATGTCAGATCCACCGTCTACGTAAGGTTACCTACCGTTTTATCTTTTTGTGATGTTAAATTTTGTCCATTTGAAAAGCCGATTTATTGTAGTGCCATTTTTGTTTCAACATCATACACTCCGGTGCATACCACTCAGCAACCACGGGGCCCAGACGTAGGACATTCAACACACATAACACCGTCACATCCGGTGTTAGGGAGGGCTCGTTTCGTGTTGTAGTCCCTTTCATTTTTGTCGGTTTCCCCGGCTGTTCCACCACTCCGTAGCTTCATTTTAGCTGGTTGGGTATTGTAGCGATAGGTACTTTACAAATGATCCGACATACGTACGGAAACGCTCAATTCTAGAAGCCAGATACATATATCGATTGCCCAAGCGAATCCGTATAGAAATAGTTATTTTATTTAGGCACGAACCAAAATAAGCATTCTCTTTGTGTTCGAAATCTATGACATACGTTTAGCCAAAGGGCGGTCCCGGCTACGCCATTTGATTCGAATTCAGAAACCTTAAATCGGTGCGAGTCTGTTCAAGTTTTTCGTTTTGTTTATATCATAAAATAGTTTTAGATTTCACTATTTTAATTGGCAAAAGTGACAGTGTCCGAACAGAGATCTCGCTATCAGGCAGATTGCCGCAGACTAGTAGTCCCAGTCGCGAGCCACGGCCCACTGCAGCTGCAATTGCCTCCCAAGGCACCGAGCATATGTAAGGTATTCGTCTTTATTATTAATATTATTATTTATCTTTACATCCACGCAACGCCGAGGAGTCGAAGACAAACGCGCGGTCAAGCGCGGCGTCCTGCGGCCGAGGACGAGATCTACGGTTCAGAGACGACTTCACTTCGGACGGCCACCGCCAGGTGCAGCCAGCTCGGCGCCCGCTAAATTGTACGCTGCCCGTCCCTCTCGCATCCAGACATCGCCGCAAGCCAGCATCACGACCGAATCGAACACGAAAAACGGTACGAACTTTCAGATCGCGCGATAGACCCCGCCGGTTCCATACGAACCTTAAGTGATAAGATTTAATCATTACGTTAAGTACATTGTGATAAACGATTACAAATTGCAAACCAAAGCCGCATTTCATTTGTCGACGACTTTAGTAGCGACAGGCCTTGTACTAGGTAAATATACGGAACGGTCCTTAAACCAAAAGTCCGACCTCCGCTGCTGAGCCCGTCTGGCACACTATATATCGCTTTATTACTAAAACTCAATGCAACGATTTGTTTTTACATTTTAAGAATACATACAAATAATAATATTAAGAATACATCGTCAATCAATGTGGACGATCTCAGTTCCAGATTCAGTGACGTGTTCAGCGATGGTTTGGGCCAGTACACGGATGGCACGGTCGGCCTGCGCGTGCGACCTGGTGCCACGCTGGTATTCCTGCGGGCGCGCCCTCTCGCTTTTACGCGTTGCGCGAAACAGTGGAGCGCACTTTCGACGCACTGGTACGCGACAGAGTTATCACACCACCGGTCGAGTCGTAGGACTGGGCCACGCCAATTGTACCGGTAATCAAAGCAGATGGTACTATTCGAATTTGCGAATTTTGCGTCACCACTCAGTGGGAACAGACGAGAACCTTTCGTGCAGTAACCTATAAGGTGAGTGAGTATTAGCCTAGATTTGTAATGTGCCTATTACCTTTAATTACATGTGATTTTCTAATGATATCTTTGAACCATATTCATGATTGAATAATATGATCTTTAACATGAAATAGAAATGGAAATTGTACCTACCTAAAGGGTATAAAACCATGTGTTGGGTTTGTTGTTATAGAATCGCATGTTTACTTTATTAATTGAATGTCATGACTCTTTATTAACATAGAATAGAATAGAAAGTATAATTACAGCTATGAAATCGCGTGACCAGTATAATTATGAAATAACGTGTCGAATTTAATGCTTAGTTTCGAGTAAATTTGGGGGTTAGTGCTTAACCTTGGTTAGATTAGGTTAAATCCCATTACCATTATAAATTGTGGTTGTCCTTGCGGTCCCTGGCAGACACTGTCTCATGACTCATTACAGTGTTTGCCCGGTATTGTTATTTATTTGAGGTATGACCTTAGTCGTGGTGCCCAACTCATATGCACTGAGTGAATTCAATACTTAACCTGAACATATGGGTAAGCTGATTGATTGTCTACATTCCGAATCTTTGTTAAATCTCTAAAGTAATATTATTCTTAGAGTATTTCATTATAAAAACAAACACCCCATAACACATTTCGTGACATGGTGGAGAAATAAGCTGAGATTTTCAGTGGCCAAGGAGATCCCAGTTTCCCTTTTAAATTGTGATGATTTGGAATGAACAGAGGAGACAATCAATCTGCAGTAATAATTATTCTGAATTTAGTAGCTAGAAAAGTACCTAGTCATATTTGTTATAAATAATTAAATATTATGTCTGAGGAATCTAAGCGAAATGATATATGCTTAATATTTGTTAAATTGTGTCTTGAATACCGTCAATTTATACTAACCCACCTCTTACTAAATTGCGCATTAAATATTAAATATGTAGATATATGTCCTGAACAAAGATTAAAAAAGTGTTTGCGCAATGTGATGTAGTAATTCAGAAAGATGTTAGTGAAATATTTAAATTATTGTCATGTGGTGTCATGTATAAACAGTTTTGGGCAAATAGTTACAAGTGTAGTGTAACGTGCTGTAACCTATGAAAATGTGTTATCGTCACAACAGTTCATTCTGATATTATGACCATTCAAGTAGTAATTGTTCCGAGGCTCATATTAAATAAGGAACACGTGTTGATATAGTATTATGGAACCTTCGTGTCATGTTCCTTGAGACTCCTTAAACATTTTCCATCGGCGACAAGGATGGAATTCATGGAAGTAACATGTCGACTACAGTAGGAAGAATAGAAGCGTTCAACCCGGTGACGGACAATAAGACGTTATACGTCGACAGGTTGAAAAAATATTTCTTATACAATGAAATAATAGAGGTGAGAAAAGTTATGGGCAGTGCAAGCTACGAGTTAATGGTAACATTGTGCATGCTGTAAAAACCAGCATTGCGATCTTATTAAGATGTAGTAGAAATTATGAAACATCACCTTGAACCTACCCCCAGTGTAGTCGCGGAAAAATTTAAATTTAGACTGCGGACGGTGAATAATATTACAGAAAAGATTGCGAAATTCGTAGCAGAATAAAGAAAATTAACAAAATATCGCAATTTTGGAATAAACTCACAGGAAAATAATCGGGACCAATTTGTTTGTGGACTACGCAACGAAATTATTAGAAATTTTTTTTTTAATGAGTCTTTCAAATAGGCATTTCAGTTGGCTGTGGTGCTGGAGGCGGCAGTGGTAGATGCAGTATTGGTGGACATCGTTGGCGGTGGCGGCGCCAGCAGCAGCATTTCGAACGAACTTATGACGTTCGACGAAGAAGAAGAAGAAGACGACGAAGAAAGCGGCAGTAGTGAGGTAAATTATCATTCATTACATAATATCGGCTCATTAAAAATTTAGGTACCATTTATAATCAATGAATGCGAAAAAAAAAGATTAAAATGGAAGTAGATACGGGAAGCAGTGTCGTGTATAAACTATGACTGAGTATTATAAAGATATATTTCTTGAGTGTCCCCTTACGAAGTGCATTTTAATTTAAAAATATTTTACCTGAAACTGTCACACCGGTAGGAAAATTAATAGCAAGTGTTAAATTTAGAAATATAGTTAAAGTACGTAGTAAAAATATTTTTCTTTCCATTTTTAGCATTCCACTTAGGGGGTCAGCGGTCTTCAATCGTCCCCTTCGTTTTGCATCGACATTTACCTCATTCCTTTAAACTCGTTTATTTTTAATACGTTACAAGATGAAATAATATTTAAATTCAATAGTAGACGTACATTTTGATTACATGTTCAACTTAATCTTTTACGAATACCGATCCCGCCGGTTAAAAAAATTCTTTCAAAACGCAGCGTTATTATAATAGTATCAGGAGACTTCCCGCCATAACTCAATTAGCTAGAATAGGAACCACCAATCGGGCCGGAGTGTCTGACATGGCGATCGCGGAAAGCGAGGTATGATGTGGGAAGGATCTATGGACTAAACTAAATTAAGTTTGAAAATGTATGATAGGATATACTAGTTTTGGTGAAGAAGGAATGAAAGCGAACGGAAGAGAAATTTATTAACGAAGGTTTACCTGAATGAGATCGTGAATGTCAGATCCACCGACTACGTAAGGTTACCTACCGTTTTATCTTTTTGTGATGTTAAATTTTGTCTATTTGAAAAGCCGATTTATTGTAATATCATTTTTGTTTCAACATCATACACACCAGTACGTACCTACCACTCAGCAACCACGGGGCCCAGACGTAGGACATTCAACACACGTAACACCTTCACATCCGGCCAGTGTTAGGGAAAGCTCGTTTCGTGTTGTAGTCCCTTTCATTTTCGTCTGTTTCCCCGGCTGTTCCGCCACTCCGTAACTTCATTTTAGCTGGTTGGGTATTGTAGCGAGAATGTTCCTCGCTACTTTACAAATTATCCGACATACGTACGGAAACGCTAAATTCATAGAAGCCAGATACATATATCGATTGTCCAAGCAAATCCGTATAAAAATAGTAGTTTTATTTAGGCACGAACCAAAATCAGCATTCTCTTTGTGTTCGAAATCTATGACATACGTTTAGCCAAAGGGCGGTCCCGGCTACGCGATTTGATTCGAATTCAGAGACCTTAAATCGGTGCGAGTCTGTTCAAGTTTTTCGTTTTGTTTGTATCATAAAATAGTTTTAGATTTCCCTATTTTAATTGGCAAAAGTGACAGTGTCCGAACAGAGATCTCGCTATAAGGCAGATTGCCGCAGACTAGTAGTCATAGTCGCGAGCCACGGCCCACTGCAGCTGCAATAGCCTCCCAAGGCACACCGAGCATATGTAAGGTATTCGTTTTTAGTATTAATATTATTATTTATCTTTACATCCACGCAACGCCGAGGAGTCGAAGACAGACGCGCGGTCAAGCGCGGCGTCCAGCGGCCGAGGACGAGATCTACGGTTCAGAGACGACTCCACTTCGGACGGCCACCGCCGGGCGCAGCCAGCTCGGCGCTCGCTAAATCGTACGCCGCCCGTCCCTCGCGCATCCAGACATCGCCGCAAGACAGCATCACGACCGAATCGAACACGAAAAACGGTACGAACTTTCAGATCGCGCGATAGACCCCGCCGGTTCCATACGAACCTTAGGTGATAAGATTTAATCATTACGTTAAGTACATTGTGATAAACGATTACAAATTGTAAACCAAAGCCGCATTTCATTTGTCGACGACTTTAGTAGCAACAGGCCTTGTACTAGGTAAATATACGGAACGGTCCTTGAACCAAAAGCCTCCGCTGCTGAGCCCGTCTGGCACATATATATCGCTTTATTACTAAAACTCAATGCAACGATTTTTTTTTCCATTTTAAGAATACATACAAATAATATTAAGAATACATCTTCAATCACTACACCACTAGTCGGGTCGTCGGATTGGGCCGCGCTGATTGTACAGGTAATCAAAGCAAATGGTACTATTCGAATTTGCGACGATTTAAAATTGGTATTAAATACAAATTTGGAGGTTGACCGTTTTCCAATACCTCGAGTGGACGATTTACTAACAAAATTGAAAGGGGCTGAGCGATTCAGTAAAATCGCCTTATCACAAGCTTTTATACACAATTAGTATTAGACGAAGAGTCGCTAAAATATATAGTAATTATTACTCATAAAGGTCTATTCAGGTATAATAGATTAATCTGTGGGTTTTCTTGAAGTCTGGGAATATTTCCAAGAAAGCTAGAACAGATGTTTAATATTATGTAAGGAATTCACACTATGATGTACAAGGATATAAGGTGGAGACGATACAGAAGACATTTCTAAGAGCCGTGCATTATAGACTTGCCGGTTCGTCGATGTCTTACGCAAATTTACTAAATCAGTACAAAATCACATGCTTGACGGACACAGACTGGCCATGCACGATTCGACAATCCTTTATAATTTTTGTACCAGCGCATATAATTGCCCTGAACTTTTGGAGCAGATCAACTTCTGTGTACCTGGTCTCTCGACAAGCTCGAGCGCTCTTACTGCGCTGCCTAAAATCCGGACCAGCGCAGAGGTTAGTGCTCCATTGTACAGAATTTGTCATTTGTACGACAGTAGCCATGTTCCAGTTGACATTTTTATCAATTTCCGTGCCGTTACCGCTACCTGTTTTTAATTTTAATAATATTAAGAATATATCGTCAATCGATATGGACGATCTCAGTTCCAGATTCAGTGACGTGTTCAGCGATGGTTTGGGCCAGTACACGGGTAGCACGGTGCGCGTGCGACCTGGTGCCACGCTGGTATTCAGGAACCGGTGAACCGGTGGCCGGTGGCACTCTAGACGCACTGGTACGAGACAGAGAGTTCACACCACCGGTCGTGTCGTCAGGTCGTCGGACTGGGCCGCGCTGATATTACCGGTAATCAAAGCAAATAGTACTATTCGAATTTGCGACGATTTTAAATTTATATTTAATAAAAGTTTGGAGATTTCCAATAACTCGAATAGTCGATATCGATATCGAAATTGATAATAAGTCGATATATTAACAAAATTGAACGGAGAAACGGAAATAAGTACTATGATCACGAGCTATGTTCATATAGATGATGCTGAGGTGTTAGATTCTATGTGCCACTAATATCTGTAAGGCTAAACGTACTTTAAATGTAATGCTGTTTGTTCTCCAAGAAATACATAAATCACTGAACTGCGATAATGATAGCAGAGTTCAATGGGGGATATCACAGCAAATAAATCTCTGACTTCAGTATAGACAGATCCAAAAAGTGAAGATAGCGATATCAGTTTAATTGCTTCTGACACTGATCTTAATATTTCTTGCAGTGAACTTCAGAAATTACCATATATTTCGAACAAACGAGTAAGGAGGCAGCCAGAGCGTTATTGTTACTTAAACATATGCACCAAGGTGAGTCTGAGGTGTCTGAGAAGCGCAGGATAGTCCAGTAGAAAAATTACCTTCAGATAAAACTTTAGTGCAATACAAGTGGGTGTTTAAAAAGAAAGTCAATAGTGATAAGTGTGCGGTACAGAGTGCGTTTAGTGGCTAAAGGCTTCACACAAAGGCCAGGTATTGTTTATGAAGATACTTTCTCACCTTTTGTAAGACATTCTACGCTCTCATACTAATTGCTTAATCTGCACAATTAAATTTAGATAAAATAAAATAGTTTTAGATTTCACTATTTTAATTGGCAAAAGTGACAGTGTCCGAACAGAGATCTCGCTATCAGGCAGATTGCCGCAGACTAGTAGTCCCAGTCGCGAGCCACGGCCCACTGCAGCTGCAATAGCCTCCCAAGGCACCGAGCATATGTAAGGTATTCGTCTTTATTAATAATATTATTATTTATCTTTACATCCACGCAACGCCGAGGAGTCGAAGACAAACGCGCGGTCAAGCGCGGCGTCCTGCGGCCGAGGACGAGATCTACGGTTCAGAGACGACTTCACTTCGGACGGCCACCGCCAGGTGCAGCCAGCTCGGCGCCCGCTAAATTGTACGCTGCCCGTCCCTCTCGCATCCAGACATCGCCGCAAGCCAGTATCACGACCGAATCGAACACGAAAAACGGTACGAACTTTCAGATCGCGCGATAGACCCCGCCGGTTCCATACGAACCTTAAGTGATAAGATTTAATCGTTACATTAAGAACATTGTGATAAACGATTACAAATTGTAAACTAAAGCCGCATTTCATTTGTCGACGACTTTAGTAGCGACAGGCCTTGTACTAGGTAAATATACGGAACGGTCCTTGAACCAAAAGTTCGACCTCCGCTGCTGAGCCCGTCTGGCACACTATATATCGCTTTATTACTAAAACTCAATGCAACGATTTTTTTTCCATTTTAAGAATACATACAAATAATATTAAGAATACATCTTCAATCAATGTGGACGATCTCAACTCCAGATTCAGTGACGTGATCAGCGATGGTTTGGGCCAGTACACGGATGGCACGGTCGGCCTGCGCGTGCGACCTGGTGCCATGCTGGTATTCCTGCGGGCGCGCCCTCTCGATTATGCGTTGCGCGAACCGGTGGAGCGCACTTTCGACGCACTGGTACGCGACAGAGTCATCACACCACCGGCCGAGTCGTAGGACTGGGCCACGCCAATTGTACCGGTAATCAAAGCAGATGGTACTATTCGAATTTGCGACTTTTGCGTCACCACTCAGTGGGAACAGACGAGAACCTTTCGTACAGTCACCTATATAGGTGAGTGAGTATTAGCCTAGATTTGTAATGTGCCTATAACTACCTTTAATTACATGTGATTTTCTAATGATATCTTTGAACCATATTCATGATTGAATAACATGAAATAGAATAGGAAATTGTACCTACCTAAAGGTTATAAAACCATGTGTTGGGTTTATTGTTATAGAGTCGCATGTTTACTTTATTAATAGAATGTCATGACTCTTTATTAACATATAATAGAATAGAAAGTATAATTACAGCTATGAAATCGCGTGACCAGTATAATTATGAAATAACGTGTCTAATTTAATGCTTAGTTTCGAGTAAACTTAAAGATAAGCGCTTAACCTTAGTTAGATTAGGTTAAATCCCATTACCATTATAAATTGTGGTTGTTCTTGCGGTCCCTGGCAGACACTGTCTCATGACTCATTACAGTGTTTGCCCGGTATTGTTATTTATTTGAGGTATGACCTTAGTCGTGGTGCCCAACTCATATGGCTAGTGTACTAGAAGTTGAATGCGAAGCAGTAGCGAACCAATCTAGAATTAAATACTTAACCTGAACATGTGGGTAAGCTGATTGATTGTCTACATTCCGAATCTTTGTTAAATCACATGATTTGGAATGAGCAGAGGAGACAATCAATCTGCAGTAATAATATTCAGAATTTAGTAGCTAGAAAAGTACCTAGTCATATTTGTTATTAATAATTTATTATTATGTCTGAGGAATTTAAGCGAAATGATATATGCTTAAAATTTGTAAAATTGTGTTTTGAATATCGTCGATTTATACTAACCCACCTCTTACTAAAGTGCGCAGTAATATTAAATATGTAATATATGTCCTGAACAACGATTAAAAAAGTGTTCGCGCAATGTGATGTAGTAATGGTTAAAGAGTTCAGAAAGATGTTAGTGAAATGTTTAAATTATTGTCATGTGGTGTCATGTATAAACAGTTTTGGGCAAATAGTTACAAGTGTAGTGTAACTTGCTGTAACCTATGAAAATGTCGTATTGTCACAACGGTTCATTCTGATATTATGACCGTTCAAGTAGTAATTGTTCCAACGCTCAAATTAAATGAGGAACACATGTTCATATAGTATTATGGAACCTTCGTGTCATGTTCCTTGAGACTCCTTAAACATTTTCCATCGGCGACAAGGATGGAATTCATGGAAGTAACATGTCGACTACAGTAGGAAGAATAGATGTGTTCAACCCGGTGACGGACAATTGGACGTTATACGTCAACAGGTTGAAAAAATATTTCATATACAATGAAATAATAGAGGTGAGAAAAGAACTTAATTTGATTACCGTTATGGACAGTGCAAGCTACGAGTTATTAATAACATTGCGTGCATGCTGTAAAAACCAGCATTGCGATCTTATGAAGATTTAGTAGGAATTATGAAACATCACCTTGAACTTACCCCCAATGTAGTCGCGGAAAAATTTAAATTTAGACTGCGGACGGTGAATAATACTACAGAAACGATTGTGAAATTCGTAGCAGAATAAAGAAAATTAACAAAATATCGCAATTTTGGAATAAACTCACAGGAAAATAATCGGGATCAATTTGTTTGTGGACTACGCAACGAAATTATTAGAATTTTTTTTTAAGAGTCTTTCAAATAGGCATTTCAGTTGGCTGTGGTGCTCGAGGCGGCAGAGGTAGATGCAGTATCGGTGAACATCGTTGGCGGTGGCGGCGCCAGCAGCAGCGTTTCGAACGAACTTATGACGTAAGCGGCTTGTCAGGCCATGTCAGCGCGGAATGCCTCGCACACAACAAGACTGGATTCTACAATCGAAATGAGCGCGGGCGCAGTAGCGGCAACAGTGGAGGCACGCAGTGGCAAAGCTATAGAAAAAATGTGTCCACGAGGGCGACAAGGCAAAACAGAGAGAAGGTCGGGGTATTCAAGAATGATGTGATGAACCGTGCGACCACGAAGACGTAACCCATAGTGTACTCAGACAGTGAAGAAAGCGGCAGTAGTGAGGTAAATTATCATTCATTACATAATATCGGCTCATTAAAAATTTAGGTACCATTTATAATCATTGAATGCGAAAAAAAAAGATTAAAATGGAAGTAGATACGGGAAGCAGTGTCGTGTATAAACTATGACTGAGTATTATAAAGATATATTTCTTGAGTGTCGTCTTACGAAGTGCATTTTAATTTATAATATTATACGTGAAACTGTCACACCAGTAGGAAAATTATTAGCAAGTGTAAAATTTAGAAATATAGTCAAAGTACGTAGTGAATATATTTTTCTTACCATTTTTAGCATTCCACATAGGGGGTCAGCGGTCTTCAATCGTCCCCTTCGTTTTGCATCGACCTTTACCTCATTCCTTTAAACTCGTTTATTTTTAATACATTACAAGAAGAAATAATATTTAAATTCAATAGTAGACGTACATTTTGATTACATGTTAAACTTCATCTTTTACGAATACCGATCCCGCCGATACCGATTACGAATCTTTCAAAACGCAGCGTTATTATTATAGTATCGAGAGACTTCCCGCCATAGCTCAATTAGCTAGAATAGGAACCACCAATCGGGCCGGAGTGTCTGACATGGCGATCACGGAAAGCGAGGTATGATGTGGGAAGGATCTATGGACTAAACTAAATTAATTTTGAAAATGTATGATAGGCTATACTAGTTTTGGTGAAGAAGGAATGAAAGCGAACGAAAGAGAAATTTCTTAACGAAGGTTTACCTGAATGAGATCGTGAATGTCAGATCCACCGTCTACGTAAGGTTACCTACCGTTTTATCTTTTTGTGATGTTAAATTTTGTCCATTTGAAAAGCCGATTTATTGTAGTGCCATTTTTGTTTCAACATCATACACTCCGGTGCATACCACTCAGCAACCACGGGGCCCAGACGTAGGACATTCAACACACATAACACCGTCACATCCGGTGTTAGGGAGGGCTCGTTTCGTGTTGTAGTCCCTTTCATTTTCGTCTGTTTCCCCGGCTGTTCCGCCACTCCGTAACTTCATTTTAGCTGGTTGGGTATTGTAGCGAGAATGTTCCTCGCTACTTTACAAATTATCCGACATACGTACGGAAACGCTAAATTTATAGAAGCCAGATACATATATCGATTGTCCAAGCAAATCCGTATAAAAATAGTAGTTTTATTTAGGCACGAACCAAAATAAGCATTCTCTTTGTGTTCGAAATCTATGACATACGTTTAGCCAAAGGGCGGTCCCGGCTACGCGATTTGATTCGAATTCAGAAACCTTAAATCGGTGCAAGTCTGTTCAAGTTTTTCGTTTTGTTTATATCATAAAATAGTTTTAGATTTCACTATTTTAATTGGCAAAAGTGACAGTGTCCGAACAGAGATCTCGCTATCAGGCAGATTGCCGCAGACTAGTAGTCCCAGTCGCGAGCCACGGCCCACTGCAGCTGCAATAGCCTCCCAAGGCACCGAGCATATGTAAGGTATTCGTCTTTATTATTAATATTATTATTTATCTTTACATCCACGCAACGCCGAGGAGTCGAAGACAAACGCGCGGTCAAGCGCGGCGTCCTGCGGCCGAGGACGAGATCTACGGTTCAGAGACGACTTCACTTCGGACGGCCACCGCCAGGTGCAGCCAGCTCGGCGCCCGCTAAATTGTACGCTGCCCGTCCCTCTCGCATCCAGACATCGCCGCAAGCCAGCATCACGACCGAATCGAACACGAAAAACGGTACGAACTTTCAGATCGCGCGATAGACCCCGCCGGTTCCATACGAACCTTAAGTGATAAGATTTAATCATTACGTTAAGTACATTGTGATAAACAATTACAAATTGTAAACTAAAGCCGCATTTCATTTGTCGACTACTTTAGTAGCGACAAGCCTTGTAAATATACGGAACGGTCCTTGAACCAAAAGTCCGACCTCCGCTGCTGAGCCCGTCTGGCACACTATATATCGCTTTATTACTAAAACTCAATGCAACGATTTTTTTTTCCATTTTAAGAATACATACAAACAATATTAAGAATACATCTTCAATCAATGTGGACGATCTCAGTTCCAGATTCAGTGACGTGTTCAGCGATGGTTTGGGCCAGTACACGAATGATACGGTGAGCTTTTGCGACCTTGGTGTTCCTGCAGGCGCGATTTCATGCTTACGCGTTGCGCGAACCGGTAACCGCACTCTAGACGCACTGGTCCGCGATAGAGTGATCACACGTCGGTCGAGTCGTCGAACTGAGCCGCGCTGATTGTACAGGTAATCAAAGCAAATGGTACTATTCGAATTTGTGACGATTTAAAATTGATATTAAATACAAATTTGGAGGTTGATCGTTTTCCTATACCTCGAGTAGACGATTTATTAACAAAATTGAACTGGGGTGAAGCTTTTATACACAATTAGTATTAGACGAAGAGTCGCTAAAATATACAGTAATTATTACTCATAAAGGTCTGTTCAGGTATAATAGATTTATCTGTGGTTGTCTTCAAGTCCGGGAATATGTCCAAGAAAGCTAGAACAGATGTTTAATATTATGTATGGAAGCCACACTATGACGTGTACAAGGATGAGGTGGAGACGATACAGAAGACATTTCTAAGAGCCGTGCATTATAGACTTGCCGGTTCGTCGATGTCTTACGCAATTTTACTAATTCAGTATATCACATGCTTTACGGACAGACTGACTTTGCACGATTCGACAGTTATTTATAATATTTGTACCAGCACATATAATTGCCCGGAACTTTTGGAGCAGATCAACTTCTGTGTACCTGGTCTCTCGACAAGCTCGAGTGCTCTTTTTGCGCTGCCTAAAATCCGGACCAACGCAGAGGTTAGTGCTCCATTGTACAGAATTTGTCATTTGTACGACAGTGGCCATGTTCCGGTTGACATTTTTAACAATTTCCGTGCCGTTACCGCTACCTGTTTTTAATTGTAATAATATTAAGAATATATCGTCAATCGATGTGGACGATCTCAGTTCCAGATTCAGTGACGTGTTCAGCGATGGTTTGGGCCAGTAGGTACACGGGTAGCACGGTGCGCGTGCGACCTGGTGCCACGCTGGTATTCCGGAACCGGTGGACCGGTGGCCGGTGGACGATGGCACTCTAGACGCACTGGTACGAGACAGAGAGTTCACACCACCGGTCGGGTCGTCCGGTCGTCAGACTGGGCCGCCGGTAATCAAAGCAAATGGTACTATTCGAATTTGCGACGATTTTAAATTTATATTAAATAAAAGTTTGGAGATTTCCAATAACTCGAATAGTCGATATCGATATCGAAAATGATAATAAGTCGATTTATTAACAAAATTGAACGGAGAAACGGAAATAAGTACTATGGTCACGAGCTATGTTCATAGAGATGATGCTGAGGTGTTAGATTCTATGTGCCACTAATATCTGTAAGGCTAAACGTACTTTAAATGTAATGCTGTTTGTTCTCCAAGAAATACATAAATCACTGAACTGCGATAATGATAGCAGAGTTCAATGGGGGATATCACAGCAAATAAATCTCTGACTTCAGTATAGACAGATCCAAAAAGTGAAGATAGCGATATCAGTTTCATTGCTTCTGACACTGATCTTAATATTTCTTGCAGTGAACTTCAGAAAGTACCATATATTTCGAACAAACGAGTAAGGAGGCAGCCAGACCGTTATGGTTACTTGAACATATGCACCAAGGTGAGTCCGAGGTGTCTGAGAAGCCCAGGATAGTCCAGTAGAAAAATTACCTTCAGATAAAACTTTAGTGCAATACAAGTGGGTGTTTAAAAAGAAAGTCAATAGTGATAAGTGTGCGGTACAGAGTGCGTTTAGTGGCTAAAGGCTTCACACAAAGGCCAGGTATTGTTTATGAAGATACTTTCTCACCTTTTGTAAGACATTCTACGCTCTCATACTGTTGATTGCTTTATCTGCACAATTAAATTTAGATATTACTCATTTAGATGTGAAAACGCTTTTTTAAATGGCTATCTCAAAGAGGACGTTTAGATGACTCAACCACACATAAATTGTGATATCAATAAGAAAGAGATAATTGTTAAACTAAACAAAAGCACACTTGGTAAAATTTGGGTGCTTTTGAAGCATACTAGTTCTTGATATAAATATTTCGATGTTAATAACTCTGGTAATAAACACAGTGGAAGTGGAAGACTTGAGAGCTCACACGTATAGGCTCTTTGGGTCCTGTAAAAACTTGTCGAAACGCGTTCTAATGCTGTAACTTCTAGCGTCTTTAGGTATTTGTATCTTGTAAAATACGTACTTACCTATTTAGTTTTTCTTTAGTCGCACTATATGCATGCTAAGTACTTTAGAAACGTTAAAAATATACCTTTTCTTAAATTTGTTTACATTGTATTTTTAATTATCAATAAGCATTTCTCAATAACAGTTACCTAATAATATAACGAGTTTTATAAATATACCTATTTTTTATAGGCAGTTTTTTAAAGTAGCGGTTAGGTTCATTGATATAGTTGTCTTAGAAATTTCTTTATGAGGCTAGGTCTCTAGTTTTTACAACATTTTTGGTGTATGTCAGGCTAGTTTAGATCTCAAGGTGATTTAAGTAATTTCGTACCTAAACCTTAGTCAGAAAATTTACTAGTCTTTAGGTGCATCGTGATTTATTTTTGTTTTTGATAACCGTCATGTGCCGTCATATAATTAAAACCTAAATATCTAGTCATGCTATCTTAGTGCTAGTTATATCTAATCGGATCTGTCCACTCTTTATCATGAATCACATATCACATTTAACGACATCCAACGTCATAGGGTACTACTTACCTACTACTATAAATTTTCTAATGGTGTCTCGGAGCACCACCTAATTATAAAAGTATGTAGTAAAATAGTTCAAACCCCGGCCGGGGAAAGAATAGTTCGACACTGTAACATTAACAGGGTATTCATAAAAGGCGAATATATAGGTACATAATTTGTTTATAAACTATATCTATATAACTTATGTATAAAGTCTTAAGTAGGTACACTAACGTAGTAAATATCGAAGTAAATTTCTTTTTGATGTACCATTTATGATTTAGAATTATTGTCTCATTTTTATAGTGTGTAAACTTTATTTCGTACTATACTTACACACACGCACACGCACGCACACACACACACACACACACACACACACACACACACACACACACACACACACACACACACACACACACACACACACACACACACACACACACGGCCAAATAGATACACGCACCACAATACCTTAATTTTTCTTATGTGGTAATTCACCCCTTACTGGAACACACTTGGTATGGAAGATAGCTTAAATGGAAATGGGAAGAACGATATCACGAATGTAGTACGGATGTTCACCTTAACACTCTGTGGGTCACGCAGTGTTGTCACTCACAGCCACACTACATTATTAGTAATTTTTGGTTATTTTTACTAGATCCATTTCTTTTTAATTATGGAAATATGTATTTTCCCTTTTTTACCCTTGTATTGCGTTAAATTCTTCATTATTGGGGTGTATAAATAATAAGCATTTAATTTTATTTCAAGTTATTTTTATAATTCTATGTACTAGGCAATTCTATGTTTAGTTAAATAAAGACATTTTAGTACCTCCTTATCGCGAGTAGTATTAATGCAAATTTTGGTAAATTCCAAATATTAGTTTAGTAAATAATCAGTCATTTTAGTACGTACCTCTTCGTAACGAGTGCTATTAATGCAAGTACGGATAAGTTTCAAAATGTTAGTTGTAGTCAACAAAGTCATTTTAGTACCTCCTTCAAAGAGTGCTAATTATGCAAATTTACATTGGGGTTTTTTTAGCCATTCAGTTTTAACAATAACAGATATTTAAACACGTAATAATAATAATAATAAAAATAACTAGTATTAGGTATAAATTTTAAAGTTGGTAGACATACGTAAATTTAATTCAGTATTAATAGCAGGTAGTTATATTATTTCTTTTTCTTTCTCTTATCTTTTTTATAGTAGGTAAACTTTCGGTTGGGATATTCTGAACATACCTATAAATAAGAAATAAAGGAAATTTTATTGGTTGTGCAGTTCTTACATTAGAGTCTCGTCTAGTTAGCCATGTTGGCATTAAATAGAGGCAAACGCAGCGGTAATCTCGTTTGATCGCATAAAATATAATCTTCTATTATAGGTTTCCTTTAGTTTCCTTTAGACATTATCGGGGGAAACAAATTTGTGTAACTTGTAAGCATTCGTTTTATCAATATTTGGTCAAAAGGGTACCCACAGAACTTACAGTATAGTTTCTAATTAGATTTCATATACCTATGCTAAGTAGTCTGGCTATTAAAGTTAAATTTAGTTTAGTATAGAATATCTTAGAATAAAAGTGAACTCTTTATCTTTTGTATTTGCCGAATTTACAATCTACCATAGTTTTAAGTAAATCATAATCTTTGTTTATGCCTATGTGTGTGTGGTCATGATAATATATAGTCTTTGTGTGTACCTACGTACGTTGTTTAATTTTTTCGAACCCAAGAAACATCCTTAGATAGCTTAGCAACTATACCTATATAGATTGGTTTGATTGTACGCGACCGTACTCGGTCAGCTCGGTCGAACCTGAATCCCTGAGATAATAGTCATCAACGGACTGAAGGTCGCTACAATTGACACTCATTTTGGGGCACTGCGAGTTCAGCCAGGGCTGGCTTTTCTTGTAAGTATTTGTAAGTAGGTACTTGCATATAGACACTTGAAATCCTTACGATGTGTTTAGAGAGAATTAAACCGTTACATTACGAGAAACCATATTATGAATATTTGCAACGTGAGTATCCGTAGATGGGGAAATTAAGCGATTGTTATCTACTTAACTTTAAATGAATCAAAATTTTTAAGGCATGGCCCCGTTACAGTTTTATTATATAGATAGATTTTATGACCATATACCAACCATACCAGCCCTATATGCCCCACTGCAGACGCTTAGGCCTCCTCTCGGGATGAGGGTGCTTGGAGCTTAATTCACCACGCTGCTTCAGTGCGAGATGGCGAATTTTAAACGACTGCCATATGTGACGGCAACCGAGATTGACGGTTCATCGTGCTTTCCGAGACACGAAGTCAGCGATAGTTATGTACTTAAGTCAGAAAAACTCATTGGTACATGCCGGTTTCGTGGTATCGAACCATGACCTTCTGAACAAGAAACGAGCTCGCCACCACATCGACTCGACATTTATGATTTATGAGTATAATGACAATAGCGTCAGATTACACGGGACGGTTCCAAATTAAAATGGATACTCCCATGTCAAACGGGACAGTTTTGAATTATGGTTTAGATAGGACAGCCGCTTGCTGGGTCCGACTAGGGACACCGCGTCCAATTGACACCGACTGACATTATTCAGTATTATAAGTGATGAAACGATTACGGTTAATCGTAATCGCCATCGTAATGATTATTTAGCGATTTCGATTAACTACTTCTATTATTGTAAACAGAAAAAGGGTAAAAACGTGTCATCATATTGCTGTTGTTTACTTTCCTCTGTCATCACGACCGCTTAGCCTAGTGGGTAGCGACCCTGCCTACGAAGCTGGAGATCCCGGGTTCGAATTCCAGGTCGGGTCAGTATTTATATGATGAATATTGATACTGGTACCGGATCTTGGTTATATGTATGTGGTGTCTTCGCTTGGTACTCAAAACACAAGCTAATGCTTAGTTTGGGGCCTAGACGTTGTTGTGTTGTATACGTTATTATATTAGTACCTACTATTATTATTATAATTTATTATTATTATCAGCTTCTGTTTTTCTGTTGTCGCGGTATATATTTGTCTTCTACGAAGGTATAGGTATATTTGTTCTTTTCTTAAAATAATCATAGAGTAAATTAATTTGACAGCAGCGTCTGGTTTTAATAGCTCCATAAATGTCAATTTACAGTATTGAAGTGACAATATGCAATTTTGCGGGGTTGGCGGGGATTTCTCGGGGTGAAGAACGGCGCGCGGGGACCGTGCACACTGTAATTCGGACTAAAACTGACCATCTTACACGAGCTAGCTAGATTATGTCATGAGTGGTTAGACGGTAAACGCAGAAGAGGTTCTCTAGTCAATTCGTACTTTTATAATAATAATATCTGGGACATCCCACACAGCGTCATTTAATTCCGAAGTAAGCAAGTATTATAGGGTATTAGAGAACTGATATACATACTTAAATATTTGGTACGTAGGTAGGTCTTCTACAGCCACCGGTTTTAAATAAACCTGTAACGACGGTTTGTGGCAACGAGAATTTTTTCGCATATTACCAAATAAATTTCCCTATAGAAGCCGAATATAATTAGGATAATGGTTTATTATTTATATTTGTAAGCATCTTGTGGGATTGGCAATTCGACTAAAGCCTGCCCAAACTACTTGGAAGGAAAAGCGCACGCACGCGGCTCTAGTAGGTTGTTTTATCTTTGCAGTATATACAGGCGTCACAGACGAGCCAAGTGAGAAGTTCCCTACCTGCACCTCATCGCCTCTTCTCATTTGTGTTTTTATTATTGTGTTAGACTGCACGATGTGTATAGAAAAAAATGAATATAGTAGTTTTGTCATTGGAAATGACTTTCATTTCGTTGGAGTATAGGGGGTCATTTGGGAGTTTTGTGAGACAGGCAGATTGCACGAAGAGTTTTCGAGATATCGGGATGAACGTGGTGTCAAGAGACGCAGCTCGGCGAGCTCTACAAGATAGCACAAGACAATTTGGAAAAAGTTCAAAAACCAAATAATTATCGGCAAAAAATGAAAAAAATCGCAATTTTTTTCCCCGATTTTCATTTTGGGAGCCCGATATCTCGAGAACTAGGTCCGAATAAGAAAAAAATAAAAAAACAGCTCAGGGTAATTAGGCGGGGGATCGATTGATACTAAAATTGTTAGAATCGGACAACCGGAAGTAGTGGTTAAGGGTGCCCTTAGTTGGAAGTCGGATATGCGTCGGTGTTACATTTCGTACAAATTCGGTTTGTGCGATCGAAATGTCGTACAGAATGTTATATTTCGAAGTTTTATGCTTATTCAGATACAGTTATGTTGTTTTTTTTTTTCGAAAAAAATTTATTTCGAAAAATATTATCCAAAATACGTGTTTATTTTATTCCGTTAGGTTCATTTCCAATGTCGTAAGAAGTTCGTACGAAAGCAGGAGATCCGTTGTTTTTTTTATTCTGTTTGAATTGATTTAAATATCTTAATTGACGTGTATTTCAGGCATATATTTTGAAATTAAGTAGGTACAGTTCCAATCAACCTTTATGGCATCAATCACAATTATCACAATAGCAAGGTTATAGATCAGTAGATGGTCGTTGATGCTACGACGTCACTTTCTAGATTTGATCTTCAAAGGTGTCCCATCTTTTATGTTCTGTACAACTATTCCAGTTGGATCGACGATAGGATTTTTCAAGGACGGACGTGCTGGCTCAACCGTGAACTTCTTCAGGAGTCGCTAGACCAGTCTAAGACTGCATCAGACCCAGGCGTTCGCCTGTATTATACATATTAATAATTGTAGTAGGACCTGTCGTGATAGGCCGAATGCAGCGAACCTGTTTCAAATCCATAAGGCCATGGCTCGAATCCGGGCGTTTACCAATGAGTTTTTTCTGACTTAAGTACATTAATATCTTACGGTGATACAGTAATACGGTAATGATACGGTGCTGTACAGTGCCTACAGCACCGTATTCAGTATATGACAATCACTGACTCCGTGCCTCATAGAGCAGTCGGTCCCGGTTGCTGTCAATAGATGGCGATCGTTACAATCCATCAACCCGCGTTGGAGTATCATGGTGGATTTAAGCTACAAGCCCCCTCATCTTGAAAGGAGGCCTAAGCCCCTGCAGTGGGGTATAAAAAGGGCTGATAGAATGGAATGGAAAAAGTAGGACCTATACTACAGGTAGGTACCTACCAGATAACTAATATAGATAGGTATTACAATAATTTCACACACATCGCACCTTCAGAACGAAAGTGACTTTTGAATGTTAACAAAACGACTTTAAAAAGGATAATATAATATATATGTCACAATTATATATAAACAAAGTACAGATCGCATCAAACTTAACCAAACATCAAACTTGGATCTGAATACAACGCTATAAGCGTACTTGCGCAGGTACAGTCACATAACTCGCATTCCTCTCGCTCCACTGCGTCCCGCTATCCCTAAAACTGGTTACTTTACTGCGACACAACTTGTGCCTACTGTCTGATCTGCCATAAAGTTTATTGTAACTGCACCATCATCGCCGCGAACGTAATCTACAAAAGTTTTGCGTTACACACCCAATATTACGAAGCGTGCGAGACCAAAGAAGTCCCGTAGATAATCTGTGCTCGTAGACACAGTGCTGCTGTGCAGCGCTGTCCTGTCTGCGCTGGGGGCTATGGTCGTGGGTCGGCGCGTTGCTTAAACTCATCTTGAGGATTATTTCTCGGGTCGCACTTTGTAGGAATTTAGGCATCATAAACTTTTTTTAAACGTTTATAGACGACTAAAGTCGACATTGGACGAAATTCTCATAAGCACGACCGACCAGCTCTTAGTTCATTTTTTGGCCGCGAGACTTCTTTGGTAGCGCATCATATTGCTTCTATTTTCTGTATTTTGTGCTTCTGCCAAACAGAAAGCAATGCTTCTGGCTACCTATTTCTTGTTTGACAGCTCTACTACAGCGTGCCAAAGAAATAGACATACAAACACTCAAAAAACATTAGCCTCCTCAGTTTAGTATGTCGGATAACATTTGATGAATTATAGAAATGTTGAACCCTGAGAAAGGACGTAGTCTACTTTTTACCGCGGAAATATGTCTGTATGTTTATTCTTTCACGGCTAAGCCGGTAAACCGATCTTGATAAAATGTGGTATTTAGTTGCATCCTAAAGACGGACATAAGCATATTTTCTATCGCGAAAATATGTGTTACTTTTTCGCTACCTAAACCGCGAAACCAATTTTCACCTTGAACCTTGAAGGAAATTAGGTACTTTTCACAACAAAAACATAGGAATTTGTGTTTGTTAATATCCTTTCACGTCTAAACTGGTTCCTTTAGCGATCCTGGTACAATGTAAGGTCCACGCGGGCTGAAAGCTAGTTTATTATAAATCTTTAAATAAAACACATTTTTGTTACATTAACTTATTTATGCATTTATAGAACAATAACGCTCTGTTTAGCTTGCTGTTTAGCCTTGAGGCGAACTTGCGCGGCGATGCGATCAAGGTCGCGACGTCCCTGTGTTGTCAGCTGACGTCCACCATCTGGAATCTTCTCCACCATCTTCAGTGCTTCCAGAGCTTGAAGTGCCTTACGGGCAATGCTTCCTGACGACCTGTTTACAGATAAGGCAGGGCTCAAAATTTTTGTAATTATTCTGATTTGTATGCTATTGACATAAAAAGACACATACACTGCGGTTCCCCCTCCCGAACGTACTGGCAGCCCTTTTGTCGTTCTGATCCAATCAATTTTTCCAGACACATCCAAGTTGAGCTCTTTTGATGCATTGCCGTATGGATTGGTGTATAACAATGATAATCGACCAAAACCACCTCCCTTAAAGGAGGTGTTTCACAATGTGTGGGCATCTGGCTAGGATATTGTACAATATATAAAAAATATGCAATCTGGCTAGGACATTGTACAGTACATAAAAAATATGCAATCTGTCTAGGATATTGTACAGTACATAAAAAATATGCAACCAAGAAATACAACAAGTGTTACTACAAATTCCAGCA
This sequence comes from Luffia ferchaultella, assembly GCA_949709985.1. Lineage (NCBI taxonomy): Eukaryota > Metazoa > Arthropoda > Insecta > Lepidoptera > Psychidae > Luffia > Luffia ferchaultella. The sequence continues at coordinate 10,661,387 of OX453258.1, forward strand.
ATCTGGGTGTGTTTGGTATCTGTAAGAAATATAATAAGTGTGCGGTCCCACAATATATTATACTCATATTGTGAGATTGCACACTGGATTATGGATTGAGAAAATATGAAATTTACTGATGTTCGGATCTCAAATATCACTTCCTAATTAGAGACGTCAATATTTTGCGATATTCTTCACAATACGCGATCTAGTGTGCGGTCCCATTTTAAGTTCAATAATTGCAATGCTGACATGAAAATGGTGGATAGAGACCCGGAATCAAAACAGATAGCTAACACTGTTATCTGCTCTTGAGTGCTGGTAATTGTTCTGTGCTCGGAAGGGTTCTGTATCTGATGTGTATCAATTTTGACTAATTTTGTCATTTGTTGATAAATTTCAGTCAGATCAGTGTGGTCTTTTCAAATTGTAAAATATTGATAGAAATTATTTTTGTACAACGGTGATGTTTAGATACTTTAAACAGATAAAATTTCATGTATTTTTCCTAGGCTCCCTCTGTTTTTCAATAAGGTGTACAAAGACCTAGCCCAGAATGACTACACAACTTCTTAACTAATAATAGATCACCTCGAACTTTGTGGCTAATCTGAATACAGCGCTAAATATTTGAGGTGACCTGTAACCGACTTGTCCCGGCTCCACACGTGTGCAAGTTAACTATAATATAAGAATCTGCTGCAAAGAAAGTTTTAATAATATAACTTGGAATACTGTGCTGTATCTACACAGATAACATTGGCAATTTAATGATGAAAATATCTACAAACATGCAATGTTTGTTTAAAAAACAATATTCACCTGCAGAAATGTGAAGGAGTGACACCATTTCGTTTACGTCCACCGAAGATCTTGGTGACTGTCTTGACTCCGACAGGTGAGCGGATGTAGATATGCCTTAGGACAGCAGCACAGCGTACATAGAACCAGTCCGGGTCATACGGAGCCAATTCTTTGAATCGGCCCGTTTTAACCAGATCCATGTGCTCTGGCACTTTGACTTTACCCGTCCTGCAAAAATATATATGTTAAAATAGAAATTGGGTGATGCTGCTTTACTAAAGATTTTTTTACTATATTGCACTAAAATATTGATCATTACACTCTTGGCATATACCTAGTGTCAGACCGTTGGACTCGACACATTTATTTACTGTTCCTTTTGCAAATACGCGATATGATCAAAATTCACCTATCATACGTATCGTCACTTTTTATAATAATTTTTAACCTAATATTGATTTGAGACGGTCAAAAAAATGTTTTTCCTCATCGTTTTTTCCTAGCTGTGTTGAGGTTTTAATGACGAGTGCTGGAGAGTTCATACAATGTATGTAATGAATGGGAAGTAAACTGATCTGTTGTTTTATGTGGTTCACTATAATATGTTGACTGTCCATGACTTGGGGTGGTATCATGTATAGCTTCTAGCAATTACCAGTTAATTGATGATGTTTATCGAACGTTAGTAGTGGACTGCTGAGAACACTAAATTAATTTTTTTGGAACTCTTTTTTTTGTAGTAATTCAATATTTATTTTTTGTAAATTATTTTATTTTTGTAATTTACTTTTTGTTGATTGTAGAGTTACTTAGAAGTCTGCTGATCAATTTCGAATTATGTTAATTTAGGTTAATGGTCTATTTTTTGAAATCGATAGGTTAGGTTAAGTAAGTCTAAGTTAATGCGAGGAGCAAAGCAGAGTGAAGCCACGAGCCATTCAGAAGCCTATTTAATCAGATTTGAATTAGGTTAATTTAGCTAAACGGTTAATTTCTTTCAAATCATTAGTTAGGTTAGTTTATGTCGGGAGGGGTGGGGTTCCTAGAGGGGGGACAATATGGTACAGTGTAGTCTTGTGTAGTACATGTACAAAGTACTATTAAGAAACGTAACTTTGCTGTGAACTAAAATAAATGTTTCCTCCGAATGTTATTCGGACATTCGGTATATTAGTACAGCTCTTTGATTTGAATGGGAATGCGAGTGAGTATAACAACCATTTAATAACGTTTGTTTGATATTGTGAAAGAGCAGGATTTACACACTTTGGAAAAAAATTGGAATACTTAACTCAGAATAACTATTGAATTGATAATTTTTCAATTCTTTAGAGTAGAAAGAAATAAGAATCTTGGTTGACTTCCGTATTAAATTAATTGATCATCTCGCATTATTATAGCAATATAGGTACGGTCACTTAAAACGATAAATTAAAATATGTAGTTGGTTTTCTATATGTTATCAAATTCATTCATATAACATTATTTTATTTAAAAATCTTTCCATTAGAAAATATATGGGTAAGTAATGATTCATAAAGGAAATAATAATATTTTTCTATGTACGCCATATGTTACAGGCATCATGGAACTGGGTCGATTGATAACATTACTGTAATGTTAACCCATAGCATTAACCTAACATAACAAATATGGACAATTACGTCAGGAATCATGGTCCGAATAGTACTATTAGAGTCCTATTAGAGTATATTAGCTCACAAACTAATTTGTACTAGTACAGAGCGCTCTCTTTATTGTCCGAGCAGGCACAAGACTAGTACAGTGCCCGGCCGTAAGTAATGTATGTGAGGTCTAGAAATCAGGTAAGTAAAAACAAGTTTACAAGTAAAACTATAGGTAATCTCATAATTTTTTATTCAATTACGATAAAATCAAACAATGTCGTTTTGTAATTGAATATAAAAATGATAGGATTACCTATAGTTTTATTTTTAAACTTGTTTTTACTTAGATGCTTTCTCGTGTGCATCACTTATGGCCGAGTACTGTATGTGATAATTACAATCACCGCCCCCCCCCCCCCCCCCTTTTGTCGGTTGTCACCAGAAGGTATTAAGAATTCCAACTTATGACTGTGCTTACTGTAATGACTTTTATATAATTATGTCTTGTGTATTTTCATAGTTTATTTAATTTTGATATTTTTTTTTTCTTTTTTATTCTTACTTATGTTACTTGGTTCTATCTGTGAATATAATTATTAGCTGTATATTTTCCTCATATGTTTGTATTATATTATATTTGTATATTTGTATTTTGGTGTTAAAGTTATTGTTTTCTTTCACATAAATAAATAACTATTAGAAAAATAGTAGTTTAAAAAAGATTTGTATTTTTGGCTTATGGGCAGCTCTTCACTTTGATCTCTTTAGCTTCTTGTTTTGCCATACAGAAACTTAACTTCACCTATCCATTTAGAAATTAATGAAAATTATTTGTAAGATTAGGTCACCAGTTTGTTACTGTGTATCTATAGATGTACATTTCCTGGTGTTAAGATCATAATAATATAAAGAAACAAACAAACTTTCACCAGCAAGCTTGCTGAATATCAATATGCACTAGTGTATCTTAGCATAGGTAGGTATGCATTGACAACATGAACAGCGCTTGATAAAATAAAGAACACTGAAAAGATAACGAACACTACTATATTCAATATATTAATTTCACTTCAGATTTTACAATCAAAATCATTGGTCAATGGCATACAATCAGCATCCAATGTGTTGAAGCTGAAGTGCTCTTAACCACTGTTAACAAAAATCATGAAGCCAAAAATTTTGGTTAATTTAAAAAGGTTACAGGAAAAAATATAAATGTTCTAAAATTATATAATGGACGTTACTTTATTAAGTCGGACGACTTCTAGCATGTATGGCTTTCCATCAATAATATAATCACACAAGTTAGGAGTTTGTAGAGTAAACATGGTTTAGGACAGACATAACCATCAAATGCTTTGAACTGACACCTTAGTGACACATAAACTGTTTATAATGTGGTTGTTGTTTATTCTGTATTGTATTTTATGCAAAATTAATAAAAATAAATACATACTTTTTTAAATGGGCAGCGACGGTTTTCACCACTTTGTCTTGCTCGACATCCAAAAGTGTTACTGAACGCATCTGAAATTATTTTATAGATGTAAATTATATAAATCAACTGTTGAGAAATATAACCAACTATGTCTTTTAATATAAAATAATGTATTCACTATTCGATATGGGGCATCAATGATAAACAATACCTACATAATAGCGAATTTAATGGGTAATGTGTTTGTGTGTGGGGGTAATCTCCGAAACCACTACACCATTTGAAAGGTACCTACAGTTTATCAGATGGACCAAGGCTATATACGATTTAAACGTAATTAGATAATTGTTCAACCCGGGTAAAGTAAGGGCGGGCCATTAAGTACTAAATAGTGTTCGTGGGCAACGTGCAACCAATAATGAATGCGCCTATTGCTAATGCAGTATACATGCCACATACCCTTTATTTATAAATTTAGGGCCTAAATAGTCGGATTTTTAAGACAAATTTAAACTTATTTTCTATTGAAATAGATAATAAATATAAAAACCCATGCGGTTTCACATACCATTACTGTTCTTGACGACCGGAAGCAAAGGAAAAGCAGTAGACAATTTAAATATTTTTTTCATCAATCATAAACAATAAGTAGATGGAAACCTGGATTTAGCTATAGACAAGGTAGAAAAACAAGTAATCACAAAACGTATTCATAAACGCATTTACATTACTAATTTGGAGGTGTTTATGAAATGATTTCACAATTACGGAACCAAATTATTATTATTTTAATTTACTTCAATATTGTATCAATAACTATGTATCGGTGTTTTTATTGGTTGTTATAAAAACTGTAATTTGACCACATTCACATCAAAATTTAAAGAGTATCGTACTCAGAAAATGTAGTATTCTACGCAATATCAGATTTTTTGTGGTGTGGTTCCGCATTTTTCAACGCTTTCCTAAACTGCATTGTACTGGGAAAGAATTGATTGATTGACTATAGTTGACCCAGTTGTCATAACATTCATACCACTTTTTTAAAACCACTAATGTCAGTAAAGAAAAATAAAATGGCGGAGAAACGACCCGCGATCATTCAAGAAGGTAAATAATAATTTCAATTTAACAAATCGTAACATATTCGGACATATATTTTTCGGAATTTGTTAATTTGTGAAAGTTATTGTCAATGCTTAATTGGAAACCATCTCAACAAGTCTTTGTTCGACTTTACTTAGCAAATTATTTGTACAGGGCAGGCAACAGCGGACGAAATTCCTTTAGCATCCTGGGAAGAAAGTCTGCTCAGCTTTGAGAAATTGGATCGTGCCTCCCCAGAAATATGGCCTGAACAAAGCAAGTTTATGTTGTTTGTATTTGCTAGATAATTAAAGAAAATTTATGCAAATAAAATTTAAAAAATCGCGGCATTTGCGTTCTCGTTTCGATGTTGTCAGTCTGACGTTCGTTTATAACACGTTTTGGATTATAAAATTGGATATACAAATTCTACTTTCAAAACTGTGATGGCTGATGGAAACAATTTCGTGCGTTCATATGATTCTACAGATGCGCATGACTTTACAGTTCCAGGGGTGTCAGGATTTGCTCCACTGCAAGATCCGAAGCAATTGCCGCCGCCTTGGCACCGAGGTCTGAGCAATGAAGATATTGCATATATGCAACGTAAGTACATTATAATTCCTCTAAAAAAGGTAAGCATTCCTCACTTTCATTTTCTAACCTAACAAAGTTTGTTCCAATCTGGACAATCATTTTGTAGAACATCTAACAATTTGGCAATTATAATTGTATAATAGTTACCATAGAACACAGACAAGTCAACCTTATAGACCACGCTTTGACAGGGAGTAGCATTCGCCAAGGCTATGTAGTGACACTACATAACTACGTCACTAGTGAGCCGTCAGTTGAAAGCACGTCGGAAGCCATTAAATTGTCAATTTTGTATGAGCCAATGAAAACTAGCCGACCTCTACCCGCACCCCGCCACTTTTTGGCGATTTCGTTTAAGTACTGACGTTTATTAAAGCGTGGTCTATAGGTTGACTGGTCTGTGCCATAGAAGTATCGAAATACCAAAAGAAATAGTGCTGTATTTGGTCCCATGAAAGTTAATAAAATCATTAAACAGTAAATTACAAACATAATATTAAATTCCACTTCCAGGATTTTTTTATAATATTAAGGCCCTCTTTCACTATCTTTTTTAAACTGGCTATTATGCTTAAGATAATTAAAATTAAATTTTACATTTCTCGACATTCAGTGCTAAAAACTGTGTTAAGTAACTTTTAAACTAAAAAGCAATCAAAGCGCCATATATTTTCTTTTTACCATGAATGACAGCTGACTGCTGCTCATGCTGGTTTATTTATACATTGTTGTACAGTGTTGATATTGATCATTGCCCTAGAAATTCCAAGTCTTTTCTACGATATATATGAATACATGGAAGACATCTTTGATGATCAATCAAAACCATAAACATCAAAATCACACTTTTAGTTCAATAAATAATTCAGAGAAATAATTATAACTAACAATCAAAATACTATTGTAAAATGCTTGTAACACGTAATTAGTATGAAAAATTCCTATCAAGTAGTGACTGCAAATATTAAAAACCAGCTAAGTGCATTTCGGTTCACACACAGTAAAGGGTCCCATAGTCGGAATGAACTTTCATGGTTAAAATTCAAATAATTTTAAAAACAAAGATCTCAAAAACTACTCAATATATATTGCTTCAACAAATGTTGAAATTTTTGTTGAAAGTGTTTCTTAGTTGTACAAAATAAAAGAGCGGTATTGATAAGCTAAGAAAAATTACCCCTCTAAAAAAATTAAAAACTATTTTAAACTACCATGAGCTTTTAAAAATATTGGCTACTAGAAACATCTGGAAATCTTTAGACTGACCACATTGCACCAGAAACATAAACAGAGTGATCTCATTGAGACTTATACTGGGAAATCATTACAGTGTGCTGCTGCTGGAGTCAAAATTTATGAAACAAAAATACACAAACTTGTGCGAGCATGATACAAAGCTGTGATGAAAGCTTGCTATATCTAACCCTTTTCAGCATTATTTAACTAATAGGGTGGTTGGAGATTGGAATGCTAACAACCTGAATGAATTCAAGAGCCGCCTGGATAAGTACTTGAGCAGCAAGTGAGAAGGGAATGATATAAGTGTATCAACGAAGCTGTTAGCTTAATAATATTATAAATAAACTAGCTTTCCGCCCGCGGCTTCGCCCACGTGAAATACACAGTTGTACCAGCACAGTTGTTAAATGGATGCGACGCTCCAGGACATTGTGCCACTTTCTAGAACATTCTGAAATTTAACTACCTAAGAAATCTTTATACCTAATTTCATCAAAATCCATTTAGCCATTTCAGCATGAAGAATAGCTATCCCACAGGTTGGTCCCAAAATCGGTCAGCCGTTTTCGAGATGAACCGGAACAGACAGACACTACAATTTTATAAATCTAGATAAAAAAATTGCTTTTCACTCCTGACAATGCCCTCTTTATGTTTGCGAAATTTCAGTAAAATTGGATTAACCGTTTCGGCGATTAGTCCGAACAGACAGACAAACACGCGGTTAAATGGATGCGACGCTCCAGGACATTGTGCCACTTTCTAGAACATTCTGAAATTTAACTACCTAAGAAATCTTTATACCTAATTTCATCAAAATCCATTTAGCCATTTCAGCATGAAAAATAGCTATCCCACAGGTTGGTCCCAAAATCGGTCAGCCGTTTTCGAGATGAACCGGAACAGACAGACACTACAATTTTATAAATCTAGATAAAAAAATTGCTTTTCACTCCTGACAATGCCCTCTTTATGTTTGCGAAATTTCAGTAAAATTGGATCAGCCGTTTCGGCGATTAGCCCGAACAGACAGACAAACACGCAGACAAAAACCAACTTAAGTCACTCCTGATACTTTTTATGTCTGCAAAGATTCATTGAAATGATTTATTCATTTTGGAGATTAGTCAGAACAAAAGACAGACAACCACACAGACAAAAAGTTACCTATATCACTCCTGACAACATATTTTTAATGTCTGCATAGTTCTTTAAAAGTTTAGCTCGAACATACAGACAGACAGACAAACAAACAAAAAGTTGCATATGTCACTCCTCACACCCTTGTTTTCACGTCTCCGAAGTTTCATTAAAATCGGTTTGGCTGTTTTAGAGTTTAACTCCAACAGACAGAGAGACGGACAGACAGACAAAGAAAGTGTATTGTATGTCATTCCTGACAATGTTTTAATCATATCTGTGAAGTTTCATTGAAATTGGTTCAGCCGTTTCAGAGATTAGCTTGAGCAGACAAACAGACGTACGGACAGACAGACAGACAAAAAGTAGCCTATGTCACCCCCGATAATGCCCTCTGCACGTCTGCAAAGTTTCATTGAAATCGGTTCAGCCGTTTCCGAGATTAGCAGGAACAGACAGACAGACACTACAATTTGATTAATATAGAAGAATATAACCAGAAAATAACCAGGACCATTACGCAATGAAAATATAATTTTCCAGAAATATTTTATGTTACTTTTTAGAACACCTACATTTAATCTGTAACCATTATATTTGAAAGAACTTGCATTTGTAAGTTTAGCGTGCAACAATTTATAACTTGACAAAAATGACAAAAAAATATTATAAGAGTGATGTATATATCTATTGAGCTCCAGAATCCTCTGATCACCCACATTTGGAGCCTGCTTTAATAAGTGGACATTTTGATACAGTGGACATTTTGAGACTAAAGGTTAAGATCAAGGTAGCAATAATAACTTACAATAAATAATATTTGATTACAAATGCTCACCCATAACAAAAAAGTTTTATTTTGTTATGAACGCATTGTTTTAGCATATTGATTTTTTATGTGTTATTCTTTTGACTTTAACCAAAATAAAAATTCAATAATCAAACTGCCAAAAAAATGCACTCATATTAAAAAAAAAACTCAATATGGGCAAAAAAGGGTAAACTTTTCCCAAAAAAAAACATTTTGATCCCAGTTTGCCGATTTTTCCTGTATAGACAACATAGTGACTTTCAATTTATTGCTGCATAAGTTAATTTCATGTTTTTTACTAAAATAATATGCAACGTGGAAAAAGAGTTTAAATATTTATCATATTGGGGTCAATTTTCTTAGCTTATGATACCCCTCCTTTTTTTCAGAATTTTCCACTGTCATAGTTAAAAAGGTAAGAGGGGGACCCAATTTAGAAGCGCATATCTCGACAACTAAGACTTAAATAGAAATCATTTTGACAACTCTATATAATTTTGAAAGGCTATGGTATCCCACAAGTTAATGTGTGGTGAAATTTTTTTGCTTTTGCACTAGTTACATGTATGGTGAGCTGTCTCAAAAATCGTTTTTGTAATTTTGCTGAACCATAGTACAGCGGTTCATAGATATACCTACTTACCTTTTGAATTTCATTTCTACAGTATCAATACTCTCAGAGTAAAATAGCTGTGACAGACAGACAGACAGATAGGACGAAATTACGAGTTACGTTTTTTTATCATTTGCCTACAGAACCCTAACAGTCAATCACCTAATTCAAAAAGTATTAAGTTCCACTTTTAAGGAAAAAATTATACTTCTCTAAAACTGCATAACTTTAAATATGGTAATTATATTATACAGAATCATGCATCATTGCCGCTCCTCTATCTTTTATTAAATTGTGTTTATATTAAAAAACAAATATTGTGAAAATCAGTCAACACAAAAACTTATTTTATCATGCTTTCAATTTATAATGACTTCTAGTTATAAGGAAGTTTAAAATAAGATAGTGAAAGAAGGGCTAAAATTATTTAAAATTTAAAAAATAGCACACACAAAGCAGCCGGATCCTTCGAGTAAATTATTAAAATGAAATTGACAGTGTTGTTCATTATATATAGATAGCATTTTGATTGTTCTGTCCAACCATACCGTTTGTCCAATAAACCCGTTTGTTATTTTCGTTGTCGGTTTGTAAGCAAAAGAGTCTTACTTTGTAAGCAAAAGAGTCACACGGGTGTCGGTGAGGACCGTTCACCGACACCCATCACCATGATCATCATCATCAGCCCATTTTTTACCCCACTGCAGGAGCTTAGGCCTCCCCCAGGGTGAGGAGGGGGGCTTGGAGCTTAAGTCCACCATGCTGCTCCACTGCGGGTTGGGAACTGTAACGACCGCCATCTATTGACAGCGTCCGGGACCGACTGCTTAACGTGCCCTCCGAAGCACGGTGTCAGTGATATTGTGTACTTAAGTCAGAAAAACTCATTGGTACACGCCCGGATTCGAACCATGGCCTTATAAATTTGAGATTGGTTCGTTGCGCTCTGGGCTATCACGACACCGACACCCGTGTGACCCTTTTCACACCTGAACTTGAGTACTAAAGACTACCATTCATGGACGACTAGACACTTAAGTGACTAAAATATTTCTTGTTTTTGTGTCCGCTCACGAGCGCGACTGAGTCGTTTGTCGCGACCAAAGATCGCCTCTGCGTCGGTATTTGGTTTCCGATGTTACTTCAACAACTGACGGCGTCTATTAAGGGCCATTACGCTCTGTCGACTGGCCGTGACTTTCTATAGTTAAATAGGTGTTTATGCACTTCGTCGCCGGTCGATCGAGAGACTCGGCGACTCGCCGCTCAACAGCTACACACAAGCGACTGTCGGTCGCCGTCGACCAATAGGAGTACGAGGTTTATATGGGAGCGTTCACACGACGAGCAACTTTTAAGGCGACCGAACCATAGCAATTTCTTTGACATCCATCTGCATGAATGTACAAGAAACACTAGTGGCCCGGCTTGGTTTCCCAGACTGGTTACTAATTATATTTTGATCGCCGTCTACAGTGCGCAGTGGCCTTAAATAGTTATTAGTAGTCGCTTGAGCGTCTGTTAGAGTCGCCTGACCGCAATTTTTCTTTTCGAATTCGTGCTAAAGATCCATATAGTGGAGAAATAGCAAGAATCAGCACTTTTAAGCTGTATTCACTATAAGATTGACAAAAATTAGATGAAGAGTCGGTACTGGGCAATGTGTGGAGAGTGGAAGCCTTGTAGCAGAGTCGCTTAAGCGTCCGGTCGCCTATCTTTGAGCGACTGAATCGCGTCTGGTCCGCTCCATGTCGTCCTTAAACGGTCTTACTATCACTAAAGTAACTAAAATTTTGGGTCTTTCAAACGTCTAGTCATCCATGAATGTTAGCCATAAACCATATGCTGCTATTTAATTTATGGTCAGGCTTAAGTAAACTGTAATTGATATTCAATATAATTTACCTCTCTTCACATTTTGGTATGTCTATGATTTTAGCAGTCAGTATAGCTTATATTCACATGTAGTAATCTATTTCACACAGAATTGGGGACTCTGTCTACAACCCATCTTATTATGGAAGTAAAAAAACTACATGATCTCGCATATCAACTTGGTTTAGAAGAGGCAAAAGAAATGACACGAGGAAAGTATCTCAATATATTTTCGTCCAAAAGAAAGCATTAAACCATCATGACTGTAATATAATTAAAGTATTAAACATTACTAATTTATTTTTTAGTTTTTTTTTTTAATAAAAAACAATAAATAAAGTAAAAATTTATTATAGTAAGATATCACTTTAACAGCAATGTTTACAGAACAAAGTCTTTTTAAAACAAAAAGAACAAACTTTTTAGTATTATAAGTAAATTATATCCAGTTTCTCTAACCTAAATATAAATATGACAAAGATTCTTAAACTTTATTCGTATAAGTAAAAAGTTAAATACTCTTGTATCGGTCAATAAACCTTATTTTCAGAGGCTTACTAGGTTTGGCTATGAAGCCACGTGTGGGTGTTATGTCACCGTAATGATACTCCAGTCTGTATTTACCTATGAGCTAGAAAGAAAAATTAAACAGTTAGCCACAGATGTCTAAAGATGGCATTAAAGTAATTAGAAAATCTTATTATGTATGTTAAAGTCTTTTAAGAAAAACTGATAGTTTTTCTTTTTTCCTAATATACAAATAAAAATTGTTAATGAAATGTAACTATTGCAATATTTATCAAGTTGCTGAGACTACGGCAATAAATTTATTACTAGTATTATAAAACGACTATTAGCTTTTTGCCCATTACTTCTCATGAATTATATTGTACATTTATAGAACTGCTAAAAAGATGTTTCAAGACATTGCAGATCCTACTAAAAATTTAAAAACTTTCCAGAAAATAAAAAAGAAAACGGAGGATTAAATATAAAAAAAGTGGTCCTCTGAAAAAAGTAATAAACAATTTTATTTTTATCTCATAATCCTAAAACAATATTTCATATTTTAATTACCTGCCATGTGTGAGCTGCAGCTATATAATAAGCGCATATATAATAAGCTGTAATTATTATGGTCATGTACGAAGATTAATCAAAATCCTAAATTTCATTGTTTTAAGAATTATAAAACAAGATTTTTTTTCAGTCAGTTAAGTTAAATTATTTATGTAATTAATGAACAACTATTACTACTAAATACGTAAATCGTAAAAGTCATGTGAGTGAAATACATGTACCTTAATAGTGAGAACTGAGAGCATAACCTCTGCTAAGTTTTGTCCCAAGCATTTCCTAGCTCCATAACCAAATGGAATAGAGGCAAATGTATGATAGTCTTTGGCATCTGCTTTGAGCCATCTCTCCGGATAAAACTTCTTTGCATCATCATAATTGCCCTCTCTTAAAGCAGAATCCTTTGTGGACATTATTATCAAAGTTCCTCTAGGTATGCTAGAAAATAGATTTTGGGTTAAGTGACTTAAAGTTCCTTTAAAAATGTTTCCAAGTACATTTCCGCCCGCGGCTTCACCTGTGTGGAGTACACAGTTTTACCGGGCCCGCTAAACCGACGTCGTCGTGACGCTCCAGGGAATTGTAATACTTCTTAGAAAATTCTGAAACTTAACCACCTAAGAAATCTTTTTACCCACAGGAACCATGTCTTTTTCCAAGATAAAAAGTAGCCTATGTGACACTTGTGGACTATATGTAAAATATCACATCGGTCTGTTGCGGTATGATTGACTACCAAACATCCAAGCTTTACATTTATAGTACAATAAAACAAAAAACAGTCCAATAAATTATTATGATGATATGTAGTGTGGGTCTAAGCTCCACAATTTTTTTCTTATTTCATCTAAAGGGTAGGTAACACAGACAAGTCAACCTTATAGACCACGCTTTGACAGGGAGTAGCATTCGCCAAGGCTATGTAATGACACTACATAACTACGTCTCTTGTGAGCGGTCAGTTGGAAGCACGTCGGAAGCCATTAAATTGTCAATTTTGAACGAGCCAATGAAAACTAGCCGACCTCTTCCCGCACCCCGCCACTTTTTGGCGATTTCGTTTTCGTACTGACGTTTATTAAAACGTGGTCTATAGGTTGACTGGTCTGTGGTAGGTAATCAAGTAATATAGAAAAACACTAACTTGTATCTGTCCAATGTGATATTTTGTTGTAAAACTCTGCTTAACACTGGAATAGGAGGAACCAACCTGTAATTAAGAAGAGTGCTAACATTAATATTACATCAAAATTATGACTAACTTTCCTTAAAATCTGGTATGTAGCAGTGAATGTAACATCAATGAAACAAATATAGCACATGATCACAAAATATTACTTATATGTAGATTAATGATTGACGAACGCTTAGTCTAGTGGGTAGCGACCCTGCCTACGAAGCTGGAGGTCCCGGGTTCGAATCCCAGGTCGGGTCAGTATTAATATGATGAATGTTGATACTGGTACCGGGTCTTGGTTGTTATATGTATGTGGTATCTTCACAAAGTATTTATATATGTATCTATTATAAAGAATATTTAAGTATTTATATCAGTTGTCTAGTAACCCATAACACAAGCATAATACTTGCTTACTTTGGGACTAGATGACGCTGTGTGGGAAGTCCCATGTAAATTTAAAAAAATTATAAATTATAATAAAAAAAATTTAGTAAAGTCTACCACATGTGTTTATAGTCTGTCTAATAAGTTATTGTACCTGTGAAAATAATTTGCGTAATTACAAAACAAACATAACACTAGATGAAGTTGAAAATGAGTAGAAAAACAAACTTTAAAACCCTAAAAAGTGTTAAATTGCTAACTACATAATTCATTCAGTGTTGCTTACATTTTACTCAATAATTTTTTCCGGTACAAGAACTTGTTAGACAGACTATAGAACTTGACATCAAGAAGTATCTACACATGGTTTTGATGAACATAAAAATGACCTTTATATAAAATATGGTGGCGAACATGTACCCTACGGTATAATCACAAAACGGTTGACACAAGTGACAAATTCAAGCTGTCTTTATGCAGCAGCCAATGAACAATCTAACCCTGTAACATGCTTTGTGTCAATGACATTGTAATCATAACAAATAATCCAATGTATGACGACCGCTTAGCCTAATGGGCAGCGACCCTGCCTGCGAAGCTGGAGGTCCCGGGTTCAAATCCCAGGTCGGGTCAGTATTTATATGATGAATATTAATACTGGCACCGGGTCTTGGTTGTTATATGTATGTGGTGTCTTCGCTTGGTACCCAAAATACAAGCTAATGCTTAGTTTGGGACCTAGACGTTGTTGTGATTGTGTGTGTTATTATTATTATTATAATGTATTTCCAGCAAAAACAATGGAGTTTAGTCATAGATATAGCAAAGCTCCCCACCCCATTAGAGAGACACGGTAAGACATCAGAGCATTCCATTTGGCGAGGGTGTGAGACACGTTTGCGGGGGGGATATAACAGGGGTCCTTTTTTTTGTTTTAACCTTGCGGTGGGAAGGCGGATTAAACTCTACAGTTTCCGCGCGCCCGAGCGCACGAGGTATGTGGAGTTGCAGCCACATACAACCGCCTGAAGCAGAGTAAGGACGCGTGTCGTTAGCCCGAAACTCCAACGACTTTAACAGGGGTCCATAAAATATAATAAAACAATTGGATACAACAAAGGGATTGTTCCACTTTTATAAGTCTAAAGAAAAGTTCACGATGGTATAATGTTTAGAAGAATGGTCACATATGTGGTAATTGTAAAGCTATTTAGACGGATATGATATTAATGTTTATCAAATTAAATCTCGTTATAATTTGCCCTTTAAAACCCTTTACACCATACAATTTAAAGTAATATCTTAAAGTTATTGCCAAATTAAAACTATCCTACAAAATAATTTAACACCGACACCACACACGTAATGTAATTAGGTAGAGTTATGTTGTATACAAAGAAATATTTTAGTTTGTTTTTATGTAATATTGTTTACTTTTTCAAATATTTGCAGATTTGGAAATAAAATACATTGAGAATACTCCAAAAAGGATAATAATAATACATGGAACGTCCCAGGATGAATATTTGTTGCATTTAAATCTAATCCATGTGGAACGCAACAAGCTGACACGACACTACGACGGAAAAAGAATGTAGACATACCTATATGCTCTGCTACCCGTGCGAAGCCGAGCGGGTCACTAGTATAATAGATAATCTAATTGATATCTCAAAACAAGAACTTAGTGTATTACAGCTAGGAGAGCTGCACCCAAATGAATTATAAAAAAATATCAAGTAAGTCGGACTTGCACACAAATGGTTCCGTACCGCCGTACAATATAAAAAAAAAACATGTTATCTTGTAATGGGGACCCCTTTTAATTTCTAATTTTATTTTATTTTTAATAATTATTGTTATATAGCAGTAACAAACTCAATGAAAATTTCAAGTGTATGCAATGATCACAGAGTTACCAATCACCAAAAACGCTGAAAAACATGTTTCTTGTATGGGGACTCCCCTTTAATTTTTGACTTTATTTATTTTATTTTCTTTGTTGTAGCGGCCATAGTAATACATATTTTGTAAAAATTTCATGGCTCTAACTATTACGGTTCAGACGAAAAAGCCCTGTGACAGACGAACAGACGGACAGCAGAGGCTTAGTAACAGGGTTCCTGTTGATACACTTTGGGTACGGAACCCTATAAATGGCAAGATGAAAAAAGGCTAAAGCATACCTCAGGGTTTCTTTTATACAAGCTTGTAAATAGGGCATATCCTTTTCCAACTGGTTTATATCATGAGGTGAGAAATCAATTGTGGATTTTTCTATTTCATCATACAACATTCTTTGGCATTTTTTTGAATATGCTAGGTTGTATAACAGGAAACCCATAGCCGAGCTAATCTGTAATGAAACAAAAATAACTGTAATGCTGGTTTTATACTTTAAATTCGCTTGGCTTGTACGAATACGTAAAATATATTAATATTTATTTTTTTAACTACAGTGCAAATTTTGAAACTTGAAGATTCTGTGCTTGAAGTTTCAATGTTATCTGAGCTGTTTATTTTTGGGACTGTTCCGACGGCACGGCATGTAGCAAAGTGGAGCGAGCCAACAAACTTGCGTTTTTTGATTGACCAGAACACGCTTCCGTTCACCGATTGGCCAGTTTACATGCACATCGTCTTTTTACAATGGAACAAAAAAGTACGCACATATTTCCATTCCACCTGCCCATTTATGCCCCACTGTAGGGGCTTAGGCCTTAGGATTGAAGCTTAATCCACCACGCTGCTCCAGTGCGGGTTGGTGGATTAAGCTCCAAAAAAGTACGCACGTATTTCCATTCCATTACACCAGCCCATTTATGCCCCACTGTAGGGGCTTAGGCCTTAGGATTGGAGTTTAATCCACCACGCTGCTCCAGTGCGGGTTGGTGGATTTTAACGACTGCCATCTATTGATGGCACCCGGGACCGACAGCTTAACGTGCTCTTCGAGACACGCAGTGATACTAGCTATGTACTTAAGTCAGAAAAACTTATAGGTACACGCCCGGATTTGACACACAGCCGCACGGCCTTCTAAACTCGAAATAGGTTCGCTGCGCTGGGGTTATCACGACACGCACTACAAAAATCCCGTGACTCGGACTGTAGTACATAATGTAATGGAAAAAGACTGACTAAATTCTGTTAAATAAGTAGGATTGTATTTGTGTGAAAAATATGATAAATATCAAACGCGCTCCCAGCCAAAAATTTTGAGAGGGGGTCAACTCAAATACTTAAATGTCGCAAGTCAACTATTAGGAATAATTTTTAATATATCGACCTAATAAAGGAAAGTGTAAAAAACTGTATTTTTAATTAAGTACACTGAGCAAATCCTAAGGTGCTTAGGTATCTTGAATGTATTGGAAGTTTAGCATAATTTATGAATCAGTTTGGATGATTTTAAGCTAAAGGAAAGTTTCTCAGAACTTTTCATATTTTTGTGCTTGATAATTTAGAAGATATGTTGTGTCCATCAATGGATTTTGCTAATGAATATAATAATATATACATGGTTTAAGTTACTTAAATCACAAAATACCATAAGTGTATAATTAAGGGAAGATGCACACACAGACTGTGACAAAAATCCATTAAAAATAAGTGCTAAAAGACGCTTGATAGCCCTTATTTTCATGCCATGTTGTTAACCAGGCGATGATTGAAATTACTAAACTCTAAATAGAACACATTTCATTCCTTCGTAATAGTATAACTAAATAGAGGTAAGATTGTATTGTATATACTCGTAGCTCCTGTACATTTTTAACGGCGATTTTTATTAGCAGCTGTGCATCTTCTCTAATAATTTATACATCAATGCAAAATACATACTGTGTTTACTCCAATAAGTAACATGTCCATAAGGATTGTGGCTACATCCTCAGGTCGCATTCTTTCAACCATGAGAATAGATTTGATCAAGGATTCAGTTATCTCTGCATTCGAATCGTCTGTGTGAAATATAATAGATATTATATTGATTTAAATTAACTCAAAAATAATTAATTTACTCATATTAATAGTGTCATTGTGGCTTAAACCACCTTATCATTAGAAATTATAAGCCACACAGCCAATATACCCATTCACTCAATACAATGATGTAAAAGGGGGTAGGTGGGGTGGGAAATATGAAATTACTTCTATACCTTATTTTTCTGTACTAAACGTATTTCATCTTATTATATTAGGGCAACATATCAATACAAAAATTGAAAGCAATATTACCATTTGTATCTTGGACAGTTTCCTCCATATGCATTGTTGAAGTTGATGGGTACTGTTCAGATTCAACAACATGCTTACTGATAATGCTGTAGATAAAAAACCATTAAAATTATACACTTTAGATATAGTTGACCTCAAGCATGTTCTCAAATTATAAAAGTATATGGATAAAAAAATATCCGAATATCCGAATTAAAATTAATTTAAAAAGAAGACTATTGAAATAATAATAATCTTATATCATCAGGATACAACTACTTCACCTACATTGATTTGCTATTTTGCAGTAACAAATAATGATAGATTTGTGTCTATGAGCATTCAGCAACATCGGGGTGCAGAAAAGATAAACAAAAGTTTTGAACAAACTTACTGGGCACCTCAGTATGAAAACTATACCTATGGCCTACAAAAATAAAATTGGGCAGGATATTTAGATAAACGTTTCTAGTTTATGATGGCATACCATCGCATAGGTCGCATTACCGTAGACAATGGTAATTATTTAAAAAACTAAATAAAATATTAAAAAATTATATTTTATTTCGATTTCTTTAAGTAAACTGAAATGTTAATATCACACATTATTGTATGATGATGTATACGCTATTATTATTATAAGAGATCCGGCAGACTGCAGATTTTCTATCGCCGTTGGTTTGCCGATACCTTAGTTTATAGCCAATTGTGAAACCTAATCAAACTTTTTTATATAGCACACCTTTATTGCATATTATGCGTTGGGTCTCTAATTGTATCATCTAAAAAGTTCGCAGGCTCACATTGATTCAGGCGCATCTATTTGCTTTTAATGTCTTGAGCACAATCGATCCAGTAAAACACCTTAAAGTAGTCAATAAAAACTATAGAAACTGAAATGACGCACAGATCACAACGATAAATGATGAAGGACTGCGACGCGAGACGGGTGATTGCGCAAATACAACGGCGAACGTTGACTACCTGTTTAGTTATACAGTTTCTACTTCACTAACATACAAGAGAGAAGCATAAACATGGCACAGACCGCGTCCTCTACGCGCGCAAACGCAATTTTTGCCATAATGCTGTTTAATTTACACCTCATGTTACACCTACAATAACAAGGATATTAATAGGAAGCACATGAGGACTAATCCAGAGGCCAGAACAGGGCAAGGTAGCAGAAGTTGGGGAAAATTAGATGGTATGAATGGTTCAAAAGGCAACTAAAACACTAGTAGGTATGGTAAAATCAAACCCTGTTCTACCTACTGCACATAGACGTATTTCTGCAGCACAATGGCGCCGCCAAGTTGCGCGACCGACGTTCCAATGCTCGAGACTCGGCCCTTTGTAAGTACCGCGCCGTAGTTTTTATCGAAACCAGTAATGTGTGCCTATAGCTCTAGAATTTACATATAAAATTAATGTACGCGACAATCATTCGCGCTGTTAAATCGCCAATGTGTAATGGGTCTAACTAAAAAAAAAGTCAGAGTAGGTAGGTATTTACCAAACAACTAAGGCATGCCAAACGTTGGCCTTCCCTGCGCAGGTGCGAGGGGTGGTTCTGTGTCGTCTGTTGATCGCCTACTGACTAACAAATCGTGGGAAATTACTTCTCGGCACCGCGTAGTTAGCGCAGGGAATGCCAAAATTTTGCTGTACCTATAACTTTAGTTTACCTGTTAAGGATATCACAGTTCACAACGAGTGAGTTCCAGGCTGGGGTGTGGAGTAGTTTCCACAGTTGAAGACCTGTCTCACATTTTGCAATTGCATCCGTTGCATTTAAGAAACTGTTGTAAAGCCACACTGTATCACACTGACTGTTCTCTTCTGTGTTCAAAATATTGAAGTTTTTCCCAAATATTATTAAACCTGTAACATCCAAATTAATATTTCAGGCAGATCAAGTTCTGTTTAGTGCAAATTTTTATTTTCATGAGCAATACATTATTATACAAGATGGAAATAAAAGACGAGGTTTGAAGGAAAAGTACCCTAAACCCACTTTGATGTGGACTGAGTTTGTGTGTGCTAAAATAAATGTTTCTTTTCTAAATATTGATGATAGCAAATTCACCTGAAAGGAAACCTCTAAAGTAAAACTGCAAAGGTTTTTGACAAATGACCTGCTTGAACTGGGAATTAAACATATGAAATGTGAAAAAATAAAATCCTGTACTTCTATAGTACCAATTGATAGGTTCAATTATATGGATCAAATTCTTTTAAATAACATAGTATCTTCACCTAAAAAAGTTGGTTCACCAATAAAGTATGTAAATATAAAATTATTTTAAATTAGTTATTAAATTGTAATATATATTTATTATTAAAACATAGTGTATTTGCTCTGATTTCTTTTGAGTGTATTTGATCTGATCTGATTTGCATCTCTGAAATGGACTCAAAATTAAAATATTACAAATAATTCATAGAAATTTCAGAGATAATATATTGTAATTTAATAACATACTTAAGTGGTAGGTAATAAGATTGCTTTATATTACTATGAAAAACTGTAAAAGCATAATAAAGAAGAAAGTCACTAACATTTTTCAGAAATGCATTCTCTCAATGACCATGATATAGTTCGGAATATAATTTTAAGAGGGGATGACGCCTGTCTCGTACAGCTATTTAATAGTATATGGAGCCACCATATAAAATGATTTTTATTTTTGCATAATCACATTTCTAGATTTCAGGTGATAAAACAGAACATGCGACTATAAAGAATATTTCTCTTTAAAGTTTTTAACTGATATTGTTTCAACAATTATGAAACATTTATACAAAAACCTAAAATTTATGGAAAATAAGGATCAAACAAGCTCGTCGGTCCTAGCAATCCCCATAATCTTTTTACTTCTTTGTCGCGATTATCTGTCAGCCAGTTTATATATTGATAATATTGAAACAAATATTAATAAAAAAAACCACACCACACCATGGCCAACAACTGCGTTTTAAATACTAATGTTTTTCTAACTCTAGGCAAACTAAGAGTTAAAAGGCCTCAATAAACAGAAATAGAAAAATATATATTCATGGCTAAGCTCATTCATTCACTTAGAGGACAAGGGTGAAATGCTTATATTATCCATTTTGCTATTCTAAATATCAACATACCCATGCAATCAAAGGCCCATTTATGAATCTCCTTGTATAGATCATTTGGTATTTCATCTTGATGGTTCCTCATGTTATACACTTTGTGTGCAAAGGTCTCAGATATATCACAAATATTTAAAAAATGAGAGTATATTGCGCTCTGAAGCGGTTTGAAAATCAAACTTCTTTGTCTACTCCATTCCTTGCCATTTCTGCAATATTGTTATAGAATTGTTTGTTTTTTTAGATATAAAAAAAAGTTACCTATCTATGTCTTAGTGGTGTGGAAAACTCAATCAAAATCTTAACTTTTTTTGCAAACAGGTCTCAGTATTCAGTAATACTCTTCTGTGTGTCAATATATATGACCTTGTAATGAAATTTTGTTTTAATAAAACCATGCTATAAATTCAACAACCTCCCTTTATGGGGAGTTTGTAGTTGATTTTGTTGGGCAGATTGTTGAACGAACAGAAGGGATAATATTATTTTCATGGACAATGCCATAAAAATACTTATTCCTTTTAACTACCATCTTACAAATAGAACAAAACTAATAAATTCTTACACAGTGTATAATCCACCATAGACATAATTGTGACGCTCAATTCTGTATTTCTCTAAAGAGTCAAGTGCTGATCTAACAGGATTGTCTCCTTCCATTGCAAAAACTTTTTGTATAAGATCAGGATGATTGATAAGGACAATATCTTTGCCTACTGGGCTTATGAAACGTACGACAGGACCATATTCATCAAACAATTTAGATAGAATTTTGAAGGATTTTCGAGTATCAACGAGCGTTCCTGAAAATTCTATAAATTTTTAATTAACGTATAATCAATTATTTATTTTTAATAAATATATTTAGTAAATAAAGCACTAACAATGACTTATCATATCACAAACACATACCTAAATTCATTCCAAAAGTGAGAATACTTGCAGTGAGCTGCGTTCCAACATCAGATAAATACTGTCTAATGTTAGCGAGGTATTTTAAGCTCTTTGGTCCAGGAACATCATCAAAGGATAGAATGATCGGCTCTTGTCTGTTTCTGGCCCTGGTCATTAACATCGGAACAACAGGAGAAGGTAAAACTTCACCTCGCATTAAATCTTTATCATTGTCCACGCCAACGTCAACATAAGTCACAGACTTTAGGCCATGGTCTTGTTCCACCATCTGTTCAGGCTTCATAGTTTGTAAACAAACTTTAGATAGACCGAAAACATTTCTGCACCCATAATTAAAACTAAGTTTGACATATCGATTCTGCAGAAATCGAAACTGATTTAGTAACATTTTATGAGCTATTAGTGTTAATCAAAAAATTCTTGACGATATTATAAATATTTTTTTACAATTCCTGTCAGATAGTGATTGTCACATAAATTCCAGAAACGAAACATTTCAAAAACAGAATGATTTTAAATCACGCGCTGTAAATATGGAATATTTTTTTTTAGTATAACTATCAACCATCAACCCAAATGTTACGGCAACTGTACACACTCCCTGAGCGGCGCGGCGAGCGCGCTATGCAGGTAAGAGAAGGGGAGATGCCTTCTCTTTTAACCGCATAGCGCTCTCTGGCTCAGCGAGTACGTGTACGGCGAGTAGTAATTTTGTTATGTGTATCGTTTATGGAAAACATGAACACAATCCTTTGCACTTGGTTTGAGTAAGTGTATAACGAAATTTTTTTTTTATTAAGAACCACGTATTCTATCGAAAATATAGTAGGTACAATATAAGAAACTTCGTTGCATTAATTTTGAAAAATATGATATTTATGTTTACTTTTTGTTGTGAACATTGTCTAAAAAAAGCAACGTTGTCCGGTTAAAAGGGTTATATGAACAAACTTCTCTTAAAATTCGTTTCACCACTCACTACATGTGCCATGTCCGTCTACGGCTATTTCGAAAAAAAACTTCTAGTTAATGCCAATACTTCAACATGATTTCAACCACTGTACTCTCCATAATCACAGATGGAAGTCGGTGTAGTATGTCGTCATAGCCGGTCTAGTCTATTACTATTTTGAAAAATTAGATATATTTAATTTACACTCATATTATTCTTTATAATGTAATGTAGATTTCTTCAAAACGCGCTAAAAGTAGGTCACTCCATATGCGCCGTTTTGAATAATCTTCAAATCAAGCAGTTTTCAAGGCATACCTAGAATCTATTTCACTCTATACTTTCTATGGAAGGGTAAAAAAGTAAAAAATCATCATGTCTGGCATAAACTCTTTCACCTTGAAAATGTTTTTTTGGGTCGCACTTCGTAGAACTTTAGGCATTTTTAACCACTTTTTAAACGTTTATAAACTATTGAATTCACATTCGACGAAAGTCTCATACGCTCAAACACTGACAACCAACCATTTCAATTAAAGTTTATTTTTATGCCGTGGGAGTTCTTGTGGCGAGGACTCTAACTCCAACTAACATCATGTTTTTTTTTTGTCTGAGGACGGAAGACAATGTTTTTATAGGGTATATAGGTAGGTATGAATCCTAGTTAAAATGTACTATAATATAAATATTACTTGAGCTGCTTAAGAAATCGTACGCGGCGACAAGCAAATTATAAAATATATTTCGTAAAATCAAGATTTTTATAACAAATATATTTTGTGATTTTGTTTGTTCCCGCCTGCAACACCTTGTACGAATTCAAGTCATATTTACATGCGTACTTACATTATATCTGCTTAATAGGTATTGAACAAAAAAAATTACATGGTGTATTCTATGTTGTTCAAACGAAATTCTGTAAAATAAATAATAGCTTGTTTTTCTCTTTTCAGTGCATGAACCTAGGAGGACCCGAAAGTAGCATCGCAAACCACTAGGTAGGTACCAGTCGGTATGTCTGACGCAACCGCATTATAGACATATTAGGGGTCGTCCTTTAATCACGTGATGGATTTTTAGCATTTTTTTAACGCTCCTTCCATCCTGGGGATGCATGGTGAGGTTTAGGAATATCCCCCCCCTCACGCCTAAGGAAATGGCATAAGGAAACGTGTAATCACGTGAAAAACATATAATTGTACTGGCAGGTACATGACGAGCTCACCCGTTTAGAAATCACGCGTTCCCCTTCCTCCTTGTCATATTACGTGATTTTTGTAGAACCCCCCCACCCCCCGCCTTTCGAGCCTCACGTGATTAATAGAGGACCCTTACAGATCGCGCGGCGAGAGTTTGGCTTTGACCGTTATTGCGCAGAAATTTGAAAATTGGGTATCAACGGGCAATTAGCGGGGTGCGGGGCGGGTGTGTAGGCGCACGCGGTGCTCTGATTGGCGCTCCAGTCGTTCCCTGCCTCTCGCATGCCCCGCGCACTCCTGTTGTACAATCACATTCACAAGTGAATTGCTATTTTCGTTAATTATTTATTGTTGTCGATTGTTATTATTTGTTGAGTTATAGTAGGCATGGGCTACTATTAAACAATATGTAGCTAGCAAAAATGTTAAATGGAATTTACAAGAATGTACCAAACTTATCAAAGAAAAAGTATCCTTAATGGGTGCCAAGGAATGGGAAAAAATATGTAAAAAGGTAAAAGATATAGAAGAAGAGTACGCCAAGAGTGACCATGTAGTTGATTTACTTACCGAGCAATTTATAATTCGCGTCGATGATAGTTCCGAAGACGATGATTCTGATGATGGTTATGAAGATGATGATGATTTTATTAAAAAACAATTATTTAGAATTTTCATCGCTGTCTCTGTAAACTTTAAAAGGAAATAAACATTTTATATAAGTAAAATAACTATCAATAGTTTTAATAAATGAAGAAGTTTATCTATTTCGTATTATTTTCTAGCATTATTACCACAGTACATGAATTTTGACCCACTCAAATATCCAACCTGGTACATAAAAAAGGAAAAGTATTGTGTGCGTGACAGTACCCATGCGCAGTAATCACCTCCACCCCGAAGGTCAAAGCCAAACTCTCGCCGCGCGATCTGTATCTACCAACGTCTACCGACCCCCCAATGCCGCCAATACGCAGCAAAGTTCCACTTACACAAGTATACAACACATGCTGCCGCTGTTGCAGTGCTTCTTTGGTATTTGGTTGTTCAATGACAGGTCAGGGAATTTAGAGTTATTCTTAATACATCCATGATATCAGTTAATAACTTTTAGGGTTATTACAACTAGGGCTTTATTATTTTTTTAAAACAGAACGAAAGTAGTTTCTTATTTTGAACCTTAGTTCCGATAGAAAACATAAAAACGGTAAGTTAGAAATAAATGTCATAGTGAAAAGTCCATGGGACGTTCCATGCGATCATTCAGACGTGAATAGCAGGCTTTACGATTTACTCAGACGATTTACGGTTCAAAAATAAATAAATGTAATTGAAAAAAAAATAATTGTGAATGGTATCCCTGTTTGTGACCTGACGAAAAATGGAATGATTTGACGAGCGCAACAAAATAGGTAGATGGCGGGAGTGATCTCGTGTGATATAATTGTATTAGATTAGTTTTAAATTTTTAGTGTATTTTAGAATAGTTATAAAATGACTAGGTAAGTCTTAGATGAATTTCGTCAACGTTACTTCACAACCACGTAGTTTTTGATAGCACTTCTGATGTGGTAACGATTAACTTATGTGACTGTCTATCATAGAATCCGTTTTCCAGAGAAGTATTTCTTTTTCAGGGCTAAAATAGAATTAGGCGATGTGACACCGCATAATATAAAACAGTTGAAAAAGTTAAACACAGTGGTCTTTCCGGTATCATATAACGATAAGTTTTACAAAGATGTGTTGGAGGCAGGCGAACTGGCGAAGTTGGCATATTACAATGATATTGTCGTGGGGGCCGTGTGCTGTAGGATAGACACATCGGAGAACACAAGAAGATTGTACATAATGACTTTAGGTTGTTTATATCCATACAGACGGTTGGGCATTGGTACACTAATGGTTGAACATGTGCTCAAGTATGTGGAACAGGATGGAAATTTTGACAGTGTTTTCTTGTAAGTACAGCATATTACATTGTTTCTGACAAATATTTGTAAGTTATTCAAAGAAAATGATTCGTACCTATGACTATTTGTTCAAACATAACCTGAACTTCTTGCACAAGAACATGTTTTTACAGTACAGGTTCCTAAAATTCCCATTTTAAAAGTATTAATAATATTTTGGAGTGAGGCAAGACAAGGTCACAAAATCTACTTTTAGAATTTTTTGAAATTAAAATAAAATTGTCCAGGTACCTGTTACAAAGACATTATAACACTTGAGGCTAACTGTAAATTACTTTTACAATGCTCATCTTATGGGTGCTCATCATGGCGCTCAGCTTTGCTGTTAGCATTGATACAATCAAACCTGACCTAATCTATTAATTTAAAAAAATATTACAAGGGCGGTAGTTTTTGAAGCCCAACCCTGTCTTTGTAGTAGATATGTATGTTTCATTTTCAATTTTTTTTTTTCATATATACATATATCTGTATTTCTGAAAATTTTAAAAGTTGGTTTAATTTTCTCATCTCGGCCTTGTCTCATCTTGTTTATTATTAATACTCTTAGGGTGGTAATTTTAGAAACCCAACCTATTGTTACAAATTTTTTGCTATAATTTGCAACAATTTTTTATAAGCATATGTGCTCATTCTCCTACCTTCATCAAAACATCTCCAGTTTACTTAAATAGAGTACTCAAGAGTTTGAATGATTTTTGTTGACAAAAATATTTAAAAAAAAAACACGTCTTCTTGGTGGCTCGTCGCTCTGCTCCGTATCACTCCTAGCATTTACATAAGCAAAACCTAACCTAATCTATTTTTTTGAAATTGTGAACCCATTTGGAAAGGTGACCCATGTGCACTGTACTTCAGGGTCACAACAGAACGGTTGCTCCTATTATTCTTAGTACAATATTAACAGTTTATATACCTACATAATTTGGTGTTATTTTTTTTTTCAGACATGTGCAAGTAAATAATGAAGGTGCAATAGATTTTTATAAAAAATTTGGTTTTGAAATAGTTGAAACTAAGGAGCATTATTATAAGAGGATAGAGCCTGCGGATGCTCATGTACTTCAGAAAACTATCAGAGAAACACCTCTGCCTCTTGTCAATGGCACAGTTCCACATGCTAAGACAAATGGACATGATTAATTTATAACTGGGGGTCGGATTAACACAATAAATGGTTTCAAGTTTTGTATTTTTGGTAGCACTCCGGGATTATTAAGTAAGATACTATTGATAGACCTATTATTTCCATTTTACATTGTTGAAGAAAAATTATAAAACATTAGTAAAAAGTAACTATTACTGCCTTGAAATATCTCTTAATAAAAAAATAAAATTGTCTTGATGACTCACATCAATCTTAGATATTCTACATTACTTTGATATGGTAGGTCTTATATCGTAAATTCAAGATGTACATATATGATTAATAATAAATTTAAAGCTAGTTCACTCGGCAAAAGAAGTGAGAGTACTTATTACGTATATTATTTTATATTATCTGGCAATTCAATATAACCAAAGACAATAATTATTCATGTCTTTCGCGTTTTCAAAATATAGGTACGGCTCGCGTCAAACTTCTAGTTTGCTCTTAAGTTTATGCAGGTGCGGAGCCCGCTCTCGACCCTCTAACACCCATTTTTCATACTACAACACTACTCGCTTCGACTTCAGAGTGATTAGCGCGAGCTGTACCTAGTTATTATTTTTATTGTTTATTAATTAGATCCACAAAGTTATAGATGTTATTCCAGTTCATTACATTCATCTGATGGTAGGTATTTCCTCCTTTTGTAAATACTTTCTCAAATTATCATTAGACCCAATATTTTTTTTAAATTGTAACAATTATATCCATCACAGCATGAAAAAGTATTTCCTTATTATTAGCAGTTGAAATTCCAGCTATCTGTAAATTCAAAACACATTATGTTAGGTATATTTTGTGTTACATTTTGTACATAATGAACATGTGCAAACTAAACATTAAACTTATCAAAACTTCACCAACATTTACTGGTGAATCTGGATGGAAGGTGGATTCAGGATAGCTTAATATTTCTTTATTATTATTAAACTGTTGTATATTATACTACTAACTTAATAGTTTTAATAACTTAAATACTGGCCTACAAAAATGTAACCAGGTCAAAATGAACTTAAATACTGGCCTACAAAAATGTAACCAGGTCAAAATGCTAAAATTTCTATTTTGTAGATAACAATGTTCAATTGCACCCACAGATAAGTCAACCTTATAGACCACGCTTTGACAGGGAGTAGCATTCGCCAAAGCTATGTAGTGACACTACATAACTACGTCTCCTGTGAGCGGTCAGTTGGAAGCACGTCGGAAGCCATTAAATTGTCAATTTTGAACGAGTCAATGAAAACTAGCCGACCTCTCCCCGCACCCCGCCACTTTTTGGCGATTTCGTTTTCGTACTGACGTTTATTAAAGCGTGGTCTATAGGTTAACTGGTCTGTGATTGCACTTCATCAAGGTTGTTAAATAATTCACTAACAATAAATTTTAGTGTTTCAGACAAATGATTTTTGTAAAGAATGAAACTGTAATAATAAATAGTAGTAAAATAAGGCATAGACGAAGATGGCCTTAAAACTTGTAAATTATTTTTGCCAATAACTACTGGGCACCAGTATGATACCACAACTGTGTAGATATTATTTTACATGTAGGAAATAAGTAAATTTAACACAACATTTCTCCTTTATGGAGTACTCATTAGTTGATTGAAACAATTTAAAAGTTAAAAACGGTTATGTGAAAAATAAATAGTACAGATTGTTGGACTGCAGTATCATTAATAAATATGAGACACAAAAACAGTGGCGATGAGATATCTGGACATACCAAAACCACAGACCAAAACTGTGTCTTATAAATGTTATCCGACCCCATTGGAAATTTTCAGATACACTTTTTGTATGAGTTCTGCAAGTCTGTTATTACTGTGCGAAGTGTTGCAATGTGGATTGCCAACACAAATGGTCAATATTTCAATCTGTGCTTATTTTAGACATATTATTGATGATTATGCCCCAGATGATTCTTTTGATAACAAAAAACATTTTTTTTTAGACATGAGATAAGGAAATAGAGATTGGATTTCCAGACCATAAAAATAATTCTATAAACTTGCTAAAATATTTAATTTCTGTACCAGTGTGATGTAGTGTGGAAATATGTGCTGATATGGAAAATTAAAAAGGATGTGTATGTGAATTCTTGTGATTTCTTTAATTTTAAATCTGTGAATATATTTAATGTACCTACTTTAATTTCTACCATGTTTTAAAGATACAATAATCATGTTAAAAACTAAAATTTTCTTTTTAATTAAAAAATATTGTGTTGGGTTATGATCATCGTGTTACTGGTGAATCTGTATTTGATAAAGTTTGCGATTTACACATTTTAACATTATAATTTAAAAAGATTTTACAAATTTCAATTTCTGTAGAAAGTAAATTTTGTCCGTGTATAATAGTGTTTCTGAGCAGTGTTCACGTTCGTAATATTTTACGTACCTATCTGCCTTTAGCTATAGACATTTGTTGATCTAAAAAAATGTATTAAACATAGATTAATTTTGTTGTAAATATCTGCTACTTCTACTGCATTAATTATTATACTTCCAATAAAAACAATTGTAAACACTGTGTTTCTTCACTTTAATAAAGTCTTAATTATTACAAAGTATATTTTGCGTCGTTTGTTTTTAGGCTGTTAAAACACTATGTAACAATAACGTAATTTCTGAATGTGAATCCATAAACAATTTAATGATCAATAAATTGTGATAAAGTACACCTAATACATTATTTCTAGTAAGCTGCTTTTTTGATCCTGTTTCACAATTTAATATAGTTTCAATGGAAAACATATTTCACACTAACTGTACGGGACGGGTGGGCAGGCCAGAGTTGCGCAGCGGACGAACTTTGTACTATGTTGCTATGGACGATTCAAAATGCATCACTATTTTCAGGCTTGTTTTCCCTGCGACTATAGTCTTTCTTGCTCTTGAAGTTAAACTCTTGTAGGGAAGTCTTGTTGTGAATTGAAACTTTGGCGGAACGTTCGTACTTTTATACCAATTTTGTAAATAATAACTAGATACACAACATATTTACATTTATCCCGCGTTTTCTAAAGCTTTGCGCCCTTTTCAGCCAACCATCGGGACCCTTTCTGAAAATCTATGGCACCCGCAGAGGGTA
Organism: Luffia ferchaultella; assembly: GCA_949709985.1. Classification (NCBI taxonomy): domain Eukaryota; kingdom Metazoa; phylum Arthropoda; class Insecta; order Lepidoptera; family Psychidae; genus Luffia; species Luffia ferchaultella. Next base: position 10,691,872 of record OX453258.1, read on the forward strand.
GTACAATGATGAGGACAATTTCTATACGTTTAACCATATAAATGCTATATAGATACTGTATTACTTTATTTCTCGTTATCTACACTTTAAAACGCTATTTCGCTCTATTACTTTGTTTCGTTTACGTGTACTGAATATTCGTAGCGCGGCCTAGCTCACGTCGCCAACACTAACTGGAAGTTTTATGATTTTAACTTTTGCCCAAGTTTCTGAATCTGGCACATAATAATTTATCGAAGTACGTAGAAATGTTGAGATGTTTGCATGATATGATGGCACTCAATATTTCTATGTATGTTGAGAGTATGATATATTTTTATGTTGGCCGTAGTATAGTGTCACTATGTTTACAAATGTACCTAAGCTTTATAGACTGAATACCGAATTAAAAAAAAAATTGTTCATTGATTTTGATGAAATAGTTTAGTCAGCCCTCTGGCTCGAAAAAATAAAATATTGCATTACTTTAGTTTGCCAAGACATACCTAAATGTGTGATTTCTTCGTGCGAGTGAAGTATAGTGCAGGCTCTAAATTAGTAAAAAAATCAGTCGCATGTTTTTTTTTCACTCAACGTATTTCGCCCATACGGTCGACGTTGATCGAACCTACCAATGCGACGTCGATCGTGTGCTTTATTCTACCGGTGTGGGCGCAATAACTGTAAGCAACAAGTCAATCCGTTGCAATAGGTACTCCTTATTACGGAGATCCCACGGCAGTGTGCATACCGTAAGAATATTTTTCTAATATCAGCCAGTAAAAAGAATACAATCTCACTAGATTATTCAAAAATAACGGTTTTTACAATATTACTATGACATACACATCATATGTCTATAGAAAAGTCCATAGGTTTGCATTCCTTTAGAATTATAATAAAATAGGTAACTACATACCTACTGTTGTGGTACATGTGGTAAATACAGATATGGTATTAGGTATCGTCTAAGCTATTGATTAAATTGAGTTCTGCGCTTCACCTACTATGTCTGCACCAATATACAAGGTGAAATTTTAATAACCATCCAGTTTTCCTATATGTAAGGTATCACAAATAGACCTCATTAGGTAAATAAAAAAATATAGTTTAAATTTTCATAATAAATTATTTTGTCTACAGTGTTATTTTATAACGTTTGGTTGCCTTCTTGGTGACGTCGATACGCCGCGCGGACCCCCGAGGCCGCTGTCTATCGACTAGCCAGCTGGGTAACAGTGCCCGAAGTCGTCTCGGTGCGTACGCACGCTCGCTCTGTATCGATGCCGATCGCGAACCGGGAGCGACGCCCGTGAATTTCATAGTGTGAATAAAAGGTTTCCTTAAACGTAACGTGTCCGTGAGGATATTACTCGGAACCAATAATATCTAAAGTTGTTAGTAATCTCGCGTCGCGTCATACACGCTCGAGTTAAAAATAAAACTTAACCAGTGAAACACATTGGGATCCCGACTCACATCAGCTCAAAACATTAAAAATTACTGTTGAACTAGCAGAGCAGTGCGGACACGATGTAACTTACAATCCGTTAAATACCTACGCGGCGCGACGGTGGGTGGAGCGGGTCAGAACCGCCCGTAAATGGTGACTAGACATGTTGGTTGGTTGTTTTGGGAAAGGTTTGTGTAGTCGTATCTCAATATTTTCCTATTGAGCGATACTAAAAGGAAACAAGACGGCCATCGGTTTTTTACCAAAGATCACTATATTAAAATTTGGATGGTTGTTAGCATTGATTTATCAATTTTAATAATAAGAATTTGTAGTCGGTAAAGAAAAGCGAAATAAAAGCGTCCGCAACGTGCGTGCATGGGCCGATGCGGCCCGCGGCCGCTCCGATGTGTGCGTCAATCTCATGCATTATTACGGGTCGGACGTGTCACACTGTTTACCGGGAATGTGGCGAGAATTAAATCGTGATTATGTTCAAATTAAATTAAAAAAAAATATCGAATAACCGTCTGCAGGCGTAAACTAATGTTAAATTTTTATGTTTACTTACCGTAAATATGATATTAAGTTCTTTTTTTGCGTCTTTGATAAGTAGTTTTACAAATTTTTACGACACAAGTCGGCATCGCGCACGTTTATTCGGCGCTAAGCATAACACTGACTTAAAAGCCGGTTGGTGGACTTATTGCGTTTTGGATGACTTTCTGCACGGACACTTTAGAACGCGGACAGCACATCAATGGTTGTTAGGTAATATCTTGTATAATTTAAAACTTGAGTTTGCCAATACGGTTTAGAAACGGCGATATAAAGGACATGCTCAACATTAGGTATCCTATTAGACGCATAACTTACTCAAGCCCTATGTGTACAAGTTGATAATACCTATATCGCAAATATTTGACTTACCTACGGAACAGTGATATTGACGGCAGGTATAAATTGTGCGAAGTGGATAGTTTTGTGTGAGGTGAACAAAAAATCAACATTTTGTGTTTTATTTAATTACAATTCATAACATGTACTTAAACTATAACTCATGGCACCCAAAAAGCACATTGCATAGTACCTACCTAACTTTATCACATTATCTGTTCCTAGGTACAGAACTGAATATAATTTTACATAACATTGATATAATATAATACCTACATAGTGAATTATGGTTTATTTTATTAACAAAAACTTTTTTTTCTGTCAAAACATAAATATACAAAAGATACGCGTATTCTTCTCTTAACTATCTTAGGTAAGAAGTTAACATATTTATGAGCTATGTTGTGTAGGTACAGCTAAAATTCTGCTTAGAATTATTAGAAGGAAACTATACGTCAATATTTGTCTGTTTTTTGTTTGTACATTTTGAACTAAAATATTTCGTGAAGGGCTCGTGGTCCTACTGGACCTAAACCTGCGCATAAAATGATTTTGAACGTGTTCAACTTCAAAGTGAATTTTATTTTAAATGAAGGATAAATTTTACTTTTAATTATTTACTTCACAAAAATACAGATAAATATCGATACTATTAGTCGCCCCTAGTCCAGTAGGTCCACGGGTACATACCTATATAGTAGTATACCGTGGTCCTACCAGTAGATCAAATCGGCGGGACCACGGACCCTTCAGCACCAATCACAAATGTGCATTCTGCTCTCATAGAAGAAAATAATAGCTAAAGCATAGTAATAAAAATAATAACTCGACACTGGCGAAATTGGTTTAAACAGAAAACGCCATAATTAAGAAGTAGTGTGGCTATAGTAGTTACCAATGATGGTGGTATCCGTCACACCACGCCAGTACCAACTGTCTGCTAGCAATATCATTTATAGGATTTATTGTCCATGTTACTATGAAAACATATAAAACTGGGCATAATGCCGGTTAATTAGAAGCCACTGACTGTGTGTGTGTGTGTGTGTTATTTATTTAGTGGTAATCAACACATGCAACATCATTGTAAACGGTCTTTATACAAGCATTATAAGATAGTGAAAATAGACACACCGCCAGCAGTACAAAAAGAATTTGCTAAGTATAGAACCACAGTTTTGTTCAAAACACAGACCAGTCAACCTATAGACCACGCTTTGAAAGGGAGTAGCATTCGCCAAGGTTAAGTAGTGACATTACATAACTACGTCTCTTCTGAGCGGTCAGTTGTAAGCACGTCGGAAGCCATTAAATTGTCAATTTTGAACGAGCCAATGAAAACTAGCCGACTTCTCTCCGCACCCCGCCACTTTTTGGCGATTTCGTTTTCATACTGACGTTTATTAAAACGTGGTCTATAGGTTGACTGGTCTGTGGTTCAAAAGCACTGATATAGGAACGTGCATGAACTATATGGTTCAATTTTGGCCTCTTTTGGACCCCTCCCGCCCTTCACGTAGACATTGCTTTCGACATTGTTTTAGACAAGATTTTGTTTTCGCTTATCAAAACGATTTAAAAAAATATTGGCTGGGTATACAATTGACAAGACCGACATATTTGTACTGTAGCATGTACTGTAGGTACAGTTCCAATCAACCTTTATCGCGGATGTGAACATAGGCACAAGTCGCGTCGCAATAACCAGTTTTAGGTGTAGCGCGACGCAGTGTAGCGAGGGGCATATGACTGAACCTGCGCAAGCATGCATAAAGCGTTGTATTCCGATCCGCCATAAAGTTCGATTGGAACTATACATATCATAAAAATCATTATTGCATAATCTGTACCCACTCTCTTTTAATTAAAGAATTATGTAACTTGGACTCTGACCCCCTGCTTTCATGTAGCCTAACATAAATATTTAGCTTTCTATTTAACTTAAGGAGGGAGCCCTTTACCAGGCCACGTTGTTTATTAATGCTCGTTAGGTAAGTAATTATTTTAACCGTCCTGTAACTAGTAACATGTAGTCACTTTATTTTCACAATGGCGTATCTAAACGTTTACTCTACAATTACAACATTTTAATGTATGTACATATCTGTAGGACATTTCGTTAGATGTAAATTTAGGTTTTCCAGGACTTTGAAAGTTACATAACATAGCATAGTTCTTCGTTTTGTACACATGTTGGATTTTTATCCCAGTAGTACTTTACGCATCATATGAGGATGTGCGTGTGTGGAGTCAACTTCTCGACTCTCCCAGCTGCCAGTAATGCATTTGGAACTACAGAGGTACTGCAGCAGCGGAATCCGGTATTTGCCACAGAAGTCGACGAATTTAATGTGCTCCACTCGATTGTCGAAGAAGACACCTGATGGAAGTAAATAAGAAATGTTCAAAAGAGATGCTAGGTTGTGCTTAGAAGTAGGTAAATTAACACTCTCTTTCCATTTAATAAGCAACCTGCATCGATTCAAGTCGCACATTGTGAGTATACATATACTAGACCACGATGTCTACTACATAGAATATATCCAATATCTATTGTAGCTAATCACGGTGGAATACGCGCAGCGTCTGCCTAGAACCAAGAAAGTTGAAAGAAACATAAAATAAATAAAAAAGTTTTTTTGTTATTCTAATTTTTTGTCCAACAGCTTTTGGCGCTGGGCTATTTTAGTCTATGCGGCTACTAAAATAAAAAATCCCGCAAAAAAAAAAAAAGCCCGTTCAGCCTTCGTTCGTACGGCCACGACCAGATCCTCCGTAATATGTTCGTTACAGAGTAGTAAATCTACGGAGGCAGATAAATGAAAATTCACACCCGCTAACCAGTTTATTTAAAATGACCGTAGTAGGGAGTATTAAAAATAGGAGAATCTGCATTTAAAGATTTTACCGTAATTTTTACTCTCCCTAACGCTATCTGTTTTATGAACATCGATGCTCGGGACGGTTTCATTGTTTGGAATAATATTTTAAACCTAACCATTTCGCTAAATCTGCTGTTATAATGACCCTTCCGCACAAGTGTCGATTAATTTAATACCCGAGCCGCAAAAAAATTATCCACTGAATCCCGAATTGATACAATTACTGTAAGCCGAAGTATCGTGTCCACCTCTATGTGTAGAGATGACTCGTACGTGGAGACGATCCATACGGGCCCCGCTAAATTGTATGAACGTACTTAATGTACTTACGTACCACCTCCCTTAGATACTATCCAAAAAATTCGCAAACGAAAACTAACTGCATCCACAATTATTATTTGAGTACCCACCAATGAAATGTCTGGTTAATATAAAGACTCTTGACCGAATATATGTATGACCGTGTTATGTGAAAAAAGCAAATATTACTTATAATAGGTAAACCGAATTACCTATAATTGGAGAAACAGCCAAAAAATAATTTATGTCAAATCAACTGTTAACCCGTAACCCGAATCGAGTTCACTGATGTTGCTAGACACGACTCGACCTGCAGTAAAGACCATATTGGCCTCCAAGTACTACGATATAACCGAACGATGAAAAGTGGTGTCGTCACCGAGAACCGCCCGCTAGCTTCGGTATTTTTCCACTATTAAAAATGTGTCGCGACCACGGTCGCGTGCCGATTGGTTCCGTCGTCGGGGCGCTCCGTCGTGTCGTGCGCTGGCGTCGAATCATCGGCATGTTATCTACCCCCTCGTGCCCCCGGCTTCGTCACCAAGTAAGCGACAACAGAAACAAGGTCTTCCGTCTTGATGTGTTCGTGTCCGTTCGATTTGTTTTATGAAGTCATGAAATAAATTGCCGTGAAAGGTAGTAATTTCGTAGCGGTACTATACTATTAGTCAGTTCAATTGTAAGTACCTAAATAGATAGATAGGCTCCTTATACACCAACTTAGTTTATAAGTGCAAATATTTCAATTGTCGTCCTACCTTTACATTTATTATTGACACAACATTGGGCACTTCTCAAGTACTTCATCAGGTTGTGAGGCACTTCGCTCGGAAGTGCCGGTATATTGTGCAGTTTGATGACTCGCGCAGCCAGTTCACGGAGGCTCCCAGGCTGCAATGTCATGTCCCGAACGAAGCGGACGACCAACGGGTTGTCTCGAAGACTTAGCTGGTGAATCACAGTTTAAATTAAACTATGGTTAAACTATAGTTGATCGCTGGTGACCTCAAATTGTAGAGGACAGCTACAGTAATCTGTACGAATAGGCACCATGAATGCACGTCTCCCTTGATTTGTCGCCACAAAAGTGAAGCATAAATCGCCAACACGTGATAGTTACGTCTTCACCTGTTAAGTACGTGTTTTTTAATTCTCGGAGTTCTTTGCAGCGCACTATCAGGTCAATTTATGCTAATGTAAAGCTAAATGTGACAATGTCATGACACGTGACTATTCACGTGTGCTGTCGCGTCATTGGTTGGTGTCTGTATCATAATCATTTTACATTATTATAAATGACCCGCATCAGGTATCAAGGTAAAAACACATTGTAAATGATTACATAATATTATTATTACTACTTTATTTTCTCATAATTTAATAATTTTTATAACAAAAATATGGTCACCCTATTTTAATTCATGTCAACCCACCGTATCTACGTTTCATCGCGCATACGCCTATATCGTTTACTCACTTGCGCTAGGCGTGTAAAAGCGAGTCAGCTTTATTAATGACAGAAATATATGAAATTTTGAAATTTATTTATTTAATCATCATGCTTATACAATATAATTTTACCAATGACCCCCACACTAGGCTAGGCCTGTCCTGTAGGAGTCAAAAATCAAATTAACAAATGACACAGTAAAGATGCGGCTAAACAATAAGTGGACAATAAATATATATAAAATTACAACTCAAAGGTCCCCCTGTACCGCGAGTGGACAAGAGTAGCTGCAGCTCCAAAGCCGTTGCATGTATATATGAATGAATGAGGAGATGAATGTGGATGTCTATGCATGGGTGTAAGTGCGTGTGTGTGTGTGTGTTTGTATCTGTGGGCATGCGTGTTGCGAGTGCGTGCTTTGTTATGAGTGTCTGCATATTCCTATCCTAATATTATAAAGCTGAAGAGTTTGAAGAGCTATTCCTAATATTATAAAGCTGAAGAGTTTGTTTGTTTGTTTGTTTGTTTGTTTGAACGCGCAAATCTCAGGAACTACTGGTTCGAATTGAAAAATTATTTTTTTGTTGGATAGTCCATTTATCGAGGAAAGCTATAGGCTATACTACATCACGCTACGACCAATAAGAGTGGAGCATCAATGAAAAATGTTGCAAAAACGGGAAAAATTATTCCTTTTGAGAGCTTCCGTCGCGCGCGCTGCGTAAACGGTTGATGTTAAGCAAAAATCATGTATTACGGAATTGTACCCCTTTAAAAGTTCTAACCAAAAGTCCGCGACAGCATATGTGTATCTTTTAAGGTTAACTTACTATGACCTTTTTTATGACAATCAAATTTGTTCAACATAATGTACTATTTGCGAAGATGTTTTTTAAACGTGATATTAATCCTTATCAAATTAAATACGTTAGTTGTCTTAAGCATTTCATGCATATTATAATTGCCTTTTATATCATACAATTTAAATTAATATCTTAACAGTTTTTATTGAAATTTAAAAACTATAGCGGGAGAAAATAAATTCGCTGTCTGCCTCTGTTCGTTACCTTTTTACTTCCAAACCAATAGACTTTGATACGGTTTTTAGTAATATCTTATTTTCTTATTATCTTATAATCTATTAATCTATATAATAGAAATACTTATTATAAAGCTAAAGAGTTTGTTTGTTTGTTTGTTTGTTTGTTTGATAGATAGATAGATTGATTGATTGATTGTTTGTTTGTTTGTCTGTTGGTTGGTTGGTTGGTTGGTTGGTTGGTTTGTTCGTTTGTTCGTTCGTTCGTTCGTTTGTTCGTTCCTTTGTTTGTTTAAACGCGCAAATCTCAGGAACTACTGGTTCAAATTGAAAAATTATTTTTGTGTTGGATAGTCCATTTATCGAGGAAGGCTATAGGCTATACTACATCACGCTACGACCAATAGGAGTGGAGCATCAATGAAAAATGTTGCAAAAACGGGAAAAATTATTCCTTTTGAGAGCTTCCGTCGCGCGCGCTGATTGATTTGATGATTGATTGATTGATTGATTGATTGTTTGTTTGTTTGTTGGTTGGTTGGTTCGTTAGTTCGTTCGTTCGTTCGTTCGTTCGTTTGTTTGTTTGAATTTGTTAATCTCTGAAACTACCAGTCGGATTTGAAAAATTCTTTTTGCCTTTGATAGCCTGATTCTAGCGGAGAGTTATAGGCTATATACATGAAAACGAACTGTCTATTCGAGCAAATCGGCTTCGGCCAAAACGGCTTAACCGATTTTGATGAAACTTTACACATATAACAGGATGTAATCTTTTGACTACACCCTTTCCATATGTGACATACAGAACTTTTTGTATGTCTGTCTGTACGTCCATATGTCTAAACCTGTTTAAATGAAACATCAATGAATATGAAAAGAAGGTCGTTACAACTAACATATGTTGCTTTTTGTCCGTCTGTCTGTCTGTAAGCTACTTTTTGTCTTTGTCTGTCTGTCGTTTGTCCTCACTGATCTAGCAACGTACAGCCGAAAGTATTAAGTCTAGGAAGCTTAAATTTGGAACATAAGTTTATTTTATAACGTGAGCATTATAAAGTTAAGAAAGGCTTTTTTAGAAATTTCAAACTTAAGGATGGGAATGGAGGGACTTAAATAATGACGTGTTTCAGGGTTTTTAGATTTTCACATTTTAAGAGTGGGAAACGGGAGATGAAAAATTGTATCGGTTTTTTAAAGGGTGGAAGGGGAATGAAGATTGAAAGTTTGAATGGGTGTGACCAAAATTGGTTCCAGCAAAAAGTACGTATAAACCATCTCGAACGTTAATAGTACCTATAACAGGAATTTGTAGTCTACGCAAGCGAAGCTGCGGGCGGTCGCTAGTTGTGAATAAACCTGGGGATTCTTCTGAATTTACACAGAGTGTATTGGAAAAAGCTGTCGTATAAAAAATCGCCCGTTTTTAAATTTTTGTTCACACATAAATATTTTTTTAAAATCTTATCGGTTGATTCTATAAAAATAATTAACATGAATAAGGGATTATTATGTATTTATTATCCGTGAATATTTTCTTTATGATATTGTAAATAATCTCCTAAAGTGCAGTTAATGCAATGTGCTCCTAACAAACTTTGCTATATTGACTTTTTTTTTTTTTTTCCCTTGCGACGGGAAGGCGGATAAAACTGCTGAGCTTCCGTGCGCCCGGGCGCGCGGGGTATGTGGGAGTTGCACCCACTAAACAACCGCCTGAAGCAGAATAGGGACGCGTGTCGTTAGCCCGAAAGCTCCTACGACTTCATCGAAGCGGCCAGACGGCACACTAGAGTGTCGCCGGCGCGAAGTTGTCGGGTGACCCCTAAGGGTCACTCGAGGCGAAATAATGCCAGAGGCGCGGGCCCCCGGTTGGGGTTCTCGTTATTATTATAACGTGGAATGACTCTAATTGGGACGGACCTAACACCTGGAGAGGTGATGAAGGAGTAATAACGATTCCGGTTCAGAAGGGAAGTAATCCCTGAAGTGACTAATTGTAATTACTATAATAACAGGTTGCAATTCACAATTAAGTGATTGTAAGCGAATAAGTAGGAGTTATGGAATTACTGGTGAATGCACGCTAAAAACCCGGAGCTCGGAACTCGGAGCGACTCCACGTGCCCCCACACGTGGCTAACTGTCGACTGCGCGGCTCCCGCTGCGCAGGAATCTTAGTGCGGTTATGTGAGTTTAACTCACGAAATAGGGAGCGCAATCAGCTAGTAAAGGCGTGAGCTGCCATAGAGCGCACCAGGGTGCAGAAAACACAGAAAGAACTACAGAGCGCGAAATGTGTATAGGCAGGAGCTGGAGTGCCGGAACGACGCCACGAAGGCTAACTGCCGCTGCGCGACAAACCTCTACGACAAACCTAAACACACACGCAGCTACAACGTAGCCATCACTGGGATCTCGGCAACGGGCCGCTACACATGGGCCACGCGGGGCAGAAAAGGAAGGCGTTAGAACTACGGAGCGCGAAATGTGTCTAGGCAGGAGCTGGAGTGCCGGAACGACGCCACGAAGGCTAACTGCCGCTGCGCGACAAACCTCTACGACAAACACTAAACACACACGCAGCTACTACGTAGCCAACACTGGGATCTCGGCAACGGGCCGTTACACATGGGCCACGCGGGGCAGAACGGGGCAGAAGGGTGTTCGGAGGACCGAACACGTCTGATCGCGGCGGGCGCAGGAACCGGAATGCTATATTGACTGCAGTATTGCGCGGTTTATAAAGCCGCCGCCGGTGTCACCGTAGAAAGGCGGTGGGCGGCGGCAACTTGAAAGAATAGCCCCGTACTGTACATCTGCAGTGTATGTTAGTGCGTCGCGTTTTTGTAATAAACATACAAAACGATTCGAAGGATTCGTTAACTAACTAACATAAGGTCTTAACCTATGAAGTTGCCGTTATGTATGAAATACGTTAAAGTATTTTTTTTTTGAAACATCTTTATTTCTGTTATTCAAAGTAATCACCCGTGCAATCGATGCGTCTTTGCCAACGTAGTGGCGGTTTATTGATGCCCTTCTTGTAAAAATGTTCTGGACGAGGGGCAACAATATCTTCATAAGCATTTTGTACTATCTCTCAGGAATTGAATTTTTTTCCCGTGAAAAAGTTGTCCAAATTTTGAAAAAAGTAATAGTCAGTAAGTGCAAGGTCTGATGAGTACGGCGGATGAGGGAGAACTTCCAACCCCAACTTTAGCAGCTTAGAGACTGTTTGTTGTGCAGTATGGGGTAACGCGTTGTCGCGAAGGAGCAGCGGGGACGACCGATTGACCAAAGCTGGTGGCAGACGTGCTTCTCCATTATTGTCTGCAGTTCTTCATAGTACACATCTGCAGTAATGCTCATGCCATTTTGTAAAAAACAGTGATGAATCACACCAGCACTAGACCACCAAACAGTGATCATCACCTTTTATTTTTGCGCACACACATTGCTTTGGTGCTGAACCAGGATCTAACCAACTTGTTGAGCGTTTTCGATTGTCGCACAGAATCCATTTTTTATCACAGGTAACAACTCGGTTCAAAATTCCTTCATTTCTGTGCCTGTTGAGCAACGCGAGGCAGGTCTCGACGCGTACGTTGTGCTGGCGATTGTTTAGTTCGTGGGGTAATCATCTATCAAGCTTTTTACTTTGCCAATTTGTCGCAAATGGTCCGATATTGTTTTAATGCTAACATCAAAAGCTGCTTCTAGTTCAGCTGTAGTTTGAGTATTATCAGCTTCCATAATCTTCTTCATTTCATCATTGTTGACCAAAGTGTCCGGACGACTACGAGGTTCATTATTCAAGTCATAATTTCCATAACGGAAGCGGGCAAACCAAAAACGGGTTGTGCGTTCGTTTGTTGAGTTCTCTCCGTAATCGTTGTGAAGGTTACGTGCCGTTTGTGCCGCATTAGTGCCACTACGGAACTCATATTCCATAATTACAAGAATTTTTAAAGTGTCCATTATGACGAAAAATGTTCAAATGTTATGAAAACACAACGCTAATCGATAAACAAAAGACTGACTTTGTAACAAAAACGTCATGTTTTAAAACAAAATTAATTTTAATGTAGAATTTACAGCCAATCAAATTTTTTTTTTTGTTTGAAATGGCCAGTATTGAAGAACGGCAACTTCATAGGTTAAGACCTAATATTTAAATATGTAATCTGATTTAATACTGTTTCTTTAAAGTACTTGATGTAAAAATAAGTAAAAATTACATATTAAATGATGTAGGTACTTATTTTTAAATAGTTTCCAAAATAACGATTATAATTGGGATTGCACCTATGCCTATATATGAAGTGGCAGTTTTATTCGTCTACAAAATGTAAGAAAAAAACGACATACTTATAATAAAGATTTTTCATTTTCACTTGTGTCGTGATAGCCCAAAGCGCAACGAACCTGTCTCAAATTTATAAGACCCTATAGGGCCATGGTTCGAATCCGGGCGTGTACCAATGAGTTTTTCTGACTTAAGTACACAACTATCACTGACTCCGTGCTTCGTAGGGCACGTTAAGCAGTCGGACGCTGTCAATAGATGGCGATCGTTACAGTCCCCAACCCGCAGTGGAGCAGCGTGGTGGATTTAAGCTCCAAGCCCCCCTCCTCACCCTGGGGGAGGCCTAAGCCCCTGAAGTGGGGTAAAAAATGGGCTGATGAAGTGAAGTGAAGATTTTCATTTTGCCATCACCAAAATCACGTTAATATTACATGTGAAAGTTGACAACACATTCCATTTTAGTACTAAATATATTGTAAATAGATATTACAATGATACTACTTTCTGATAAAAAATTACTAATTAGTGTCAATTAAAACAATAATGACCAAGACTATCATGATAACCGCGGGCTTGACGCTAACTAAATAAAAAAATAAGGCACAAAAAAATACGTATTCGTTTTATTTACTATCGACAAGCTATCCACACCGAATTAAATAAAACTGCTTTTATTTCAGACAAGACTAGTGTATTTGTTCAAATAAGAACGAAAATGTTGTGCCAGATGTCAAAAACAACGCGTAAATAAAAAGATATGAATCGATAAGAAAAATAAGCAAAGTATAAGAACTGCATATCATTTATATTATTATTGTGCAATCGATTTTCATTCCGGCAGTTTTGGAACATTTTGGAGTATTCACGATAAACTTCGATTTAATAATTTTTTGTAAAACTTTAATCAAGCGCTATCGGATTCGCACCCTGGGGGTTCTGTACGGTTACTTAAGTATTTTAAAGTACAAATTTATTAGGATGGCTGTACGTATATTTATTTATTTATATTAAGGAAAACCAATATATACACCTATGCGATTCAGCATGTTGTTACATTAGTAAAAGTAGGGTGGTTATATTCATCAACTACACTTACTAATACACACGGATCTTTGCCGCTGTGAAGTTATCTACAGAAAGCGTCGCAGTAGCATGGAATAGAGATGAAGGAGAGGTCGAATAGTTTGTGCTATTCGCCCGCGCACGCGGCTTCCAGTGGCTTCCACCTCCCACTATTACCCCTCGCTGCCCGCGTGATTGTACCTGCGCATTAAGTCATTCACAGGCAACTCAGAGCAGCAAAAATCCGTGCGTATGTCTGTACAGTTCGACGCAACCTAGTGTGCCATCCGGCCTGTTTCGTAAAAGTTGCAAAAAGTTGAACTTGATATGAGACGATAAACGTTGTTTTTGTTAGTGCGCAATCGACACAGTCGTTATATACTTCAAAGGTTTTTTGTCTCATAATAGTTCGCCGTTGTTCGACTTTTTTCTTGGACTACGAAGTTACCTGATGGCGTTCGAGTTCTAGGATGGTTCAATTTGTATTCGACGCACACGCATAGAATTAACTGTTCGAGTGATTCGGATAGGTCGGGAGGTTTACCTTATTCTTCATATATTCTGTTTGGCCTCCCGATCATGCCGAATTATGCAGAATGGAATAGCCTACTGAAAGCGATCAATGGAGCGAAAGCGATAATAATAATACATGGGATATCTCTCACACAGCCATCTATAGCCCCAAACTTGGCAGAACCTGTATTATGGGTCTAGACAACTGATATATATAGAAATTTTTCACCCAAACACGGAACAAATAGGTACACACACACGTTTATGCTCACAAATATTTGTCCTGAGTGGGGATCGAATCCGCGATCTTTGGTTCCGCAGTCAGGTTCTCTAACCACTCGACCAAGTTATGCATGCTCTCGTGGATACTATAATCGGCCGAATTAAAATAATCGATTTATTTAAACACCAAACGGTGATTTCCTTTCAATTTTCAACTTTCAACGCTGTACGTAGTTATATTCAAAAAGTTAGGTGACAGTTTACCTCTGTTAGGCATTTGAGCTTGATGATCTGTGTGGGTAGCGTTTTAAGTCGATTTTTATGTAACAAAAGTGACCGTAATTGATCAAGTCTAGCCACGCTAGGCGGCAGTTGTTCAATTCTGTTGTCACTTAATACCAATGCTTGAAGTGAAGTCAAACTTCCAAGGGCCTCGGGAACTTCAGAGATGTTGTTTCCGCCCAATGCCAAGATGGTCAAACTGGAATGAAACAATAAGAATGTTATTAATTAGTAGTAAGTAAACTAGTATTTCGTAATGACAGTATAAAACTTTGTCTCTTCAACTAATACACAAGCTGTAGGAACACCTAAGAACTGTACAATGGTTGTGCACAGCTCTATGACGAAAAGCGACCTATAAAAAGGGCAGCCGGTCAAGATACTCGAAGCGACAGATACCCTGCGTCATTGATATTGCGATAATTTATTTTAATGTTTATATACCTACTAACAAACACTGAACATTAGGATAGACCGTATTAGCAATAGCTTTCAAAAGCCTATATTATCGCAGCCGGCTTCCATTTCTATAAGTCACCCTTGGCCTTCTGACTTAGCTTCAGCTAAAGTAATACCTAAGAGCCGGAACACTAGACTCTGGTTCGGCTAACGACCGATTCCCGCTGGATATCAAATGTAGAGCATAATTGATACATAACAAAGCTTCACGATATGATACTTATGTATTTCTCGCCTTGGGGAACTACATTTTAATAGCAGCCATATAGCAGCCTTTATTTAGAACAAAAAATTTAGATTGACTACTCTATGTTTCTCTACAATTGTATTTTATTCTGTATAGCATCAACAAGCATATCACGATGACCATTGAATGCTTTATTCCTAACACATAGTCTGTACACGTAACTTTTATAGGTACCAATAATAGTTGTATAAGTTAATTTGCAACGCAAAGTAAAACGTATAGGACTTCGAAGCACGTCTGTTGTGTAAAAAAGGTGTTATGACATTGCTTACGTGTAAAAATTATGTATGAAATAAAAATGAATACACCCAAAAGTAAGGTACGCAAATGTTTTCAAATACTGCCGAGAATATTGTTTGTTAAATATATTTATAGAAAATTATAGTTGTCTAAAAATCATCAAACGGTTGTGAAATTAATGCCGGAATACCGGGGTACCCTAGATCCAAACGATTTGCGGGTTAAACGACAAAGCTACGTTCAGTTTGGTTATGAGTAAAAATGAATAATTAGATCTGGCATCCCTATTCCTCTTTCTGCCAGGTTTTTTCCAATTCTAGTATAAAAAGTTTAAGAAAAAAATTACAGATAATTTTATGTCTTTAGTTCCCATGAGTGGTCTGGCAGGCACTTCAAATAGGAATAAGATTAGGGGTCTAGACCTAATTATTTTGCATAAGTAAATTCTTACAAAATATTTTAAAAAGATAAGTACATAATTTATCACATTTTTCTATCTTTAATAAAAATATACATAAAATAAATGTGCAAGATTCGTTATTTATTTACCTAATATTCAACTAAATAAAAAATATTTCTGCTGTTCTTACACATTTCGGAAGTAATCGGAAGCGGACGCCCCGATTGGACTGTGTGTTTTTTATTATTATTTTATTTATGTACAAAACAACCTATTAGCCAGGTTCTCAGAGTTGTTTCCTTACATTATCGTTGTATTCATTTTTCTCTACGCCCCTAAATAATGGTGGATTTACGTGAAGAATATTTTATTTCAGTACGCATTCCCAAACATGAGCATTAGCAAAGCACCAGTTAAAAATATTGGATTCCTTTTGGATATTGGAGTCATTGATTTGGTGTCAGGTTTCCGTAAACCACAAATAAATTCTGTTTATATACAGGTACGTATTTCCGGTGTTTGTATGAGGGCCGTTAAAATAATTATCTACTCGTTAGTGGCATAAAAACACGGAAACTACAAAAAGCAATATTCTATATTTCGACATTATCGTCTATTTTCTACATTTAACATAACCATCTTTACAGTTATTTTACTCTTACAAAAAATCTTGTCCATGGGTGGAAAAACTCGGCTCTTGGAGCCACGACTTCGTTGTAATTAATTTTCACAATGAGTTTCCCGGATATGTGTTTTTAATATGGTAAACAGATAACTCCGAGCGAGGCCTGGAAAAATGGTAGGGTGTTCCATCAATTGAAGTCCTCGGTATTATTATTAACAGTACAGCGAGCGTGACTTGATGAGTCGCAAAACTCGCAAAGAAACAGTAGCTTACGCTTTTTTATCCGAGTTGAAAAAAAAAGGAGATTCTATATTCGAAATGGATTTTTTTGTTTTTTTTTTTCATATACCTGTCTGTGTTCAGCGTTTTCTGGGAAATGGCTATGCCGATATCGACGAGTAGTTTAAATTGTATTGCTAATAAGGTAGTTCCCAAAGTGATCCAATGGAGCGAAACAGACAGGTTTTTTAGAAAATCGGAAAAAAACACCTCATTTTACGGTTTTGTACATCCGAATATAGGATGATAATTTGGATAAATAAAGATATTATAGAACAAATACTGAAATTCATATCCCCATAATTACTGCACCTAAAAATTTTGAAAAAAAAGGAATATAATATGTTTCCTTCTTGATTTTCCCACAGCGTAAATAAAATTGACAGCAGCGTTTGGTTTTAATAGAGTCAGAAATGTCACTTCACAGTTCTATGTTCACAGTAAGTGAAGACCAGCGCGCGAGGATTTCGCAGGGGTGAAAACCGGCGCGCGGGGACTTTGCGGGCTGAAACTCGCTATCTTGCACCAGCTAGCTAGAGTATGAGTGGTTAGACGGTAAGCGCAGAAGAGGGAAAAACCTAAGCGATACATAAATTCTTCTTTTAAGGGGTTATTTTGAAGGCTATGTCGAAAATTAATAAAAAATCATATGTGATATATCAAATGAAAGTGCTCGATTTGAAGATATAAATCATCAATGATATAAATAACGTTTTTAAGAAAATTAATGAAAATCTAATCCACAATGATCTGTGCAATCCACCCTTATGTCCATAAAAGTACGAATTGACTAGAAGCCGTCTTCTGCGCTTACCGTCTAACCACTCCTACTCTAGCTAGCTGGTGTACCCGTTTGGCGAGATGCCGAGTTTCAGTCCGCGAGGGCCCTGCGCACCAGCCTTCACCCCCGCGTAATTGCGTTTGAGTGACACTTCTAACTCGATTATAACCAAACGCTGCTGTCACTCGGCGTTTTTGAGATTTCTTAAAGGTATTAAAACATATAAGTATATGTGGTGTTATCTTTATATGTTAGGTATATAGTTGCATTCGAATGTTTTATTTCGAGCAGTACGTATTTTAGCGAAATGATACATGTGACGTGTTTAAAAGTTTATAGTTTTTGTTGAAAATTGAAGTTTCATTGAAAATTGCGCTAGTGATAGCGTCATGTACTGTAAAGAACTTTAGTCGCCGCCATAGTATAACGCAGTCGTCTGTGGTAAAGTAAAGCAACCACAATTAGATTTCAGATTATTTTACTGCGTCTGAGTCATTGTATGTTTGATATACGCCATCGCAACTTAACTATTTTTTATTAGAGTTCATCAAATGCCGTTGCATATAAAATAACAAATTGTAAATTATAAGTATTTTTGCGTAACTACCTTTTTAATATTGATTTTCTTAGAGACATTTTCCTGCAGTAAAAAGTATCCTCTATGTTGACCTAGGTAGGTACCTACTACATTATATTCACACCAAATTTCATCAAAATCGGTTCAGAAATTTTTGAGTGACGCGTGCACAGACACACAGATTTTTCCATAAAATAGTGTTAAGTTATCTAAATCGACCACTATGTACACTACCTTCGTAAGTAATAAATATATAACGTACAGCGACATGATCTCGTTACATACAGTTTTATTATACGTATAGAGTACGAACAAAAAATATTATGTAATACACTAGCGACCGCCCGCAGCTTCGCTTGCGTAGACTACAAATTCCTGTTATAGCTACTATTAACGTTCGAGATGGTTTATACGTACTTTTTGCTGGAACCAATTTTGGTCACACCCATTCAAACTTTCAATCATCATTCCCCTTCCACCCTTTAAAAAACCGATACAATTTTTCATCTCCCGTTTCCCACTCTTAAAATGTGAAAATCTAAAAACCCTGAAACACGTCATTATTTAAGTCCCTCCATTCCCATCCTTAAGTTTGAAATTTCTAAAAAAGCCTTTCTTAACTTTATAATGCTCACGTTATAAAATTAACTTATGTTCCAAATTTAAGCTTCCTAGACTTAGTACTTTCGGCTGTACGTTGCTAGATCAGTGAGGACAAACGACAGACAGATAGACAGACAGACAAACACAAAAAGTAGCTTATGACACTCTTCACAACCTTCTTTCACGTCTGCAAAGTTTCATTAAAATCTGTTCAGCCGTATTGGAAATTAGCACGAATACATAAAATTGAATTGAGTAGACACATAGACGTACAGACAAACAGACGGACAAAAAGTAGCTAATGTCAAATCTCTTGACAACCTTCTTTCCCGTCTGCAAAGTTTCCTTAAAATCTGTTTAGCCGTTTTGGAGATTAGCTCAAATAGACAGATACACGTACACACAGACAGACGGACAAAAAGCAACATTTGTTAGTTTTAACGACCTTCTTTTCATATTCATTGATGTTTCATTTAATTAGGTTAAGACATATGGACGTACAGACAGACATACAAAAAGTTTTGTATGTCACATATGGAAAGGGTGTAGTCAAAAGATTACATCCTGTTATATGTGTAAAGTTTCATCAAAATCAGTTAAGCCGTTTTGGCCGAAGCCGATTTGCTCGAATAGACAGACAGTTCGTTTTCATGTATATAGCCTATAACTCTCCGCTAGAATCAGGCTATCAAAGGCAAAAAGAATTTTTCAAATCCGACTGGTAGTTTCAGAGATTAACAAATTCAAACAAACAAACGAACGAACGAACGAACGAACGAACGAACCAACCAACCAACAAACAAACAAACAAACAAACAAACAAACAAACAAACAAACAAACAAACAAACAATCAATCAATCAATCATCAAATCAATCAGCGCGCGCGACGGAAGCTCTCAAAAGGAATATTTTTTCCCGTTTTTGCAACATTTTTCATTGATGCTCCACTCCTATTGGTCGGTCGTAGCGTGATGTAGTATAGCCTATAGCCTTCCTCGATAAATGGACTATCCAACACAAAAATAATTTTTCAATTCGAACCAGTAGTTCCTGAGATTTGCGCGTTTAAACAAACAAACGAACAAACGAACGAACGAACGAACGAACGAACCAACCAACCAACCAACAAACAAACAATCAATCAATCATTCAATCAATCAATCATCAAATCAATCAGCGCGCGCGACGGAAGCTCTGAAAAGGAATAATTTTTCCCGTTTTTGCAACATTTTTCATTGATGCTCCACTCCTATTGGTCGTAGCGTGATGTAGTATAGCCTATAGCCTTCCTCGATAAATGGACTATCCAACACAAAAATAATTTTTCAATTTGAACCAGTGGTTCCTGAGATTTGCGCGTTTAAACAAACAAACGAACGAACGAACCAACCAACCAACCAACCAACCAACCAACCAACAAACAAACAATCAATCAATCAAACAAACAATCAATCAATCAATCAATCAATCAATCAATCAATCAATCTATCTATCTATCAAACAAACAAACTCTTTAGCTTTATAATAAGTATTTCTATTATATAGATTAATAGATTATAAGATAATAAGAAAATAAGATATTACTAAAAACCGTATCAAAGTCTATTGCGTGGTTTGGAAGTAAAAAGTTAACGAACAGAGGCAGACAGCGAATTTATTTTCTCCCGCTATAGTTTTTAAATTTCAATAAAAACTGTTAAGATATTAATTTAAATTGTATGATGTAAAGGGCATTTATAATATACATGAAATGCTTAAGACAACTAACGTATTTAATTTGATAAGGATTAATATCACGTTTAAAAAACAACTTCACAAATAGTACATTATGTTGAACAAATTTGGTTGTCATAAAAAAGGTTATAGTAAGTTAACCTTAAAAGATACACATATGCTGTCGCGGACTTTTGGTTAGAACTTTTAAAGGGGTACAATTCCGTAATACATGATTTTTGCTTAACATCAACCGTTTACGCAGCGCGCGCGACGGAAGCTCTGAAAAGAAATAATTTTTCCCGTTTTTGCAACATTTTTCATTGATGCTCCACTCCTATTGGTCGTAGCGTTATGTAGTATAGCCTATAGCCTTCCTCGATAAATGGACTATCCAACAAAAAAATAATTTTTCAATTCGAATTAGTAGTTCCTGAGATTTGCGCGTTCAAACACACAAACAAACAAACTCTTCAGCTTTATAATATTAGTATAGATAATATTTTTTTTGGCTTCATACAACCGTCACGTAAGCGTGATATCGTAAATGGACGTAAAGATAATTTTTTTAACAGTCCTCTGTGGTTCTCTAAATCAATAATGTGACGCTTCAGGTCAGAATATTGTGTCAGATTATTTTGTTCGTCAATATATATCTCCCGCCATATTATACACAATGTATATAATGCGACGCTAATAAAAAAAATTTGACACGACAGATTACTATGCCAGCCTCCGAAAAATAAAAATTAGCCAATCTAAATGTGCTAACACCGTCTCGTGTCGGTGATCCTGGCATAACACTCGCTTTATTCATGGCACCGGTTGTCTGTGCAAGTAAAATACTAAACGAAAGATAAGATAAACGATATTTACTGATATGATTGTAATGATATACACTGTTAGACACGTCGCAGACGCAAGATGTTTATATATAGGTAGTGTAGTCGTGGTACATTTCCATATAAACCTAGTTTTTGTTGATCTGAATGCCATACACACACAATCTTCATAAGAGCCGGTAAGACTTGATAATCTTGATATGTATGCATTTATAGAGTTTAATTTTAAACCTTCAATTCTATTAATTGGCTATTTCCAAAATGCGTGTAAGGTGCGTTAGGGTAAGATAAGAAGGTTTTTTGAGAAGATAGTAGACCCCTCGCAATTCGTTTTTTTTCCTATTTTGAAGCTGGAGTAGTGGTGGAGTAAGATCAGTAAGATTGGAAAGATATGAACGACATTCATCGTAAAATCATAGTAGGTATTTCGATTTAACCCGTGTCGCAAAGAGTTCATAAACACATGTAGAAAGTCAAAATTACAAAAATGTGAAATTTTAATACCTAGTATGTCAGTCTTACCCCATAGGGTAAATATTTACAAAAGTTCTCAAATCTATATTCGAATATTATTTTAGAAAATTGAAAAATTGTAGAAAGGGACCAATGCGCCAATAGTTCGAGTGCCAAATAGGTCTTTTACCCCAGGTTAACATTGCTTTTCATTTCGAATATGAGGAAAGTAAATGATAACGGGTTAAATCCATACCTGAATCCGATGAACTCACAAATATCTGTATAGGTACTATACGCGCCACCAAACTAAAAGGCTCTCAAGTTAGCACCAGATACTTGCGCTAACACCAAAAATTTGGGCAAGGGGCGGTGAGGGCAGTTGGCGCCGCGAGACGGGGTCGGCCGCGAGAGCAGTGGCCCACAACACCGAAGTAGCGCCGAATACGTTCCGTTTCAAAAATTCAGTCGCTAGGACTACGGGCAAGAGCACGAATTTTTGAAATGGCGCTTAATCGGCGCTAACTCGACGCTGCGTTAATTTACCAGAGTACAGCTGCATCTCGCGTCCCTCGCACCCCGCGCTGTCTATGCACAGTCGACATCGGCGCCACGTATGTTATTATTAATTATATTTCACTATACTATGTATAACTGTACTATACTATATACACTATATATAACTTTGTTACCGTTGTTTTCGTGAATTTATTATTATCGTTATTTAGTATTGTTAATTGTTTTGTTACATTGTGTTAGACATACATTGAATACAGGCCATTGTAAAAAACTATATATGACATTATCAGAATTACGTATAGTGAAATAAAACTAATAGAAAATATTTTATGATTTGTTTAATGATTTATTTAATTAATAATAAATACAACAGAATGGCGACGAGGATAAAAATGAAAAATTTAAGCAATAAAAATATAGAATACTAGCGACCGCCCGCAGCTTCGCTTGCGTAGACTACACATTCCTGTTTATGGTAGTATTAACATTCGAAATAGTTTATATGTACTTTTTGCTGAAACTAATATTGGGTACACCCATTCAAACTTTCAATCTTCACTCTCCCCACTCCTTTAAGAAAACCGATACTCCCATACTTTTCACCTCCCGTTTCGCACCCTTAAAATGTGGAAATCCAAAAACCCTGAAACACGTCATTATTTATTTATGTTAAAATTTTTATGTTTCTAACTTTAAAGAACAAAGACTCTCATACAAAGCCCCTCCATCCCTCCTTCCTTAAATTTGAAATTTCCAAATAATCCTTTCTTAAAAATTAATACTTACTTTATAAAATAAACCACTGTTTCAAATTTTGGCTTCCTAGACTTATTAGTTTCGGCTTTATCTACGCCGATAGATCAGTGAGGACAAACGACAGACAGCCACAAAAAGTAGCTGATGTCACTCTTGACAACCTTCTTTCACGTCTGCAAAGTTTCATTAAAATCTGTTGAGCCGTTTTGGAGATTAGTTCGAATAGACACATAGACGTACAGACAGACAGACGAACAAAAATTAGCGTATGTCACTTTCAAACACCTCCTTTTCATACCCGTGAAATTTCATTAAAATCGGTTAAGCCGTTTTGGAGATTAGCTCGAATAGACAGATGGACGTACATACAGACATACAAAAAGTAGTATATGTCACTTTTGACCACTTTCTTTCCATATCTGTGAAGTTTCATCAAAATCAGTATAGCCGTTTTGGAGATTGGTTCGAATAGACAGACAGACAGATAGTATTATTTTATACATATAGCCTATAGCCTTCCTCAACAAATAAACTATCCAACACAAAAAAAAATAATTAATTCGAACCAGTAGTTCCTGATATTTGCGCGTTTAAACAAACAAACAAACTCTTCAGCTTTATAATATTAGTATAGATAAAAAACACCGGTCACGTCCCATACTAGCTTGGACCTAATTTTTAGGGTATTTGTATAAATATAATAAATGGTAGATTTGATAAGTATCTAGAGGTGTATTAAAAATAATCATATATTAATATTGTCGATACGAAGTCAGAAATAATAAATATCTAAAAAAAAAACTCCAGACGATATGCTTATTAAGTTCAACGATTTCTGAAGTTCAAAACAATTAAATATTATATTTGTTTTATTTAATTAATATGTGCGACTGTACCTGCGCGACTTCGCGTATAGCCAACTTCAAGCAGCCTTTTAGATAGGTGGCGCGTATAGTAAATAATTAGCACTCGACAAAACAATTGAAGATCGATTGCTGCTTGCTCGCGTTTTTTATGTTTCTTTTTCTCATGGATGTAATATAATATGTCTGGATTGATAGTCGACGTCACACGACATATAATCATTTAATTTTATCATTTTTTTTTCTCCTTTCATTATCGCTGTTATTGTGTAGTCGTATTTTTCATATGGACAAACGTAATATACCCACCACAGGACAGGCTTTGCCTAGTGTGGAGGTCAGTCTCAATGAAATTTGTAATGAATTATTTGCGAAATAAACGATTTTATTTATTTATTTTATTTATTTATAAGTAGCTGTTCCCCGAACGTCATCTCAAGCTGTCTTAATAGTTATTTGGTCATGACACTATGCATAACTCCACGATATTAAACGAAACATATAAGATGGACTCAGGATGAAATTATGAGAGCAATATAAATATATAGAATATAGTCACTTACCTTCACTGAGTTAAAAGTTTTCAAAATTCAATACATATTAATGTCATGCGATGTTTTCTTTTCATAATAATTTAACTTTAATTTAATACCTAAACCATGTTTGAAATTAGTTTTTTAACTTATTAAGGTCCTGGGTTCCAGCACCATTCAGCCGTGAGTCCATAGACCTACACTATGTATGTGTTGCTAGTATGCAAATCCAAAACCTTGAAGGTAGAGTAAAAATAAATGTAAAAAAATCTTTTTATTATATTTTATACTACATAGTAATCAGAGGTTGTATTTCTGTGTGCTTCTGACCTTTAACTTTGGAATCATCTAATGGAACTTGACGAGAAACCGATCTAGCATAACCGAACTTTAGTGATTTGAGATCACTTCTACTATAGAAGAAATACCATAAATAGTAGGATGATACCTTTCCTATCCCAGAAAATACCGACGTCGTCAGAGCCTATATAACAAAATATTTTCCATAATTATTATTATTTAAAAAAATAAAAAAAACTAATGTACAACATTTATATTCGTATTTCCGACGCTAGGAAACCAAATTTTATTTTAGTACTGAAATTAATTATTCTAACATGATCTATGTGATCACGTGACCAAATTTTGAAAAGCACACATTTTTTAAATTACTAGTCACAGACCTATCGTGTCTGTACTCAAACTTCATGTTTTAGCGAGATCTTGTGAGTTCATGACCAAATTTTACAAAAACTCATATTTTTGAAATTACATGTCACAGACCTATTGTGGTCGTAGTCAAACTTCGTGTTTTAGCGAACGACCAAACGTATGATCGATCTAATCGATGGCGCCATCTTGGATTTTGAAATCATTATTAAATTTTAATTTAGAACTCTAAAGTTAGTCGGATCGGAAGCGAGCATAATGACCACTTTTCCATTATGAGCGATACCGCTACCTTGGATTTCTAAATAGCTGTGAAATGAATTAAGACCCCCTAAAGTTAGTCAGAGATGGGTACATTGATGTGGGAAATTCAAAATGGCGGCCACTTTTTTTTTCAATTTTGATCACAGATTCATGTTTGGAGTCCACACAGACCGTTAAATATCGATTTTGGAAGCAATCGGCCCAGTAAATAAAAAGTTCAAAATAGCAGTTACTTTTTTCAATTTTGATCACAGATTCGTGTTCGAAGTTCACGCGGGCCGTTAGGTATCGATTATGAAAGCAATCGGTAGTTACAGTAACTAAAAATTTCAAAATGGCGGCCTTTTTTTCAATTTTGATCACAGATTCGTGTTCAGAGTTCACGCGATCTCTTGGATATCGATTTTGAAAGAAATACAGTAGTGTATGTAATTTTTGACCACCTCCTTTTCATACTTGTGAAGTTTCATTAAAATATGTTCAGCTGTTTTGGAGATTAGCTCGAATAGACAAACAGACGTACATACAGAGAAAAAGTAGCGTATGTCATTTTTGATCACCTCTTTTTCATATCTGTTAAGTTTCATCTGATTCTGTTCAGCCATTTTGGAGATTAGTTTGAATAGAAAGATAGACGTACAGACAGAAAAAAAGTAGCGTATGTAAGTTTTGACAACTTCCTTTTCATATGTGTGAAGTTTCATTGAAATCGGTTCAACCGTTTTGGAGATTAGCTGAAACAGACAGACAGACCGTACGATTTTATACATATAAATCTTCCCCAAAATTTGGGCTATCAAATACAAAAAGAATATTTTAAATCCGACTTGTAGTTCCAGATATCAGCGCGTTCAAACAAACCAACAAACAAAAAACTTTTCAGCTTTATATATTATTAGCATTGATTATAATATTATTTTTACCACTAATGATTATAAGTTATATAACTACTTCTGTATAAATTACCCCGAACATTAAAAAATATATATTAGTTGGTTTTCCTACGCACGCAGCATAGACGGTTAGGTTGACGTTCCGGAGTGTACGAACGTAACATCACGCACACTAGTCCGACCTCAGAATAAACAGAAGGCGCCTGTAAGCTTGAAACTGAAGAAACAAAAACCACTCTTAAATAGAGTGGTTTCACGTTGTTGCGATTAGTCACTCTGTGGTCACTCTGTTGCACGTATCGCATCGTAACGAATTATACAAGTGTTAATTTTAATTTTAAAATGCCGTCTTGTGCCGTGCCGACATGCGAAAATGCTGCTGGGCTTACGAAGAAATCGGATGGGATCACATTTCATCTGTAAGTAACTCATCAAAAGTGGATTTATTTAATTATTGAATGTGTTTCCATTTAATGTGATTGACTTAAAAATGGCGCGTTTATTTCGTGAGTGTTGCTAGTTTCATCGAAAATTTTATCTACTTTTCATTTAATGCCTGTTTAGAATACTCACTATTTATTGCCTAATAAAGCACCTGTGTAATTTTAGTTTCCCTACTGATGAAGAAAGAAAATCAAACTGGATAAAAATCATACAAAGAGCACGGCTTGATATGTTTTGGAAACCATCTAAACGGAGCGTAATTTGCTCAATTCACTTTGACCAGCAATATTTTTATGGCACAAAATGTGGTTTAAAAAGATTAAGGAAAGCAGCTATTCCAACTAAGGTAGATTTAGTAATAATAATTATATTATTTATATTGTACTTTTCCTGTTCATTATATAGGTCATATATTTTGAGGTAAACCAATGTCTAAGTGAAAAAATAATGCTGAATTTATTCATAACTAATGACTGGAAATTTGGTGGCCTTTATACCGTAACTTCATTTTGTCCTAAGAATACTATGGATATACCTTTATGAATACATTTTATACGTGTTGATTCTTTTATGCATTCCGATTACAATGAAATTTTGGTGAATGAAATATATGAATAATCTAATAATACCATGCTATTTCAGCATTTGGCCTTGACATCAAAATTGCTTGAGTTGCATATGGAAACATCTGGACCTTCAACATCGCAAAATGTGTGTATACCTACCTACCTACCTACAATTTTTTTATGTTTAATTGACTACATTTGAATTTATGTTTTTAATTAAGCTTTTTAATTTCATGATAGACTTAAAGTTTTTCATTTCAGGTTACACAGCCACAATCGCCTGCACGAACAAACTCAGGAATTGGTGATGTCAATATTTCTGATATGGACTTTATATTTGATACGCCGAGAAAGGTCAAACTAAGATCTCAATTACGACGTAAACAAATATTTTGTGAGCGACATGTTAGACGAGTGAAAACATTACAACAAAAAAACAAAAGGCTTGCTAAGCAGTACGAATCTTTAAAAAGTATATTAAAAAATTTAAAGAACAATCGCTACGTTAACGATGATGTTTATGAGTTACTTTCAACAGATGTAGTAGCGGCGGATATTTTTAATACTGTTTATAAAAAAAACGTTCTGAAGAAAAAAAAACCTATCTATACTGCAAAGATAAAAAAGTTTTGTCTCACATTAAATTTTCTTTCACCGTCTGCCTATAGGTACGTAAGGGCCACTTTTGACACTAGCTTTCCGCACCCAAAAACTTTATCAAAATGGTATTCCAACGTAAGCGGAGAACCTGGATTTTCAGACGAATCATTTATGGCTTTAAAAGAAAAAGCCGCATCATCGGAGCGTAAAATTATTTGTTCTCTGATTGCCGATGAGATGTCTATCAGACAACAAAGTTTATGGGATGGGAAAAAAAATTACGGATATGTCGACATGGGCACTGGTATTTCTAAAGATTGCAAGACCTTAGCCTCTGAAGCATATGTGTTTTTATTAAATGCTGTTAATGATAATTTTAAATTACCTGTTGGTTATTTTTTGGTGCATGGATTAAATGCTGAACAAAAAGTAAATTTAATTAAATTGTGCCTCATTAAATGCCATGATGCTGGTGTGAAAGTAGTCTCCTTAACATTCGACGGACATCCAACCAATTTAACGGCAATGAAGCTACTAGGATGTAAACTAGACCACGAAAATGAATTAAAGACTACATTCGAACACCCCGTAGACAAATCTGATGTTGTTGTATTCTTAGACCCCGTTCACATGTTTAAACTTATAAGAAATAATTGGGAATCTAAAAGAAAAATCTTAGATGATAACGAAGAAGAAATTGATTGGAACCTACTTTGTGAGTTAAACAAACTCCAAGAAAGTGAAGGACTTCATATAGCAAACAAGCTAACACGTAGACATATTATGTTCCGTAATAATATTATGAAAGTGAAGCTTGCTAGTCAACTTTTAAGTAAAAGTGTAGCTACAGCGTTGAAATTTTGTCGAGAAGATGCCAAATTGTTAGAATTTAAGAATTCCAAAGCAACCGAAACTTTTGTAAATAACATGAACGATCTTTTTGATATATTCAACTCGCGTAATATGAAACAAATTAATTATAAGCAACCTTTGAACAGTCGTAATAAAGAAATGATATTTAATTTTTTAGATAAAATAAAAACATACATTTATGAATTAAAAATTAAAAATGTGACTAAAAGAAAAATTAACCGAGATGGAAAAAAAATACAAGTTATAATGAAACATTATAAACCAGTTTTAGAATGTGTTTGTAAAACGGGTTTTCTTGGAATTCTTATAGGCATTGAGAGTTTGAAATCATTATATAGGAGTTTGATTGAGGCTGACAATATGTTAGTATTCATACCAATGTATAAATTTAGTCAAGACCACTTGGAGATACTGTTTGGTATGATACGAATGCATGGAGGACATAATGACAACCCAAATGCAAAACAATTTAAAGGTATTTATCGAAAAGTGTTATGTCACTTAGAAATTAAAGCTTCCGATAGCGGGAATTGTATACCTCTAGAAAACATAAGTATATTAAATTGTTCATCTGCAACCAAATCAATCAATTCCTCAGCACACTTACAGAGATTCGAAGATAACGATCAGGTACTCAATAATGATTTATTATTACCTATTAACGAAAATGGTGGGAGCATTGCAAAATTATTATCTTCAGAATTGTCTCAGCTTTACGATTTAACGAAGTATATCGTAGGTTATATATCGGGATCGGTTGCATACTACCTGTCCAAATCAATAAAATGTTCGTTTTGTATAGATGTAATGTTGGCATCAGATGTGCTATGGTTTCACAAGCTCATTGGTTTAAAAAATAGAGGCGGACTTTATTTCCCTTCCCAAAGTCTTTATGACATATGTTGTATTTGTGAAGCGCATGTCCGAAGAATTTCAAACGAAGATTTGGTTGTAATTTCCAATATTGAACGTTTAGCAATCGTTCCTACAATTTTAAAGAAATTCATTGGAAAAAATAATATATTTCTTGTTAATGATGACCACATAAACGGTCAAAGCCATAGGAACAATCTTATAAGGGCGGTTATTGAAAAATATTTAGATATAAGATTACATTATTTATCTAAACGTAAAACTCTACAAATTTCTTCAAATTCTAAAAGACAATATTATAAAAAACTTACTCACCAAAAGGGTACCTAATAAAAACTTACCTTATTGAAGCTGGTTTTTATTTATAGTAATAAGTTTAAAAAAAAAGTTTTTCTATATAATGGTATGTATGAATTTCATGTTGTTGTGAGTAACTTTCTATTAAATGAAGAACACTTGTGTCAGAAGGTCATGCTACTTCCTTTCTATAATTATACTCGTATTGTACCAAAAAACTCATTAAACTCAAGTAAACACCTGGCGCCTGAAGGAAATTTGAATGTTGTGAGTTTTGGCCTAGTACCTAAAATAGTTAAAACTTACTATAAATGAACACAAGTACGCGGCGACCGTAGGGCTGCCCCGCAAGAAATAATTTGTGTTATATAAACGCACCCTAAATATACCTATCTGTAAATATTTTTATTAAACACCTTTTTTCTGATTTTATATGATTATCCCAAAAACAGTAGAAAATTTATCCCGATCTAGCAACATTACGCGGGCGGGAAGTGAGGCAGGCGCGGGACGTACGTAATGTTTTTGGACACAGTGCAGTATGTGTGATCATAATTGAGCGCTCCACCTGTGAGGCCGACAAAGTTGGCCAGACGTAGTATTGCGACGTTTTCTCTATGCGTTATTTCTCTATGCGTTATTTCTCTAACCTTTTTCTGTGGCATTCTACCAGCCATAATTTTTTAACATTGATGATTCTACATATTTAACTCAAATCTATATAACGTCCCCTTACTGTAAAAAGAAGTTAACTGCAATTTTTGTAACTTTAAGATAATGCGATTTGAATGTTTAAGCCATAAAATATACCATTAATTTGTGTTTATTTTAACTCAAATTTAATTAACCTGAAACATTATTTAATAATATTTGTTTATGAGTAAACAAATGTTTCAATAACTTGATGTATTTTCATAAACAGTCGTAAAAACTTTAAGGGGTGCAGTAAATATCAGTTTTTGCCTGTAGATATTATTTTTATATATTTTTTTATATGGGAGCCATATTAAATAAATAATACATAATAAAAGAATTAGAAGCATTTTTGGGCTCGTTTGCAAAGGATTTAGTTAATAGGGTATAAAATAAAACTTGAATAGCTGAATTATAAGAGTTTGTTCTAAAAATAATCGTTTTTTTCAGTACACATTTTGAGATAATTTATAATTAACATGCAATAAAAAAAATTAATACTCTTCATCGTCAGAAATATCAGAAGAATCTGATCCATTAGCGACGGGAAGACAATCTATAACTTTGTTGCTAGTCTCCAAAGCTCGATACCATCCATGATATTCCTCAGGAATTACACCAGTGTCACAGAGTTTCATCAAATCCTTTTTTTTCGCCACCGATATTGGCAAGGTTTTTTGATAAAGGGGTTTCAATTCCTTAGGAAAACATATTTCACTGGGAACCTTAGATGTAGATTGCAAAGAATCTATTTGTTTTTTATTTCTGGTAGCGTATCCGTGTACTACCGTCGTATCTTTGCCTTTTACCTTGTCATCTTGTTTTTCAAAAAAATCAATACATTTCAATTCACTATTCATGCTGTAAGTAAAGTACATTTTGTGGTCTCCTTTCACATACCTCATTTTTTAAATTTTAAGCCATTGTACTTTGTTTTCTTCCAAGTCTTTTGTCCGGTTTGTGATTACGTTTTGAGCCAGTTCTTTGAGATCCATAAAATCATTAAATTTAAATTCTTTTGTATGATAAGGTTTTTTTTCAATGATCTTTCCCTCATGTTTATAATTTCTTTTTGATCTTGCCATCTTGAATATATTTTGCCATTCATTTATGGTATATAAAGCAGTGTGTTTTTTGGCTGTTTCAATCGACGAATGCATTGAATCTACCTCCATATAGGAATGCCCACTTTCTAAAAATTTTTGTTCAATCACACTAATGTTTTCAATGTTTTGCACAGCCCACAGCAAAATTGTTGATATGAATTGGTTTCGGTTTTGGCCGCCACAAGTATCCGAGAAGAGACTGATCTCATTCACGTGCTTTGGCACACAATTCGATAAATAGTGGTAAAGAATCGTGCCTATTTCTGAAGTTCCTTTTTTACCGTTTATTTCACTCCATGAAAAACAATACGCGTCATTAGGTAAAGCCAATTCATAGATACAAAGATTGTAGATAGTAAGTTTTCTGCTATAATATAATGTACCAACGCTTGAGCTAGGGATCTGTAAAATAGCCTAATCGTCACCGTTAAAAATGTGCTTTCTTTTTGTGCTCTTTCCTTGTCCTTTTTTTTCGTTATTGCATTCCTCTTTACGGACAATATGCTGCTGATAACTTATTTGAAGTTCTTTCTTTTGATCCTCACTACCATTTTTATACTTAGTACATAAAAGGCACTGGTCCTTTTTAGGTTTGAAAAAGCTAATATTGTATTCTTTAGGAAAGACACGCCGATACGTTATTTTAGACACAGGCTCACTATTCTCAGATTGACATTTTTTAGCATACAGTTGATACATTTTAGTGATACTGAGATTAAAATCAAAGTAAAGTTTTTTTGACCTTTTTCGACAATAATGACTTTCTAGTCGTGGAAAGGATTCAATATGAGCCCGAATTTTCTGCAGTTGTTCAAATGAAGTTTTATTTTTGGGTTCATGTCTTCCTCTTGGATCATAATCTAAAGAATATAGACCAAAGTTGTCTCTTTTTTTATGGCATTAGTTATGACAGAAGGAGCGATACATAAAGTCTTGCAAAAAGAAGTTTGACACACTTGTTTCTTCTCATCGTCACTGGTCAAGTAGCATTCTTTTTGAAAGCTTCTCTGAGTTACACGTTTGCGATTAATTAGAACTCTTTTGGGAGTTTTAATAGCAACGTTAGACAAAATAAAATTTTTCTTGCTTGGGAAGTCAAATTGCCAATATTTTCTACATATAGGATTGCGCAATTCTTCTGAAAAAATTAAAGGACATTTGTATTTACACCTGGTACAGTCAACAGGTTTCCGTTTTTTTGGAGAGTGACATTTAGTTTTAGTTTCATAAGACAAACCTTCAGCCAACATATTTTAATTGATTCTCTCAGTAAACCTTTATCAAACATTTAAAAAAATTAGTACTTGCAAAAAAATGTTAAAGCATTTAATCGTAATTTCCGGTACTTATAAATTCTTCATGTTTGGAAGTAACAAAAACAAAACCAACTATTTTAGATTAGTATATTTTAGCTGTAGACATCATAGTTTTTTCGAAGCACGTCGAAACATTCAAAACAAACTAAGCAGTCTTAAAGGTATCTGGCAGTAATAAAATATCTGAACTTTAATATTATATGTCATTAAATGGTTTTTACCGAAGAGATGACGTACATAACAATCGTTTAGTAGTTTTTTACAATGGCTATCTTTGGATTCGTTGAATTTCGAAGAAAATCGCTTTTACCAGTAGATAGAGCGCTCAGAGACGGTCCCAATGGTGTAAATAACTCATTTTTGACCAAATGCGTAGTTAGTCGCTTTTTG
This sequence comes from Luffia ferchaultella, assembly GCA_949709985.1. Lineage (NCBI taxonomy): Eukaryota > Metazoa > Arthropoda > Insecta > Lepidoptera > Psychidae > Luffia > Luffia ferchaultella. The sequence goes on from OX453258.1 coordinate 10,725,132, forward strand.
CAGTAAGGGGACGATAATTTAATTACTAATTTAATTAAAAGTAAATTATAAGTATAAAAACATGTTATAAAATTGTTAAGAAGTTTTCATGAATTTTTTATTTACAATTTTACACCGTGATTTAACAGCATGGCTGTATAAAAAGTTGGGACATGGCTCGCAAAGCTTTTATCGTTTTATCGAAAATCGTTTTTTAGGGACGAAAAGCACTGTTTTCATCTCTCTGATCAGGTAACTTCAAGCTTACTTTCCGAGTATGAAAAATGAAAACTCTATTCTAAAACTAATTGAAAGTTAGTTTCGGAGATTACCTCCTACGTCCAAAAAAACTTATAAACTTTACTTCGAGATAATATTAATGTAGAAAGTACTTACCTACCTATACATACGGTCACCACATCATAGGTTGGAAAACCAAATCTTAATAACTGATAAGTAGATATTTTGTGATAAAATGAAAACTACGACTTTTTTATTTTACGCGTCTAAGCAATATTTAACGTCCCTCTCACCCTTATCTCGATTCATCCCGGATGTATGACTACCGTGAATCAGCTGAGGGACTTGGCCTTAAGTTAATAAATGCAGCATTACCAAAAAATATAACCGCACCCGTTTTAGCGTTAATAGAGAAATATGAATAATTATTAGAAAAGAAAATATTTGAATAAAGTAGGTAGGTATATACACCAACAAATAGTTTTAGGCATTTAGATTACTCGCGTAATAAATTTTGAAAATTATAAAATGAATCAATGAATCATCTTTATTCATTTTTACTTGCGAATCACGCAATTATATTCACAGACAGAACGAAACGAGAACAACGATAAATTTATCTGTCAACAATGAAATTGTTTTTTTTTATCAGTCTTATTCTCACAATTTTAATAGCTCCTTATCGTTGACTTGTCCTTATGTAATTTATTTTATTGTAATGTGTTAGTTACCTGCTAAGTTTCCATATATCTTTGGGTATATTGGTGATTCTGTTACCGCCCAAATATAGATATCTCAGACAGGAGAGTTCCAGCAATTGCTCCGGAAAGAAGTGGAGTCTGTTCCCGCTCAGGTTCAGCTCCCTGAGAGTGTTCTTACCGACACTGAAGCATTTCGGTAGGGAGTCGTTGGTGAGCTCATTGTGTTTAGCGATCAATGACGTTAACGGACAATGCTCTAGTATATTTGGTAAACTCATTAGCCGATTGTTGCTTACGTCGAGTATCTTCAGGTTGATGAACTTGTTCAACCCTTCCGGTAGCTCTTTGATCCTGTTGTTGTAAAGAAGCGCTGTTTCATAACGCTCTGCGCAGTTTTTCTCGTCGATAATCGTGTCGACTTCGGTCGCGACTTCAATTGTGTCGAGCAACTTGCTAGATAGGTCGAGTGTTCTCTGTTCGCGACTGTCGCTGTCGCAGCTATCCGACGTGTAGCACTCCATGGCGTCAAATCGCGTCGTCGGCTGCCGGGTTATCTTATCGTTGGAGAAGCGGAACAGTGTCTCAATTCACATTATCTAAACACGGCCTCCGCGGCGGCTCAACCGCCAACCTCCCCCGCCGTTCGTCGGGCACTAACTGAGTATAAACTGGTCGTGTTCACAGAACGAGTCGTTTGCGTTTATGCACCCGTATCTCGAGTCTCCTTCTAATGCGGCTCTCCGTTCTCACAAAGCGGTATATAATCTGAGTAGTATATAATTGGGGAGTCTGGCTCACTTTGTATGGCTATAAAATTGGGGAGTCTGGCTCACTTTTTCGTTATTTGCAGAAAATCGTTGTCCGTTTTAAAAGTCTCGCTTCGCTCTCACGGACCACGATTTTCAGCAAATAACGAAAAAGTGAGCCAGACTCCCCAATTTTATAGCCATACAAAGTGATCCAGATTCCCCAATTATATACTACAAAAACCGTTGTCCGTTTTAAAAGTCTCGCTTCGCTCTCACGGACAACGGTTTTTCTGCAAATGCTAAATGAACCAGAGTTCTCAATAATTTTTCCTGGCTCACTTTTTCGTTATTTGCAGAAAATCGTTGTCCGTTTTAAAAGTCTCGCTTCGCTCTCACGGACCACGATTTTCAGCAAATAACGAAAAAGTGAGCCAGACTCCCCAATTTTATAGCCATACAAAGTGATCCAGATTCCCCAATTATATACTACAAAAACCGTTGTCCGTTTTAAAAGTCTCGCTTCGCTCTCACGGACAACGGTTTTTCTGCAAATGCTAAATGAACCAGAGTTCTCAATAATTTTTCTCGGAAAACACGATCTCAGTAAAAAAAAAAAAAAAAACGACAAATGAACTAGACAGATAATTTCTAAACGTGTAAAATTTATGCTCCATCAACCTACAAACGCATTTCATTTCTTGACTATAATACAAACATAATTCATATTTTGATATTTACGAATAAAAAATACATAATTAATTGAAACTATGTAGAGAAGGTTTACAAGAAATAAAACAAATTATTGAATGTAAAATAGGTTTATTTTTCATTTTTATAAAAAGAATTATACCATTTCTTAATTTCTATTACATTTTGTAACGCACAATTAATATTTACTTGATTAATGTATCTGTGACAAGCCTGATGATGTCCATAAACGTCCGTACGAAGTTCTCGTAAAGGTGGACATCCTATGTCTTCTATATTTACAATTCGTTTGTCTTCGAGTTGCTTGATATAGTCTTCAAACCATATTTTTTTTTGTAAGCCTTTAACATATATACATGTAGCTTCTTTTATTAGGTTATTTATTATTGTGTTGAGTTGTGTATAATCTATTTCTCCAGAGTCCCACGAAATACCATGATAGTTTCTTGTTAGCCATGAATTCGTGGATCGACATTTTGCAGACAAATTATACCAAGGATATGGTGGTTTAAATAGTATACAATATTCTTTGTCTTCTTTGTCTTCAACAGATGCAACCGCTAGTTCTTTCACGATCAATTCATTTTTTCCATTTACAAAACATTGTATATCCATAATAAGTTCCATAATTGTTTGAGATTTCTTAAATATTCGAATACGTGTAGATTATTCAAGTGCTCGTGAGCGACTAGCCAGCAGAATGACTAACCTACTCTCGCAATAAAATTACGTAATTTCAGCGTTGAAACAAGTTTAGACAAGTATAATTTACAAATCATCTATATTTATCCATGAATTGTGTGTACCATCAAATCCCAACCATTTTACTAATATTTTATTTCCTCTTTTTTTTATAACTCTTTCAATTAGATAAATATCAGGATATTTCGTTTTTGAAAGCTCTTCTTTGTAAAAGCAACCTTGAACTGGTGAATTTAAATAATCTTTTAGTTGATAAGTAACAGGTCTAGTATTATTAACTTTGGTTATAGTAAAAATTTCAGTAGTCCAGTTAGGTGTATAACCTTTTTCAAAAACATGTTTATATTTACTTATTCTCACTTTATCGCCTATTTTTAATTTTTGAGACTTTTTAAACATCATCTTATCGTTGTTATTATAAATATTTCTTAATATTGATTTCTCGTTCGATCTATTTACATTTATTGGTTTCAGTGCTATAGTTCTATGTGTACTGTTGTTGTAGGAATCTAATAATTCATTTAAAATATCTATCCATCGATAACTACCTCTCGCTGTAAATCGCTTCCACATTTTGTTTTTTAAGGTTCGATTAAAACGTTCACAGATTGAAGCCTTTAAATTACTATAAGTAGAATACATATTGATGGAATATCTATTCATAAGTGTTTTGAATAAAGAATTGTAGAATTCGGTACCATTATCAACTTGAAGATTTTTTGGTATTCTACCAGATGTAGTAAATATTGATAACATTGCTTGGGTAACATTATTACTATTTTTTGTTTTTAAAGGCACAGCCCAACCAAATTTTGAAAAATTATCGATTACCGTTAGAATGTATTTATAATTATCGTTTACAGAAGCATATGATTGCATATCAACAATATCAGCTTGCCATGTCTCATCTAATCCCCGTATATCAACGTGACGTCGTTGATAATTTCTACGAGCAGCACGATGTAATTCTTCAGCAATTAAAGTCTTGTAGGAGTTATTCATAATTTATTTGTATTTTCCAATGCTGTTAATCTTTGATCTATGTTTGTTAATGTATTAGAATGTGTTTTAGAAAGGTTATGATTGATGGTAATGTCTTTTTCTAAATTCTCTTTTACTGTGTCTAAGTGAGTTTTTAAATAATAGTATATTTGTTTCATTTCATTATTATCGATAGTCAACTGATCAAATCTTTCATTATATTCACGTCTTATAATATTTATTTCATTGGACAATAATCCTGTCACAATTTTTAAAGATACACCATCACTGTCTCCTAAAGCATCTCCCACATTGCACAATCGTTTATTTTCAATATCATAATTCCCCTCAATATTAATTTTAAATCCTTCTCCTTGTGGTCCACGGCGTCCTGTTGAAGATTTAGATAATTGACGTCCAAATACGTCTACACTCATTGTACTTCCTCAAGATACTTCGAGAGAATGATTAAATAGTTGATAAATCTTGTTAATAAATAATGTTAGCTTCACGCAATTCCTCTAGGATTGAAATTATTTCATTGGAATGGGTGACATAACCGCTAGCCGCTCTTGATGCTAATAGAAGTCGTAAACGATCTACCAACTCATTAGGATTATCCCAATACACATAATTGAAATTCAAACCAACTCTAGGAGTTGACATATTGGTGGGTAATAAGGTATTATTGTTAGAAACCCCACTACCTATCTTTTCATTAGCGAACCTCGAAATTATGTTAATATATTTTGGGGTATTGTTTATACGGAGAGCACCATCATCTTTAAAATGTTTACGATGCGCATTAGTAGCTGTAATGATTTCTGCGTAATTTTCAATATCACTATCTATTATAGCATTATTGTTAGGTACTTTTTTGAAAATCAATTCTAATAAACCAACTGTAGCGGGATAATTTTTGTTTGCTATTAGAATTTTGTCTTTTTCAAAATAGATAGGTGTATTTCCTAACATTAAGCGTTTTCCCTTTAATTGTCTCACACCATAAATTTGATCTAAATCTTTATGATTTTTAGATTTTAATAAAGATAAATATGATAAAATACTGTGATTTGGTTTTTGTAAAGAATCGTTTTCTTCTTCTTCTTCATGTTCTTCTACGTCAAAGAATGAATCATCATCATCACCATCGATATTAGTAGTTTTTTCATCTTTTGAAGTTGTATTCATGGATTCTGTTTCTTTTTTATGTGTTACATAGTGCTCATCATATTTATTATTTTCTTTATGCTCTTCTTCCTTCTTAGGTGCAATATTCGGTGTAGTGACACTAATTTTCTTTAAAGAAGTAGTCAAAGGTCTAAAGACTTCGTTTAAAGTGTTTTCTGTGTTTTTTCTATGCAATTTCAATAATTTATGCTTTTTTCTTATCACATTGCCAAGCTTTCTGATTTTACGTAAAGTGTCCTGTTGTTTTTTAATACTTTGAACTTCCATGGTGTTTGTGTTTAGTACGACAAACTGCAACTGGTTATAACTAATGTGGACTCTTTATATTTATAAAGGTGTCAAACCCTTTCCTATATCGACCGTTTTCTAAAGAACTCTCCTTATCAATGACAACAAAGCTATATTTTACGTTCCAACATTTAAAACATAGTTTCTTAAATTCTTTAAAAGTCATGTCACTATTTACATGCTCATCGTAAATGTGTTTTAAATTTAAATCATCTTGTTTAAATATTACTAATAAATTAGTATTGTCACGAATCAAATGCTTAGGAACACAACAGTAAGTTTGTGAAAGATAAAAACAATCAACATCTTGATGTCTCCCCATGCAAAAGTATTCCTTTACATTATTCTGTTTTTCACAAACAATATCATCAAAAATAATGATGGAACCAGGGAGAATATCTTTAGGTTTCACTATTTCATCATTTTCTTGAAAAATATAGTAACCAATATCACTAACAGTAGCAATTACTTTCTTAAGAAGTTCGTATTTTAATTGATGTATGGATTTTGAATAAATGTAAATATTCGAAAATCTTAATCCATTCATGTGTGTAATAATCGCTAACAAAGCATTTGTTTTCCCACAGTTGGAGGGACCGCAAAAAATCGATCTTATGCTATTAGGTAATAGTTTACCATGTCGACGGTTTTTTTCTGATGTGGTAGGTACAATAAGATTATCAAGGTTCTCTACAGGTAATACGGTTTGTTGCTTTATGAACCTCATGATGTAGCAAACTGAATAAGAAATCATTTGTATATAGTTTATGTATATAAAATAAAAAACATAAAATATGGGTAAAAAATTTATTAGGTAATTGTTAACAAAATTAGAAAATAAAAATTATCAATCGGTTTTGAATACTTTTTTCTTCGTACACAATTTACAATACGCTTGCATGAAAAGTGGACTATCGAGTTCATCTTGATCGTTTGATGTATTATCACCGTAAGAATGAATAGTGCAAGGAGTATAATAAGGCTTCACATCATCATTATCCAACACTGATTTGGGTAGTCGATCATTATGATACAATAAATGAATGTAGTGACCATAACGTTTGATTAATATATCTATAGGTATTTTTTCAATGTCTTTCTCACATAAATTGAATATTTCCATTTTGATTTAATATAAAATAACACACAACCACTCTACTTTACAACAATTTGCGTACTGCGCTGCTGATTGGATTGTACTCAATTATTCTATCGTGTATGATTAAACAATAAGCAGATGTTTGCAGAGGAAATTGTTTTTCTGATTCAAATTCTATACGTATGTCTACAGGTCCTGTTTTTAATGTTTCATTTTGTTTGGAACAATCTAATACAACAAGTGGAGCCATTTCCTTGAATTCCTTTTTTGACAATAATGGTTTACACCTGTTCTTGTCAAAGTAAGAGCTTTGAAATTGAGCATACATATCATACAACAGTGAATATTGGTTTCGTTCGAAATCAATATTAAGGTTAACGTAAGGGTATGTTTGAGAATTTAAATACAATTTAACGTCACGAATGTCACAATGATCGAAGAAACTTGCATCTTTTGTGTGTATATTCTTTCGACCCGTTTGGAATCCTAAGATAACGTATCGAGGTTTCTCTAGTTGTGTAGATGTTTTTACAACCCATACATGGTTTGTAGTCGTAGGTAATAATGGATATTCATATAGTTCCCAAGTCCGAAAACTTATTTGTATAGGAGGATCTTTGACGATATAATTAAGTAAATTTACTTTTGCAAAGTCGGACAATTTAACATATGGCATTAACCATTCTATTTTGGAAATGGATATTTTTACATCTTTATCAACATTTTTTTCTGATTGTACGATCGCATTTACGTCTGTATTAGCTCTGGTAAGAATAAGTTCATGTTTTGCATTCACTATTACTCTATTATAATCTTCTGCAAACCCGAGTAACAAATTGAGTGGAATCGAGACATCAAAATATCCTTTGGTATCAACAATGTCCTTAGTTGTATTTGTGTTCCATCCAGCATTATCAAGATATGTAGTTTGATTTGGGCTAGCGGAAATGAATGTTTTTATAAGGCTTGTTAAACCAACGTTTTTATTGCGATCAATTTCAACAGCATTTAACTCATAACGTAATTCTTCAAACAAAAAGCATAATCCCATATTTACGAGATTCGTGTTAACGCTAACCTCACCATTGCTCTTCATAAGTTTTCCGGTAAGATGTAGAAAGCTTTTGCTGGGTAGTATACAAGCATCTTGATGTTGAACAGTAATGCGAATTTCATCATTGTTGTTGAAAGTGGTTAATGCATATGGACGATGAGCATGAAACTCGTAATGTTCTATTGATTCATCGAATAATACACTTTTTTGTATATTTAAAATTTCTTCTTGTTCTTCCATGGTAAAATGCAGATTAAACAGAAAAATTTAAGTTTTATTTTGTTTTTATTGAGTTTGAAACAAGTCTTAAGCCAAGCCCTTTTAGAAATTGTATGTTCCGATGTGTTAACCGATTCAATGGTCGAACTCGAGTGGGTGGATAAACCCATTTTCTGTTGTTATTATATGAATAGGTTTTACTGTTATAAACCACACCCATTCTATGCTATTGACTTAAGATGTAATCGCACTGTTATAATTTCTCCTCGGAAATTTACTAGATCTCCGTCTTGATCGACTATTTTCAACTGAATATTATGTATTGCCTTAACCATAACAGGAAGATAAATGACTTGCGATGGTACTTCTACTATTTTATATCCAGGTGGAACCGTGGGGAAAAATTCGTGAATAATGTGAGCTTGATTAGAATTAATATACGCCCCTCCTGTTATGTTACATTCTACTCGCAAAGCGTTTACTTTGATTATGGAAACAGGTATATCTGATAAATAATCAACGTTTGGATCTAGAATTCTAGGAGAATATCCTAACAAATTTCCCAAAGAATCTTTATGGGTAAAATCAACTTTTTTACTACATCTCACTTTACATCGCAATTGATTTTCATCAGGCTTTATCGATATGAAAATATTAAATTTATCTAATGCATCAGTTAAATATTTTTCAATGTTTTCGATTTCGTAACTACCTGGTGGAATTACAATAACTTTGTCATCGATATAGAATTTGTTATTTCTTTCATCGATATTGGGAATGGAATTAAAAGTCAAGAATTCTACTAAACCAAGCACATAGTTTTTTGATGATAATTCAATAGGAGGAAAATATTGTGCTTCTAAAACGGGTCCAACACCGCTTAACGTTAATGTCCATGATTCACTCATGACTGAATCTATAATGAGTTGACGTTCTGATATATATTTAAGTTAAATTATCACTAAGAAATTTAAGACACAAATGTCCACAATTGAATGTATTGAAGCTTTGATATTTTTTATAATTGTATTTTACATTTTGCACTTTTAAATATGATAATAAATTTGATGGAGGTGGTAAATTTCCAAAACTATCAAAATAAAAGACACAATTGTTTTTTTTCTTATAAGCTACCCAGTGAGTTCCAGGACCATCTTTACTATCTAAGTTTATTATATCAGATTCATGTGTCCAAGGAGGTGAGTTAGGTAAATCATTTCTCATAAAAACACCTCTAAAGTTAGGAATATTTAAAATTCTAGCATATTTTGTTAAATCAATATTTGTAAGAGCTCTGTTTGGTAGTGTTAATAGTTTTTTGAAGGTTTTATATAAATACCTAAACCTTTCTTATAAGGTTTAAGAAACATTCCTTTTCCTAAAGATATCGCTTCCATTTTTTCATTATGTCTTTTTTGTTCTTTAAGTTGTTCTACAGCATTTTTAGCATTGTTGACTGCTTTCGCGATTCCAGCAGCTCCACCAGCCAAAGCACCTGTTGCACTTAATCCAGCAAAAAGTGGTATTAAAAAAGGAAGTACTCCACCAATTTTTTGTGGCAGAGGTAAAATTCTAGGACAATTGATATTTTTTTTCCCTCCTACTTGACGAATCACTTTACGAACACCATTCAGTGCAGATTTTATAGGATCAGATCCTTTAGACATAGATGATTTAGCTATTTTAATAACATGCTTGAAAGGTTTCTTTGATCTTTTAATTTTTTTCTTTGTTTTATTTTTATTTGTGATACCAAGACCTAATTTTGACTTGGCACCCATCGCGGACGCAATGCCTAACGCAACTGCTCTTTCACTCATTGATGCATCTCTATTAAATACTCGTTTCATCGCTTTTGATGCTAGCATACGATCAGCCTATTTCTCATATGAACATTATCTCTGTTTTTCGAATACGCTATATCATGTTCGCGACAAGCTGAATCAAGTGGATTAATACCCATATCACCTCGTGCTAATCGATCTTTGAGTTTAGTTCCAGGACCGCAAAACTGATAACCGGGTACATGTAGCTCAAACGGTAATTTATTCAGCATATCATTGAAAAATCCAAAACCTTTTTTTCTCTTTCGATAATAATATTTATTATTATTATTATTATGGTGAATCATTATTCAGCATAAACGTTGTAGTCTCTTAAAGAATTATAGGGTTATGAAATAAAAACAGAGATGAACTCAGTAATATACTTAATTTAATGGTAAAAATACATACATATTTTTATAGATGTACACTTTGGTTATAAAAAATATCAGATATATTTGTACATAGCTTACTTAAAATAATTTGTAATGTCCCCAAGGCAATGTGTTATATTTATCAATTATTAATCTTTTATCATCATTAGCATTCAACACGGATTTATTTACTTCTTGCGAGAATATCGTGTGTTTGATTGATTTAAATACATTCATACATGAGCGCAATGTATTGTTAGTTTTAAGAGTAGATTTGTATTCGTCTGTAGTTAAAAGATTTAACACTGCTTTGCTAACTCCCTTTGCCTTTTTGATTTCATCGTTTTCGGTTTTTATACAATATAGTTTAGATCTTAAACCTACAAATTCATCAACGATTGTCCCTCCTAATTCATCTTTAAACAGACCTGGTACCTTTTTATTTACTAGTGGTAAATCATAAATATTGTTCCTACTAAAATTGCTTGTATCAAATAATTCAAGATTTTCTTTTAGATCTTTATAAATACAATCATTTGTAGGTATTATGTAATATAATAAACTGTCAGTGTCGGTGTAGCACAGTTGTGCTCTATCCCCATATTTTGGTTTAATAAAAGAATAGTGAAAGCTATAAAGATGGGATTTACTTAATTCTAGTACAGTAAATCCTATGTATATAGGACGGTCAAGTAAAATTTCCGACTTGTCCATCTGAACTGCTGCGAAATTTTCAGAAAAAATTGATACATTATGAAAATTTGGTTGAGCAATCAATTTTTCAGCACCTATGTATTTATTTGTGTAATTTTTTTCATCACTCCATCGATCAACTAATTTTACAGATATTTGCTTCCGCTTGTTTTCTAAAGTTTTTCCAAATATTGAATTATTGAACAATTTAAAAAAATCTTGTTCAAACGTAGATTGTGAGGATTGACGCAAACTTGTATTCAAATCTATATATTGTTTTAAATAATTACTTTGTTTAAATGAAAGAATTTTATGAATTTTATTCAATATCAAACCATGATTTAAACACTGTTTTAAATGCATATAATGAATAACATAGTGATATTTATTGTACAGATTTGCGATCAATTTATAAGTCTTTCCTCCAGGAGGTTTCATTTTTTCTGGTGCAAATGGTAAATCTTTGTGAGAGTCATGTAAGTCCTCGTCATAGATTAAATCAACCTCTAATATAAATCCAATGTCTGAATTTTCATGACATGAATCTATGTCGAAAGATAATAATTCATCACTTTGTAAAAGTTTGAATTCTGAAATCGGTAAGTTTTTCATCATCACGTATCCATATAAATTATTACAATCTAAATATAAAAGATAAGTATTTGGTCTATCTTCCCTGTAGTCTTCAGTATAAATATTATTAGCTTTTGCATATCGTAAAGAACACTGTGATAATCCGCCTCGGATGCCTTGTTCAAGCATTTGATATATTTCAATGTCAGAAATTAATTCTAATTTTACACCAGTATTTAAAAGCATTGCGTCCCAGCTAAGACTAGGAGCGGTTACATAAAAAGCTGCATCTAGTTTATAATTTTTTTGGCAAACAGTACGAAAATTTTCAAATACATCACATAATAATAGAACATCGATCATTAAATATAAATCAGTATATTGTCCTAAATTGCATATGGAAAATTTTTCCCATACATCAAAAGCATGTTTATAATCATCGTCTGAAATATGATTTGATGTTAAAGTATTATAAAAACTTTGTTTCGGTGGCAATACTGTTTCATTATATTTATCTAAACTATCCATATATTCGTACGGATACACTCCCTTACGGCACGCTAATCGAAATTTATTTTTATCAGAGAAAAAGCGTCTGAGATTCAAGAATTTATCATACTCTAATGTTTTAGATAATTTATCTAAACTCGTGTTGAGAAAATGACAAGAATCAACAAATCTGAGAGGAATATATGACTCACGAACATCGTATACATTTTTTATGAATTTAGTAAAAGAAATATATTTTTCTTTCCCTTTAGGTATCACCTCTATCCTGCCATCAGATTCACTAAGCTCTTTTATAAATAAATGACAATCATACCCCGCTAAGTTATGAAAGAAAAATGGAATGAACGTACAAGTCTTTAAAAGCAAGTTACAATGTGAGTGTACTGCGCCTCTGTATACGCCTGTTCTGTGACAGTGATCGCGAACTACATCACCCAATAGTAAATTATTACATATATAACAGTGAGTGGCGCTATTGTATTCAATTTGTTGTTGCAATGATAACGGAATCATTTTTTTCTTTTCAGTCGTATTAATTCTATGAATTTCGTTAACATGTTCCGTTAATGACTTTACAAATATATGAACGCAATCTTTTCCTCGATATGAAATGAATTTATTTAAACTCGAATCATATGCACAACATATATAATAAGCAAATGCTATTGGTACGTGTCTTTTTGTTAATTTTGTGTATTTAGTTTCACAGTTCTGGTTGTTATTAAGAGGTAATAACATAGTTTCGAAATCACCATAGATAACGAAAGGAATACGTTGCAATCTCTCGTAGTGAGTGAATTGTAAGATTGTACCAGGTCTGGGCAATACCGTTTTAATTCGAGCACAATTATGCATCTCCATACTATCATATGAGGAAAAAAATAACATACACTCATCACAAAAATATATTTTGCCTTTATGCCTCGTTACTTGGTGTCTAATAAGCCGTTCAAAATCTTTTATTAAACAATAATGCCCATGTTGAGAATTTTCTATATATAATAAATTAATATGGTTTATACTACGATATTCTGTCTTGTAGAGCGGGCCTACAAGTTGATTTTTTGAATCTAATCCGTAAATATTTACTGTAAATGTTGGATTATTCATTTCGAATATCTTTATATCTCTATTAGTAGGAGGAAAATTCATCCCATCTATTTTAAATATTTGTTTGTAATCTGGATATGATGCAGTGCGTGTACCATTTTTTTTCACTGGAAATAAAGATGCAACTGCACACCATAAAAAACAATGAGAGTCAGTGTTTTTAATGTTTAAACAACTTTTCGTACTCTGAATATTTTTAGGTAATGGTATGTAAGAACCCCCTCGTAATGGTGTGTATTTATTTATATTCATTTCAAGATGAGATACACTGGAAATAAACCAACCCGAATCTTTTAATTGAAATTCGCTACATTTCCGAATGAGTGTAGCTTTAACATGGTTATAATATTCATTGATATCAGTATTGTGATAAAATTTCTTATACTTCACTGTAAATGATTTCAACTCGGTCTTTATTTGGTGTGGTAAAGAATAATAACAAAACAATTCAAAATTTATTTTACAGCTATTATGTTGATGAAGAATATATTTAATTAACTTATTCACCGAAACTCGTACATCATTTAAAAAATCTTCTGGAAGTAAATACCTATCATGAATACCATCTATTCTAAAAGAAAGTAGTCTGTTTTTAAATGCCGAATTTATAAGCCGTACATTATCAATGTGGCTTTGTAACAAACAATTTTTTTTATGTAAGTTTGTTCTAAGATGAGCATAGTATATTTTCTTTGTAACATTTATACCACAAATATTACAATATATTTTATTCGTCATATTAATAAAATATCGTAGTGCACAATAATAAAATCAAAATATGTAGTTTTATCAGATTGCATCCAAAGTAAAAAAAAAAATAGGTAATACAATACCATATGTAAACCAAGTTATCTACTATTTACTTTGTAAGCATTGCTTGTTAATTTATACTTAAACCTAGAAAATCTAATTTTTATCTTTAATTAAAAAATACACTGATTACAATGTAGGCTTATATTCTATTACACGAAATACATAAAGTATGAAAATAACACGTTATTTAAATCAGTAAGTTTAAGAAAATAATATTTTACTTTTTCTTTTCAGGAATAAATTGTGCTTCAGATTTTGCAAATTTCTCTTTTATGTTCAATAAAAACGTTGCAAATATTTAAAGTCATCAGACTCTCTTTGTAATTTAATTTTCGTATTTATCAAAGCGAATTTCCAACGAGTATCATCTGGTAATTTCTCGATTTCGGACGTATAGTAAAGTTTTAATTCCAAAAAGAATTCTCCATTCGCATTGTTTTCAGTCTGTTTTGTCATTCCATTAGCAACTCGCTTCCATAAAATACCCGATAATTCAGAGAAAATCTAATTTTTACCTTTAATTAAAAAATACACTGATTACAATGTAGGCTTATATTCTATTACACGAAATACATAAAGTATGAAAATAACACGTTATTTAAATCGGTAAGTTTAAGAAAATAATATTTTACTTTTTCTTTTCAGGAATAAATTGTGCTTCAGATTTTGCAAATTTCTCTTTTATGTTCAATAAAAGACGTTGCAAATATTTAAAGTCATCAGACTCTCTTTGTAATTTAATTTTCGTATTTATCAAAGCGAATTTCCAACGAGTATCATCTGGTAATTTCTCGATTTCGGACGTATAGTAAAGTTTTAATTCCAAAAAGAATTCCCCATTCGCATTGTTTTCAGTCTGTTTTGTCATTCCATTAGCAACTCGCTTCCATAAAATACCCGATAATTCAGTTTTCTTCACACATATTTCAGTATCACTTTCGTCTCCGAAAAGATCCTTCATGAAATCGGTGCGTGTTTTCTTTGAACATTTCTTAGATGATTTGCGTTTTAAATTTTTAGATGTACTAGGTGATATCGACGATAAACCCTCATCAGAATCGAATATAGTTGGAAGGTTTCTATAACAAATAAAAAACAAGACCACTTAAAATAATTACGCAATATACAATTTTTTTTCCCAGTTCTATTACAATCGTAGAGGCTTTTACCTAAAAATCGAAGTCGTAGTTTTTATAGAAAATTAATTTAACACAATAATCGATGTAATGTAATCAGTTAAAATTAACGTAAAACACAAAATAACAAATGAGCATTTTCATAAAAATATAATGTGTATTTATAAAAGAAAAAAAAAAACACATATTTTTCCACTTCTATTATAATCATGCATGCTTTTACCTACGTAAAATCAAAACCGTAATTTATATAGAATGTTAATATCGCAATCAAATTTTAAACACAATTTTCAACGTAGTATAATCAGTAAAAAATTAGTGCTATAAAAACATGAAATATCTATTACAATCGTGGAGACTTTTACCTAAAAATCAAAGTCGTAGTTTTTATAGAAAATCTAATATCGTAATTAATTTAACACAATAATCGATGTAATATAATCAGTTCAAATTAACGTAAAACATAAAGTAACAAATGAGCATTTTCATAAAAATATAATGTGTATTTATAAAAGAAAAAAAAACACACATATTTTTGCGCTTCTATTATAATCATGCATGCTTTCACCTACGTAAAAATCACAACCATAATTTATATAGAATGTTAATATCGTAATCAAATTTTTAAACACAATTTTCAACGTAGTATAATCAGTAAAAAATTAATGCTATAAAAAACATGAAATAACAATTGATTATTTTATAAAAAATATAATGAATATTTATAAAAGTTTGAAAATAATGTAATATACCTACATTTTTATACTCACATTTCAGCCATGGTACCACTGAAGTATTACTTGGTGCTTGGTTTTTGCAAGAACACTTTGTATTTTTGTTACTACTAGGAACTTCGCCTATCGTAGACTGGTGTCGAATAAGCTTGGAGTATGGTTTATATACGCTTCGATACAAGTGTGAACTGTCTTCAAGGTTTAAAAACAAAACTATAAAAACATGATAGAAAAAAATTATCGTAACCCAGTTCCGTTTTATAAACGCAAGTCGAGACTTGAAAATCATAAAACATGAGAAACTTATTTCCTAAAGCCATTTTTAGCACTTTGCATGTACAAAGCATTTTTGTTCGTTCAGGGTTAAAGATACGAAAAACTTACACGTGTCATAGTTAAAACAATGAAACATTCTTAACATTTATGTTAGATGTATACAGTCAACGAGAAATATAAAAAAATATTTTTTAATTTTAACTATTAAATCATTACACAACATCAAAAAAACTTCTTAAGTTTCTGTACATACAAATATTTTATAATATTTTAATTTTTTTGTAAATTTGCAAAATATGACATTAGCTTTTTTTTTTTCAGTCAGTTAGTATTTATTAATAAAGTCGTGAACAATTACTTGATCGTCATTTATGTTTATTCTATTAAAGTTTATTATATTATTTCATAAATAGACTCTTTTAAATAATAAAATGGTAACTTCTCAAACGCAGGTAAAACGTATTGTTAACTGTACCATACACGTGTCTTTGTCAAAACAATAATTCATTCATAATTTGAAACCAAAGTCTTGACACAGTGAAACACTTGTTAATGAAACATTTGATGTGTGATGTATACAGTCAACGAGAAATATAAAAAATATTTTTTAATTTAAATTATTTAATCATTACACAACATCAAAAAAAAAACTTTTTAAGTTTCTATACATACAAATATTTTATAATATTTTAATTTTTTTTGTAAATTTGCAAAATATGTCATCAGCTTTTTTTTTTTCAGTCAGTTAGTATTTATTAATAAAGTCGTGAACAATTACTTGATCGTCATTTATGTTTATTCTATTAAAGTTTATTATATTATTTCATAAATAGACTCTTTTAAATAATAAAATTGTAACTTCTCAAACGCTGATAAAACGTATTGTTAACTGTACCATACACGTGTCTTTGTCAAAACAATAATTCATTCATAATTTGGAACAAAAGTCCTTATTACTTTTAATGGAAGTGTGTAAGTATTCTGTTTCCGAAAGGGTCTAAATCTGTATTTCAAAATATTTTTTTAAAGTTAAATTGAATACGATATTACAGCAATAATATTAAGTAAGAAAACATTTTATAGTTTTAATTAATTAAGCAATTTATACGAGAAAAAAGGTTGTAAAAAATTATTGTAGTTCTAATGAAATAAATACAATCGAATAAAAAAAAAACAGCGTAATAATTAATGCATAAGTTTTTAAATAATTTAGTTAATCTTAGGTGACAAAGTTGTTATAAAAAAATTATTATAGTTCTAGTGAGAAGTATATTTCTTTTCATCTACTTATTAAGTAAAATTCAATAATATATGCTAAACGGACTTATCCGGTTTTTTAATTGGGATTAGGTGTAGAGTAGGGACATACTTGATTTACCATTTAGTAAATCGACGTCCTGCAATCAACTCGTGTTGTCGTGTTGTGACTTATAGTAAAATATTTAAGAGTAAAAATTTTGTTGGTGTTGAAATTTGTCATGTGTTTAAAGTTATCGGTTGTCGTAACGGTGAGTGTTTTATAAAATTTCTTTCACCTCAAAATGAGAGATCGTGTTTTCCGAGAAAAAAAATTGGGGAGTCTGGCTCACATTTTGTATGGTATATAATTGGGGAGTCTGGCTCACTTTTTCGTTATTTGCTGAAAACCGTGGTCCGTGAGAGCGAAGCGAGACTTTTAAAACGGACCACGGTTTTCAGCAAATAACGAAAAAGTGAGCCAGACTCCCCAATTATATACCATACAAAATGTGAGCCAGACTCCCCAATTTTACACTACTCGAGTATAGAAAATTTGCAGCATAAACGGCTGCATCCTTTGATTGCGTTAGCTTAGAAGTTTGATTTTTTCACAGTTCTAAGGGACAGTAGACCTGAGTATTTGATATGAATTTCAGTTTAATACCTCCACGCGTTCCTGAGAAAAAGGTTCTTGACAGACAGACAGACAGACGGACAACAAAGTGATTCTATAAGGGTTCCCTTTTTTTCCTTTTGAGGTTC